>CM064495.1:31511918-31569418 GCA_032716605.1 Paralithodes platypus | reverse complement strand
ACAAACAACAGAGGACCTAATACAGATCCCTGGGGGACACCACTTTTGACTGCTCCCCATTCTGACTTCGTACCATTTATGCTGATTCTCTGCTTCCTACCAATTAGCCATGACCTAATCCATCCCAACAACGCCCCACCTATTCCATGCGCCTCAACCTTTCTCATCAATCTCTCATGGGGGACCCTGTCGAAAGCTTTACTGAAATCTAAATATATTATATCATATGACTTGTCATTATCTACGGTTTCATATACCTCTGAGAAAAAACTAAGCAAATTAGTAAGGCAAGAACGTCCCTGAGTGAATCCATGCTGAGAAGAATTTATTAAACTAAATGTATCTAAGTGGTTTCTAATTTGACTAGCAATAATTGACTCTAGTAGCTTCCTAGGATTGATGTAAGACTAATGGGACGGTAATTGGATGCTATTGATTTGTCACCTTTTTTTAAGATCGGAACCACGTTTGCAAGCTTCCAAGCTTCTGGAACTATACCTGTCTCTAATGACTTGTTAAATAGAAATGTTAATGGGTAACTTAACTCATCCCTACATTCTTTTAATACTCTAGCATATACCTCATCAGGACCAGGCGATTTATGAGGTTTCAGTCTGTCAATTTCCTTAAGCACATCATTTCTACTTATAGTAACCGTACTTACCCTATTTGCTATACTATCGCTATATACCTTACGGACTTCTGGAAACTGTGCCAAATTTTCATTTGTGAAAACGGAAAGAAATTGACTATTTAATGTACTGCACATTTCTAATTCATTTTCTGTCATTTCTCCTATCGAAGTTTTAAGGGGACCAATTACATATCTAACCTTGGATTTATATAGTTGGTAAAAAGCTTTAGGATTATTTTTTGAGTCATTGGCAACCTTAATTTCATAATTTCTTTTTTCTTTCCTAATATCCTTTTTTACCTGTCTTGATAGATTCTGATAGTAAGCAAGTAGGTGAATTTCGCCTTTCCTAATTTTTCTATATATTCCTCTCTTTTGTCCTAGAAGATCTAATAGTCTATTATTCATCCATTTGGGTTGGTTCTGTGTTGATCTAAATTTTCTTTTGGGGATGTCTTTATTTTGTGCATTTAATACTGACTCGATAAAATTATCGTATGTATCTACCAAGGTTGACGTCTCTTCCTGACTTAAGATGACAGGTGCCTGAGAAGGGGTACACTCATTTGGACACCTGGATCGACTTAATTTTTTAACCATAGGGTCCGCTAATAGGGCCATAATTGGCTTTTCTGAAGTCAGGTATTAATGTTGTATTCTCTCTGGTATTACCTTTCCATTGTATATTAAAATACACAGAATTGTGGTCACTATTTCCTAGGTGGTCCCCTATCTCTACATTATTTACCATATGTTCATTGTTACTGAAAACTAAATCGAGAATATTATTACCTCTAGTCGGCGTATCTATGAATTGAAATAAAAAACTATCTTGTACTACCTCTATAAACTCCTCAGAATCAGAGTCTCCTATTTGATGCTGCCAATCTATATTCGGAAAATTAAAATCCCCCATAATGCACACATTGCTAAACCTTGATGCCATTTTAATTTCCTCCCATAATGACGTTCCGTCATTTCTACTCATATTTGGCGGTTTATACATAACTCCAATAACTATGGTCTCACTACCTTCGTTAACCTCTACCCAAACACTTTCATTATCGTTATTTAGTCTAATACCTGATTTAATACAGCTTTTTAATGTACTCCTGACAAACACTGCCATACCGCCACCCCTCTTACTTGTTCGGTCATATTTAAACAAACTATATCCTGGTATATCAAATTCTGCTAAAAAATGCCTGGTTTCTGTATTAATCCACGTTTCAGTTAGCGCTATTATGTCTATATTTTCTTTGCTAACAAGGGCTCTAAGTTCGTTCATTTTGTTACATAGACTCCTACAGTTTGTGTAATATACTCTCAATTTACTTCTTTTCTTTATACCTAATTTACCTTTATTTCTAACGACATTTCCATCTTCCGTTGCACCATCACTACTATCATTAGCAATATAGTCGTCATTTTTAGCATGAGACTGAATATCCTTATCGCTTTCGCCTGACGCTAAAATTGTTCCATTTAACCTCTCATTTACACTCTCAATATTTCTGTTCAAAACCCCACAAGCACCCTATCTAAAGAACTAGCTAATGTGGAAACCCCTAACCGTGAAAGATGAACCCCATAACTTGCGTACATCCCATCTCTCCCATAGAAACTATCCCAGTTATCAATGAATGGTATTGCTTTTTCTTTGCAATATTTCTCCAACCGGCAATTGACACCAATCGCCCTGAATGTCCATTCCTTGGGAACTCCTCTTCTGGGTAGGATACAATGTACTACAGGGATCCCTCCCTTCATCCTAACCTTATCTAACACATCCCGATACTGCTGCAGCAGTTCCTCACTTCTACCCTTACCAACATCGTTACTCCCGGCACTGAGATAGATAATGGGGTTATCTCCACTATCTTCCAAGATGTGGTCCATCTTCTCTAAAACCCTCCCAACTCCATGGCCAGGCAGACACACAACCTTCCTAAGTTTAGTGCGGGTAGCCCTAACTAAATGTCTTACCATGGAGTCGCCCACAATCGACACAGACTTACCTTCTCGGGACACAGACTTACCTTTCCCTCGGGAGGATCCAGCAGCTGCAGTTGGAGAACCCCCGGTGGTGGCAGAATGTATGTCCGTCTCCAGCTACCCACATATCGATCATTATCCATTTATCTATCTATCTATTTATATATCTACCTATCTATCTGTCTATCCGTCAGTTATATAGTAGCAGTCAGCCTTCTACTCCAACCAATCAAACAACGACAACCCTGTAACATTAATCCTATCACCATCGGTATTGAAAAAGCAAGAGTATTTTGATCCAGGAAATGTTTGTTTTTACCCTTTAGTTTATATTTCATCCATAACTCTTCCACCAAGATAGTTACTTATTAATTTGCTTGCGTTGAAGATGGAGGTCTGTGAATGGCATTATAGTTGTTTTGTTTTGTATTGTTTCCTTATATTGGCAGATGTGGTTGTTGTTCTTAAATTTTGTTGGGAGGACTATTAAGAGTTAACGCAGTATTTATTGATATAATGAGCTGTGATACAACAATGTTCGTAGTTTGGCTTTAGAGAAATTGCATACCCAACCGATCAAGATACTGTATTTAGTGACGGTTTAGCATTTTCATTAATAAGTTGGTATTTTTGTTACGCTTCGACTACACGTTTCATGACTAACCCTTATAAACCCATAGCATTCCTACCCAGCTAACACGGTACGACACAGATATACAGTGTTAGATAATAATGGGTATGGAAATGGTAATTCTCTGGAACTCTCTCCCAAAATCAGTCTTTCCCTCATCCTATGACTTAAATTGCTTCAAACTGTCCATACATTTTGGCTCGAACGTCCCTTGATTTTGGCCCTGTCACTCTTTCAGCTCTGGGGGAGGCACTCGTCACAGGCAGTTCTGCCTTTTGTCTGCCTCACTTACATAGACACAATAAATAAAGTGTCCATAATAATGTATCCTTATAAAGGTACATTGTTAGTAAAAAAATAAAAAATAATAATAATAATATAGCGATAGAAAGGTATAACAATATCAATGTACCCGATGATTGTATGTACTTATTGTATATCCTTTATTATTTGTAGTGTGCAAATATACAGTATTCATTTGTCTCCGGAAACCCCTAGAAAAGTTTATTCAGTTTCGGAAGGATTGCAGTGGTTCGAACATCTATCTCAACTACGCATGCAATTCGATTACCCCTTTTGTCTGCTTTAAACTATGGTCTTCTATTAATTTTATCTGCAATATATTCGTATTTCTTTATAAAAAAATTATCTTCTTATTTGTTATCTTCGACTTGTTTATCCCATTTTTTGTTGTATCCTACGGTATATAAGATTCATTTTAGTTGTTATGCCTTTTCTTCACCTTCATACACGACACAGCAGCAATCCTCTTTGACATTTCCGTCAAAATTTCATATGTATTTTATCTTTCCTCCGTAATATTCTTCCCGCAAAATACCCCCTTACTTTCGTAAGATTTCCCATTCTTGCACCTTTACAACCCTCCCTGTTAAGCTTCAACAGTAACTATCAAATTACTTTAACCTCTTTAGCTTACCTGTTTGCCAATACCTATTCATATTTTGGCTCATTGACTCTCTATTACCGCCAAGGATCGATGAGTGGATAGTGAATTGGGTGGTTGGATAGATGGATGCTTATGTCAATTATTGCTTGAGTGGATGTATGTTTGATGGAAATGAAATAACTAGCTTATTTTCTTGTTTGTCTATGTGTATCAAGGACACAAAAGACAAAACTGCCTGTAACAAGTAACTCCCCCAAAGTTGAAAGAGTGACAGATCCAAATTCAAGGTACATTAGAGTCAAAATGGCTGGACACACGGAGCTTGAAGCAGTTTATATCATAGGATGAGGGAAAGTCAGATTGAGGGCGAGTTCCATAGTGTACTTGTTGAGTAGAGAAGACTCGGAAAATCGGTTCTGGTTCACTCTTGGGTTAGAGAGTTATATAGAATAGGGGTGGGAGTGTGTTAAAAGGCAGGTGCCCCCCTCTATCCGTGAAGGATAGGAGGTATATACTGAGAAAGATCTAAGGAACACCGATTATTGTAATAACAGTAGAAGAGTGAGAAAGATGCAACATTGCGGCGTGTAAAGAGAGATTGTAGGGAATTAGTAAGAGGAAGTGAGTTGATACAACACAATGCTTTAGACTCTACCTTTCTAAGAAGTGCAGTATGAGTTGAACCTCCCCACACATGCGAACAACACTCGATACATGGGCGCACTGTGCCCCTACACAGAGCAAGAAGCTGTGAGGGGGTGAAGATCCCACGGAGGCGGTAGAGCTAAACTAAATTTTGGGAAGCTGTTTTAGTAAGAGTGGTAATAGCTTCTTTCCAAGAAAGATCAGGAGAAAAAGAAACACCAAGAATACTGAGAGAAGATGAAAGGTTGATTGGTGTATTGTTGAAGAGTAAGGGATAGGCGTGTGGAGGATCATGACGGATAGATAGATGAAGAAATTGAGTATTGGAAGCATTGAAAGTAACAAGATTGTCTCTGCTCTAATGGGAAATAGGTGATAGATCAGAAGATAGGCGTGCTATGACCTCATCACGTGAGTTTTGGAGTAATTGCGTGGTGGGTTGTATTGGGAAACAAGTTGAATAGTGTGAGGTAGAGTCATCAGCATATGAGCGGATAGGACTCGAGACACACTCGAGACACAGTTGAGAAGATCATTAATGAATATTAGAAAGAGAACTGGAGACAGGACAGAACACTGAGCAACACCAGAGTTGATAGATCGAGGAAGTGTGCGATGGCCGTCTGCAACCGCAGCTATGGAACGGCCAGAAAGGAAATCAGAGATAAAGGCACAGATAGAGGGATAGGAACCGAAGGAAGGTAGTTTTGAAAGTAAAGATTTTTGTCAGACTCTATCGAAGGCTTTTGATATGTCTAGCGAGTTAGAAAAGGTCTCACCAAAATCCCGAAAGGAGGATGACCGAGAGTTAGTAAAATTAGAAAGAAGATCACCAATAGAGCGGCCATTAAGGAAATCATACTGGCCAGCTGTAAGTACATTATGGGAATACAAATGTTTAAGACATTTTGAATTAAGAATTGTTTCAAAAACTTTAGAGATGCAAAGAATGAGAGTAATTGGACGATAGTTGGATGGTTAAGAGCAGTCATCCTTCTTTGGGACAGGTTGAATGAGAGCAAACTTCCAACAGGAAGGAAAGACATTAGAGGAGAGACAGAGACGAAAGATTTTGCCTAAACAGGGAGCTTAGGATGACTGGCTGAAGGATTGTGGATATATAAATCATTTTGATGTACAGTTGCTTGGTTTTGATCTCGCTTTCCTCGTCATTTCGGTTTACCTCATCTAACATTTGTTGGAGACGTACAGAAAACAGTTAATCTATTTTAGCTCGGATCCAGCGTAATCTGCATTTATAATATGCTACAATATAAATCTTATATTGACACACTATATTTGTATTTACATTTCTACATAAATTAAACAGTTCAGTCAATACACATTCCACTTCTTCACTTATGTATCCAGCTCTGCATCTGTCAATCTAACCACCTCATCCAATCAAGCACCTCTTCATTTATTCATCCACTCGTGTGTAGCTACTCATGCATTCATGAATCTGCCATCAACTTTTCCAGAAAACAAATATATAGTAATGAATCCACTCAAAATGCATATTAAACTATTCATCAATTTGTGTTAAGCATGCAATAAGTCAACCATCCATCTACCCATCTTTGTATTCAACCAAAAATCCATCGAACCTTCAATTTTACTTCCACCAAACCGACTCCCCTGGCTAATGACCAATCATTCCCCCCAAACGAGACTTTCCCCACTGTCTCGCCCTGATATCTGATAGCGGTATTTCCGGGTGGATGGGACTCGTTAGCCTTGGTGGGCAACCCATCTAGGGGCATAAACCCTAAACAAATTACCGATGGGCGACACGCTAATCGGTGCCACTTGCAGGTGGCGAACTATATAGCATATAACAGATAACAGATGGGTAGATTGTAGGCACCAATCGAGCAAGGCAATACCCAGGGGAGGCCTATAGGCATTTGATAGGGAGTTGTTGGAACTCCTGTTTCATTTTTCTGGCTTCTCTCTCTGTTTCTGTTTGTGCCTCACCTACACAGTGTGATCCAGCTAGGTCTCACGGACACTTCCTCCTGCTATTTACTTCACTACACTAAACAAGCACATCACACTTCTTTCTGCCACAATAAAACAAAAAAATAATAATAATAATACTCCCTAACCCTGTCACTCTTTTTACTCTGGGAGAGGCACTTGTCACAGGCAGCTCTGCCTTTTGTCTTCCTCATCCACATAGAAAAGACAATATATATATATACCAAGCTCTCCTAAACCACCAATCCCAAAACAACAACAAAACAAAAATCTGTTGAAATAACTTAGAAAAGTTGACAGAATGAACACAAACACCATATAAGGAGGAGCACTTTATTGACGTTTCGCAGATACCTTCTTCAGGTCTCTAACTGACGCTAGGCCTTATTATTAGGTTACTACTAATATTACTAGTATGAACATTTGTTGTATTATTATTATTATTATTATTATTATTATTATTATTACATAATATGTATGTAGCCTTTTAACATATTCATACTATGCATGTACTTGTGTTGTATACATACGAACGCATTCTACCATTTTCCCCTTCCGTGTGTAAATTAGTGTGTGTGTGTGTGTGTGTGTGTGTGTGTGTGTGTGTGTGTGTGTGTGTGTGTAAAATAATACTAATAATAATAAACGGTTTATTAAAGAATGGCAGCCTCATGAGCTGAAAATACACATTTTACAATTTAGTGGATGAACATGAGATGTACAGATATGAAAATGGTAAGCTCAGTTTACAATGTGTGAGTATAATATACTTTACATTAAAAAAAAAAATTAATACAATAATTATGCTAGTGTAAAATACAAATGATCATAAATTAACCATGAGAGTAAGTGATTTACAGTGCATATACAGTACACATTTATTTTACTTATATATATACAGAACATACATATATACACATACGTACACACATACATACGCATATATATACATACATATATAAGAACATAAGAACATGCAGTAAGTGTGCACATGCCCGTATACATAAACGCTCACGTATGCAAACAAACATACATACATACAAAAACTGTTCTGGTAGGGTCAGGTGAGGCTAATAATGGAAGTTATATCCTTGGAAGAGATTAAATGAAGGACTTGGAAAAGGGTTAATGGGGCAACGGACTGTAGGTCAGGTAAAGCCAATTAGAATGGGAAGTCAAACGTCGGAAGAGATCAAATGAGGAGTTTGAAAAGGGTAAAGGCGAAACGGCCTACGGGTCCGTACAGGTAAAGCCTACTACAATGGGAGGTAATCCTCGGTAGAGAACAAAAGAAGGATATAAAAAATAAAATAAGTAGAGACGGCTTGGGGAATTATAGTATATGGGACATTCTTTAGTGTAGGTGTGTGTGTGTGTGTATGTTGTTACGACCGGCACTACGAAATAAACAAGGGCACTTAATATTGGACTAGATGATAGGCTATATCTGCAACAAAGGTATGCTAATTCCAAACCCTCGAACTATTACGCCGGTGAACAAAACACTTAAAACCCTCCAGAGTTAATCTACTGGATAACGGGGTATCAATTAACTGGGTTTTAGTGCACTTCTACAAAGGCTTACCGATGACGGCAAAGCCTACTCACAACAGGAGTACTTTACGTTAATAAAATGCTCTTAAGTAATAACAATGCTTGAATAAACTATGATAAGATTTAATAAAGGAGTATATGCTTACGTTAACTTTAGTGTGAGTCTGTACTCAACACTAAACTCTACAATGCCCTATGAAAACACTGGAAGTCTAGTCCTACAGCAATCAGATAAAGAATCTTCTGAAAACGTCTGATGCTCTAAGATGCTCGTTAATATAGAACAGAAATAATGCAGGGGCAGGACACCAAAGCGTGTATCTTAAATACACCAATAAGTAGGATACATATATATAACAAGGGAGTGCAACAACTCTGTGACAGCACTAATAATCGCCACTCAAAACAGTACTTCCTTAGCCAACTTAACAGCCAAACTGGGTTGTGCACTATGCATCAACCTAGGCTAAAATAAGGCGTGAATAATTCCTAAAGCATACACAATTAAAGTTAATAAACACAATGCTGTCTTTCTCACTAATAAAGTCTAGCAGTGGCATAAAAGGTACTAAGAAACTAGGCCGAGCGCAAGCATGCTCGTAGCCTACTGCCTCCCCTTGAACAGATTTCCCTTATGTTACGTTAAGTGACTTGGAGGCTCTCTTGGTAAGTCCAGATCTCTAGTATCTGGTCTTGCCCTGGCGCTCCACAAAGGTCAACAAAATGAGGTAGCAATCATACAGGTAAGAGTAGGCAAAAGCCCTTTACCGGTATACTGCTACACTCACAAAGGAAAATATGCACAAGGGTTACAGGCTAGCTAGCTTCGTCGATGTTGTACAGGCTCTGACTTGCCACATACATAACTCAGACAACGACCAAAGATACCTTCCACTGTCTAGCATTAAATAATAAGAGAGAACAGCTCAATAATTAGAAGCACCCCAACACTATGGTACCATTTGACTATGACTCTAATAATCCCTAAAACTAGTGCAAACATATATGGAGAGCTGGTGCTGGTAATACGACTGGCCGACTATGGAAGTCGTATGCAGAACCAGAAGGGATAAGTAATTGAATAAAGAGAGAAGTATGAAACCGAAGAAGTTCAGAGAGAGAGATAGTAGTATAGAGGGTTATATGGGAGACAGGTTGCAAGGGACATGTAGGACCTAGCACACTCCGCCTAGCTCTGAGGAAGGTAGCTCCTCGGGACCCCTAGGATCACACACAAAGGCATGGTGGTCAGCCAATCACAGGCCGCTACGTCATCAGGCAGCAGGGCTGCAGAAGGCGCCAGGAACCACCAGCCAATCAAGGGCGCGGGAAAGCGCGCGAGCGGGAAAACTCCTCGAGTGAGGGAGGCAACACATACCTACGCACGCACATACTACCACCACGCTCTCGCTATTCTCTCTCTCCCTCCACAATGCATCTTACATTCTACCAATGATATAAAATACTTCCCGTTGTCACAGACGAAAGTAAAGACCACCACGGGACTGTCTGTAACAACACGAACACTATGAAAGAAAGAACAACATTCTCTGATAACTGTAGCCCATTTCACTACCCTGGCGAGCGCTAGCGAGTTACGAGCGCATTCTGGCAAGCTGGCCATCGTAACACCCCGCCCATGATGTGGGACGTTTCAGCCACAGGCGAACCCCACATCTGACCAGACAGAATGCCCATCAAGCCCGCCTCACCTAGCCACTCTCCCAAGTTGTGAAAACAAGGCACGATCACAAACATAAAACACTGCATTATAAAAAAAATCTGCACAACACTTCCCCCAAAATAATAGCATCATAATAATTATATCACGCTCAGCGAGCAAGCTTCACCAAGCCTAGCCTACTAAGACAACAGCTCAGAGTGTCTTAGATTCTTGCTGTGATATACTGCACTAATATACTATCAAAAAGAAAGAGTTTTTATGTGAGGCTTTTATATGTTGTAATAGTGTTTTTGGCGGCGTTGCACTACAGTGGCAAGCCTAATTTTTCTCCACTCTCAAACATACACTGACTGAACGGCGAGGGTTCTCCTGCAAACATACCCTCCCGTGACAAACAATCAGCCAAAACATTATTAGTGCCCTTAACATGCCATACATCCAACTTGTGTTCCGGCAGCAAAATAACCCCTGGCACCGATAAACTGCCCAGTTCATCACAAGACTGGCACTTCTCTTCGCTCTTTCTGGCAACGGGGCCTGCCAATAACCTTTTACTAGTTTTACCTTCGTGATGAGTGAGGCAGCCCCGAAGCGGTCTATGGTGTCGTCAACTCTGGGTAATGGATAGGCGTCTGTCAGGGATAATGCTTCCACACTCTTACAATCAACACACACACGGATCTTGCCACTTAACTCAGGTTGCAAAGTTACTGGCAACGACCACTCACGATATCCTTTATCCCTCAGACCCTTTTTCCACATGTCGTCTAGCTCTGCTTTCACAACAGGCTGTCCTGTCGAGCAGGATTTATACGGTAGGGAATTAACTTGAGCCTTGCACTGTCTCCAGCCTCCATGTCGGATTCTACCCCATACATCAGGCCTGGAGAAACAACAAACATGCGGATGCACTGCCACAGCCTAGTAAACAACTCCTCTTGTCGCTCAGGAACAAGAGGTTGCAACTTATCACGCAGAACAACATGCCTAGTGCCCTCCCACAACCCAGCCGAGACCGCAGCTTCTAAACTATAGTCTCTCTCCTTCTCCACCTTCGTCCCTAGAACAGCCAGGTCATGAGAGGGACAATCTGTACCACCTGTGCAGTCACTCCCATAGTTCATAATTGCTAAGGCTTCCCCGCCGATACCGTACATGCGCACCCCCGCATTCCTTGCAACTACATCTGCCTGCGCAGCATCACCGCCTTCAGCGACATGGCCAGATACAGTCGGTCTATGGTAGGGCTGTTGCATTTTACTAGAGCAGCATTGGGAGGCTATGCGACGGCCGGGCGCATCCACTCCACAGCCAACCTCGCCAATCTGCTCAATGTCCTGATTTTGACCACCACCCTTAGCAGCCATGGGTCGACCCTGACCTGACAACCAGGCCAAAGCTTCGTCGCCCACCTTGAACCACTGAAACAACGAGGCCAACGGTTTACTGACACTCAAGTGACCTGCCGGCGGAACCTCGTGCACCGCATGAGTTGTGAAGCCTGGGTGCTCGGCACAAACAGTGGGGTATGGACCGATCAGGGGCTGGAGCGCTGCACACTGCTGCTCAGGCAGGTGCTCTAGCGCTTCCACAGCCACCTGACTCGTATCCCCCGCCCACTGTTCCACCGAGACATAACAATCCCGACTCTCCTCCACCTGTGCCCCACTGCCCCCCTCTCCTTCTCCACCTTGGCCGCTGCAGACCAACGCAGGGACAGTAGGCTGCTCAGGTGGATGCCTCACAAACTCCTCTAACAGGTTCACATGAGATGCCTCCCCATCCTCGAGTTCAGTAGCCCCGTTCCCACAACTCTCCTCCACCTGGGAACTACTCTGTCGCGGAGTGCCATCACGCCCTACCATGTCACTAGGGGGGACAGGTTCTGGGGCCACTCCGGAGCTCACCTTTGGGTCAAGTACCAAGTCACCAAGGAGTGTCGCTGGGTCCAATCTCTCAACCCGACCACCAGCCTCGACTTTCTCCTTCCGACCCTTCCTCCGCTGGTCATAAACTTGGGTACTAGGCTGTGACACCTGAACGGACTGAGATCTCTCAAGCCCCTCTTGCTCCTCCCTACTCATGTCAGCCGCCCTCTTGGCAACGACTAAGGGTGGAACCTCGGAAGTGGGCACCACAAAGTCATTACCAAGAAGGAGGTCGACCCCCTCAACTGGCAATTTCTCCACCACACCCACATCCAACTCCCGTGTCACACCATCCACCTCAAGCTCCATTCTGACCAGCGGGTACGACCGCGTAGCATTGATGCCTTGAACCACCACAACCCGAGCCACGTTAACAGGCTTGCCAGTGAAATTCTTAACAAGTGTCTGGGAAGCGCCCGTATCACGCAACAACTCAAGCCTATGCTTCACACCAGCCCACCTCACAGTGCCGTGCCCCCTATGACCACAAAAAGCATCACGGACGGGTGACGAACCCTCCTGCTGCTTCTGCACCGACTGTGACTCCGCAACCGACGTATTACCCCGGGCAAACGCGGAAGACCTCAAAGACACACCGATGTTGCTCACTAGTGACACCACTGCTGTAGGCGGTGTGCTCGGACATGAGTGTGCAATACACTTGAAACACTCCACTTCACTCTTGGACTTCCTCTAAGGTGAGGAAGGGCCCTGGCCTTTCTTAAATGGGAAGGGTTTCGACTTGGGTTCATAATTGGCAACAGTACTCTTGAATGGATAATTTGTGTCATTAATTCGGGGGGGTGGAGTGGTACGCCCCTGGTTACCTGCCTCAGCTCTCTGTGCAGACCTGGACCCACGAATCAATGACAACCTAAGGTCAGCCAGCTCAGCCGCCTTCTGCAGACTTTTCGGTTGCTTTTCTTTAAGGTTAAGAGTCAAGTCACTGCCAGTACATTTTAAAAATTGTTCCAGCAACACTAGTTGTTTTACTGAATCAAAAGTAGTTGCCTTTTCCGACCTTAACCAATTTTCAAATGCATCTGACAGCTCTCTAGCGTGTTCCTGGAAAGTACTCTCCTTTCTTTTTGGAACCGCCCTAAACTTCAGCCTATAGGTCTCTGGCTGTAGCTCATACGCCCTCAGGACAGCCTCTTTCAACAACTCGTAATTCACACAGGAGTCTAGGGGCAAAGCATCGTACGCCTTGAGTGCTTTCCCCGTCAATCGTGAAGAAACAAGGGCTGCCCACTTCTCCTCGGGCCATTGGTGCTCTTGGCACTTTTTCTCGAACAGGAGAAAAAATTCTGTAACTCCTAACTCATCAAACACTGGAACCAACTTAAGTAGATGCGACAGGGACTGGTCATGGGCTCGACCCCCCTGGGCGACCCGGTTCCTCGTCACCTCTACACGAGTTTTCTCTAGGTCAACATCGGCACAATACCTTTCAGACTCAAACTTGCACTCAGACTCTCGCTCACGCTGCTCGAGCTCGAGCTTCCGCTGCTCAAGCTCAGACTGCTGCCTGAGCTCAGCCTCATGCTTCCGCTGCTCGAGCTCAGCCTCATACTTCCGCTGCTCAAGCTCAGCCTGTCTCTCCTGCTGCTTAAGTTTGGCGAGCTCGAGCTGAAACAACATCTCGGCAGACAAACCTTGAGGAGGGGGTGCTACTATCGGGGACCCACCCCGTGAATCACCTAGAGGCATACCCAACCGCCAGCGGCCTGCGGGAACGTACTCGGCTCCGGAACCCGAGGGGGCGCCACGGTAGGAGTCGAGTGGAATGGGGGCTGGGCCGAAGGTGCCCCATCTCCCGCTCCACCCGAAACCCCATGCACCCCACCCAGCACACAGGTAGCCAGCTCACTTCTCGACATACCGCTAGTACCGGAAAACCCTAAGACCGTGGCCACACACTGCAGTCCGTAACGGTCTAGCCCCGAAACCTGGTCCGCCGACATAGGCTTCCCCCAAAAAATCCGAGCATCCTCCTCACTGTTCACCACCCGAACTCCGCTTAACAACTCCACCTTCTCCACCTCCTCGCCTGCCTCTCGCACTGTGCCCTCACTATGCTCAGACCCGTCCAGTGACATGATGGAGTCAACAACAAAAATCTCAAGTCCAGACAAAAATAGCCAAACTCTTGCGTAGCTTTATTCACCAAAAAATATTTGAAGATGTTCTTGAGTGCAATACTAGGTCACCAATAACTCCAACAAGTTCTATGTATCCTCAAAACAATGTCTACTGCCAACAATGCGAGAAATAAATTCAACCCCCAAATGGCAATAAGATTTCTCCAAAAAAAAAATTGCAATATTCAGTTCACTATATTCTGGTCTAAGGTCGCCATTTGTTACGACCGGCACTACGAAATAAACAAGGGCACTCAATATGGGAGTAGATGATAGGCTATATCTGCAACAACGGTATGCTAATTCCAAACCCTCGACCTATTACGCCGGTGAACAAAACACTTAAAACCCTCCAGAGTTAATCTACTGGATAACGGGGTATCAATTAACTGGGTTTTAGTGCACTTCTACAAAGGCTTACCGATGACGGCAAAGCCTACTCACAACAGGAGTACTTTACGTTAATAAAATGCTCTTAAGTAATAACAATGCTTGAATAAACTATCATAAGATTTAATAAAGGAGTATATGCTTACGTTAACTTTAGTGTGAGTCTGTACTCAACACTAAACTCTACAATGCTCTATGAAAACACTGGAAGTCTAGTCCTACAGCAATCAAATAAAGAATCTTCTGAAAACGTCTGATGCTCTAAGATGCTCGTTAATATAGAACAGAAATAATGCAGGGGCAGGACACCAAAGCGTGTATCTTAAATACACCAATAAGTAGGATACATATATATATAACAAGGGAGTGCAACAACTCTGTGACAGCACTAATAATCGCCACTCAAAACAGTACTTCCTTAGCCAACTTAACAGCCAAACTGGGTTGTGCACTATGCATCAACCTAGGCTAAAATAAGGCGTGAATAATTCCTAAAGCATACACAATTAAAGTTAATAAACACAATGCTGTCTTTCTCACTAATAAAGTCTAGCAGTGGCATAAAAGGTACTAAGAAACTAGGCCGAGCGCAAGCATGCTCGTAGCCTACTGCCTCCCCTTGAACAGATTTCCCTTATGTTACGTTAAGTGACTTGGAGGCTCTCTTGGTAAGTCCAGATCTCTAGTATCTGGTCTTGCCCTGGCACTCCACAAAGGTCAACAAAATGAGGTAGCAATCATACAGGTAAGAGTAGGCAAAAGCCCTTTACCGGTATACTGCTACACTCGCAAATGAAAATATGCACAAGGGTTACAGGCTAGCTAGCTTCGTCGATGTTGTACAGGCTCTGACTTGCCACATACATAACTCAGACAACGACCAAAGATACCTTCCACTGTCTAGCTTTAAATAATAAGAGAGAACAGCTCAATAATTAGAAGCACCCCAACACTATGGTACCATTTGACTATGACTCTAATAATCCCTAAAACTAGTGCAAACATATATGGAGAGCTGGTGCTGGTAATACGACTGGCCGACTATGGAAGTCGTATGCCGAACCAGAAGGGATAAGTAATTGAATAAAGAGAGAAGTATGAAACCGAAGAAGTTCAGAGAGAGAGATAGTAGTATAGAGGGTTATATGGGAGACAGGTTGCAAGGGACATGTAGGACCTAGCACACTCTGCCTAGCTCTGAGGAAGGTAGCTCCTCGGGACCCCTAGGATCACACACAAAGGCATGGTGGTCAGCCAATCACAGGCCGCTACGTCACCAGCCAGCAGGGCTGCAGAAGGCACCAGGAACCACCAGCCAATCAAGGGCGCGGGAAAGCGCGCGAGCGGGAAAGCTCCTCGAGTGAGGGAGGCAACACATACCTACGCACGCACATACTACCACCACGCTCTCGCTATTCTCTCTCTCCCTCCACAATGCATCTTACATTCTACCAATGATATGAAATACTTCCCGTTGTCACAGACGAAAGTAAAGACCACCACGGGACTGTCTGTAACAACACGAACACTATGAAAGAAAGAACAACATTATCTGATAACTGTAGCCCATTTCACTACCCTGGCGAGCGCTAGCGAGTTACGAGCGCATTCTGGCAAGCTGGCCAGCGTAACAGTGTTAGTTTGTTTGTGTGTGTGTGTGTGTGATAGAATACTCTCAGCCGGGCTCGAGCCTCGAACCACAAACAGTATACACTATAGACACATACATATATAGATAATTAATGCATACATACATACACATATACGCACACATACATACACATATACTGTACATACATAAATGCACATATACATATATACATAAACAAACTCAAGCAAATACATACATATATTCTAATACACACACGCACACACACTTATGCATACATTATTAAAGGTAGGCGCGTATATATGGTGTGACAGGCCGTCATTACACATTATTAATAATATTTACAATGGTTGGGATAGGACTATTTTTTGTATCTGTCAGTTCTTGCCCTTATTGGTTGGAGTGTGTTGAAGTGACGAGCTGCATGTGTTGGTCTAGGGGCATCTGGTGGAAGTAAGTTTCTGTGTCGTGGGTGAACAAGAAGCTTAGATGCAAACTGCTTGAGTTGGTTGTAGTGGTGGGTTGAAAGTGCAGGTATGCTAAGGGTGGTGAGAGCTTCCTCGCACCCTGGGTATGTGCCACCCAGGATGATCCTGCATGCCCTCCTCTGCACTCTCTCCAATTGACGTTGTTGTGTCAGGGTTAGAGAGGAGGACCAGGCGGGAGAGGCATAGGTGAGCTTAGGGAGTATGAAGATGTTATATATACTCTTCAGCTCATTCTCCGGCGCCCCCAGGGATCTCAACCGCCTTAGCATAAACAACTTGTATGTGGCGGTCCTGACTGTGGTAGACACATGTTTCTTCCAGTTCAGCTTGTTGTCCACAGTGATTCCGAGGAGTTTGGTGGACTCAACAAGCTGAAGGGGATGAGGACCAATTGTGACAGTGGGTGGAGGAAGGTCGGTAACGGAGGTGTTGATGTGCATGACCACTGTCTTGTCATGATTGATGGTCACATGATTGTCTGTGGTCCAGGCTTGAAGACAGTCTAGGATGTCTTGTAGGGGGTCATAGTTAGGGGAGGTGTTATCGACAGTAATGCCGACTGTCGAGTCGTCCACGTACTTCCAGCGGAATGGAGTGTCCTTTAGGGCATCGTTGATCAAGATGAGGAACAATAGAGGCCCCATCTTTGTGCCCTGTGGGACTCCACATGTGATGTCTAGGAAGGTGGAGATGAAGCCTTGATATCGCACTGCTTGCCGTCTGCCACTAAGGAAGTCGGTCAACCATGCAACTAGGGTAGGATGTAGCCCCAACTTTATGGCCTTGTTGATGATCATGGTGTGGTCAACGAGGTCAAATGCTTTCCTAAAGTCAATAAAGGCAAGAGCGAGGGAAGTCTTTCTCTTCTCAAGATTTGTGTAAATATAATCTAGGAAGCTAATAAGACAGTGAGTGGTGGAGGAGGTTTTTACGTTGCCAAACTGTTGGGGATCTATTAAGTGACGGATTTGTGAGTAAGCCCAGGTGAATACAAAGTCCTCACAGATTAGACTAGGGATGGGCGTTATGGCAACTGGTCTGAGTTCATTAAGAGAATGTGGGGAGGGGGTTTTGGGAATTGGAGTGACGTATGAAGTTTTCCAGTCTGTAGGGCATTTACTTTGCCTTAACCCTTCCTACCCGGGCAGTCTTACCTAATGACGGTCGCCCGTACCCGGGCAAAATGGCTGAAAAACGTCTAGGCCTAAGCTACCGTATTTATGTTTATTTTCACTGCTAGAACTTTCCCACTCATCTATAATCGTAGTGCGGTTTTCAATCTGTATTTTGGCGTTGAGTAGAGCTCTGTAAGTCAACTGGTTCAGTTGTGATGATGATTTCAGTGGAGCAAATATTGCAGAGATGTTGCCAATATGGGGGCTTTTCAGACACTAATTTCGTCTTACGTTAGAACAATAACATTGAAGAGTCTTCTCCTTCTTGTTTTCGGAGGTGTGGTGACGCAACGCTTGGGTTTGTTGACATACGTTGTACGCACGGCGTTCAGACCAAGCTTAATTAGGCTATTAAGCTGCCGTCTTAGGTAAGGCAGCCCGGGTAGCGGCCCTTCTGCCGAGCTGTCCTTACCTAAGGCAGCCCGGGTAGGAAGGGTTAAGGAGGCATTAATTATCGAGCAAAGGGGGGTGGCAAATTCAACCGAAAATTCTTTGTATATTTTCATGGGTAGGTCTACTGGGGTTGTTGATCTTTTTTATTTGAAACTGGAAAGCTTTTTGGCCACTTCATATTCTTGAACAGTTACTGGGGGGGAAGGGGATGGGAGGAAGGCAGGGAGGTCGGTGCGGTCTAGTTTGGGGAGGGTCTGGCATATGGTAGAGAAGTGATTATTTATCAGTTCAGGTGCATCTTCACGAGGGACATGAGAAACACAGGGGATAGAAGGAGTCCCACTACAAAGATTCTTAATTTTAGAGTACCACTGACTGATATTGGTTTGTTTTAAATGATGAATCTTTGTAGGGTAGTAGGACTTCTTTGCCCAACGGATCTCCCTTATCACAATGTTGTGTAGGTCCTTGTAGCGATTGTTGTCCGTGTGGAAGGCCTTATTCCGATTCTGCATCAGTCTCTTGATCCGAGGAGTAATCCATGGGACGTCAGAGGGGTGCATTTTGGTCCTCTTGGTGGGGAAGAAGTGGTGGTAGGCTTCGGTGGTGGTAGATACGAAGTTGTCCCATTTGGCATTGACATCTTCTTCAGTGAGAACCTCCGTCCACGGGTAATGAACCAACCACTGCCCGAACCCCCGCATTGCAGAGTCTGGCGTTGGTCGGTAGGTCCGGATGACGGGGGTCTGTTAATGGGAGGTGGTAGGGGCAGGTGACCAGAACACAGAGAGATGAGTACTGCGTCCCACAGGAGGTAAAGGTTCAGGTGGGAGGTACTGCTCATCCATGTCCGTCAAGATAAGGTCATGAGTGTTGTGGTTGTGGGTGGGGAAGTCAACAATTTGTGAAAGATGCAGCTGTTCTTGAATCTCACTGGTGTCTAGTTCATTGAAATCCCCACAAACCACCAACTTGGCTGATGGAAATTGGAGTTTGAGATCATCACATGTATCGATGATGTGGTTGATTAGTGCGGGGCCGGTGGGTGAACGTGGTGGGTGGTAGATCACACAGTAGATAATGGAGGCAGTGTGACGAGGGTGGGAGGGGGGATTAACTCTCACCCAGAGTGCTTCGATTCCCTCCGGGACCTCAATATCCAGGCGAGATGCACACAGCTGTTTCCGGGCGAAAATAGCTACTCCTCCCCCCCTCCTCTCTGTCCGAAGTTGGTGAAAGAGGTCGTAGTCTTGTATCACGCATATTTCTGGGGTGATTTGCCATGCTTCAGTAACTGCTACAATATCAGCACTAATTTGTTTAACTGTCACAATAAGTTCGTCGAATTTATTGCACAAAGAGGTGACATTGGACAGTAGCAACGATGGGAGGTTATACCAAATACGGGGAACCTCAAAATGTGCGTATGGTTTCTTTACTGTCACTTTTTTAGGTTCTTTTTTGAGTGTTTTTATGATAGGAATTCGCTTGGGGACATTCCTACCTCCTCTCCGGCCACGATTGTGAAAAAGTTTCAATTCTTTTAAACGCACTATAGTGTCTGAAGGTGGGTATCCAGCCCCCTTTTTAAGTCTAATTAAGGAGTGTGTGTGTGTGTGCGTATAGAGTACTGTATATTATATTGCTTTATTGTTATTATTATTTATAATCATTGTTGTCATTATTATTCATATAGTAGGTTAATAATAGTATCTACATATTGTGTTCCGTCGTTAGCCCATAAAAATGTGTGTATTTGTGCATTTTGCTGTCTACTACCTAATACCCATAACCCCCCCCCCCCCTATTCTCCGAATCCCCCCACCTCCCCGTCCAAGGACCTAGCGTCTGTTAGTGACCTGAAGAAGCTACCTGCGAAAAGTTGTCTATAAAGTGCTCCTCCTCATATGATGTTTATATTGAACAAAAAGGCTCCCCCCGACCAATGACCCAACATACTTCCAAACAAGCCTCTCCACACTACGTTATCCCTGGATACCTTCACCCGACTGTAAATGTATTCTTCAGTGTTGATATAACCAGGGAGGCCACTATAGTATAATTTAGGTCCGGTGATTGTTCGGTGTGTGCTTAGGAGGTGTGGTGGATTATGGAGTAGGGGGAGATCGATGTTGAGAAGAGGTGAGTAGATGTAGGAGTGTGTGTTTGGGTGGGTGGGTGTGGGTATGGGTGTCTGTGTATGGGTGGGTGTGGGTATGGGTGTGTGTGCATAGGAGGTGTGGTGGATGAAATGTTGAGAGGAGGTGAGTAGATGTGGGTGTGGGTGGGTGGGTGTGTGTGTTTAGGAGGTGTGGTGGGTAGGGGAGTAGGTTAGATGTTGAGAGGAGGTTAGTGGGTGTGGGCGGGGAGGGGTGAGAGGTTGTGGAGTCTGTATGTGCATTTGTGCATGTGTGTGTGTGAGTGTTTAGTTGTCAGTGTGTGTGTGTGGACAACTATGGACGGAGAGATTTCGTGTGTGTTTATATGTGTGTGTGCATTTGCTTGAGCGAGAAGTACCGTTTATATGAGTACATGTGTGCGTTTGTGTATATATACGGTATATATTGTGTGTGTGTGTGTGTGTGTGTGTGCAAGTGCTGGGTAACCTATGTGCGTGTAAATGTGTGTGCGTGCTTTGTGTGAAGAAAAGTTAAGGATCTTAATTTCTGAAAGAAGTTTGTGTTACATTTTGTGTGCGTGTGTGTGTGTGAATGTGCGTGTGCAAATTATAAGAGTAGAGATTTTTTATCTCTGCCAAATTGTGTGTGAGAGAGAGAAAGAGAGAGAGAGAGAGAACAAACACAACAGTGTGTGTGTGTGGATGTGTGGTTGTGTGTGTGTGGGGGTGGGTGTACGTATGTGTGTGTATGTGCGTGAGAAAACTTAAAACCTAGGGATCTTATTTTCCAAATAAAAATGTGTGTATACTGTATATCTGGATGAGTGTGTACGTGTGTGTGCGTGTGCGTATGTGTATGCGTTTAGTTTGAATGAAGTGGCTTACCCTTAAAGATGAGCTAACAATCTGTGTGAGGAAGAGTACGAGAGAGAGAGAGAGTTACATAGAGCTACATAAATATACAGACTGCACAGACCTTGCGGTCTATACTAGGCAGTCCGAACTTAATGCTAACATACAATTTGCTACAATGTGGAAAGTAAGGATAGCAAAGCAGAAGGCACTTTTCCCACCCACCCCTCCCTCCGACCTTGGGTCTGCATGAAATTTAGTTTGGGGAACAAGGCCCGCAGCAGAATGATATCATTCATACTGGGAAATTCATATTAAAGAAGGAAGTTGAGAAATATTGTATACTACTGATGCTTAACATATATATATATATATATATATATATATATATATATATATATATATATACATTATACTGTATATACAGTATATATATTATTATTTTGTTTTACCTTTATTACACCAACCTCCTCGAAAGGGATGTCTAGACTCCTTTTGAATGTATCAATTGTATTACATTGTACCACTTTCTCTGGCAGTTTGTTCCACTCGTTGACCACACAGTAGGTGAAGAAGTGCTTTGTGACATCGAGATTCACCCTCCATTTTCAGAGAGTGAGAGAGAGAGAGAGAGAGAGTAAAGAAGGAAAGATAACAAGACACAAGATTAATGATGAAGGGATATAAATGGGAAGTTCTCTCTCTCTCTCTCTCTCTCTCTCTCTCTCTCTCTCTCTTTTAATTTTTCTGTTTTTACACTGAATTAATTTTCTTGGTGAACATATACTCATAGGTTCTGAGGCAGAAGCTAGTATATATATATTTGTTTAAGCTAAAGGAGAATGATGTGTCCATATCTCATCATTCAAAGCTTAACCAACTTTATTAATGATGTCAGTACATTGTTTATTTTATTATTATTATTATTATTATTATTATTATCTATATATATATATATATATATATATATATTCTCTTTAATACATACGAGGTTAAAAGAAATGGCAATTTCTGCGTTGGAAATTTTATTATTCAAAGTTTCCAGGTCTCTGATGAGTTTTCGCTGGGTGGCAGGAAGTAGATGAAGGAGATGAGCAAAATTCATGGTGGTACAGGGTTACATAAATGTACATGATGATACAGGATATACGACGCGTTTCACTGGACAACCAGCATTATCAAGTAAGGAAGGAATGAAATAAAAGGTAAACAGGAAGGGTATATATAGAGGGTGGAGGATCAGAGGAGGAGGAAAACAGGGGCAAAAGTCTGCTATTGGTGGAAGCGTAAACTAGGAGAGAGAAGGGGTTAACCTCTCCACGCATGCGCACTGGATGCGGGATGGTGGTCAGTAGGTGGGGTCGAAGCTGATTGGCTGCGTGTCGAGGGGCGTGGCCTAAGTTGTGTGGCGCCTGCAGAAGACGAAGCTGAAGGAGGTAGCGCGGGGGGCTGCGTCAAGGGCACCGGGGGGCGAGGAGGGGTGTTAGGTCCTGTAGGGTAGTGCCTTTTGGCAGAAGGAAGGATCTGAAGGTCCAGAGTTTGGTTGTTGATGTTGGGATGTAAGGCTTGGATATATAAAGCTTCGAGTATAGGTAATCTCCTTGGGTCACTTTCTTTATCGAGTATGGTGGTGTGTTTCTCTAACTCGTTGCGTGTAAGGTGAGGGTGGTTAGGGGTGAGATAGTGGTCTTTGATGGCTCCAGCCTGAAGGTGAAGAGTTAACCGACGTGAAAGACGAGTCTGCGTCATACCAATATAGGAATGAGGTCCACAGTCCTCATAATTACAGGTATGTTGGTAAATGACGTGATCGTCGGTCATCGGGCTCTTTATCTTGGTGGAGGCTGGTTTGTTGCGGAGAACGAGGTTGGAGGTCTTGGGGGATTTGTAATAAATTATTAATTTGATTTTGTTTTCCGGGTTGGTTGGGTGGACATGCTTGGAGATTATTTCTTTTAAGACGGCCTCGTCATTTTTGTGTTCAGAGGACATGTAATTGCGGTAGAAGATCTTAATTTCATTGGGGGGGTCAATGTTGGGAGGGCTTTGAGTGTACCATTTTTCAAGATGGTGGTTGATGGTGCTGGAGATGTCGGAGTTGGAGTATCCGTTATTTACTAAAACTTGGGATAGTCTTTCTAGTTCCTGGTGGGTGTCGGCCCAGGTAGAGCAGTGCGTGAGGGCTCTCCTAACATAGGCGGAGATGGAGGATAGAAGATAACGGCGGGGGCATTCACTATCGCCGTTGAGGCATTGTCCTGTGTTAGTAGGTTTAATGTAGACCTCCACGAACTACAGGAACTCCAGCGTCGCTTCATGACCTCCTCCGGACTTAACTTCACCTTTGAAAAATCTAACAATGGACAACTCCCCTTCCTCGACATCCTCGTAGCTCTGAACGACCATGGGTTCAAAACCACCGTCTACATTAAACCTACTAACACAGGACAATGCCTCAACGGCGATAGTGAATGCCCCCGCCGTTATCTTCTATCCTCCATCTCCGCCTATGTTAGGAGAGCCCTCACGCACTGCTCTACCTGGGCCGACACCCACCAGGAACTAGAAAGACTATCCCAAGTTTTAGTAAATAACGGATACTCCAACTCCGACATCTCCAGCACCATCAACCACCATCTTGAAAAATGGTACACTCAAAGCCCTCCCAACATTGACCCCCCCAATGAAATTAAGATCTTCTACCGCAATTACATGTCCTCTGAACACAAAAATGACGAGGCCGTCTTAAAAGAAATAATCTCCAAGCATGTCCACCCAACCAACCCGGAAAACAAAATCAAATTAATAATTTATTACAAATCCCCCAAGACCTCCAACCTCGTTCTCCGCAACAAACCAGCCTCCACCAAGATAAAGAGCCCGATGACCGACGATCACGTCATTTACCAACATACCTGTAATTATGAGGACTGTGGACCTCATTCCTATATTGGTATGACGCAGACTCGTCTTTCACGTCGGTTAACTCTTCACCTTCAGGCTGGAGCCATCAAAGACCACTATCTCACCCCTAACCACCCTCACCTTACACGCAACGAGTTAGAGAAACACACCACCATACTCGATAAAGAAAGTGACCCAAGGAGATTACCTATACTCGAAGCTTTATATATCCAAGCCTTACATCCCAACATCAACAACCAAACTCTGGACCTTCAGATCCTTCCTTCTGCCAAAAGGCACTACCCTACAGGACCTAACACCCCTCCTCGCCCCCCGGTGCCCTTGACGCAGCCCCCCGCGCTACCTCCTTCAGCTTCGTCTTCTGCAGGCGCCACACAACTTAGGCCACGCCCCTCGACACGCAGCCAATCAGCTTCGACCCCACCTACTGACCACCATCCCGCATCCAGTGCGCATGCGTGGAGAGGTTAACCCCTTCTCTCTCCTAGTTTACGCTTCCACCAATAGCAGACTTTTGCCCCCTGTTTTCCTCCTCCTCTGATCCTCCACCCTCTATATATACCCTTCCTGTTTACCTTTTATTTCATTCCTTCCTTACTTGATAATGCTGGTTGTCCAGTGAAACGCGTCGTATATCCTGTATCATCATGTACATTTATGTAACCCTGTACCACCATGAATTTTGCTCATCTCCTTCATCTACTTCCTGCCACCCAGCGAAAACTCATCAGAGACCTGGAAACTTTGAATAATAAAATTTCCAACGCAGAAATTGCCATTTCTTTTAACCTCGTATGTATTAAAGAAAATTTATTACCTGGCTTTACTAACATATATATATATATATATATATATATATATATTATACATATATAAAGCCAAGAATAGACACTAATTTTGAATACCTGTAGTGTGCACTCATGTGGGTTTATACCAAATCTTGATCATATATTCCACCATAAGGAGTATCTGCACGAAAACTGATGTTGGTAATGAGAGGTATGGCAGCGAGGTCCCTCAAGTGCAAATGGTACCCGTTCCACTCTTCTTGTGGTACGCAGAAGATTTCGCTGTTGTTGTCTCATTGACTGTAAGTGTGGAATAAATTGTTTTTGTATCTTAAATAGTGTGCACAGTCCTGCCACATCTCTTCTGTGCTGAATACTATCGATGGAATTTTGAGTTGGTGTTTGGTTGTCTTCAATTATGCATCTGACGCGGTCTTGAATTTGGTCGAGAAGGCTAAGGTGTTTCTTGGCTGCACCACCCCAAGAGAGTGAAGAGAATTCCATTGAAGACCTAATTTGTGCCTTGTACAGCACTTGCTTTCCCTATCTGTCCAAAAGCCAGGAAACTCTTCTTAATGCAGCTAGTTTCCTTGAGGCATCTCGAGCAACATTTTCTATGTGCATTTTGAAAGTTAGCTTTCTGTCAAAAGTCACGCCTAGCATGTTAATTTCTTCCTGTGAGTTTAGTAATTTACCATTGAAGTTAATTTGTACATTAGTGTTTGATCTTGTTGCTTCTATGAACTGGGTTTTTTTTAGCAACAAACTTGACTTGCCACATTTTCCCCCATTCCGTTATGGTCTTGAGCCTCGTGTGGAGTAACTTTACTGCAGCCTTCTCTTGTGCTTGGTTGTAACTTAATGATACTGTCCCATCATCGGCAAAGGTTCTGGCTTCGGGGATAAGGTGGAGCAAATCGTTGATGAAAATGTTCCATAGCATCGGTCCAAGAACACTTCCTTGTGGTACACCTGCATTGACATTGAAAGGAGAAGACTCTTCTCCTTCTAGTACCACTCTCAGCTGTCTGTCACTGAGATAGTTTGCTAGTAGTTTGTATGTGTGCCCTTCAACCCCAACTGATCTCAATTTTGTCAAGAGCCCTCTGTGCCAGACTCTGTCGAAGGCGCCTTCATTTATGGAGCACACCTCTCTCTCTCTCTCTCTCTCTCTTGTTCTTGTTTTTTCTTGGGGAGGGTGTAGATTGCAGTAAGAGGAGCGAAGCATCTCATAAATATTATTATAATCTTTATTGATTGTTATGTTATGGATTTTGACATTCTCATTGCTTAAATAAATGTATTCATGTTCGTATATTCCCTCTTTGCCTACACGATATCTTTCCTTGGGTGAAAGTGAAGTGGAAGTACAAAATAATTGGCTGCACTCTGCCACGGCGCGTATCTCCGTATGTACAGTACAGTATACCTTCTCTAGTATGTGGTGGATGATATACCAATTAATCACTTCCGGATTATGGGCTATAAGGAAGTTGGAGCCGTTAGCATCGATATAGAACGGATGCAATAATAATGTAGATTTCTTATGGATAATAAATATGATATGTGTGTGTGTGTGTTTTTTTTTTTTTGTATCTGTAGATGTACTACTACCGTTGTTTAGCTGGTGATTCAGCTTAATATCGATGTCTCAGCTCCAACTTCCATATAGTCTGAAACTCGCAAGTGGTAAATTAACACTCTCAATCAGATGACTCAATATTTTAGAGACGGTACCTCCACAAGCTGTTACTAAACCTGGATAACAAAGATATGTTGAGGCATAGAGTACAGTAGATCTGGACTGGACACGAAAATGGAACTTTGCAGTAAGGGACCCAAAATCGGAGAACGATACCCCAAGTTCGAACCTCGAAACATCGAAAATGTGATATTTTCACGGTTTTGAGGTTCGAACTTGGGGGTTCGTTCTCCGATTTTGGGTCCCTTACTGCAAAGTTCCATTTTCGTGTCCAGTCCAGATCTACTGTAGTCTATGGTTGAGGTAAAAGGGATACTTGAGATTGTTTTGAACTTTTATATCCATATACTGTAGGTTGTTCCTAAGGTGATTAGTATTGCCTGGTGGTAGTTAACTCTATCAGTATACCAGGACGCATTTATGCAACTAGTCTGGCTATCATTATACGATTGTATTCAGTTTAAGAAGGAATTTTGGGAGTCTGATAGTTTTTTTATATAGATAAATTATTACCACTTTGACTCCTAGAGGGCCTTCCAAAGCTGAGCAAAATCGTCTAATGTTAGCCAGATTAAATTGAAAGTAGCATCCTCATAAGTCGTCATTTGAGGGTTAAATCTTTCAGTATTCCAGAAAGTGTTTTGCATTTTTATTCTGGCTATCAATAGGCAATCTTACTCAGGTTTGGAAGGTCCTCTTGGAATAAAAGGGGTAAAATGGATCACAATGGGGTCAAACCTGAGGGAAAAGAGGATCCAGACACATCAAACCTCCCCTTAAGTGGTATAAATAGGGGAGGTGTGGCAGAGTGGTCTTGCCACTGGACTGGTAATCCAATGGACCCGGGTTCGAATCCCAATATGTCAATGGGAAGATATTATTGGGATGGAATTTGTGCTGTACCTAATTTCAGTGCATTACCACAGCACACCGAAATGCCAAAACAAAATACCCTCATTGTTCCCTGATTAAATAGCACTGTATGAATATTCCCATATTCAAAATATGCTACAGGGGGGCAATGCCTAGTGAGTTAATTGCTCAATAGGTGGCGTTCTGAGAGTGAGGGTCCGAGCCTGGGGAGTGAGACTGTGAAGCGCAGAGGCGAAGCAGCTTCAGAGATGGAGTTGGGTTCGAGCCGTGAATGGGTGCTTCGCATGTCTCACTCCCTAGACTGAAACAAGACCTCACGGGCTTCACCGTGTTCAGCGGTAGAGTGTAAAGGCTATCAGCCTATTCCCGAGAGGGAGTAGTTGGAATATAGAAAAAAAAAAAAAAATTACTGAACCATTCTGACAAGCCGATGTAATATTATGAATATGCCCTTGACCAAACCAAATTAGTATTTCCCTCAATCAATGTTCACTATCACAAGTATATTAAAAGGCGATGTAGTAGCTACTTGTGCAGGAGACTGTACATTGAACAATACATCCAGCTAACTTTAGCTAAGATTTACTCGTACAACAAGCATACATTATTTCTGCTGAAAACTATTGCTAAGCAATTTCGAAATATAGCTAACAATGAAAAGGATCAACCCTTTCACAAATCGGGGACGCCTTTCTTCCTTTTGTTCTAGCAATTAGTAGACTATTTTATTCAGATTGGGAAGGAACTGTAGGAGTCAGAGGGTTTATTGACATCGATTTTACCACTTTGATTCCTAGAGGGCCTTCCAAACCTAAATTATTTCGTCCAATGAAATGATAGCCAGAAAAAATGTTAAAACCCAACATATTCCTCAAGGGGTTAAGTAATAAAAACTGCCTATTAGATTACTACGTTTCTTAAATATTCAATAGTTTAAATAGCAAGATAACAAATCAGCACAAAAATATCCACTCAATTATTTATAGAACAAAATTGTAATCCGTTTTCAAACAAGACATATAATAACACATAATTATTTTCAACAATAGCTTGAGAAAGTAACATGTCTACATTTTAAACAATTATGGATGTGCAAATTGTATTTAAAGTGTCCATTCCACCCTCTTAAAAGCATATTGGTTGGTGGAGTGGTCTTGCCACTGGACTGGTAATCCAATGGTCCCGGCTTCAAATCCAGATGTATCAATGGGAAGATATTATTGGGATGGAATTTGTGCTGTACATAGTATTAGTGCATTACCACAAAGCCCACTGAAACGCCAAAAAAAAAAAAAAAATTGTTCCCTGATTAAATAGCACTGTATGAATATTCCCATATTCAAAATATGCTACAGGGGGACAATGCCTAGCAAGTTAATTGCTCAATAGGTGGCTTTCTAAGAGTGAGGATCTGAGTCTTGGGGGTGAGCCAATTAAGCACGAAGACGAAGCAGCTCCATAGATATGCGAAGGCAAGATGCACAGGCTGGTTGCACAACAAAGGATTAGGGTTCTCGCAGAGAGGCTCCAGCCCAGACGCTATTCTAGACTTGTGCTGGCTTAATAATCCAATAGGGTTGATAGCCTCTGAAGTCCTATTTTAACTAACTAACTAACTAACTAACTAACTAACTGGTTGCAGCTTCACTTGCCTCACTCCCAAGACTGGAACTAGATCTCACGGGCTTCACCGTGTTGAACGGTTGAATGTACAGGCTCTCAGCCTATGCCCGAGAGGGAGTAAGTTGGAATATAGAAAACAAAATAATAATAATAGACAATTAAAAGTTAATCACTGGCTTTAGGGGATACACTCGTTGCAGGCAACCTGCCTTTTGTCTCCTTCATACACATAAAACAAATATATTCTAGTAGTTTCTACTGGGTTATTTTTTTCTTCACCTGTTCATACCATTTAATTCCCTTGATTGTTGACAGTGTAGTGTATATTAAGCTCATAATAACAATTCAAATACATAAGTGTTATTTATGTACAACTACGGTATATATTTTGAAACATATGAATTTTATTCTAGTAACTATGATAACAACTGTAAAGTATCAAGATCAAACATGTAAATACTATATAAATATATAGTGTGCATGTAATAAATAACATAACGCAAGACATATCTGGTGATTAATGTTAAACACAATACTAACACAATACGTTATAGCAAGGTAAATACAAAATAATTAATAGAAACTGGTAAAAACAAATCACAGCTTGAAACTGCATAAACATCTAAATTCAATAATAACTCAATTACGTAGACATACCATTGGCCAATACATTAAACCCCATAATTGCCAATCAAAACTGAAGAACAAGAACAATGAAGCATCAGTGAGCACATTGTTACGACCGGGGCTACGAATAAAACAAGGGCACTTAATGATTGGACTAGTAATAGGGCACTATGCAACAACGGTACGCTAGATCCAAACCCTCGAACTTATATGCCGGCGAACAAAAACACCTATACCCTCCAGAGTTAATCTGCGATAACGGGGTATCCTTAACTGGGCATAAATGTACTCTACTTCAGGCTAACCCACACTGGTATAGCCTGATAACAAACAAGATGCAAGTTACGTTAAAATGCATAAAAGGGAAGCTATTGAAAGATCAATTAAATCACTGCAAGATTTAATACAATAAAAAGATGCTTCAATATAGTTATTCTAAACAACAATAAACTCTTCACTCCTATCTGAAAGAAAGTGAAGTATACTCCTACAGCATAGACCTGGAAACTTCTGAAGAAAGTCTGATGCTCATAAGATGCTCGTATCTAATCTTGAACTATATAAAGGCAGGAGGCAGGACACAACACGTGTAAACTGAATACACTAAAAGATAGGACATATAATGTTAACTGACACGAGAATACTATAAATGCGCAACGGTAGCAATGCTCGACACTAAAAGAAGTACTTCCTCATCAACGAAACAGTCTGCTATGGTTGTGCAACTCAACAACAACAACCTAGACTAATAAATGCTGTGAATAATAATGCGTACATAATCAAAGACCTTATATTAAATACTAACAAGTGTCTACTCAATTAATAATGTCTAGCTGGAATACTCTAGGTAAGGAACTGTGGTTGAGCAAGACAGGCTCGTAGCCTAGCGATGTCCTTAAGACTGCATCCTTTAAGTTACGTTAATTGACTGGGGTGCTCTCTTGATAGATCCAGATCACAAGTATCTGGTTCTATCCTGGCGACCCTCAAAAGATAAGCAAAGAGGCAGCAAAGTGTGGAACTGGAACAGGCTAAAACCCTCAGTCAACACAATGCTGCACTCGTAAAGAACACAAGCGAAAAGACAACACAGGCTACCACAGGACCGGTCGAAGTTGTATAGGTATAAGCAAACCATACACACATCGGGGACAACGACTACAGTTACCTTATCCCAGTCTAGCATTAAATCAAAGAGCAGAAACACTAAATCAATAATGGAGACACACACAGAGTTCTTAACCTCTACTAACTAAGAACCCTCAAACCTATTCTAAGTACATGTAAATATCTCAGAGGACGGCGCATGCAATACAATGGGCCGGCTATGGAAACCGTATGCAGAACCCAAGGGGATAAGTAATTGAATAAAGGTGAGGAGCAATGGAAAAGAAGAAGGTCAGAGAGAGAGACAGTGGTAAAGGGGGTGATCGGGAGAGAGTATGCAAAGGGATGTTAGAAGCATGCACGCCAAGCCTGTCCTGAGGAGAACAGCTCCTGTGGACCGCAGGAGCCCACAAAGGCGCGATGGTCGGCCAATCACGGGCCGATACGTCACAAGGCAGCAGGCCCCTAGGACGCCCCAGGAACCACCAGCCAATCAAAGGCGAGGGAAAGCCCGCGCGAGCGGGAAAACTCCTCCGAGCGAGGCAGAACATACATACGCACGCACATATTACCACCTCGCTGCCTATATCTCTCTTTCCCCTTAACTCTACACAAAGCATCTTATATTCTATCAATGATATAAAATACCTCCCGTTGTCACAGACGAAAATAAAGACCACCACTGGACTGTCTGTGACAATGCGAGTACTAGGAAATAAAGAACAACATTCTCTGATAACTGTAGCCCATTTCACTGCCCTGGCGAGCGCTAGTGGCTAACGAGAGGCCATTCTGCCAACGCTGGTAGACGTCACAACATTCATAATCCCTCAAGTACAAGTGTAAACTGGAATTTCTGCACAACATTTGGAGTCACAATTATGATATACTGATAAAGTATTTTGAAATACTTAATTTTTTCTGTGAATGAAGGACAGAAAAGGCAAAGCTGCCTGTAACAAGTGTTCCCTCCCAAAGTTGAACAAATTATAGAGAGCTAAATTCAAGGTACGTTAGAGTCAAAATGTCTGGACACACGGAGCTTGAAGCAATCTATATCATAGGATGAGGGAAAGAAAAATTGAGGGAGATAATTTTAGAGTAACTTGTTGAGTGGAAAAAAAAATGGGAAAATCGGTTCACTCTTGGGTTAGAGAGTTGGACAGAATAGGGATGGGAATGTGTTGAAAGGCGGATGCCACCCACTCTCTACAAGAGACAAAGTTCTGAAGAACACTGATTACCGTAATAGTGGTAAAAGAGTGAGAGAAATGCAACCTTGCGCCATGTAGAGAGAGACTGTAGGGAATGAATAAGAGGAGGCAATTGATGGGACGACATGCTTTTGTCTCTACCCTTTCGAGAAGTGCAGCATGGGTGGAACCTCCCCAAACATACGAACAGTACGCTATACATGGGTGCACTGTGCCCATGTACAGAGCAAGAAGCTGTGCAGAGTTGAAGAGCCCACAGAGATGGCTGAGCACACCCAAATTCTGGGAAACTGCTTTAGCATGACTGGTAATATGATCTTTCCAAGAACAGTCAGAAGAAAAAGAAACCCCGAGAATAGTGAGAGAAGATGAATAGTTGATTTGTGTATTGTTGATGAGTACGGGATATGCGTGTGGAAGATTGTGATGTGTAAATAGACAGAGAAATTGGGTTTTAGAAGTATTGAAAGCAACACGGTTCTCTCTGCCCCAACCGGATATAGTTGATAGATCAGATGATAGGCGTACTATGGCCTCATCATATGAATTTTGAAATAATTGCATGTTGGGTCGTTGTGTAATTCTAGTTGAGTAGTGTAAGGTAGAGTCATCGATATATGAGTGTATGGGACTGAAGATACAGTTGAGAAGATCATTAATAAATATTAGAAAAATAACTGGAGGTAGGACGGAACCTTGAGGAACACTGGAGTTGATAGGTTGAGAAAGTGAGTGATGGCCTTCACAACCGTAGCTGTGGAAGAATCAGAAAAGAAATTGGAGATAAAGCCACATATAGAGGGATAGAAACCGAAGGAGGGTAGTTTATAAAAACAAAATAATAATAATAATTGTGCCAGACTCTGTTGAAGGCTTTTGATATATCTGCGCAATATAAAATGTTTCACCGAAATCCCGAAAGGAGGATGACCAAGAGTTACAAGATAAGATTATGGGAAAACAAATGCTTAAGAAATTTGATTTAAGAATATATTCAAATACTTTAGAGATGCAAGATAAGATATGAGAGCAGTTGGACGATAGTGGGATGGTTGAAAGAGGTCACCCTTCTTTGGGACCAGTTGAATAAGATCAAACTTCCAGCAAGAAAGGGAAGATGTTAGAAGAAAAACAGAGGCGTAAGCGTTTGCCTAGGCAGGTAGCCAGCACGGAAGATTTTTTTGTTAGTACAACAGGAGGAATACCATCTGGTCCATACGCCTTCTTAGAATTAAGCCCAGAGAGGGCAGAAAGTACCTACTTAATAGAAATTAAGATATTAGGCATAAGTAAGAGAGATGGGGATGGGATGGAGAGAGAGGAATATCACCGGAATCATCCAAGGTGGAGTTTTTAGCAAAAGATTGAATGAAAAGTTCAGCTTTACCAGAGTAAGAAGTAACGGTGTTGCCGTCGGAGTGGAAAAATGGAGGGAAAGGCAATAAAGTATAATTGTTTGAGAGGTTTTTGCCTAGATGTCAGAAAACTTGGGGGGAGCTAGAGTTGGAAAATTCATTAAATGTGTTATTGATGAAAGTGTTCTTGGCAAGTTAAAGAACAGATTAAACCAAAACATTTTTGGCATTAAATTCAGAGAAAGAAAATGGAATCTATTCCTCCATGCCCGATATAATCACCTTCATAATACGTTCAGCACACTCCGAGGGTCCCTGGCCACGGAAGCAAAAAACATTCCAAGGAAAATCAAAGAAGTACTGCCGAAGAGCCTCCCAATCGGCAGCACCAAAGTCCCACAAGCGCTGCCGGCTGGGAGGGTCAGATGGCCACACTGGAGATGTAGGACAGGCAACAACAGAGTAAGCAGAAGGATAAGAGGTTAGAATTGTGTCAATAATATTGGACTGATCTCCAAGGCGGTCAGGAATACGAGTAGGGTGCTGAACTATCTGCTCTAGGTCACTTAGGATAGAAAGGATGTAGGTTTGTTCACCAGGTTGGTCAATGAAATGAGAAGAGGGCCAGAGCCATTGGGAGTGGTGAACATTGAAATCGCCCAAGATGGAGATTTCAGAGAAAGGAGAGATGGATAGAATATGTTCCACTTTCGAGGTAAGATAGTCGAAGAATTTTGGATAGTCAGTAGAATTAGGTGAGAGATAAAAAGCACATATATATTTAGTTCAAGAGTGACAAATAGCTTAACCCAAAGTATTTAGAATTCATTAGAGTCAAAGTTGGGAACACGAGAGCAAATAAGATTGTTGTGCACATACACATAACATCCAGATTTGGCTTGAAACTGAGGATATAGATAGTAGGAGGATACAGAGAAGGGTTTGCTGTGAGTTGCCTAAGACAACTGGGTTTTTGTGAGGAAAAGATTATACGGTTTGGCGGAGGAGAGATGATGTTCCACAGAATTAATGTTATAGGAAAGGCCTCGAATGTTATAGATGTTGATAGTGATAGTACCAGGCAGTGGTCCATGACATTTTAAGGGGTCGTCACTAGCAAAGGTCAAATTGATGGATGCATTTAGGGTCTCCTCCTCTGGGGACTCTGAGGCAGGTCATAACTGAGCCATTTAAATAACATTTTGAAAAGATAGCGTAGGATGTAACATGTTAGTGGCATAGTGTATTAATATATATAACAAGTGTGTTGGAGGGCAAACTAGAGTTGCTCTTTGTGCATATGAGGCGCAGAATATGTCAGCAAAAGAATCCAGGTGGATCCCCAGATTGGCCGTGGTGATTGCACCTAAACACCTACAAAAGCTACAATTTTTTGTTTTATAAAACAGAAGTTCCAGCTATCTTTATCAGGTACAGTACCTATAGCATTGTTTGCTAGATCAAATTACTGGGATTCACTCATTAGTGCTCACGGTTTTGTTTTATCATTCAGAAGTATTCAAGTATTCATGACCACGACTGCATACTCTAGGATATAAATCCTGGCGCAATATGAACCCTCTAACCGTAAAACGTACAGTACCTCTATAATGTAAATATTAGGTAAAGAACTAATGAGAAGATTCGATTCAGTTCATGATGGATTTGAAACATTAAGGCCACGATTTATGGTCTAGACTGTACTGTACCTCCAATAATTCATAATAAACAGTAGTTCAATCACGGATAACAATGCCTGATGAAACAGACCGAGTAATTGCTGATTGCAAAACTTTAAAACATAACAATTCAGGATCATTGAGCGCTTCTAAACACAACAATAATTACTGGCAACAACGCTGTATGTATCGGAACATACATACGTTTGTTTTCTTTAAAAACATCTCCCTTCACAGCGTCACATACCGAACAAATACTGTGGGAGTGAGTGTTGTTTACCTAGAATACACGGATTACCATTGTGATTTCTAAAGGTAACGTTATTATTCAAGTTATTTCGTCCATTACCAACGCTACGAAGAACAAAATTGTTTAATAATACAAACAATAATAGCTACGATTCGTTGACTAAAAATACTTAACACTTCTGAATACAACTCCAATGCAATGCAATACTCTAAAGCAAACTATGAAGGCCAAATAAATAAGACCACATTATTTAACTACAATAATGCGTCGTCAGCTAACTTTGTATAAACTCTTCAAATATCTTCAGCCACTTTATAATACAATAACAATTATTAGCTTACAACGCGACAAAACCAAAACTCAGCAAACACAGCATGAAAATCTGAAAGTACTTCCAAATATTCACGTCGTAAGTCAGGTCAGGTGAAGAGCACATACCAATCATCACTTGAAATAAACGACTACCTTTCAGCAAGAGAAATCCCATCATCATTGCAAACCTTCATAAACACTCAAGAAAATAACAACGATTTAATTACAGGCAAGATATTATCATTACGAAACACACAACTGCCAAACCCCAACTAAAAAAATCTCAACATTTCACCCTTAACTCTGCCATTATTAATCCCACCATCCCACTGCAACTTCCACCTCAACTTGCACTTGCGGCCCGTTTAATAGTTTCACAGTTGGGTTTGCAGGTCGGCCGCTAGGGGGGCGTAATTTGCAAAGTTTCCGCATGTCGGAGTTTACGTATAATATCGGGGTTACGATGGGCAAGCTGTTTACTTGATGGTTTTGTGGTTATGCTGCAATGTTTTCATATACGGAAATGATAATTAGGATTAGTCCGGGTTGTGATGATTATGGTATTGATGTTAGTATTGAGGATAATGATTATGATATATGCTTTGATAATGCAACAAATATCTCCATCGCACGGAGCGCTCCTACCACCCAAGCTACTCCATGACAAACTCAGATCTCTCTTCTTGCTTGCACACAAAATTGGACTTCATGTAATGAATCATATTCTTGAGCAAATTTATTAAGACATGGAATTGAACCAAAAGTCGAATTGGGACAAATGGTCATATTAGACGGAGGGAGCGGATGGGTCCCTATGGGTGCATTGGGTCATGGGACTGAATTGGGCAAAGTGGGTGAAATATTCCTAGCAGGTCGAATTGGCTAATGAAGCCTAGTGACTAAATATGAGTTGAACAGCCAAATTGGGCTGAGTGGCCAAAAGGGCTTAATGGCTGATTTAGGTTGAACGACCGAAGAGGGTTGAACTGTTAAATTCGTCGGAGTTATGAAACATAAACTACCAACAAGCCTACCTCTCCTCTCTCTACCTCATGTAAGTCTCTCCCAAAAGTCTTTGTTGAATCGTGTCTGAGACATTTTCCTTACCCAAACCAATAGTTACAACAGCAAGGTGAGCCGACGATCTGTATAAATTCCGTGTATTAACACACCAGAGATAATATTGCTCACAGTCTCATGTGTAACGTTAGCTACATTAAAACTAATATCATAATTATTTACATATCCATAGCCTCTCAATGTTTATAGAAAAACTAGCTATTTAATTAAATTGTATATTAATTTCAAAAAGAATAATTCCTGATAATTGGGTAGTTTTAATACGCACAATGTACGTACATCCGCTTACCATAAGGATACTATCAGTTGGAATTATACCCACTAGAGGCGCGTCCCTTTATAGTGCAGGCCATCAAAGGAAAACACATTCATAACACCATACTTTAATTAACACTCATTGGATTTATCTGTACACCTGTAAGCACTTTTTATTGTATTTCATATCGCACTGTTATTATGTGTGTGTGTGTGTGTGTGTGTGAGAGAGAGAGAGAGAGAGAGAGAGAGAGAGAGAGAAAAAAAAATCAAATGTGTGTATGTGAGTGTGTAAGAAATGTGGGAGGGTTGGTGTGTGGATACTCGTGTGTGTGTGTGTGTGTGTGTGTGTGCTCTGTGAGTGCGAATATGCGTGAGCGTGTTTGCGTGGGTATGCTTTGTGGGTGTGAATATATATATATATATATATATATATATATATATATATATTATATATAATAAATTTCAAATGCTGCATCCCAGCTTAAACACGAGCATTGTTTCTCACTTTATTGGAATTGGTTTGGGAATATAATATACTTTGCAGGGAGAATTTTTCCATGTTTTGCTTTTAAGTGGAGAGAGAGAGATATATATATATATATATATATATATATATATATATATATATATATATATATAGAGAGAGAGAGAGAGAGAGAGAGAGAGAGAGAGAGAGAGAAACGACTGAGGAACTCCATAAATTCACACTTACCTAGAGCTTCTCTCTCTCTCTCTCTCTCTCTCTCTCTCTCTCTCTCTCTCTCTCTCTCTCTCTCTCTCTCTCTCTCTCATGTTGTGTGTGAGCTAATAGTGTCATATTAATGTTTAACTAAAGTAATTTGCCTATTCTTTTCACTGTTGATATGTCTTATTGTAAGTGTGTCTATTTGTCGTAGTGTCATAAAAAAAAAATTGTATGGCCGGACTGCCTACTAGGAACCCCGAGGTCTGTGTGGTCTGTGTATCTATGTAGCTCTATGTAGCTCTCTCTCTCAGTAAGACCTCGGTTTGTATTTTTATTAGCGGGCCCAAATGCAGTACCGGTGTTGTGGAACCACCTTAGTTCACCACACCACCAGCAGGGGCGCCATATTGCCCCACTTAACTAAAACACCAAACACATACAGACATTATTATCACACGTATTTTCCATTTGTATTACCGCTATATTACTTTTTAAAATTACATTAAAAATATATATAATGCCTTGATGGAGAGATATATGACTTTTATCTAATACCATATACCTTCAAGCTTCCCTATTGCCTCCCTCAATAAAAACTAGCAAATGCACGTGGACCTCATTTTTGCATATATTATCCAGGCTTTAATATTGGGTTACAAAATTAGACATTATAATTGTATAGTGTCTTAAGGTAAATATATAGGTCCTTAATGTTCACCCACATCTCTCCTTGCTTTCATTAATTTCGTGAGGTATTTGGTGTTGGGAGTGAATTAATAAATTAGATTCACCCTTTCAGGATATGAGGACGCATTGTTCATTTTATTCTGGCTATCATTAACCCTTTGAGTGCCAGCGACGTGTGTTATATTATATTCTAGCTATATTTTGACGATATTACGCAGCTTAGGAAGGATATATAGTAGTTAAACAGGTTAGTTAGGTTAGTTTGAAGCCTATTGATTGCTAGAGGTCCTTCCTAAGTTGAATACAATCATATTATAATTGCCAGAATATGATACAAAGGACGACCCTGGTACTCTAGGGGTTAAACAATTGTATTCAGATTTTGAAATACTTTTACAAATCAAGGGGCTACAAACTATCTAAATTAACCCTCTGACTTCTAAACATTGTCCTAAAGCTTAATTAAATCGTCTAATGATAGCCAAAATATGAGGAATATATGTGTCCTTGCATAATAAAATGGGTTAGCTAAACTAAGGATTACATATTGTCGTCATACAAACATTCTGTAGTAGGCCACCTATTTCACATAAACTTCTCCCGGTTCCCATATTGCCTCTCTCAGCCAAATTAACACATAGAGACTTTATTCTAGACTCATCTAGGGGAGACAACCTTATACAAATCCGGGTGGATGGGACTCGTCAGCCTTGGTTGGCAACCTGTCTAGGGGAGTAAATCTGATACAAATCCGTACTGCTTACCTAAGGGTAAGGCAGGTTAGTGGATGGACTAGCCGAACACCACTGTAGAAAAATAGTGCTAACAAGATACACAGAGGGCCTCGGAGTCGAACGGATCCTAAATTGAGTGGTCAATCCTGTAAGTCCTTCACTAAACTGGCTCGGGTTGTCCCTCTCACAGGGAATAGGTCCGCTTGGGGGCATTCTGTGTATGGCCACCCTCGTAAAGGGAGTAAGGCGTCTGGCAATAGATAGATAGATAGATAGACTTTATTCTCAGGCATTTTTGTCCACGTTTCCAAATTACCTGGCTAAACTAAACTCTTAAGCTTTTCAGTATTCGAGAACGCCTTTTTAAATATATTCTGGTTAATATTAGACGATGTACTGTACGTACTTTAGGAAACTCGAAGAAACAAAGGTGTGAAATATGTGACAATCATCCCTTTAACTCCCACAACACCTTTCCATACTTTATATAGGCGTCTAAGTGTTTGCTCGGGAAACTACCGACATTTTAACACTTACTAATGAAAGTGTATTGCGCAAGAGGACATCTGGGACTGAATTTATCACTGCTATTAACTTTACTACAGCTTTGTATTATAAAATAATTTAAGTAAATAATTAAACACGAGGGAGAAGGGGGCCATAAATACCATCCCATCCCCCTTAAAAATGTATACTGGCCTCAACATTTTCAATTATCAATCATATAGACCTTTCTACAAATATGTACCGTCGACACTTTATTATCGTATATTTTTTTCTGGATTCAATACTGTCTTACTTAACAAAGGCAGGAAGTATTAAGGGACTTTACTTAAATAGTCAGACCTTTATTTTCAGAATCATAGCGCCTGGTTTCCAAATTACTCTCCCGAACCTTAAGGCCATAAAAACACTATCTTTAAAGGGATTGTTTTAGGTTTCCATATTACCTATTTGAACTGAACTGCAATGCTATATAATACCCTTTTGCAAACATCTCCTGTAGGGCCTCTCTTGTATATCGATCTCTAGGCTTTTATATTGCAATACTCTACTAAATTTACTAACATGAATGGCCAAGTAATGGCCAAGTAAATGGCCAAGTAAAGGAACTCTTTATTTTCCCATCTAAGTCTCTCTGATTTTATATGCCATATTAGTGTCTATGTGTCTGAAGGAGACAAAAGGCAAAGCTGATTGTAACAAGTGTCTCCCCAACCCCAACTTAAAATAATGATATCGAGAGCTAAACTCAAGGCACGTTAGAGTCAAAATGCCAGGACACACAAAGCTTGAAGCAGTTTTAGTCCCAGGATAAAGGAAAGATAGATTACCGGAGAAAGTTCCAGAGTTTACTTGTTGAATCGAAGAAATTGGTTCACTCTTGAATTAGAGAGCTGGACAGAATAGGGGTGGGAATGTTTGAAAGGCGGGTGCCAATTATTATCTGCAAGGGATGAGGCATACTCCATACTGAAACCACTTTGAAATGAATAATTGCCAATCTTTTCAGACATATCTCTCAGGCCTCAGATTACCTTACTAAACTAAACTCGAATTTATATACTGTTCGAAAATACATATTAACGGTAGTGCTAGTATTGTCATGCATGAGGTGACCTCTCTCTAGTTATCGTTATTGTATTATTGATCAATTTCAAAATAGATAGAACCTTTATTTCCACATAGACTCTCCAAGTTTCCATATTGCATTACTCAGCTAAGCTCTCAAATAAACAGAACTTTAACTTCCAAGCTTTATACAAATATAGAGAGATAGGTAGGTAAGTAGGTGGCTGGGTAGACAGATTAGAAAAAAGGTGTTCTCAAGGGATATAATGAAAAACAAGTGAAGAAATTAAGATGGACGTAGAAGTATAAAAGATGACGAGCTGTCCGTCTTGTGAGTTTGATAAAGGATCTACCATCACGCAAAAATGTATTCTTCCTTTCTAGACCAACCCACGTATATTTAGATATGTAGACACGCACCTCTCTATATGACCTTACTGAACTAAACCATAAAGTAATGTATTTATTATATTATGCAAATATATTCTGCAGGGCCTATATTCCCAAACATATTCCTTAAGGGAGCCTACCTCGATTTGTTTCTCTTTCTCTCCCTTTCTCTTTGGCTTGTATCCATTCGGCCCCATTCAGTCTACCATTTTAAGACGTTTACCCCCATCCTGGTGTCAATATTTTTCTGGCGAGCGGTAGTGAGCCAGCATATATATATATATTTTTGTTTTGACAGCAAGCTAAATTTGTACATTTTTGGATAGAAACATTTCTCCGGCGAAGCCGGAGTTCTCCATACAATGCTGGCTCGCTATCGCTCGCCAGGAAGATATCGACACCTGGATGGGGATAAACATCTTAAAACAGTTGGCTGAATGGGGCCGAATGGATACAAGCCAGGGAAAAAGAGAAAAGGAGAGAAAGATTAAAAAAAAACGGTGACCCCCTGGCCTTTGGCCAGGAAATTTTTCTACCAAAAAGATGTACAACTTTATCTTGAAGTGGGCCTAGGGGATGTATTATCTTGAAGTGGGCCTAGGGGATGTATTATCTTGAAGTGGGCCTAGGGGATGTATTATCTTGAAGTGGGCCTAGGGGATGTATTATCTTGAAGTGGGCCTAGGGGATGTATTATCTTGAAGTGGGCCTAGGGGATGTATTATCTTGAAGTGGGCCTAGGGGATGTATTTTGTACAGGTTGATGGAGGTCTAGGAAGAAAACTAAAGAAATATATAACAAGATTAAACAATAAGCAAATAAATAAGCCCATTTCTCCGTAACTACTAATATATATTTTCTTATATATTCTTATTTACTTACTCTTACACCTGGTCTCTCCTCATCTCCCTTACCTGAAAAAAGACAAAATATATAATTAAAAGGAAGTATATTATTATTGTAATCTTTATTTATCCCAGCAAAGCTAATACAGGCCTTCAAATAGTCCAATGTACCTGTTGCTATTATGAGTCACTCTTAAGTCCAATATATTCGTCTGGGGTTAGCATGAATCTTGCATAAAGTGAATTACAGTCATTTTACTCACAAGTTTTTTCGCTCACATTCTGCCAAGTCAATATCAACTTAACTTAACCTACCTTAGATCTAAATCTAAATCTATTTTTTAAATATTCTACTTAAAAAACTGTACGAAAAAAACTCAAGTGTGGGAGAAGAGACAACTAGACGTATAGACCAAAGACATAGCAGACAAAGCTATTGTTCAACCACTTAAAAGATAATTATTTGTCAAAATTTGTAATTTGTAACTACCGTGTCACACACAAAAATAATATGGATAATTTAAACCATGATATTGCTTAAAAGGATTCAAGAATAAATCAACCTGAAAGAATATATATATATATATATATATATATATATATATATATATATATATATACTGTATATAAATATATATAAATCTTTATACATATATATATATATATATATATATATATATATATATATATATATATATATATATATATATATTATCTAACTGGCTCTTAAAATATGTTACCTTTCATCAAAGAGCTATGTTAAAATTTATTGTAATTGTATTTCTATAGACCACATACAAATTATCATTATTAAAATACTAGAGAAATACAACACCATGCCTTCACCACCACCAAGCGATTTTCCCGCACTTCCCACCACACCTCCGAAACAAAAGGAAGCAACCATCACCCCACCAAGATGTGCCAGAGTAGCTTTCATAGATGTGGCATGGCCTCCAACACCTACAGTAGGAAGAGCCTAACCATCACCATCAACAATCCCGAGGCACAACAGAGAAGAAAAGATGGAAAGGAAAGGCAACCCAAGAAAAGACACCATAAACCTCATACCTCCAAGCGCCATTCTACCTCTAGACCGCATCACTGCCATGACCGTGAGGCCAAGAAAGACTAACCCAAATACCCCAAGAGTCCCCCGCACCTGTGCCCTTATTAACCTGAGACGGTCCGGCAGGAACAACCCAACAAAAGGTATGACCACCGCGGACAATTAAAGATCATTACAGTTGGAAAGCTCATAGTTATCTATCACTGGAGGATAGCTAATAGCTGGAAGATTTTGGCCCCTTTTTAATATTGGAGTAAAACCCTGATCACACTGATGATAAAGCATTACTTCTAATCTTATTTAACATCGTGGCTCATCAAAGGAATTTGTTATTAGACCTTACTGGAGGCTACCTAATATCCATTCCTCTGCCTCAATCTGGCATTGTTATTAATAAAGAATGCTGATTTGTCAAACACTCTATTAGTAACAAACCACCCCCGTCTTATTAATAGTTCACACACTGGCTGGACTTTAATAAGGCAAGGGCTTTGTGAGATACCTCCTGCATAACGGCACTCAACAATAGAGTTCCTCAGATACGGAAGCCCAGGTACTTGCTCTGGGACATGATACCGGTAAAGGTCAAAATGTTCTCATCAAAACCCAGTAACTGAAAGACTCTTATAACGGTCAGAACAATTATGAGACGTTGCGTCACAAACAACCCTCTTACGTTAGTTCGATGTAGTGTTGCAGATGCACTGGCATATTGCACACAACATTCTAGACCCAACATCCAAGAGTACTGGAAGGTCTGCATCAAAACTCTTATAACGGTCAGAGCAGTTAGCGAGTCCTCTCCTACGTTAGCTTGATAATACTATACAGATGCACTGGTAAATTGTATGTATTATTCAAGACCCAACACCCAAGAGTTCGAGTCTCCATCTACTGTCGTCCAGCCACGTCAAGACAACCACCACGGCCCAGATTCTCACCAGAAGACTACAGAGTGCTCATATATAATGTATAGTGAAATCCCTCATAAGTATTAATGCTATACCTTATTGATAAAAGGAAGTACTCCATTAATTTTTTATATCTCCTTTATATGCTACTGTAAATGTATAAGAAGTGCTAGTGATAATAAATTGTTAATAGAAGTACTTAGTGTTGACGCAATATATATATATATATATATATATATATATATATAAAATAGTAAAAGAGTAAAAGTATTAGTGACGTACCTTATGTAAAAGGAAGTACTTGAGTAAATCTATAATATTCTATTTAAGCAATTTGAAATGCAATAAAAGTACTAGTGATGCCCACCTAATTTAGGAAAGTACTTAAATTAAAGTTCTATATATTCATACAAAGTGAAAGATAATAAGTATAATAATTAACCCGAGAAAAAGTAAATACTTAATAATAAACCTGTGTTACGCATTAAAAGAAATACAAGTGTCTTACCTCGATTGAAGGAAGTACTATTCTATAGTGAAATTAACCAGTACAAGTGTAAAACCTCAATTGAAAGGAGTACTAATATATATTGAAATTAACCAGTACAAGTGTAATACCTCGATTGAAGGGAGTACTAAGATAAATTGAGTTTAATAAGTTCAAGTGTAATACCTCGATCGAAGGGAGTACTAAATTATAATATCCGAGCCAAGTCTTAAGAGTGAACGAAGATTGTAGAGCCTCTTTCGTACGTCTCATTTATGTTTATACCATTATCTATTATTTAAATGCGATATCTATGTGTGCTTAAAATATAATAATATAAATGTAAGTTTTGTTACAATTATTCTTTATTGCCTTCTATGCATGTGTTGAACCGAATTCGGCTCCTCCAGTCAAGTAGAACCTACCTAATTCATCCAATTAACCCCAGTAAAAACCTGGCATAACAGTTATCATTATTGCAGCTTAATTGAACTAAGTAAGAATTCTTAGGTGAATCTTCTATGTGCTTCATGTTTCGTAGTTCACTAAATTACACATACAGTACAAAGACGAGCACCCCTTAAGGCGCGGTTACACATGCCCGAGTTGCCCGAATCGGTGACAAAAGTTGCTCCGTGGAGCAACTTTTGCGCCCCAAGCAACTTTTTCGGGATCCATTTGTCACCCGAATAGGGCAACTTTTGCGTCCCGAACGTACGGGACGCATCGCCTGTTGCGGCAACTATAAATATGGGTTGCATGCAATAGTAGTAATGTGATAACTATATATATGATGTGCAAGCATTAATATACTATAATAATGCTCAATCCTTAAATATATATGTCATCACAGTATAATATTCAATAGATTGGGATGAGATAAAACGGTTTAATCAAGAAGTAGGCTACGGTATGAATGTGAAATTTCAAGTTTGTACAAATAGCCTACAATATCTTTAGGCAAGAATGGGAAGAATATTCTCTCAAGGGATTATATGTATCATATATCCGTGATCATAATCAACTTACAATTATAATTTGCAACAGTAAACGATTTGTTATAACTAAATATATATAATAGCTTCGTTACTGCAATGGTTAGCCTAATACTTCCTTCAGTATTACAAATTATGTATTCTGTATGCTTTGTAATCTTGATTAAATACCGTATTTATGCATTATAGGTTCGGTTAGTGCGACGTGCTAAATAGATGTAGGCTACTCTTTACATAACTTAGTAGCCTACTGTACAGTATACGGTAATAGATGTAGGCTACTCTTTACATAACTTAGTAGCCTACTGTACAGTATACGGTAATAGATGTAGGCTACTCTTTACATAACTTAGTAGCCTACTGTACAGTATACGGTAATAGATGTAGGCTACTCTTTACATAACTTAGTAGCCTACTGTACAGTATACGGTAATAGATGTAGGCTACTCTTTACATAACTTAGTAGCCTACTGTACAGTATACGGTAATAGATGTAGGCTACTCTTTACATAACTTAGTAGCCTACTGTACAGTATACGGTAATAGATGTAGGCTACTCTTTACATAACTTAGTAGCCTACTGTACAGTATACGGTAATAGATGTAGGCTACTCTTTACATAACTTAGTAGCCTACTGTACAGTATACGGTAATAGTGTTTGGCGTGAATTAATAGGCTATGTCGTGGCCATATATTCCATATGTAGCCTATAGCCTAAATAGGCCCATATATATTATATATATATATATATATATGCAGTATATAATCCATATACAGTAGGTTAGGCCTATATTAATATAAATAAGATTTAATACTTCTAATGATAATGTGACAGGTGATATCCGAACCTTAAGAGCTATAAAATACCACATGGAACACATAAAATCGTACATATAATACAGTTAACACAAGCAAGGAAAGAAATACTGTCACTGCCTATTTTAAATGTGTAATACGTAAAGCAAGGCCCCCGGGCCAGCCAGTCTTCTCTCTGGCGTACTCCTTTGGTTTATCATATCTTTATCTTGCTTGTGTTTACTTTATGATATAGCCCATACGTGTGTTTCCTGTGTTCTTTAAGAGCTCTTTAGATTCGGATAGTACTGTAATTTATTAAGTAGGCCTAATCATTAAAATTACTTAAACATATCTAGTTAATGAATAAATAAGGAACAATACAGATGATAAATAAATGATCAGGGTAATAATAAGATAGCCAATCATGAGCGCGCTGCTGTTTCAACTGAATTGCACTTTTACCGACAGACGTGGATTCATGTCGCTTGTTTTATGTAATGGCGAGCAATATAGTCAAACATACCTTGGTTTTTATCTATGCTCAGCTTTATCATAGGGATTGTGATGTATTAATAGCGTGACGGGAAGCTAAAACGGCCGAATTAAGACCAATTAATTTCGAAGTGAAAACGAAAGAGTGTAGGCTACGGGAGATAGTGCTACGAGCAACTCTCTTCCTGCATGTGTAACCACTTGTTTTTGGGTCTCAGAAAAGTTGCCCGTAGCGGTGACAAAAGTTGCTTGGGTGGCAAAAATTCGGGCATGTGTAACCGCGCCTTTACCGTGCTCACCTTGTAAGCCTAATGGACTGAGTTACTACCGGTGCCTTCACTCAGATGGATGGGTTGATATATACACGGAGAGATACCTTACCTTCACAGATACACGGATAGATAACTAAGATTGATATAGATAGGTAGATAGATAGATATATAGATAAATATAGATATATATATAGATAAATAGATAGACAAATATATAGACTGATAGATTAATAGATAGATAGATAGATAGATAGATAGATAGATAGTTAGACAGATAGATGAACAAACAGATAAATATTTGGAAACCCATATATATTGTGGATAAAGAAGGCAGGGAATAAGATTTCATGTTTCCCGGTACAGATTAATGTGATCTAATTATGGAGGCTTGATCATTAAAAATAAATAGATGGTGATTATAATGTTCTTGATATTGACTGCATCAAATTCAAAGACTATAGTATCGTTAATACACAGTGTTAAAATGTGCCATGTGTTGACAAGTGAGAGGGCTAGAACATTTATAGGGAAGGTGGAGGATGCTTGTCCAATACACTCGAAAGCACTCCATGATTATAAATAAAGTCCAGTCAAAATATCTAAAATAACAAGACATTAGTCGGAGTTCAGAATCACACTGATACAAATACATTATTTATTGAGGCCTAAACTATTTTAAAAGTAGTCAGGCAGCTCGTTATCCGGCTCTAACCTGCTGCAGTAGCTGCAGTAGTTTCTAGTTTGAGAGACGATTCACTCTCCAGCATATGTTGGTGGTCTCCAGGGCTGCATGAAGGTGAAGAAGGTGGGAGAGGTTTCGAACCGAGACCTCTGGCGAGACATACAGCAGTGCTGCATAGAAAAGCAGCAGTGGCTTCACAGAGTATGACATCTGTGAGGACTTGTACAGATTCTCTATTTGTTTGGGATAGGGTTCTACAAGCATTGTGTTAGGCTCAGCTGGGATTACTGCTGAGGCCAACATTTGATCTCACTACTGGGTAAGCACAATAATTTGGTCGAAAATTCCGAGAACAAACTGACGATACATACGAAGGAAACTTTGTGCATGTATTGAGGAAGGCGGCTGTGTTTTTGTTGGCCACAGGGAGGCACCAGATCTTCATGTTCATGTTTGTATCGGCCCCCATTGATACAGATGTGCTTCATTATATATTCTATCATATCAATGAATTAGTCTTTAACATATCATGAACAACTATTTATACAGATATCCATCTGAGTACTGTAGTTACCATTGACTTTCACATTCTAATATATATATATATATGTTTCTAGTCTCTCAGTGGGGATCGAACAATCGACCATCAGGACGATAGCCGACGCTTTAATCAATTACACCACGGCAGTCTAAAAGACACTCAGCCTTCTATCCTATTTATGTTAGGGAGAAGGGAAACCCACTAGGCGAATATATTTCAATTCAAACCTAGTTGTAGGATCCATATTTCCAGAATACCATACACGGATTTTTGAGTGTCCCGACGCAACTTGGGTCGAAATTGATTTCATTTAATTCTAACCCACAAAGCATGAGAGTTACAAATATTGAGAATATATCACAAATACACGTGAGCCACTAAATGTTTCTAGCCTCTCAGTGGGGATCGAACCATCGACCATCAGGACGATAGCCGACGCTTTAATCAATTACACCACGGCAGTCTAAAAGACACTCAGCCTTCTATCCTATTTATGTTAGGGAGAAGGGAAACCCACTAGGCGAATATATTTCAATTCAAACCTAGTTGTAGGATCCATATTTCCAGAATACCATACACGGTTTTTTTAGTGTCCCGAAATCAATCAATGAAATCAATTTCGACCCGAGTTGCGTCGGGACACTCAAAAATCCGTGTATGGTATTCTGGAAATATGGATCCTACAACTAGGTTTGAATTGAAATATATTCGCCTAGTGGGTTTCCCTTCTCCCTAATATAAATAGGATAGAAGGCTGAGTGTCTTTTAGACTGCCGTGGTGTAATTGATTAAAGCGTCATGATGGTCGATGGTTCGATCCCCACTGAGAGACTAGAAACATTTAGTGGCTCACGTGTATTTGTGATATATTCTCAATATATATATATATATATATTTTTTTTTTTTTATGTAATGATAATGTCGGACAAGTTAGGAGAGAGGTATCCTGACCAGGATTCGAGCCGCTAACTCCAGATATTTCTGTGAAAGTTGGGCACCGTATCCATTCGACATTGAGAGGATATATGGGAAGCAACCTTAGTTTTTATTTGAAGAACCAGGTTTTAGTCTCGTGGAGAACTATGCCTTTATACACGTGGCGAGTTTATTATACTTAAGGGGAGGTTTTTAGTTTGCTTCCTAGAGCCTCATCAAGCTTTTAAAAAAACACCCCCAAGACCTCTCTTAAATATATAGGCCTAATGTAACAATTTTTCGGTAGAAAAATTTCCCGGTTGAAGGCTGGTTCCTCCTAAATTACAGGCTCGCTATCGTTTGTCAGGAAAAAAAATGACACCTAAACGGCACGAAAGGTCTTAAAATTGACAGAATTGGGCGAAATGTCTTAAAATCGCCCAACTAACAGGGCAAACGTTTTAGAATCTCAAAAGTAATGAGGCTTAACATGAGGGAGAAGGAGGTTCGAAAAATAATCCCTCAAGTGATAATCTCCCCTTAAACCACATCCCACCCGCCAGCTGGGCTAAGTAATGGGCCCTAACAACATATTGGCCGATCACTATGGCCAATATTTACCCAGCAACCAAACCAATCACACATAAAAGGTTCGACATGCGGCTTCTGTGAGCGCACCTACTGGCCAAATAGCAGCTCTACCGACCAAGCCATCGAGAATCAATGCCGCTCAATGCCGTTCCTTCCCATAATACAGTACCTCCCAAAACCTGACAATACTAAAAGTCGCTTAGCACGCCACGCAATGCTGCATACAGGGCTACCATAGGAAGACACATACTACTAATAGAATAGACTGCTGAAGTTGCTAGAATGACGCTAGATAATAGAAAAATGGCACAATATGTATGATATCGCTAAAAATGGCCCACATTTCCAAAATATAGCTAGAATAATGTCGCTAGTTGTGTAGAATTGCCGTTAGATCGAAGAAAACATATCTACATCGAGTGATAAAGTAGCTAAATTCGAAAGACAGACTATCAATATTTTGCTCACAATGCCACACAAAGTTGACAAAGGTTAGAATTAATGTTGCTACATGTCAATAAATGGCACTAAATCGAAGAACATATCCCCAGGATAAAGTAGCTAGACTGGCAACACTGGCCTTATATACCTTACCCACAATGCCATACTAGCTTGACAAAGGTCTTATTGTTCCCTCAGCCAATGGTCAAAAAGCGCAGGTAACATTGGAAGAAAAGAACCAACCACACGCCGCCAGCTAAATACTCCAGTAGGATATTGGCCGCCGCTGCAACCAATTACAGGGCTTCTGAATTTCGCGGGGTATTTTGGATTATGCAAGTTTGAGTTGTTTTAGGCAGATCAAGAAGACGTCCAGGGTGGAATGTAGTTGTAGGTTTCGGTAACAATATAGTAGAAGAGGAAGTACTAGAAAACTAAGCAATGAAATAAATTACCAAGTAATATCATGCAATATAGCCAAATCTAATATAATGTACCCTAATCAAACTTTACCTAGTCTAACGCAATGGCATATAACTTAACGAAACGCAACTTAATCCAACCTAATACTAAATCTACCCCTCAAAAATCAATAGAAATATTGTTTTGTTTATATTTTTGTCCCTGAAACCTTTCACCTAAAGCAAAATAAGGTTATACTTGTGTTAACTCGTGTGTTGTTGCTTCTCCATCCATCGGGTATCAAGTGTGTAGCTATGGTAACTGACACCGTCATTCTCAATGCTGTTAATATATGGAATCATATTTTAAATAATCAAGCACACACAAGCAAAACAGGGAAAGGCATTCATTGGCCAGAAATTCCTATACTTATATTTAAGAAACAAATATATAAAGAAAGCAAAACAAATAATGGATTGATAATAAGAAAATGATACATGGAATCTAAACTATTATATATTATATAATGGTTCGTTGGGGAGAGGTGGGGTTGGATAGTGCCCATGACCATATTTTATAATATATTATTATTAATGCTTCATCTGTTTACTCATTTTAGGTATATGCTGTATATCTTTAACACTGCCTGTATATTAACTGGCAGACAGACTGACATTCAGTCTTGCAAAACACTCAAAATATATTAAATAGTTCGCCTTTCTGTACGAACAAATTCACTTACCCAGACGTAAATAGTAACGGCGCTAACTTTGTGTGTGTAACTCAATCATGGCCAGGGGTCAGAATGGTTAGTCCACTGTTACTAATTATTATCATTCTCTCTCTCTCTCTCTCTCTCTCTCTCTCTCTCTCTCTCTCTCTCTCTCTCTCTCTCTCTCTCTCTCTCTCTCTCTGTTTATATATATATATATATATATATATATATATATATATATATATATATATATATATATATATATATACTGTATATATATATATATATACGGTATATATATATATATATTATATATATATATATATATATATATATATATATATATATATATATATATATATATATATATACAGTATATACAGTATATATATATATGTATATATATATAAATAGATTTTTTTTTTTTTTTTCTATGTGATTGAGGGAGGCAAAAGGCATAACTGCCTATAGCGAGTGCCTCCCCCATAGTTGAAAGAGTGACAGGGCCAAAATCAAGGGACGTTCGAGCCAAAATGCCTGGACACACGGAGTTTGAAGCAATTTAAGTCATAGGAAGAGGGAAAGACTGATTCTGGGAGAGAGTTCCAGAGCTCAGCTGTTGAGTAGAAGAAAGTTTGAGAGTAACGTTTCACTCTTGGGTTGGAGAGTTGCACAGAGTAGGGGTGGGATTGAGTTGCAAGACGGGTACCACGTGCCCTACGTAAAGGAGGTGGTATGCACTGGGATAGCTCTGAGGAACACTGATTATTATAGTAGCGATAGAATAGCGAGAGAGAGATGCAACATTGCGGCGGAGAGAGAGAGATTGCAGAGAGTTGGTGAGTGGACGGGAGTTAATGATACGAAAGGCCTTCCTTTCAACTTTGTCTAGGAGAGCGGTGTGAGAGGAACCTCCCCACACATGTGAACAATACTCAATACAAGGGCGCACTATGCCCCTGTACAGAGCAAGAAGCTGTGCAGGGGAAAAGAACCCCCTAAGGCGGTTGAGCACACCCAGCTTCTGGGAGGCTGCCTTAGCAAGACTGGTAATATGGTCCTTCCAAATGAGAGCAGAAGAAAAAGAGACACCAAGAATATTGAGAGAAGATGAAGGGTTGATTTTTGTATTGTTGAAGAATAAGGGATAGTCCGCTGGGAGATCCTGACGGGTAGATAGATGGAGAAATTGGGTTTTGGAAGCATTAAAGTTAACAAGGTTTTCTCTGCCCCAATTGGAAATAGTATTTAGATCAGAATTTAAGAGTTCTATGGCTTCATTACGTTTGTCGTTGAGGGATTGCTGGCTGGGGCGTTCTGAAAAACTAATGGAGTAGTGTAAGGTTGAGTCGTCTGCATATGAATGGATGGGAATTAAGGTACAGTTAAGGAGATCATTTATAAAAATTAGAAAGAGAATAGGATATAGGACAGAGCCCTGAGGAACACCGGAGTTTATAGGGTGAGGAAGTGAACAATGGCCGTCCACAACCGCGGCTATGGAACGGCCGGAAAGGAAATTAGAGAGAAAGGCACAGATGGAGGGATAGAAACCGAAGGAGGGTAGTTTACAAATTAAAGATTTATGCCAGACTCTATCGAAGGCTTCGATATGTCTAGTGCAATAGAAAAAGTTTCACCGAAGTCCCGAAAGGAGGATGACCAAGAGTTAGTAAGATATGAAAGAAGATCACCAGTAGAGCGACCCTTAAGGAAGCCATACTGGCGATCTGAGAGCAGATTATGAGAAGAGAAATGCTTAAGAAATTTGGAAGCAAGAATAGTTTCAAAAACTTTAGAAAGACAAGAGATAAGAGCAATTGGACGATAGTTGGAGGGTTGAGAGCGGTCACCCTTCTTTGGGACAGGTTGAATGTGAGCAAACTTCCAGCATGAAGGGAAGACGTTAGAGGATAGACAGAGACGAAAGAGTTTGCCTAGGCAGGGAGTCAGCACGGAAGCACAGTTTTTGAGAACAACAGGAGGAACACCGTCCGGACCGTACGCCTTATTAGTGTTAAGCCCAGAGAGGGTAGAAAGTACATCTTTAGAAGAGATTAGGATATTAGGCATAAGTAAGAGAGAGGAGGGCGGAGAGGGAGGAATAGCACCGGAATCATCCAAGGTGGAGTTTCTAGCAAAAGTTTGAGCGAAGAGTTTAGCTTTGTCAGAGGAAGAAGTGATGGTTGTGCCATCAGAGTGGGAAAGGGGAGGGAAAGACGAGGAAGAGAAATTGTTGGAGAGGTTTTTGGCTAGATGCCAGAAAGCTTGGGAAGAGCTAGAGTTGGATAGTTCAGTGCATTTATTATTGATGAAAGAGTGTTTGGCAAGTCGAAGAACAGATTTGGCTTGATTCCGGGCAGAAACATATGAAGAATGAGAGTCTTGAGTTTTAAGGCGTCGGTACCGTTTGAATGCTTCCTCCTTATTGCGGACAGCAGTAGAACAGGCGTGAGTAAACCAAGATTTTTTAGCATTAGTCTGAGAGAAAGAGAATGGAATGTATGCTTCCATGCCCGATAGGATTACCTCGGTAATGCATTCAGCACTCTCCGAGGGTCCTCGGCCATGGAAGCAGAAATCATTCCATGGGAAATCAAAGAAGTACTGCCGAAGAGCCTCCCAGTCGGCAGCGCCAAAGTGCCACAAGCGCCGTCGGCTAGGAGGATCGGGTGGCTGTACTGGAGAGATAGGACAGGTGACAGAGATAAGTTTATGGTCGGAGGAGCCCAGAGGAGAGAAAAGATCGACAGTATAAGAAGAAGGGTTAGAAGTTAGAAACAAGTCAAGAATGTTGGGCCGATCTCCGATGCGATCCGGGATACGGGTGGGTTGCTGAACTAACTGCTCTAGGTCATTTAGGATAGAAAAGACGTAGGCTTGTTCACCAGGTGGATCAGTAGTGTGAGAGGAGAGCCAATGGCGGTGGTGAACGTTGAAATCTCCTAAGATGGAGATTTCTGAGAAAGGAGAAATAGATAGAATGTGTTCCACTGTAGAGTTTAGATAGTCAAAGAATTTCGGAAAGTTGGTAGAGTTAGGGGAAAGATAGACAGCACAGAAATATTTAGTAAGAGAATGACAGGAAAGATAGATATAATTATATTTAGATAGATATATACAGTATGTATCTCAAAAATACGCATGAGTTACATGAATAAATGTTTAGGCCTCAATCAGGATTCGAACCACAGGCAATCAGAATGATATCCCACGCTTAAACACACTCGGCTACAGCGTGATAAAAGCTTGCCAACATGTTCCCATATGTACAGTATATAGAAGAAGGGAATTCCTACTTGGGGAATGTTAATTCTATACCAAGTCGTAGGGCCCATATTTCGGAGCACACTACAAGGGATTTACAGTAAGTCCCACGCTACTCCGGACGAATTAATTTCTTTTATATCTCCTCCGGCAAGCATAGAGGTATCATTTACTTTATATGTAGAATATCTAACAAATACGTGTGAGTTACATGAATATCATGCCGTGGTCGAGTGGGTTAAAGCGTGGAATGCCATTCTGCTTGACTGCAGTTTGAATCCTGGCTGAGGCCAGGAGTTACAGGAATTACATGAATAAATAATTCATGTAACTCACACGTATTTGTGAGATAGCTTACATATAACTGTTACTTCTATGCTTGCCAGGAAGAGAATACAATTAAACCAATTCTTTTAGAGTTGCGTGGGGCTTACTGTAGAAATTCCTTAAAGATCGTTGCACACTGACACGACAGCCCCTTCAAGACTGGCACGAACAACCACGACACATACAAATCCTGTGTCTTGCCAAATTTACTAGAAATCGCGGCAAAAATGGCTGGCATCGTTAGAGTCGCATCTCTACTGTATCTCTTCCGCACGACTTGAAAAGACTCTAGCGATGCCGATATGGTGGAGAAACGAATGCTACGAAGAAGATAGGAAAAGTCGTGCGAAGGGTACACGACTAGTCCACGGAAAAGATACGACCCAAAAGACTGCGATGCAACTCGGAAGAATCGTATCGACGCCGTATCGACGCCGTGAGACGTGCAACCGGATTGAGGTTAGATGCGCGATTGCCAACTCGACCTTTGCCAATTTTCCGCACGGAAGAGATGAGGTCCGCACGGCAGGCTTACGCACCAGACGACGTTGATACGGGCGACACGGCTTTGATACGGACCATACGTCTTTGATACGGACCACACGATTGTGATACGGCGAGTTCGTGATGGAGACCAGACTCAGACGATTTTTTACAGTTGCCAGGGGGTTCCCACAAACTTTTGAACAGCTCAAAATCTTGTATCGACCCCCGATACGTCGCTTGGACCATGAGAGTCACCCACGGCTAATTTCCGATATCCACGATTATGTTGCCGATCCGCCGTATCAGGCTGAAATTTCGAGTCGGGAACTCGCCTGGAGGGTCTTTCGTGTCAGTGTGCAACGACCTTTATAGTGTACTCAGAAACATGGGTCCTACGTCTTGGTATGGAACTAACTTTCCCCAAGTAGGATATCCTTTCTCCTATATTAGGTACAAGTATATGGGAAGAAGGTTGGTAAGATTTTATCATGCCGTGGTCGAGCGGGTTAAAGCAATGGATGTCTCCCTCAGGATCAAACCACGGACAGTCATGACGAGAATCCATGCATTAACCCACTCCACCACGGTGTGATCAAAAATACTTAACCATTTCCTACGTATATTAAGGAGATTGAAAAATCATACTTCGAGGAAATATACCATTCCATACTAAGTCGTAAGAACCATTTTCCAGAGTATATTACACTGTACGAGAGATGCAACTCGGGTTGAAATCCTGACTGCCTGTAATTCGATCCTAGTTGAGGGTAAAAACATTTGATTATGTAACACACGTGTATTTCAAAGATATACTTTATATATACTATATATATATATATATATATATATATCTGAACAGGGGCACAGTGCGTCCTCGTATTGAGTATTGTTCACATGTGTGGGGAGGATCCTCTCACACCGCACTCCTAAACAAAGTAGAAAGGAAAGCTTTTCGTATCATTAACTCCCGTCCACTCACCAACTCTCTGCAATCTCTCTCTCTCTTCGCCGCAATGTTGCATCTCTCTCGATATTCTATTGCTACTACAATAGTCAGTGTTCCTCGGAGCTTTCCCAGTGCATACCACCTCCTCTACGTGGGGTACGTAGTACCCGTCTTGCAACACAATCCCACCCCTACTCTGTGCAACTCTCCAACCCAAGAGTGAAATGCTATTCTCAGACTTTCTTCTACTCAACTGCCGAGCTCTGGAACTCTCTCCCAGAATCAGTCTTTCCCTCTTCCTATGACTTAAATTGCTTCAAACTCCGTGTGTCCAAGCATTTTAGCTTGAACGTCCCTTGATTTTGGCCCTGTCACTCTTTCAACTCTGGGGGAGGCACTCACTGCAGGCAGTTATGCCTTTTTTCTCCCTTATTCACAGAGAAGAAAAAATATATATACAGTATATATATATACTGTATATACAGTATATATATATATATATATATATATATGTATATATATATATATATATATATATAATATATATATATATATATATATATATATATATATATATATATATACTGTATATGTGTGTATATATATATATATAATTATATACCGGTATATATATTATACATATTGTATATAAATATACATATACAGTATACAGTATATATATATATATATAAATGCTTTTGACTTTACTCTTTTCAGAAGTGCGGTATGGGTGGAGCCTCCCCACACACCCGAACAATACTTAATACATGGGATGCACTGTGCCCCGATACAGAGCAAGAAGCTGTGCGGAGGTGAGGAACCCACGGAGACAGTTGAGCACACTCAACCTTTCGGGAGCCGTATTAGCAAGAGTGGTAATATAATCTTTCCATGGAAGGTTGGATGAAAAATATACACCTAGAATATTGAGAGAAGATGAAGAGTTGATTCGTGTATTGCTGAAGAATAATTGATAGTCTTGCGGAAGATTGCAATGGAGAGATAGAGGTTGAAATTGGGTCTTGGAGGCGTTGAAAGTAACAAGATTTTCTCTGCCCCAATCAGAAATAAATGGTAGATTAGAAGATAGACACTCTATGGCCTTCACACGTGAGTTTTAGAGTGATTGCTGGCAGGGTTGATGTGAAAAACTAGTTGAATAGTATAAGGTAGAGTCATCAGCATATGAGTGGATAGGACTAAAGATACAGTTAAGGAGATCATTAGTGAATATTAGGAAGAGGACTGGAGACAGGACAGAAGCCTGAGGAACACCCGGAGTTGATAGGTTGAGGAAGTGAGTGATGGCCGTCCACAACTGCAGCTATGG
>CM064495.1:30939418-31506918 GCA_032716605.1 Paralithodes platypus | reverse complement strand
AATTGGTCATATTAATTAACTACTCCTTATGAAAATACGCTTCTAATTCAATCATAAGATTTACCAATGAAAAAATATTGGTAATTCATTTAATTTACATGAGTTTAAGAATGTCATCTTCAATCGAATCGTCAACTTGAAGAATAGGCTTCCTCGAGATGTTACAGACTGCAGCATCGTTGATTTCTTTATACATCGACTAGACAAACACCTTGCCTGAAATGCGCGACTGACTGCATATGTAAATGAACAACTATTGATATTTCTTTGGCCTCAGATATATCGAGGACCACTGCGTTTATAAATAAATACCATACTGTAAGTTCTTATTCTCTTTTATCCAGATACACGAAGGATCACTTATAGCTATGTGATGTTACTAACCCAATTGTTCCCTAATAACATCTAACGGTGCCATGGGCATTAGTCTCAGGGCAGTACTTCCCTTTCCAATTTTCCCTTATCCACCCTAAAACACTGTTGTACACCTGAAGAGCATGATTTAGAAGACAAGCAAGCTGGAGGGGTCGCTAGATATGTTGTTGCTTGACTTCCTTTGTATTCCATTTTACTAATTTTAATTTAATAAATACACTCATGGCGTGTATACAATTCACATGGCCAATTTTACAGCTGGTACTCATCTTGATTACCATAGCTATTACGAGTATGTTGTACACCCCTTGGTGCTCCGGATCGCATATGTTTTTGAGGTTTTGTCCAAAGTAGACAACCACGCAAATCGCGAGGCTAAATGTTCAGAAATTTGGTAAACAAAAGCTTGAAATGATATCCGCATGCAAATTGGGCTATGGTAAGTTTTGCTAGTGGTTAAGTGAATGAGAACCTTGGCAACACTGCAGTGAGTCAGGCTGCCTCACCAGCTCAGTGGGAGAGGCAGGCATTTTCAGTGAAGACCCATCACCAGTCAGAGGATGAGGTACAATGTGCCAGCCCTTTAATTCTCATCTCTCAGTGCGGTCAGGAGTGTTTCATATTAATAGGAATAGTATATATATATTATTATAAGTCCAATACAAGTGAATATCTTTCATAATTTTATAATGGTGACAGTATGATGGACCAACCGCTGTGTCTTACGGTAAATTGACCGTCTTTTGGCCGGTACGAGTGTTACGTATAACAAAAATATATTAGTACTAAAGACAATTATTAGGTCTATCAAGTTGTTTATAATTATATTATATTTACCACATTACCCTATACGATTATCAATAATACATTGCTACAAGTCACATTATGAGTGTATAATTAAATATAAGGTAAACAGATTTTCAGTGACCAATACTGTTAGCAGAAATATTCATCAAAAAGGAAACTATTGGCGATAGATAAATTCTGAATGCAGCGTTGGAAAGTGTGTGACAAATTATTCTTATTTCATATATAAAAAACCTATTGTCATCACTAAACTTTTGTAATTATGGTCATGCTAAATCAGATGAAATTGTGTGACACTTCATTTTAGTTTATTCACATTCAAAATAACTATTGATGATAAACAAATTCTATTAGTACCATTAGAATAAGCGTGAGAAATGTTTCTTATTTCATAGAAAACATCTATAATTATAGGTCATATAACGAATAAGACAGTGTAAAGTCCGAAGAATGATAGAATATTTTATCATCGAATAAAATTCAGTATGATAATTATATATTGTTGGCTATTCTATTCACTCATACTGTAGTATGGGTTTTCCTCTTTCTTGTCATGTATAACTCATTACAATAGGTAACATTATGGTGGGCATAAACAGAGCGATAATGCATTTCCTATACCTGTATGTGTGCCAGTCATTTGTGGCTTTGTGATACAAAGGGGGCTGGTATGTAACTTAATATTAGTTCCCCTGTGCTTCTTAGCGTTAATTATAAAAATATGACCTTAATATGATATATAGACATAGCATATTCAATTGTTATCAATTAAGGTACAAGAGATCAGTTGCTAATGGATTTAATTTAAAGTCAGCTGAACTAAAATCGACTCTAGTACCTGAGCCTATTGTGTGCCTTTGTAGTGATTAATAAACATATCAATTCAAGCTATTCATTGTATTCGTCATTTCCTCGTAATTATATTATACTCCTCACACGCTCCTTATCTTCATTTCATCTAATCTGAACGGAAATTATGCTTCTATTTTTCAATAAGTTTATTACACTAAAGTATGTATCTTCTTTGTCACATATTTCCCATTATTCAAATTTTTCAGTGGTAAGCCACTATTAAACTACTTTTTTCTGTCTTCACTTGCATCTCTCCCCTCTTCACCCCACCAAGTTGTGCCTTTCACCATTTCATTTTCCCTCACAAAGACTTACACTCTCACTCATCCTACACACTTTCTCCCAATCTTTCTCCACATATCTTTCAATATCCCTACATGCTCCAATACATCTTTCCGCTATAACCCTCTCCAAACAGAATGTTTCTACTTTGGAGCATGTCTACATTCAATAGTATATACAACAACAACAAAATAGCTAATGGATGGAAAGTTGGAAATCGAGAAACATAAACACATAAAAAGCGATAGACAAAGTAAGTGTATAAAGAGAGGAAGTAGCAGGTGTAGAGTAGAATACGTGCTACCTTAAACCTCTGGAGCTACAGTGGTAATGAATAAAGTTCCTCAACTGTATTATGTCTCATAGTGAATAGCTTAATAATACATACTGTTATCGTCCCCCTCCCATGTCGTAGACTAAGTCTCCATCATATAATGATTGGGGACATCGAGTTCCAAACAATATATAGTTACTTCTAGGTGGGGACCAATTAATGAAAACAAAATAAGTAAGTAAGTAGAAAGTTTTGGAGATAATACCACAAATAATCACCAATAATTACATAATACCAAACAATATGAATGGGAAGAACGCAAAACAAAATGAAGAGGAGAAAAGCAAAGAGGAATGTGTGAAAGAGAGGGGGCGAGGAAAAGAGCAAGAGAGAGAAAGGATTTATGATAGTGAGGGAGGTTATAGAAGTGATTGTGAGAAATAATGGGGCAGGTACTGAGAGAGAGAGAGAGAGAGAGAGTGTGTGTGTGCGTGGACAAGCGGTGGTGTGCTTAAAGGTACAAAATTGACTAAATATGTAGGTTTGCCGGTACATGAGGTTTGGGGCGACAGTTTAAGTGTACACAACTCTTTAAAATACGTTGAAATGGAGTATTTTAAGTTAGGTTAGGTTAGGTTAAATCTAAATAGTTGTATTTAGGTTTAAAAAGCGAAAAGTGTACTCGTAAGCATGCATACTTAACGTGTGTACCGATAAACACAACACCGCTTGGGTGTGTGTGTGTGTGTGTGTGTGTGTGTGTGTGTGTGTGTGTGGAGGAGAAGGAGGAAGACATCTGGCTGAAATAAGAGAGAGGGAAAGTGTGGAATATAAAATATTAGTATTTCGGTAAGATCGGGAAGCAGTAAAATAAATACACACTAGACGAGAAAATAATAAAATTAATGATGAAATAAGTCAATACGAGTGGAGAGAAGAGATGGAATAACAATACAAATTAGGACAATATTTTAGCACAACAAGAAATTTAAAATGAGAAGTAATATCGAGATAAATGGAAGTGTAAAGTAGACACATTCAAGATAAAACTAAGATAAGAAAATGTTATATTCGGATACAGTAAGCAAAAGAGCGAAAGAAAATTAGGAGGAGAGAGAACGTTGAAGGAGAAAGGGAATAGTAAAGTGGGAGAGAAAGTTATTGAATTAAATTCCGAAGTAATTCATGAAAAGGATGACAAATAAATTGCTCGATAAGTGAGAGTCTGACTTATTTTGGTTATTGGGGAATGTTGGTGAAAATTTGCAAAAGATCTGTATTGAGGGTATATGTTGATAAATATAATTGTTTTAATAATAGAAGGAAACAGAGCCACAGGTTACGAATAATCGATAATGAAAATACTCGACGAGGTTGATGAACTTCAGTATCTTTTGATCAATTACTGTACAATAAGTGTAAATGTGAAAGATAGTTAGAAGTAGGGTGGTTAAATATAGAAAAGTGTCTGGAAATTTGATGTGATCAAGAACAGAAACATGGGAAAGTAAACAGCGAGATAAATAAACGAGGGAAAGATTTAAATAACTATGTGGTGTACTGTATGTAATAACTGTGGTATACTGTATGTAATACCTGTGTGATATACTGTATGTAATAACTGTGGTATACTGTATGTAATAACTGTGATATACTGTATGTAATAGCTGTGTGATATACTCTATGTAATAACTGAGGTATACTGTATGTAATAGCTGTGTGATATACTGAATGTAATAGCTGTGATATACTGTATGTAATAACTGTGGTATACTGTATGTAATAACTGTGGTTACTGTATGTAATAACTGTGTGATATACTGTATGTAATAGCTGTGTGATATACTGTATGTAATAGCTGTGATATACTGTATGTAATAGCTGTGTGATATACTGTATGTAATAACTGTGTGATATACTGTATGTAATAACTGTGTGATATACTGTATGTAATAGCTGTGTGATATACTGTATGTAATAACTGTGTGATATACTGTATGTAATAGCTGTGTGATATACTGTATGTAATAGCTGTAATATACTGTATATAATAACTGTGTGATATTCTGTATGTAATAACTGTGGTATACTGTATGTAATAGCTGTGTGGTATACTGTATGTAATAACTGTGTGATATACTGTATGTAATAACTGTGGTATACTGTATGTAATAGCTGTGTGATATACTGTATGTAATAACTGTGGTATACTGTATGTAATAACTGTGTGATATACTGTATGTAATAGCTGTGTGATATACTGTATGTAATAACTGTGTGATATACTGTATGTAATAACTGTGTGATATACTGTATGTAATAACTGTGTGATATACTGTATGCAATAACTGTGGTATACTGTATGTAATAACTGTGTGATATACTGTATGTAATAACTGTGTGATATACTGTATGTAATAACTGTGTGATATACTGTATGTAATAGCTGTGTGATATACTGTATGTAATAACTGTGATATACTGTATGTAATAACTGTGTGATATACTGTATGTAATAGCTGTGTGATATACTGTATGTAATAACTGTGATATACTGTATGTAATAGCTGTGTGATATACTGTATGTAATAACTGTGTGGTATACTGTATGTAATAGCTGTGTGATATACTGTATGTAATAACTGTGTGATATACTGTATGTAATAGCTGTGTGATATACTGTATGTAATAGCTGTGATATACTGTATGTAATAGCTGTGTGATATACTGTATGTAATAACTGTGCGATATACTGTATGTAATAACTGTGTGATATACTGTATGTAATAGCTGTGTGATATACTGTATGTAATAACTGTGTGATATACTGTATGTAATAGCTGTGTGATATACTGTATGTAATAGCTGTAATATACTGTATATAATAACTGTGTGATATTCTGTATGTAATAACTGTGATATACTGTATGTAATAGCTGTGTGGTATACTGTATGTAATAACTGTGTGATATACTGTATGTAATAACTGTGGTATACTGTATGTAATATATGTGTGATATACTGTATGTAATAACTGTGATATACTGTATGTAATAGCTGTGTGATATACTGTATGTAATAGCTGTGTGATATACTCTATGTAATAACTGTGTGATATACTGTATGTAATAACTGTGTGATATACTGTATGTAATAGCTGTGTGATATACTGTATGTAATAACTGTGATATACTGTATGTAATAACTGTGTGATATACTGTATGTAATAACTGTGTGATATACTGTATGTAATAACTGTGTGATATACTGTATGTAATAGCTGTGTGATATACTGTATGTAATAACTGTGATATACTGTATGTAATAACTGTGTGATATACTGTATGTAATAACTGTGTGATATACTGTATGTAATAACTGTGTGATATACTGTATGTAATAGCTGTGTGATATACTGTATGTAATAACTGTGTGATATACTGTATGTAATAACTGTGTGATATACTGTATGTAATAGCTGTGTGATATACTGTATGTAATAACTGTGATATACTGTATGTAATAGCTGTGTGATATACTGTATGTAATAACTGTGTGGTATACTGTATGTAATAGCTGTGTGATATACTGTATGTAATAACTGTGATATACTGTATGTAATAGCTGTGTGATATACTCTATGTAATAACTGAGGTATACTGTATGTAATAGCTGTGTGATATACTGAATGTAATAGCTGTGATATACTGTATGTAATAACTGTGGTATACTGTATGTAATAACTGTGGTATACTGTATGTAATAACTGTGTGATATACTGTATGTAATAACTGTGATATACTGTATGTAATAGCTGTGATATACTGTATGTAATAGCTGTGTGATATACTGTATGTAATAACTGTGCGATATACTGTATGTAATAACTGTGTGATATACTGTATGTAATAGCTGTGTGATATACTGTATGTAATAACTGTGATATACTGTATGTAATAGCTGTGTGATATACTGTATGTAATAACTGTGATATACTGTATGTAATAACTGTGTGATATACTGTATGTAATAACTGTGATATACGGTATGTAATAGCTGTGTGGTATACTGTATGTAATAACTGTGTGATATACTGTATGTAATAACTGTGGTATACTGTATGTAATATATGTGTGATATACTGTATGTAATAACTGTGATATACTGTATGTAATAGCTGTGTGATATACTGTATGTAATAGCTGTGTGATATACTGTATGTAATAACTGTGTGATATACTGTATGTAATAACTGTGTGATATACTGTATGTAATAGCTGTGTGATATACTGTATGTAATAACTGTGATATACTGTATGTAACTGTGTGATATACTGTATGTAATAACTGTGTGATATACTGTATGTAATAACTGTGTGATATACTGTATGTAATAGCTGTGTGATATACTGTATGTAATAACTGTGATATACTGTATGTAATAGCTGTGTGATATACTGTATGTAATAACTGTGATATACTGTATGTAATAACTGTGATATACGGTATGTAATAGCTGTGTGGTATACTGTATGTAATAACTGTGTGATATACTGAATGTAATAGCTGTGTGATATACTGTATGTAATAACTGTGTGATATACTGTATGTAATAGCTGTGTGATATACTGTATGTAATAGCTGTGATATACTGTATGTAATAGCTGTGTGATATACTGTATGTAATAACTGTGTGATAACTGTATGTAATAACTGTGTGATATACTGTATGTAATAGCTGTGTGATATACTGTATGTAATAACTGTGTGATATACTGTATGTAATAGCTGTGTGATATACTGTATGTAATAGCTGTAATATACTGTATGTAATAACTGTGGTATACTGTATGTAATAACTGTGATATACTGTATGTAATAGCTGTGTGGTATACTGTATGTAATAACTGTGTGATATACTGTATGTAATAACTGTGGTATACTGTATGTAATAAGTGTGGTATACTGTATGTAATAACTGTGATATACTGTATGTAATAGCTGTGTGATATACTGTATGTAATAGCTGTGTGATATACTCTATGTAATAACTGTGTGATATACTGTATGTAATAACTGTGTGATATACTGTATGTAATAGCTGTGTGATATACTGTATGTAATAACTGTGATATACTGTATGTAATAACTGTGTGATATACTGTATGTAATAACTGTGTGATATACTGTATGTAATAACTGTGTGATATACTGTATGTAATAGCTGTGTGATATACTGTATGTAATAACTGTGATATACTGTATGTAATAACTGTGTGATATACTGTATGTAATAGCTGTGTGATATACTGTATGTAATAACTGTGATATACTGTATGTAATAGCTGTGTGATATACTGTATGTAATAACTGTGTGGTATACTGTATGTAATAGCTGTGTGATATACTGTATGTAATAGCTGTGTGATATACTGTATGTAATAACTGTGTGATATACTGTATGTAATAGCTGTGTGATATACTGTATGTAATAACTGTGATATACTGTATGTAATAACTGTGTGATATACTGTATGTAATAACTGTGGTATACTGTATGTAATAGCTGTGTGATATACTGTATGTAATAGCTGTGGTATACTGTATGTAATAACTGTGTGATATACTGTATGTAATAACTGTGGTATATTGTATGTAATAGCTGTGTGATATACTGTATGTAATAACTGTGGTATACTGTATGTAATAACTGTGATATACTGTATGTAATAACTGTGATATACTGTATGTAATAGCTGTGGTATACTGTATGTAATAACTGTGGTATACTGTATGTAATAGCTGTGTGATATACTGTATGTAATAACTGTGATATACTGTATGTAATAGCTGTGGTATACTGTATGTAATAACTGTGGTATACTGTATGTAATAGCTGTGTGATATACTGTATGTAATAACTGTGATATACTGTATGTAATAACTGTGTGGTATACTGTATGTAATAACTGTGGTATACTGTATGTAATAGCTGTGTGATATACTGTATGTAATAACTGTGGTATACTGTATGTAATAACTGTGTGATATACTGTATGTAATAACTGTGGTATACTGTATGTAATAGCTGTGTGATATACTGTATGTAATAGCTGTGATATACTGTATGTAATAACAGTGTGATATACTGTATCTAATAACTGTGGTATACTGTATGTAATAGCTGTGCGATATACTGCATGTAATAACTGTGTGATATACTGTATGTAATAACTGTGGTATACTGTATGTAATAGCTGTGATATAGTGTATGTAATAGCTGTGTGATATACTGTTTGTAGTAACTGTGGTATACTGTATGTAATAGCTGTGATAAACTGTATGTAATAGCTGTGTGATATACTGTATGTAATAGCTGTGTGATATACTGTATGTAATAGCTGTGATATACTGTATGTAATAGCTGTGTGATATACTGTATGTAATAGCTGTGATATACTGTATGTAATAGCTGTGTGATATACTGTATGTAATAGCTGTGATATACTGTATGTAATAGCTGTGATATACTGTATGTAATAGCTGTGTGGTATACTGTATGTAATAACTGTGTGATATACTGTATGTAATAACTGTGGTATACTGTATGTACTAGCTGTGTGATATACTGTATGTAATAGCTGTGTGATATACTGTATGTAATAGCTGTGATATACTGTATGTAATAGCTGTGTGGTATACTGTATGTAATAACTGTGTGATATACTGTATGTAATAACTGTGTGATATACTGTATGTAATAACTTTGGTATACTGTATGTAATAACTGTGGTGTACTTTATGTAATAACTGTGTGGTATACTGTATGTAATAGCTGTGGTATACTGTATGTAATAACTGTGTGGTATACTGTATGTAATAACTGTGGTATACTGTATGTAATAACTGTGGTATACTGTATGCAATAACTGTGGTATACTGTATGTAATAACTGTGGTATCTATCTATCTATCTATCTATTGCCTGACGCCGTGATCCCCGAAGGGGTGGCCACGAACGAACCGCCCATGCACCTCTGTCCCCAGTCAGTCGACGCCCCTCCCCCCAACCAGCACCGCCTTCGTTCATGTAGTTCCTCACTCCATCCTTCCACCTCATATTCGGTCTACCTCTCCCCCTCTGTCCCTCCACCTCGCTCTCGTACACCCTCTTAGTCATTCTCTCGCTTTCCATACGTTCCATATGGCCGAACCATCTCAAGTTGTTCCTTTTCACACTTTCCAGCACATCTACCTCCACACCACACCTCCTTCTTACTTCCTCATTAGTCTGTCTATCCCTCCATGTAACTCCGCACGCACTCCTTAAGTAATTCATTTCCACTGCTCTCACTCTTGGTCTGAGTCTCTCAACCAACGTCCATGCTTCGCTTCCGTAAGTCAGTGTCGGGATTACCACACTGTCATGCAAGGACTTCTTCACTTCCATACTGACCACCCTATTTCTTGTTACTGCTTTTAGCGTTCCTACAACCCTCTTCCCCTGTTGTACCCTCTCCCGCACCTCTTCATCTATAGTCCCATCTTTACTCAACACACTGCCCAGATACTTAAAAGAGTTGACGATCTCCATAGCCTGACCGTTCAGCTTCACCTCACACTCTGTGACTTCACCCCTTTCGAAGACCATAACCTTGCTCTTCCCCGTATTTACCTTCAAATTCCGTTTTTCGCACACTGTTCCAAACTCATTTACCAGACCCTGCAACTCCCATTCATTATCACTCATCAGAACTGTATCATCCGCAAACAGCAGTATAGGTAGCTTCCACTCAATTCCCTCCCTTTTCAGCGATACACCAACATTCACTGCTCTTGATAGTATTTCTTTCATGACTCCATCCATATATACAGTAAACAACCACGGGGACATCACACACCCCTGTTTCAAACCAACATTCAGGTCAAAGAACTCGCTCTGCTCACTCTCCACACGTACTGCCGCCTTTGCACCCTCATACATGCTCTTCACTGCTTTCAGCAACTTGCCCTCTACTCCGTATGTTCTAAGTACTTTCCACAAACCTTCTCTATCCACTCTGTCATAGGCCTTCTCCAAGTCCATAAAGGCAACATACACCTTTTGTTTCTTCTCCAGATACTTCTCCACAACACAATTCAGGGTAAAAATCTGATCTACACATCCTCTTCCCTTCCTAAAACCTCCCTGCTCGTCGCCTATCCATTTCTCCGTTCTCACTCTCACTCTCTCAATCACTACCCTACTGTATACCTTCCCTACTACGCTTAGAAGACATATTCCTCGGTGGTTACCACACACTCCTCTTTCCCCTTTGCCCTTATATAGGGGGACTATTATGCCAGTCTTCCAGTCATCGGGTGCACTCCCCTTCTCCCATGCTAGTTTGCACATTTTCCATACCCATTCTATCACTATCTCACCACCATACCTCAACATTTCCCCACACACTCCATCTGTTCCTGGTGCTTTCCCCAACTTCACTCTTTTCATGGCTTCCCACACTTCTGACCTCCTGATCCCCACCTCCTCCTCCACTACTTCTCTTCTTCTCCCTCCCATACCATATCCAGCTATGTTTGCTGGCTCTTCATTCCTTTCATTTAGCAACTCACTGAAGTACTCCCTCCATCTTTCGACTCTCTCTTGCTTCTCGGCTAGCATTCTCCCATTCTTATCTTTCACACCCTTACTGTTTCCCTTGCTACTTTCCCTAACTTTCTTGACTTCTTTCCAGAACAGTTTCTTACTCTCCCTCCATTTTACACTCAGATTCCTTCCAAATTCCTCATCTACTCTTCTCTTACTTTCCTTCACTACTCTCTTCACCACCCTCTTACTCTCCACGTACCTCGCTCGTTTCTGTCTCTCGGAATCTTCATTCCCTCTACTACCCAACCACACTCTATATGCTTTCTTCTTTTCTTCCACAGCTATTCTTACCTCTTCTGTCCACCATGCTGTACCTTTCACTCCCCTCCCTCTTCTCCTCACTCCACACACCTCCTCACATGCTGCACAGATCTCATCCTTAAACACCTTGCTCATCTCCTCCACTTCCTCCATAACTTCCAGGTCGAACCCACCTAGTCGTCTTTCCACTGCTCTCCTGTACTCCTCCCTGACTTCCTCCTCCTGCAACCTCTCCACCCTCCTCACCATTCCACCCTCCTCTCGCCTCCCTCCCGCTCTCCTCACCCACTTCTTTTGTATCCTAACCTTAGCTACCACTACATAATGATCAGACAGACCCCCTCCAATACCCCTATACACCCTAGCATCCATCACAGATTTCTTCATTCGTTCATCCACACATACATAATCAATCAATGACTTTCGTTCCACCACTGTCTTATCTTTCATCGTCAACATCCGTTTCCACGTGTACCTGTGGATCATTCTGTGTCGGAAGAAGGTGTTGGCTATCCACAGCCTCCTTCCCACACATACGTCCACAAGTGCACTACCATTCCCATTCACCTCTGATGGTACCCCCCACAGTTTATACTGTATGTAATAACTGTGGTATACTGTATGTAATAACTGTGGTATACTGTATGCAATAACTGTGGTATACTGTATGTAATAACTGTGGTATACTGTATGTAATAACTGTGGTATACTGTATGTAATAACTGTGGTAACCTGTATGTAATAACTGTGGTATACTGTATGTAATAACTGTGGTATACTGTATGCAATAACTGTGGTATACTGTATGTAATAACTGTGGTATACTGTATGTAATAACTGTGGTAACCTGTATGTAATAACTGTGGTAACCTGTATGTAATAACTGTGGTATACTGTATGTAATAACTGTGGTAACCTGTATGTAATAACTGTGGTAACCTGTATGTAATAACTGTGGTATACTGTATGTAATAACTGTGGTAACCTGTATGTAATAATTGTGGTAACCTGTATGTAATAACTGTGGTATACTGTATGTAATAATTGTGGTATACTGTATGTAATAACTGTGGTATACTGTATGTAATAATTGTGGTATACTGCATGTAATAACTGTGGTATACTGTATGTAATAACTGTGGTAACCTGTATGTAATAATTGTGGTATACTGTATGTAATAACTGTGGTATACTGTATGTAATAACTGTGGTAACCTGTATGTAATAACTGTGGTATACTGTATGTAATAATTGTGGTATACTGCATGTAATAACTGTGGTATACTGTATGTAATAACTGTGGTAACCTGTATGTAATAATTGTGGTGTACTGCATGTAATAACTATGTGGTACACTGTATGCAATAACTATGGGGTATACTGTATGCTTGTGGTGTACTGTATGTAATAAATATGGGGTATATTGTATGATTGCAATAACTATGTGGTATACCGTATGTAATAACTATTTGGTATAGACCTACTGTATTTAATAACTCTTGTATAATTGTGAATCTCCCAAAAACGAAAGCAGTGTAAATTGGTGTCTGAAAAACAACTTGGATAACAAATATAGGATGTGGGAAGAGTGTGCAATATATGTTGATAAAATGTTAGAGGACAATGTATTCAGGTGGTAGGGCCACATCATTAAAATCTATTAAAAAGGATTAGTAAAAAGGGTCAATGATTATTATTTTCCTGTTAAAAAGGCGAGTATGCCTAATATTAAAATATAACAAGATATCTCTTAGTTTTCTTTGGAGTGAGGGTGCGGCTACTTTACACCGTACAGTAGTTGGCGAGATAGTACGGAAAAAGCTGTAAGAAACATGGCCACGTAGACGACTATAGTCCATTCATTATAAGTAGGCCAAAATTCGAAAGCCTTATCCGCTGTAACTAAAAAAAGGGCTAGAGCAAAATATCTGTAAATGTTCATACCTATTCCCTGTCTCACTCTCCCCAATTGGTAAAAGTGTTAGCTCAATTACTCTAGTCGTTTTGAGCTATAGAGGTTAGTGTTCAAATTCTGTGGCCTGATTATTATGTGATAGACATAATTACTATCCCTTAGAATATCCAATAACGCATTTGTTTCTGTTTTCTGGCGATTATTAGACGGTCTTATTCGGAGTAGGAAGAGTATATGGAAGTCAGAGGGTAAATTGAGAGAGCCCTTACCCTTATAATTTCCACAGATCCTTCCGAAACTGTATACAATTGTCTAGTAATAGCCAAAATAAACTGTCAAAATGCGTCAATAATCTTCAAAGGGTTAACGACTTGCCTTCACTAGTAGAGGGCTCCTGCAATGTTTTTGACACAGATTCTACCTCCATTGCATCTCAGTATGTTAGCCCTTTAAATATTCGATGATGCTTCGATTATTCGTTTTTTTTTTTTTTTTTTTTTTTTTAAAGCTAGCACTATACGATTGTATTCTGCTTAGGAAGTTTTTTTTGGAAGCCAGAGGATTAATAAGATATCCTTTACCCCTTTGATTCCTAGGCCTTCCAAACCTGGATAAAATAATCAAATATTAGCCAACATATAGTGGAAAAGCGTCCTCGAATACTGAACGGATTATAAATACATTGCAAGTTCTCCAAACAAGCAGTATGCACATACTAAAGATAATATTACTATATTGTACGATAATGCATTGACCCCTTCTGTACCGGTGATGACTGTTTTGCTTTTATTCTGGCTACAATTAGATGATTCTGTGCAGCTTAAAAAGGATCTGTGGCATTAAAAATGGTTAAGTGAGATAGTTAGAAACCTGTTCAATGCTAGAGGCCCTTTATAAACTGAATAAGATCGTCTAACAGTAGTCAGAATAAAGCAAAAAGCCGGCACCATATTGAAAAGGTTAATAAACTTCACATTACAGTAGATAAAGGTCATGGCAGAATCTGGACACTAGCAACTCCCGTAACAACCGTAGGCGGGTGCCCAACCCCGAAAGGGATTGAAATAGGGGAGCTATTCCCCCCCCCCCCACCCCCACCCACCCCACCCCCCACCCCACCCCCGCCAAAGGCGGCTTTCTAGGGCCTTTCATAGCTGATGCTGAGAGGATTGGGTTCTAGTCATGTGGTGATGGGCTGGTCTATCAGAGTGGAACTGAGCGATCTCTGCCATACCCATAGCTTACTCTGACTGTTCCTTTAACTTATATATTTTCTAGATCTCAAGTGACGGCGTCTCTTCCGTGGATTGACCTCCCAATCTACCAAGATTGGAAGCCAAAGCGTCACATTTTTCCCTTGCCCCTCAACTTTCTCTTCATAATTGCTGAGGGGCACAGGGCCATGGGTGGGGCTTTGGTGTCCCGGGCGTTTCCGCACCCTCCTCAGCTCCCCGCCATGGAGTGGCTTCGGTCACCCAGGCTTTATTGTGGTCGGCAGGGAGGGTTCTGTGGGGGCGCTCGGTTATGGCCTTGGAATTGCTCGGGGCCTTGGGGCTGTTCGGCCAGGCAGCATGGGGAACAACAACAACAACAACAACCGTAGGCCTATGAGCGCCAGTGGCTTATTTATCGTTGACAAAATCATTAATAAATATTTATAATGTTTTGCCCATAATGGATAACCTTTGTTTTTCCTCTCTCTCTCTCTTAATTCGAAAGTTGTGTAACGTTTTGACAATCTAATTTCTTCATTTCACTCCCAACACCAAACACCTCCCAATGACATTAATGAAAGCAGTTAAAGTACATATCTCATATAATAAACTATTTGTCCAAAGTGTTGTGCAAGCAATATCGGTGTACCTATAACTAAGCAACAATGGAATGTAGGCCTAGACAAACCAAGCAAAGGTTTCCTTGACTAGCCAGGAAATAGTAAGGAATTATCTATGCGACTGATACATCTAAATCTAAACTTTGCTTCGTGGTAGTAGTTTACACATTTGTTTTTCTATTCTAACCTTCAGTTTTGATCCTCGTTATTCTTTCTTCATATTTCCAAAAACACTGTGCTTGTTTTTAATAATTTGTGGCAAACTATTTCCAAGATAATTAACAGGTTTGATTAATGGTGTAACTTCATGTCCGCTCACAGGGATTTTTTTTTTTTTTTTTTTTTTTTTTAACCCTGGACAGTATTGATTGCATATTTTGCATTCATTATGACGAGTCTGGGAATCCCGACCCCAAACTTCCATAGCTCTTAAGGGGACCGACCCGCTTTTATTTTGTTCTTGGTAGTAGCCATTCGGACCCATTCAGCCTACTGTTTTAAGACGTTTATCCTCATCTAGGTGTCGATTTATACCTGGCGAGCGATAGCGAGCAGGCATATTTTGGATTATGTTTTAGACAGCTAACTAGATTTTTTAATTTTTCGGTAGAAGAATGTCTCCTGTGAAACCGGATTTCTTCATACAATGATGGCTCGCTATCGCTCGCCAGGAAAAAAAATGATACCTGAATGGGGAGAAACGTCTTAAATCAGTAGGCTGAATGGGGCCGAATGGATAAAACCCACCGAGAAAAAGCAGGTTGGCCCCCTGCCTACAAAGGATGTGAATCAATAATAATTCTAACATTTGGGAAGAATCATACAGTAAATAGGTGGGCTAATGTATAGCCCGTTTGTTCTAGTCCACCTGAGTTACAGAAGGCTAGGACTCACAGTTTACAGATTCATCATAATAAATGGATAAAACTCTGCAGGCGATTTTATGTTATCAAAGGAAAGACTTGTCACAGTTAACATTTTCATTATTATACACAAACTTATACTGTATTTTATGATGACTCCAGACAATTCTCCCTACCAGAAATTCTTGGAGTTGCCGCGCCAGACACGTTGTTTTGTACAGCAAGCGACCTGGGCCCTTTAAATGGCGATATCCCGCAGTTCTTCACCCTCCCTCTCCATCAATCATTCTTATTTATAAGTTATATGTCGTACTTTCTATAGCTGACACATTACCCCCACAACTACCATACTATATAAGCACTTAGTGTAGCCATCTAGTATATAGTAAAAACATGCAGAATCGTAAGAAATCGTGATAAACTTTGCATAGCCTAGGTGTTGAGTATTGTTTATCCTTTACCTTTAGATACCTTTAGATGTGTTCGCCGCTCTTCTAGCGGCACCAAGGAGCGCGACGCCCCTCGTTATGGGTGGTGATTTGGTGCAGTAGACTGTTTGAAGCGACAGCTCGCTCCCTTGCGAGGATGGGCTCGTCTGGCACTTTTTGCAGTTCGACATCTAGGGCTCTCTTGAAGTTGTCTAACGAGATGTCCCTCATGTCTCTTACTCGCCGTGGGAGTTTGTTGAAGAGACGTGGGCCTCTGTGTGATAACCAGCCCTCTCGCAGAGAGCCCATAGCACCCCTGTTATTCATCCGGGGGATTTTGCATTCCCAGCCTCTCCTATCACTGAATTTCATGACTATCGGAGTATGTAGGTTTGGTACTAAACCCTCTGCGATTTTCCACGTGTATATTATTAGGTAACGTTCTCTTCTACGTTCCAGTGAGTACAGATTCAGTGCTCTTAAACGCTCCCAATAGTGTAGATGTTTTATCGAACTTATATGCGAAGTGAAATTTCTTTGTACACTCTCTACGTCATTTATTTCACCTGCTTTGTATGGGGATGTTAATACGCTACAGTATTCAAGCCGCGGTAGCACTAGAGATTTGAAGAGCGTTATCATAGGTACTTCACCGCGTGTTTTAAAAGTACGCAGAATCCAACCCGTTAGACGTTTCGCAGCCGCCACTTTGACCTGGTTATGTACTTTGAAACCCATATTTTCAGATATTAATACCCCAAGGTCTTTCACACTGTCTTTCCGTTCTATTATGTGGTTAGATTCTGTTAAGTAATTTGTAATTTCTTTAACACCATTATTATCTCCGTACCGTATTAATTGGAATTTGTCCTCATTGAATTGCATGTTGTTTTCCCTGGTCCACTGGAACACTACATTCATGTCTTCCTGCAGTCGGCCCGTGTCCTCTTGTGTGTTTACTATCTTGCTTAATTTTGTGTCATCAGCAAAAGATGACACCGTACTGTGTCTGGAGTTGGTATCTATGTCGCAAATTAGTATGAGGAACAGAAGGGGCGCTAGCACTGTTCCTTGGGGCACTGAGCTTTTGACATCCGAAGGCTCAGAAGTGACTTGGTTTACTGCTACCGATTGTTTTCGGTTTACGAGGAAATTGTATATCCACCGTCCGATTTTCCCAGTTATACCTTTTGCTTTCAGTTTGTGGGCTATTATACCATGGTCACATTTATCAAATGCCTTAGCAAAATCGGTGTAAATGACATCCACGTTTTTCTTTTCTTCTAGCGCTTTAAGAATTTTGTCATAGTGTTCCAAAAGTTGTGAGAGACATGATCTTCCCGCTCTGAACCCATGTTGACCGGTGTTGTGTAGTTCATTTGTCTCCATGAATGTTGAAATTTTGCTTCGCAGGACTCGCTCGAAAACTTTAATGATGTGAGAGGTTAGAGCTACCTGGCGGTAGTTTTTTGGTAGTGCTTTACTCCCTCCTTTATGCAGTGGGGCAATTATTGCGTTTTTCAAGCTATCTGGTATGTCACCAATGTCTAGACTCCTTCTCCACATTATAGCCAGGGGTTTTGAGAGGTTTTCCTTACATTTTTTCATTAGGATCGAATTCCATGAGTCCGGGCCTGGTGCCGAGTGGGATGGCATGTTGGAAATGGCCTCTTCTATGTCTTTTGGACCGAAATAAATATCCAGCATCTGAGGGGTTTCCGTGGGGGAGGTTTCCATGAAAAATATATTTTGGTCTCTGATGACTTTTGTTTCATCAGGCTCACTGAATGCCATTTCATACTGCCTGCTTAAGAGTTCGCTCATTTCCTTTTTGTCCCTTGTGAAAGAGCCGTCCCCTTTGCTCAGTGGGCCGATGTTTGATGTTGTTTTAGCCTTTTGTTTGGCGTATGAAAAGAAGTATTTGGAATTTTCCTTTATACCTGCAATAGCTTTCCTCTCCTCTTCCATATGTTGTAGTTCATATGATATTCTTAGCCTTTGTTCAATTTCCACAATTTCTCTATCTATTTCGACCTTTTGCCTATCCTGTAGATTTTGATGTGTGTATCTTTGTGTGAGTAGTTTTCTTCTTCTGTACAGCCTCCTCCTTTCCCGATCTTGTTTGCTTCTTCGTTTTGTTTGTCTTGCAGGTATATGGTGGCTACAGATTTGGGTCATGGTTTCTGTTATTAAGACTAGACATTCTGCTGGTGTCAGGTTATCCATTAAATCTTCCCAGTCTATTTCCTCCATTTCTTGATTTACCTCTTCCCATCTAATGTTTTTGTTATTGAAGTTAAATTTACTGAAGGGGCCGGTTTTTGTTCTCGATTCTGAGGTTGTCTGTACACTTTCTAAGGTTGTTTTGATCTCAATTAATTTATGATCTGAGTATGTTGTGTCCGATATGTTAATGCTGTGTACTAGAGAGTCGTTGTTAGTGAAGACCAGGTCTAAGATATTGTTTTCCCGTGTGGGTTCAGCAATATGTTGGGTAAGACTAAAAAAATCACAAAGTTCAAAAAGCTCTCTCGTATTAGTATTTGCTTCTCCGGTGTTATTTGCCACTAACTGGTTTTCTAGTTATCTCCATTTAATGTTTGGTAGGTTAAAGTCTCCTAGCCATATAATATTTGGTGTTGGGTTCCCCAGGGTTTCCACTTCTGATTTTATTTTGTTGAGCTGGGTTTTGAATTCTTCTCGGGATGAGTCTGGAGGCCTGTATGTAACAATAACTGCTAAATTTAGGGATTCTATTTTAACTCCAAGTATTTCCACCACTTCATTACTGTTATTTAGGAATTCAGTACATATCAGTGAGTCATGTATGTACAAGGCTACACCTCCATGTGATCTATGCGTTCTGTCCGCCCTATGTAGGTTGTAACCAGGAATCCATACCTCACTATCTTCCTGATCTTTAATGTGAGTTTCTGTGAGAGCCGCAAATATAGCGTTTCCTTCTTCTAGCAGTCCCCTAATAAATGGTATTTTGTTCGTGGTTCTATTTTTTAGGCCTTGGATATTTGCAAACAAGATTGGGGAGGGATTGTTTGGAGTACTATGTGTACCTAATAGTCTTCGGGATGTATTGGCCACTCTTGGGAGGCCAGGAGGTGCTCGAGGTGTTCTATGTGCTCTTCCATCTCCCTCAGTCTCTTCATCTTCATCTGCCCTTTCCCTCCTTGCCTTTTTCCTCTGTCTCGTCCTCGCATAGCTAGAGAGTTTTTTGGGCTACCATTCGTGTTAGGTCTAGCATATCTCCAAGTCCCTTTAATATGAAAAGCTGGGCATTTCATATTGTAGCAGGTCTTGTTCTCAAGTGATGTCTTGCAAAGGGATGGGTGGTGGTATTTGCAGGTTTCACCAAATCTACATTTTCCATGACTGGTTATGTTGTTGCAAATTTTGGGATGAGCAAATCTACAGGCATTCCCATTATATTCGCCCTTTTGACCAAAGTAGCACCTTCTTTCCAGATAATATCTGCACACTGGTGTAGACAACCCCAGTAGGTGTGGCTGGGGCTGCAATGGGTTATGTGGTGAGCTAAGTGTGGTAGTGGGTGATAGTGGGCTTGGTGTATGTGTGGGTGAGGCCTGCAGGGGGGTGGAGTTACGGGTCGGTTGTAGGTGGGCAGGTGGCAGTGGTGAGGGGGGAGACGATGTGGAAGGGGAGCCTGATATGGGGGCTTGTTGCATCCTACGTTCATCCTGCCAATGTATTTGATCAACAGCAGTAGGGTGGTCAATGGCCATAGATGGGATTAATGTGGGTGTTTTCTGGGTCTGGGGAGGTGTGGGGAGATGTGCGGCAGGGTTTGTGGATATGTAGGGTGCGAAAGGTTGTTGTTCGGCAGACGATGTGTGTTGATGTGCAGGAGGCAATGTGGGCATTTTCATGGGAAGGTGTGCGTGTGTGGGTTGTGATATTAGTATGGGCCCTGAGGCCCCAATAGTTTCCCATTTTCTGTGAAAGGTAGCTATGTCTTGGCTATATTTCAGTCTATCTTGTACTTCTGTATTTTCTACAGTCTGTATAACTTGCCATGTGATATCGAAACAACTATCGCAGAAATGGAGGTTCTTCCCTCTTGTATTGTACGCCTCATTTATTGGTGTCAATCCTATGCAAATCCAGTGGTATGGTTGCTTGCATATCCGACATGAGGTGCCATTATGCATGTGTATATTCATCTTACAACTCGTACAGTTTTCTCTGGTAAACATTATTTTTTTTTTCCACCCGCCCTTACATGGGGGAGAGAGAGAGAGGGGGGGGGGGGGGGGGGGTGCTGGGAGGACAAGGAGGTGTTTGTTACGCGGTTTGTGGGGAGTGTGTGTGTGGGGGGGGGGGAGGGGGGGGGGAGTGCCACTCGTTTACACTCGTTATGTTTAAATTTTAAGTAACTTTAAGTAACACTTTCAATAATTATCTTATGAAACAGAATTCTCACTGCCCTAACCACTTTTCCCGTTTTTGGTCGACTGTTTAACGGAATATACGGCACTCTAGGAAAATAACGAACTTTCCAGGCTACCTATAATATAGTATCTATTTTAATTTTCATATTTTACCTATCAACTTGATTCAACACTGCTCAGGTTCGAATTTTCACCACATTTGGTTGCGTGGGAGATCTTTCTCTCCAATAACGTCACTACTAACCTGCGATATGGTCGAGAAAAAATCTGCACTGATTTAATTTGTTTAAATATTAAATATTGTTTTTTTCTGTTTGCTATTATTTACGATATTTGTTTTGTCGGTACCCTTTCCTGTCGAGGTTAAGTTTCGCTTTTGGTAAAATCGTATAGGGGGAGGGGAGGGGACGTGTCCGGGAGAGCGAGGGGATATATGTGTTTATGGTTTTTGCGGTCACCGAGGGTATTTTGTTTACAGCATACGTCCTGTTCCCAAGCTAAAAGTTAAAAGTTCCCCTGACTTTAATTCTCTGTATTATACTTTCCTAGTTTATTTACGTGATATACGATGTTCACTATCACTTTTAACTTAGGCTTCCTATTTTCCCATAGCCCTGTTTGATTTCATAGGACTATATAGCTAACACTTTGCTTTTGGGACGTAACGGTTTTTTCTTTCCCTTCTTCTTTCCACCCGCCTTATGGGCCTGCCCTAGGCCTGTCCTAGACCAGCACCGTGGCACTGCTGTAGGAGTTAACGGATTTTTTCTCCAAAACGCGTATATCTCTCCAGATATTTTATCAATCGGTTCGATTTTGCACTTCACAGAACCGCGACACTACGTTTGTTTTTGTGTGTGATTTTTTGGAAGTTTAATCACCAGTATCCCGCGGGATAGTCGAAAAATCCCGGACCGCGACGGACGTGACCCTCTTCTCTGACTGACTCTTTTCATTTTTATGTCGACAGACGTAGCTCTGGCGCTACTTCGGAAGCGTCCACCAGAGGTTTCCGGTGAATTCCTGGTAGGGAGAATTGTATCTAACTTAAAATTAGTCTGTCAGAGTTAAAATGTTAATTTAGATATTCCTTAACAATTTAATTCCTAGTATCCTAATTCTAGTAAAAGCCTCTGACGAAGTATTAATAAAGTATAAATATCATCGTCTGATTGAAGGGATTACGAGTGGAATAACAACTGATTACAAAGTTAAATATATTATATGAATTATGCGTTCAAACTGACACCTTACTCCCCTTACGAGGGTGGCCATACACAGAATGCCCCCAAGCGGACCTATTCCCTGTGAGAGGGACAACCCAAGCCAGCTTAGTGAAGGAATTAAAGGATTGACCACTCAATTAAGGATCCGTCCGACTCCTGTCCGTAATACTGTTTAATAATGGCTTAATGACAATGGTATTCAGTTTGTAGCTGCAAATGAAACTGAAATCGTGAAGAAAACATCAGTTAATATATATCAAACATTGATTGCAACAATAAAATCCGTAATACTACTTATATCAATTATGACATTATTTTAGTTACCTAATATTTTCCTTTCATGTTGACGGTATATACTGTAATTACTTAACAGACTATACAATTTGACATGTTTATTTTAATAAAATATATTTATTTTTAATTAATTACCGCAATAAAAAATATAATCGGCAGTTTTTCGTGTTGCAAATTGCATTTTTCAATTAAAGCAGAATAATTTACTATATATTATCTAACAGTGGCGGATCCAGGGGGGAGGGGGGGCGGGGGGTGGGGGTGGGGGGCAGCCCCCCCCCCCCCCCCCTTAGTGACCAAAATTGTGCCCTTATATCTGATATATACTGCATTTTATCTGAAATGCAATACATATAAAGTTATGGCGCCCCTCATGTAAATATATAAGCCTCCCCCCCCCCCCCTAAGCCTGAGCTGGATCCGCCACTGTTATCTAATGTATCTCAATAATCAGAATTGGGGAAGGTGTGACAGAGCTGATATATATATACAGTATATATATATATATAATAACTGCCTGCAGCGAGTGCCTCCCCCAGATTTCAAAGAGTGACAGGGCCGAAATCAAGGGACGTTCAAGCTAAAATGCCTGGAAACACGGAGTTTGAAGCAATTTAAGTCATAGGAAGAGGGAAAGACTGATTCTGGGAGAGAGTTCCAGAGCTCAGCAGTTGAATAGAAGAAAGTCTGAAAATAACATTTCACTCTTGGGTTGGAGAGTTGCACAGAGTAGGGGTGGGATTGTGTTGCAAGGCGGGTACTACGTACCCTACGTAGAGGAGGTGGAGAGCTCCGGGAAAGCTGGGAAAGCTCCGAGGAACACTGATTATTGTAGTAACGATAGAATAGCGAGAGAGATGCAACATTGCGGCGAAGAGAGAGAGATTGCAGAGAGTTGGTGAGTGGACGGGAGTTAATGATACGAAAGGCTTTCCTTTCTACTTTATCTAGGAGTGCAGTGTGAGAGGATCCTCCTCACACATGTGAACAATACTCAATACAAGGACGCACTGTGCCCCTGTACAGAGCAAGAAGCTGCGCAGGGGTAAAGAACCCCTTGAGGCGGTTGAGCACACCCAGCTTCTGGGAGGCTGCTTTAGCGAGACTGGTAATATAGTCTTTCCAAGTGAGAGCAGAAGAAAAAGAGACACCGAGAACATTGAGGAAAGATGAAGGGTTGATTTTTGTATTGTTGAAGAATAAGGGATAGTCCTCTGGAGGTTCCTGATGGGTAGTAAGATTGATAAATTGAGTTTTGGAAGCATTAAATGCAACAAGGTTTTCTCTACCCCAATTGGAAATAGTAGCTAGATCAGAAGATAAGCATTTTATGGCTTCATTACGTTTACTTTTGAGGGATTGCTGGCTGGGGCGTTCTGGAAAACTAATTGAGTGGTGTAAAGTAGAGTCGTCTGCTTATGAATGGATGGGACTGGATGTACAGTTGAGAAGATCATTTATGAAAATTAGAGAGAGAATAGGAGATAGGACAGAACCCTGAGGAACACCGGAGTTGACAGGATGAGGAAATGAGCGATGGCCGTCCACAACTGCAGCTATGGAACGGCCGGAAAGGAAATTAGAGACAAAGACACAGATATATATATATTTATATTCTTTATTTTTGTATTTACGTATTTAATATAGTTACCTGATAACCTACCGGTATCCTTCTATCTACCAATCTATTTTATAGTGATATCCATTATTATTATTTTCTTTTGTTTCAACTCGTATGACTCTGCCTTCGAATTTAGATAATATTTTGAATAGGTAGATTTGGTAGGTTTGACGGAACAAGACTGGGCTTTGCCGGGCTGGACTCGATTGAACCTAAATAGACTTCACTGGAGTAAATTTGACTGAACTTAAATATATTTGACTGAACTGGACTTGACTAGACTCGACCGAACTTGACAAGCTAGGCTGAATAGAAAAACTTGAAGACACGTGACTCAATATCACAGAACGTAGCTTAATTTAATTGACCTTGACTGAATGTGAACGAACTAAACTAAAATTCAAAGATTCGACTGAACTTGACTAGATTTAGCTAGAAGTGGCGAGGCTAAACTGAACTTGAAAAGACTTGACTGATTTAAAAAATACTCGGCTGGACTTCAATAGGCTTGGCTGGCCTTGAGAACTACTTAACTGAACTTGAATAAACTTGACTGGAATTCAATAGACTTAACTTGACTTACTTGACTTGTGTGAACTTGATTTGATTAAATAACTTGCAAATATTGACTGGACCTGATTCGCTAAACTGGATTGGATTTGGCTGCTTCAACTTGCTAAACTGACTGGAATTAACTGCTTGACAGACTAGATTAGATGGGATTGATTCGATTGATTGATGTTCTAGACTTGTCTAGACTCTACTGATTTAACAGACTTGATTGGACTTAACTTATTTGCTACAGTTTCTTGGGCTTGACTGCTTTGCTTGACTGACATTATATGCTTGACTGGACATGACTGATTTGCTTGTCTTAATTGGATGTCATTGCTTGGACTGAATTACTAAAATTACTAAACTTATTTGCTAAACGTGAGATCGAGTGGATTGGAATGCATCAACTTACTGTTTATACTTCACTGTACTTAACTGAATATTAACAATTTTAATACAACTGAATTGACTGAACTTAAAAAGACTGTACTTGACCGAACTTATCTGAACTTGACTGAATTTAACTGGACTTGACTACATGATTTAACTTCACTGTGCTTCACTTAACTTGACTTGATTGAATTTAACTGGACTTGACTCAACATAGCTGTATTTGACTGAACTCAACTGAACTTAACTGAACTTGAGAAAACTTGACTGAATTTAACTGGACTTGAATAAACTTAACTGGACTTGACTGAGCTTGACCGAACTTAACTGGATTTGACTAAACTCGACATAATTCTACTGGAATTGAGTGAGCTTGACTTAAGTTGACTGGACTTGACTAAAATGACTGAAATTGTTGAACCAGGGTGCTCCGAGGACAATATATACACTTGGGTGGCCCGACCGAAGATGGCCGAGGGTCAAGTAGTGTTAATCAATAGACCACATTCTCTCTCTCTCTCTCTCTCTCTCTCTCTCTCTCTCTCTCTCTCTCTCTCTCTCTCTCTCTTCTAACAGCCATTTATGTTACTATTGTCTGTCTTGCTTTTTGGACAAATGTATTCTGCACTATAGGCTAGTATATACATATTTTTGTAAATACATATTTTATGAAAACAAAATTTATTTTATTTTATTGTTTTTCTATATTCAAACTACTCCCTCTCGGGCATAGGTTGAAAACTTGTACATTCAACCGTAAATTCAACGGTGAAGCCCATGATCATTCCAGTCTAGAGAGTGAGACATGTGAAGCACTTTGAGAAGCAACCAGCCCCCTCATTCTTGCTTTCGCAAGATGCACAGGGCCCGGATGCCAACCTATGGGTCGAAGCAACCCCATCTTAGGAGCTGCCTCGCCCCAGTGCTTCACTGTCTCACCCCCTAGACTCGGACCCTAACTCTCACAACGCCACCTATTGAGCAATGAACTCACTAGGCATTGCCCCCCTGTAGCATTTTATGCATTGTTGCTTTTTACTTTTACTAACGTGAAATATTGAGAATCAATTATATCTGAACACGCAGTTGCTACCGCAAGATATCTATGGACTTCCAATAACAAAAAAACATAAAGTATTTTATCCCAAGTACCAGAGAGAGAGAGGGAGAAAGAGAGAGAGATGGGAGGGAGGGGGGTGATTAATCACTTAAGTTTTTACTCTTCTCTAAAATGATTGTGAAAGACGGCCTTCTGGCACCGCAGAGTTTACGCATTTCGCATGTATTTTTCTATTTTGTTTATTTCTGTTTTAATGTACGGGTTAGAGGAGAGGGAAAGGGTTATATACGAGCGAAAGTAAAGTGATACTTTAATCAACCAGAAAGAGATGGAGGCGTATATTTGTCTGTTAATTGGCCCTGATGTTGTGTGTATATATATATATATATATATATATATATATATATATATATATATATATATATATATATATATATATATATATATATATATATATATATATATATATATATATATATATATATATATATATATACTGTATGCAGTATATATATATATATATATTTATTTTTATTTTTAATTATTTTTTATCTGTTTGATAATGGTATAAGTTATACAGTATATACTATTACCCACTCCGTAAATCCACTATTCCACAACAGTGTTCTTACTCCACAATATAGGCTAGTCATTATAATTAGGCCAGAAATCTTCACCGCTAACCTCTAGAACTATACAAATGACGAGCATAATAGAGTTAAGTTTCTACCCTTTGGGAAGAGTTAGCCAGGGAATATGTGAGGAAATCTGCAGTCACTTTGTTCTAGTCCTTTTTGAGTTACAGAGGATTGAACCAAGATTCCCGGCCTACATATAGACTAATAGACTATTGAGACCCAACCTCCGCCATATTGGTTCCACTTGTGTCATTAGCCTCTCTGTACACTCAAGCATCCCTATATCTATAATAAACATTCGGCAATACTGGTAGAGCATATATAGTTTAATCTCTGGATCTAAATATTAGGTGACTAAAAATATAACCATCCATACACTGTGTTCCCAGAACCAATGTATCTGTTTTTCCAATATAATCAATATACACTAAATAATGATGGGCATGAAAACGGTACTTAGGGTGTCCATAATAATATATCCTTATAATGTTATACTGATACTATTGTAATAAGTCCATCTTATAGAAGGAGCGAAAGATAATTCACCATCAATATAACTAATTATCTTATTTATCTTTGCCATACCCTTCTCATACTATTGTTTATAGTATGCCTATTGTCTATTCATTATCATGAGTGTATAATTGTAACACTTGTTACTCAGGAAGGGTTGGAGCTAAATATCTATATACAAGATGTCCACGCCTATTTACTGTTTGACTCTTCCCAAATGGTAGAACATCAGCTCGTTTTCTCAAGTCCGTTTTGAGTCAGCAGAGGTTGACGGTGGGGATTTACTTACTGTAGTTAGTACAATAAATCACTTCTCTCATGCTAAAAAAAATCAATATGTAAACGAGAGGGGCACTCGGTAGAGAGCATACCTCCGCCTACGCTGGCTGGTTCCTAACCATTAATATCATGGGCCTAAATTTTCTTCTGTATTTGGGTTCTAGGATATGATCCAGATAGCTTCCTCAATTTAATCACTTTTCCCATGGTGCCTACCAAATTTCGTGAAAACCGGTTCATAACTTATCCTATCTGCCCACCAAATTTCGTGAACATTTCCGGATGGCCTCCTAAAGTGAATCATTTCTTCCTTGGTGCATATCCTATCTGCCCAACAAGTTTCGTAAGTATCGGTTCAGAACTTTGTGGGATAGCTTGTTTACAGACACTCCGTTGGCATATTGGCCCCAATCACCATTACTAACTAATTCCCCACTAATGCAAGAATGGATAACATACAGCTTCATCAATAACCCTAATGACGTCATCAAAACAAAGGCTGCTATTGGCTGAGCTGCCGGGGATGAAATGGGCGGGGAGGGGGGGGGGGGGATGTTTTATATACATCACCCAGATGAGCAGGTTCGTTTGTTTGCCAATGCCACTTTTCATCTGAGCAACTCCCCGCATACAGACATTACCACTCCGATTGATGAGATAGGAGGAAAACAAATTTTCAATGTTAACAGATACTTGGGAGAAACAACAAATTAATCCCTAAGTCTAAACCACCACATTGTCAATGTAGTTAAGAAAGCAAATCAGGTGGTAGGTAGCATCAGGAGAACCTTTTAAGACAAAACAAACATGCAAAAATTATACAAATCACTGGTACGAACGCATTTGAAATACTGTGGGCAGGCTTAGAGTCCATGCAACCAATGTGACGTGGACAACTTGGAAAAAGTACAAAGGAGAATGACGATAATGATACGATTAGTTAGTTAAAATAGGACTTCAGAGGCTATCAACCCTATTGGATTATTAAACCAGCACACCAAGTCAAGAATAACGTCAGGACTGGAGCCCCTCTGCGAAAACTCCAGTCCCTTCAATGATACGAGGATTATCAGATATCTCACATAGTGACTGTCTGAAGAGAACAAATCTTACTACATTGTAAGTGAATAGGCTGAGAAGTGAGAAGATAGAGGTTTATAAAATTATCCATGGGTTAGAAGGTCTTAACCCAGAAGACTATTTTTAATTAGAACGAGACCATTTAGAGGGTAATAATACAAGATCTTCAAACACCGTTGAAGACTCAACTTAAGAAAATAGTTCTTCGCACAAAGAGTCATAGAAGAGTGGAATAAACTGCTTGTGGAGACCGTTTCAAGGCAAAGTTGGAATCATTACTAAGTGGGGAACCAAATGAGCCAACGAAGGCTTACTGCCCCAGCAGTCATGTATCAGCAGCTTCGCTACCCATTGTGGCGGCACTGGTAAGAATACTGGTAAGATCAAAGTCATAGATGTTAAAATAATTGAAACAGTGCCCCATTATAATGATGATTTTATTTGTTTAATAACAACAAAATAATAAATTTGTTACTTAAGGTTAAGCTATTTTACAAACATACACTTACACTTGCATTTACATTCATAAATACACACACCTTCATTTACAATGTTCTCCAGAAAGCTGGGGCTTGTACTGAAGGGATAATAAAGAATAACACAGCACTTAGACAACACTCCCAAACACCCACACCCACACACAGACACATCTAAATTATGTGGCTTACTCTAGAGATGAACGTTGCGACGTAGGGGGTGACCAGTCGCGACATTGGTAGAGTGCTCGGTTTCTAACTGGGAGGACCGAGTTCGATTCTCGGCTGGTGGAGATCGTTTGGGCAATCTCTTCACACCCCTTGCCTCTATTTCGCCTGACAGTAAAATAGGTTACGCGGCAGGGTGAAAAGGGGTCTTCGGATCCTCCGGCCCTTCAACCCATACAAAAAAAAAAAAAACGTTGCGACGTATACCTCTGTATCTTTACCCTTGGGAGCCTGTAAATATCAGTAGACATGCACATTTCTTGAGGTACTTGTTCTTGCCTTGAGTGGCATGTGGTGGGGGAAAGACTCCCCTACACAGCTTTAGAGTGGGTCTGGCCACAGCCTAAGAAAGTTGTCCCTAACAATATCTGATGATTTTCACATTCACAAGACCTCCCGGAAGTTACGAGCATTTTCAATCCCAGAAAAATATATATGATGTATTAGAGAAGGAGATGGTATAGAGAAGGTATGTGGAAAGTACTTAGAATATACGGAGTAGATGGCAAGTTGCTGAAAGCAGTGAAGAGCATGTATGAGAGACAAAGGCGGCAGTACATGTGGAGAATGAGCAGAGAGAGTTCTTTGACCTGAATGTTGGGTTGAAACGGGTGTGTGATGTCCCCGTGGTTGTTTACTGTATATATGGATGGAGTCATGAAAGAAATACTAGGAAGAGCAGTGGATGTTGGTGTATCGCTGAAAAGGGAGGGAAATGAGTGGAAGCTGCCTATACTGCTGTTTGTGGATGATACAGTTCTGATGAGCGATAATGAATGGGGGTTGCAGGGTCTGGTAAATGAGTTTGGAACAGTGTGCGAAAAATGGAATTTGAAGGTAAATGCGGGGAAGAGTAAGATAATGGTCTTCGAAAGGGGTGAAGTCACAGAGTGAAGTTGAACGTTCAGGCTATGGAGATCGTCAGCTCTTTTATGTATCTGGGCAGTGTGTTGATTAAAGATGGGACTATGGATGAAGAAGTGCGGGAAAGGGTACAGCAGGGGAAGAGGGTTGTAGGGACGCTGAAAGCAGTAACAAGAAAGAGGGTGGTCAGCATGGAAATGAAGAAGTCCTTGCATGACAGTGTGGTAATCCTGACACTGACTTACGGAAGCGAAGCATGGACGTTTGAGAAGAAACTCCGACCAAGAGTGAGAGGGGTTGAAATGAGTTACTTGAGAAGTGCGTGCGGAGTTCCATGGAGGGATAGACAGACAAATGAGTAAGTAAGAAGGAGGTGTGGTGTAGAGGTAGATGTGCTGGAAAGTGTGAAAAGGAACACCTTGAGATGGTTCGGCCATATGGAACGTATGGGAAGCGAGAGAATGACTAAGAGGGTGTACCAGAGCGAGGTGGATGGACAGAGAGGGAGAGGTAGACCGAAAGAGAGGTGGAAGGATGGAGTGAAGAAGTATATGGATGAAGGTGGTGCTGGTTGGGAGGAAGAGCGTCGACTGACTGGGGACAGAGGTGCATGGGGCAGTTCATTCGTGGCCACCCCTTCGGGGATCACGGCGTCAGGCAATAGATAGATGGATTAAATCATCGCCACAGGTAGGTGCAGAAACCTACAGACGAGTTTGTGGTGCCGGTACCGGTACCTATTTGCAGCATTATCAACAAATCAGCTGAAGCTACTTCGTGTTCTCTTTAACCCTTTGTTTTAAAGAGACAAAATGCGTTAAAAACTACGAAACCATTAAAAAGAGCGCCTGAGGTTGGTGTTTATATATGTATGGTAGAAGTAGGAAGCATACAGATTAGCAAGAGGTTGATAGATAGCATTATTGTGTGATGGCACAGTGAGAGAGAGACCAATGAGAGCCGAGTTGAGAGTGGGACTAGGAATAGAGATTAGAGGTAATATTTGCTGGCAAACTGTGGTGGTCTCGCCATGTGGATATAATGAATGGGGATTGCAGTATGAAGCACATTAGAAGTATGAGGGAACTTAAGAGTAATGGCTGCAGAGGACCATAGGGGACCAAGGTATGCCTATGCTAAACATGGAACAACCTTTCAACCAATAATGATAGAAGATTGAGTTTTGGAGTTTACAACGAGAATAGTGTTGACAGTACAGGTCATAAAGTTGGGAAGTAGGCTACAGTTTGTTATGAGTGGCAGTGATAAGGGAAACAAACTCTTTAGTGTAGAGAAGCAACGGCAGTGGTATTACTGAAGGAAATATATAACTGTATCGGAATATGAAAGGAAGGGTGTCAATGAGTGTAAATGTAGCGCTAGTGTGTAAATGGGAGGAAAGGTATCGTGAGGGCATATGTGGGTGGGAAGGTGTGTAAGTGTACGTGGTCATGTAAAGACAAAGACGTTATTGTCAGAATATATTATGTGGGGTATAGTTAAAGTAGATGCAATTAACGAGAGAGTTTAGGGTGAGAGAAGTTTACATGTGCCGCCTTCAGAAGCATCAGTAGGGGTAAACTCTTTTGTCACTTCTTGACACTAAAATTGATGTATCATCTTAGTAATTTAGTAATTTGCCAGTAAAACAATCAAGCCATTGCATACAAATTTGGGAGTGTTTCTTCGTGTTATTTTAGATCATTCGTTTGTGTGCATTTCTTACTTTATGAGTGATAATATTTTGCAGTCTCAACAGAGGACTTTGTTCCCCATCGATTAGTCAACCGAGATGTGAAAGTTCATGGAAAATATCCTTGGAAGCTTGGAGGAGGGAATCGTTAATAAGGGCAAACATTAAACCTTCCAGAAAACAACATATTAGTCACGCAGGGTCGATAATAATAATAATAATAATACCCCAGCCCGGGCCACCATCATGACCCCCCCTCCCCCCCGCACCCCCTCCCCACCTACCCGGTCCACAACCCCCCCCCCTCCCCTCCCCAGTGGCCCCCTTCATGGGCCACACCCATGCTGGCTACCACCACCCCTCCCCCCTACACCCCGGTCTTATGGCCTCCCCCGGGTCGGGAATGGGATGTTTATGAGTTTCAGAGCAATATTATCAAATTTTCATTGAGCTGGGCTAACATGTGTGTCTTGCCAATACAAAAAAATAGTCATGGCTTTTGAAATAAGTCGGTATGGTCTATTTTGTCACCATCTTGATTACACAGATTTTGTAAAGATCTTATAGTGAATATATGTTGTTAATTATGAACACTTGGCATTATAGTGAAGCTAAGACAGTCATTTTATATTTGTCCGGTAACAAGACATGACTTGCTAAGGAATACAATGTTCCACCAGATACTAAAATAAACTTGTTTAAGACTGGATAACATTTGCACTTACCTGAGTACTCAAAATGTTCAGGATAGACATACTGTTACAACATTTAAAGGAATAGCTGGATTATTTTGTTCCTGTATGTGGTCAGTGAAATTAGTCATGTTACAGGTTTTGGTATTGTTTGTTGGTTCAACAAAAATGTCAATGCAATTAATTATTTTTTTGTTTAAAGAGTAGCGATTGTGAGATACCAAAACCCAAGAGTTCAAAAGTAGAATTACCATTATCAATAGCAATGAATTGTGGAATTTTTGTATTTCCTATTCTTTCATTTTTCACTAACTTTATATTGATTGTTTAGCATCATGTACAGTACATCATGTTTAACTCTTTTATTTTTGTATTGTTTTAATCGTATGAATTGTAATGTCAAAATATGTACGCCTATACTCCGTTTGGGGTGGATTAAGTTAGTAAAACCTTTCAAGCCTTTCAAGCAGCGTAGTAAGGTTTGCCAGGTAATAAATATCGTCCAAAAAATTTATAAAAAGAGTGTACTTACTCCTTCATAATATATATAAACACAACAGATTAAGGCTATTCAATCAATCATATTCCTAAGTTGAATCAAATGGTTTTGTATAAGTTTAAGTTATACACAAAAGTGACTGATGATAGATAGGATACCTAGTTAGCTATTATATCAGAATTATTTATAATAACAGTGACTCGAGACAGATAAAGTTCTCAGTTAGCAACTTGATTGTATGGTATAGTAGATTATAATATCTCTGAACTGTGAGAGGAAGGGCTCGGAATTCTGTGTTAGCAATAAGATAAGATATACAGTAGATGACCTCAATAGCACACAATTGTTCTGTGCTTAATATAACTGTCTTGATAGCGTAATGCACAGTGCGCGGAATTTGGATGTGAGTATCCTAGGTTCGAGTCCTCGGAGTGCCATATGTATTTGTTGATTTCATTAATTGAGTTTAGATGTGAAGTTGGTTGGTGTTAAAAACATAATAACAAATATTATTGTATGTAATGAAGAACCATTCGAGTTTGTAATATCCTATAGCTATGCTATGAAAGCATTTTTTATTATTTTTTATTATTATGTTTCAAATAAATCAAAACACTACTTTATCGAACTTAAAACATTAGATAGAGAAACTATCCCATATGAAAGAAAGAGTACGATTGTGTAAATTCCCGACAGTTTCGATTTCGTCTTGAGTGCTCTTCAGATGTCGCAACTGAAGAGGTGTCCAAAGAGTGTGACCTCTTTTTTTTTTTTTTTTTTTTTTTTTTTAGATCTGCCATGCAAGCATATTACTATAATTGTAGTATGTACGGCCTTTTTCATTTTCAACTATTAAATTGTTTTATGTAGAATTCTATCTCGGCTAAATCATCAGAATTTGAGATAGACAAAGCAAAATTTAGAATCATGACAATACCACCAATATACTGTAGATATCATCCTCTATATAAAAAGACTCTGTTCACCAATACTTTTGTACAACGAATATCTGTCCGTAGCGATGACATATCTCATAAGTTACGACACACACTCTCAATAACGAACATTTAAATAGGTAGCCTATTTATTTCGTTCAATGGAGCTTCTACTATGATACTACATTATGTAAATTAAATCGTTAAATAAAGTTCCATACTAGCTATATTATTATATACGAAACTTGACATTATCAGTAAGGTAAAGGTTTAGATAAGTTAATTAAGATGTTTTCGAATTCAATAGAAATGTTCTAGTTATTGGCAATACATTTTGTTACGTTTATTCTAATAAGATAAAGCAAGTTAATCAATATAGCAAGCTATGCCAATATTATTCCTGAATAAGTTTGGTTAGTCTCGCAGTCTTAATGTTTTACTAATATTCATAAACCTGGACATATTCGTGGGCTTTGTAATAATTGTTATTATTGAATTTGTTACTGAAGGCTGATTTAACTAATATCTATTAATACTCAACATCAGGGTGGCGTCGCCAGTGTAAGTAATCATAGGATATAATTGGCGTGCTTCCTTTCAATCAGTTAGATCTTTTAGTTGTACCGGTGCCCAATGCCGAGGATTTATACATTTAACCACTTAGCTTTAGGAGAAGCAGGCCAATTGCCCATCAGAAAGGTTGACTATGATATGTGATGTTTTTTTTTGTTTTTTGTTTTTTTGTTTTTTACATATCCCATCAGAAAGGTTGACTATGATAAGTGAATTGTTATGCATCCAGCCAATTATACATTAATAACAACAGCAATAATCTAGATATGTGCCAGGAGAGATTTCCCGGGGTTTCTGAAACAAGGGAGACATGGTAGAGATGGAAGCACCACGGGAAGATCAGGAGGACGGCTTGGTAGAGGCAGAGGAACGGATAATCTTGGAAGACTATGGCCTAGCAGATACTAAGTGTCTTAAGTGCGGAAAAACCAATGCAAGAAACAATTCGCGAAAATGTTCCGGCTGTCTTAGATCTATTCATTTATCTTGTGCTAAGCTGACAAAGAAAACATCAGGAGAACAACCAAACTGGAAATGTCTCGCATGCCCAGGGCCCACTGCAGAGCCAACCGGGGCAACACCGGCAACACCGGTCGCCGACTTGACCCAACTGGTGACCAAATGGAAAGCGCGGATCCAGGTCCTTGCCCGGGTACCTAAAGGAGCCAGAATCCAAGTGGCGGAGGCCCTTACAACCATCATAAAGCAGGCCCTACAGCTCAAGACACCCCTCGCATGGGCACGGCTCCTGGGTTTCTCCTATGGGGCCCTCCGAAAACCACCCAGAACCAACATACAAGACCATCTTCAGGTTTCACTAGCCACCAGAGTGAAACGTCAAGTAGCACAGTATATGGATGGAAACAAACTGGTGGAACCCCCTGAACAGCAACCAAACAGGGCCCAGAAGCACCAGGACAAGGAAGAGGAAGAGGCTGAACAGCTACGTAAGAGGGTCGCGGCGAAGCTGGCGGATAGTGACATCAAAGGGGCCGTCAGACTGTTGTCCTCTTCAGAAGGTTTTGCTGGTCAAGGCACCGAAGTTGTTGAAGCCCTACAAGAAAAGCACCCACCTACACCTAGGGACTTAAACCTCCCCCCTGCCCCAAATGACCAGATGCGCCAACCTTTAGTTGTCACGAAGGAGCAGGTGGTCGCCGCAGTGACTTCATTCCCAGCAGGCTCAGCCGCGGGCCCAGATGGTATCCGACCCGCCCACCTCAAAGGCCTCTTGGGTCAGGGATCAGGAGCTGCTGGGGAGGCACTCTTGGAAACCCTCACCAAATTCATCAACATGGTTTTAAGAGGGGAAGTACCCGACTGTGCCACACCCCTATTTTTTGGGGCATCACTCTGTGCACTGGCAAAAAAAGATGGCGGTGTGCGCCCAATAGCAGTAGGGAACACCTTCCGCCGCCTTGCCACAAAGGTGGGTTTGAAACCACTCTCGAATGGCCTAGGTCAACACTTAAGACCAGTTCAACTAGGTTTCGGAACTCCAGGGGGGTGTGAAGCTGCTGTACACGCAACCTGCACCTACCTCAGCCAAGCCCAAGAAAAACGAGTGCTTCTAAAGATTGACATGCGGAACGCATTCAACAGCATTCGCAGGGATGTCTTCCTCCGTGCAGCTCAAGAACACATCCCCACTCTGTACCCCCTACTTTGGCAGGCTTATTCCAAACCTTCAATCCTGATTTTTGGCGAGAAAGTAATCCCATCAGAGACCGGGTTACAGCAGGGAGATCCAGGTGGTCCTGCTCTTTTCTCAATAGGGGTGGATGCAGCAGCTAACAAAGTAAGGTCAGAGCTGAATGTATGGTACCTGGACGATGCAACCTTAGGTGGGTCAGTAGAGAACGTTCTAACCGACCTAAATAACATCATAACTGACCTCGGCCAGGCCGGGCTAGTGATAAATGACACCAAATGTGAACTTGTTCTCCTCAACCACACACGTGAACAAGGAGAAGAGACTCAGGCCCTGTTCCGAAACATATTGCCAGATGTAAAGACCCTTCAGGAGCACCAGCAAACCCTATTAGGTTCCCCACTAACTCTGGCAGCAATCCCACCAGCACTTCAAGTTAAAAAGGAGGAGCTTCAACGTCTCGTGAGTCGCCTGATACACATCGATGCCCACTCAGCTCTGTCCCTGCTCAAGAACTGTTTCTCCATCCCAAAACTCCAATACCTCCTGCGCACATCGATGACTTACACGAACAATGGCGGCCTCCAAGAATTAGACAGCATAATCCGAGAAGCAGTGACCAGCATCACCAACGTGGAATTTAAAGAACGGGCCTGGACACAAGCCACCCTTCCTGTCCGCCTCGGGGGCTTGGGCATACGGAGAGCCTCGGATATTGCCTCCCCAGCCTTTATCTCTTCCCTCATCGCGACCAACGACCTCGTATTGTCCATCCTTTATTCTAAACCTGGAATGACACTTAACGGGGACGTAACAGCAGCGATTAACACCTGGAAGGGAAGTACAGGAGTAGAGGAGGAGCCTCAGGGTACCTCCAGGAGCAAGCAGAAAGCGTGGGATACCATCTCGGCGAAGAAAACTCAAGAAAATCTCCTAACCAATGCAGACCAGGTTGCAAAAGCACGCCTCCAGGCAGCCGCCCGTTCGGAGAGTGGCTTGTGGTTACACGCCATCCCCATCCCACCTCTTGGAACTCACTTGGATGCTGAAGCGCTCCGGGTCGCCATCGCGCTCAGAGTGGGTGCGGCAGTTTGTCACCCACACACTTGCAAGTGTGATGGGAGGATGGATGCTCAAGGTCACCATGCCTTGTCATGTAATTACAACGCAGGCCACCTGCCAAGACACTCTGCACTAAATGATGTCATAAAACGGGCCCTGCAGAGTGCTAACTGTGCATCAATCCTCGAACCACATGGACTTCACAGAGAAGACGGCAAACGGCCAGATGGGATGACCACTTTCCCTTACAAGAATGGCCGGTGCCTCGTGTGGGATGCCACATGTGTTGACACTTTCTCCACAACCAACGCCGCCAGAAACGCCGACGAAGCAGGTGAAGCCGCCCGGATAGCAGAAAATAAAAAGCGAGAAAAATATCAAGCCATCGCCAGAATTCATCAGTTCGAGCCCCTGGCATTCGAAACTTCAGGAGTCTTCGGCCCTACCACCCTTAAGATGGTGAATGAAATAGGCCGTAAAATCAGAGAAGTTTCAGGAGAACCCCGGGAAACCCTCTGGCTCAAGCAAAGACTAGGGATGGCTATCCTCCGGGGCAATGCCACCAGCGTCATGAGCTCAGTTCGACAGGACTGGGTCATGCCACTGCGTGAGGCCCCGGCAGGAGTGGTGTATCCGTAGTCTTTCCACAGTAGGGTAAAACAAAACATAAACTGTATTTGTATGTAACATGTGTGATGCACATTAATAAAAGGGGATGTGTCGGATGGTTGAAAGCCACAGTTGCTCGCGCGTTTGGGGCTAGCAACACGTATTATGAAAAACATGCATCCTCCTTCATTCACTGTCCCCCCCTTCACTCACTCAACCCCACAATTTGCCGGAGGATAACAGGTTTTTCACAATACGTAGACGAAGGTCTTTTTAAAAAAAAAAATAATATATAAATTTAGATTATACAGCATCTCAACTGAACATATCTCTGAACTCATATTAAGGAATATATTTAATAATTGTTGATGTGTCGACTTCAAAACACACACACACACACATATATATATATATATATATATATATATATATATATATACTGTATATATACTGTATGTATATATATATATATATATATATATATATATATATATATATATATATATATATATATTTATATATATATATATATATATATATATATATATATATACATATTTGTCATAAACTTACCCCTTTTAACTCGGTCATGAATTGTTCACTCTAAGCACCATAAGGCGATTTTATTCAGCTTAAGATCGATCAGTGGAATGCTACCTATTATAAACATTGCAGTACACCATAGCATATTATACCATATTATAAACATTGCAGTACACCATAGCATATTATACCATATTATAAACATTGCAGTACACCATAGCATATTATACCATATTATAAACATTGCAGTACACCATAGCATATTATACCATATTATAAACATTGCAGTACACCATAGCATATTATACCATATTATAAACATTGCAGTACACCATAGCATATTATACCATATTATAAACATTGCAGTACACCATAGCATATTATACCATATTATAAACATTGCAGTACCATAGCATATTATACCATATTATAAACATTGCAGTACACCATAGCATATTATACCATATTATAAACATTGCAGTACACCATAGCATATTATACCATATTATAAACATTGCAGTACACCATAGCATATTATACCATATTATAAACATTGCAGTACACCATAGCATATTATACCATATTATAAACATTGCAGTACACCATAGCATATTATACCATATTATAAACATTGCAGTACACCATAGCATATTATACCATATTATAAACATTGCAGTACACCATAGCATATTATACCATATTATAAACATTGCAGTACACCATAGCATATTATACCATATTATAAACATTGCAGTACACCATAGCATATTATACCATATTATAAACATTGCAGTACACCATAGCATATTATACCAATTATAAACATTGCAGTACACCATAGCATATTATACCATATTATAAACATTGCAGTACACCATAGCATATTATACCATATTATAACATTGCAGTACACCATAGCATATTATACCATATTATAAACATTGCAGTACACCATAGCATATTATACCATATTATAAACATTGCAGTACACCATAGCATATTATACCATATTATAAACATTGCAGTACACCATAGCATATTATACCATATTATAAACATTGCAGTACACCATAGCATATTATACCATATTATAAACATTGCAGTACACCATAGCATATTATACCATATTATAAACATTGCAGTACACCATAGCATATTATACCATATTATAAACATTGCAGTACACCATAGCATATTATACCATATTATAAACATTGCAGTACACCATAGCATATTATACCATATTATAAACATTGCAGTACACCATAGCATATTATACCATATTATAAACATTGCAGTACACCATAGCATATTATACCATATTATAAACATTGCAGTACACCATAGCATATTATACCATATTATAAACATTGCAGTACACCATAGCATATTATACCATATTATAAACATTGCAGTACACCATAGCATATTATACCATATTATAAACATTGCAGTACACCATAGCATATTATACCATATTATAAACATTGCAGTACACCATAGCATATTATACCATATTATAAACATTGCAGTACACCATAGCATATTATACCATATTATAAACATTGCAGTACACCATAGCATATTATACCATATTATAAACATTGCAGTACACCATAGCATATTATACCATATTATAAACATTGCAGTACACCATAGCATATTATACCATATTATAAACATTGCAGTACACCATAGCATATTATACCATATTATAAACATTGCAGTACACCATAGCATATTATACCATATTATAAACATTGCAGTACACCATAGCATATTATACCATATTATAAACATTGCAGTACACCATAGCATATTAAACCATATTATAAACATTGCAGTACACCATAGCATATTATACCATATTATAAACATTGCAGTACACCATAGCATATTATACCATATTATAAACATTGCAGTACACCATAGCATATTATACCATATTATAAACATTGCAGTACACCATAGCATATTATACCATATTTATGATTTTGTTTTTAATTTTATTCTGGCTAATATCAGGCTACTTTATTTAGCTTAGAAAGACTCTGTGGGACTCAATAACACATTGAGATTGATTTGACCTCTTTAATTGCTAGAGGTTATTCGTAAGTTGTATAATATTATCTGATGTTAGCCAGAACAAATCAAAAGTGAGAGCATAGTATTGAAAGAGTTAAATATCCGTTTGAACCCCGCGCTGAACCTTATACCGATAAACGACTGTTATTGAGGTTATGACAGCTCTCGCACAGTAAAGGGGGTAAGGCGGGATTTGTAATGACTTATACCTTATACCGATAAACGACTGTTATTGAGGTTATGACAGCTCTCGCACAGTAAAGGGGGTAAGGCGGGATTTATACCGATAAACGACTGTTATTGAGGTTATGACAGCTCTCGCACAGTAAAAGGGGTAAGGCGGGATTTATACCAATAAACGACTGTTATTGAGGTTATGACAGCTCTCGCACAGTAAAGGGGGTAAGGCGGGATTTGTACCGATAAACGACTGTTATTGAGGTTATGACAGCTCTCGCACTGTAAAGGGGGTAAGGCGGGATTTATACCGATAAACGACTGTTATTGAGGTTATGACAGCTCTCGCACAGTAAAGGGGGTAAGGCGGGATTTGTAATGACTTATACCTTATACCGATAAACGACTGTTATTGAGGTTATGACAGCTCTCGCACAGTAAAGGGGGTAAGGCGGGATTTGCATTGACTTTTTCATTTATTTATTTTTATTTTTATTTTCCTCCCAAGACCTCCATCAAGCTTTAAAAAACAAGAAACTCCCAAGATCCCGCCTCGAAATAAACTTGTACACTTTACGGTAGAAAAATGTCCCGAAACGAACCAATTACTCCTAATAGACACTTAAATAGCACGCAAGGTCTGAACAATGGACAAACTAATGAGGGCGAACGTCTTAAAATATCAAGACTAATTGTGCTAAAAATGAGAGAGCATGGGGTGGCTAAAAACCAAACCTCCCGTACAGTTAGTTTGATAGAGGGCCCGTGGAACTATTGTAGGCTAATATTGTGTCCACCTCACCTTGGCACGATCAATGGGTCGGATCATTGGGTAAGTTAATTAAGGGGTAGCGCTGGTTTTTCCGTCTACGTATATATATATTAATTTAATTTTGAGTTTCCTAGCAAGACCTCCAACAAGCTACAAAATAAAAATTAAACCCTAGACCCCCTTTCAAGATAAATTTATAAATCTTTCGGTAGACAAATGTCTCGGCTAAAGCCGGGCCGGTTCTTTCTAAAATTACAGGCTCGCTTTCGCTCGCCAGGATAAAAAAAAATCGACACTTAATTGGTATGAAAGGTCTTACTATTGACAAAGAAATGAGGCGGAAGGTCTCAAAATCGCCAAATTAATGGAACGAACGTCTTAAAATATCAAAACTAATAAGCTAAACTTGATGGAGAAGGGAGTATGGAAAAAGATTACTACCTCCCGCTTACTTACCATAGTGGAATACAATACCCGACATGCTGCACTGGGTCACTTAGGAGCCTACACTATATTAATAAACTCCATACGGTTCACTTCAGTCAACCAGTAATTATCTTTGGGTGGTAAGTGTGTGTGTGTTTGTGTGTGTGTGTTTGTGTGTATGTGTGTGTGTGTGTGTGTGTGTCTGTAATAATAATAATGATAATAATAATAATAATAATAAACTGTTTTTTGATAATTGCAGCCGTTGGCTGAAAATGTATAGACTATAGAGGAACAGTTTGCAGCTTAATTTTAACTTATATTAACTTATAATAAGGACCAAAGCAAGATATTGGACAAGAGCTGTTTGATCAATTAAATATTATGTACTAGGTTTGCAGATGATTATCGAGCTGAGATAATAGCTGTACATTTTGAAAGGGTTCTCTGAATGCTTGTGAGTTGATTTACTGACTATGTTTACTGTTTATCTAGGATAGAGCTGATATAATCTCGTATGACTCTTTACTGTTCGTCTAGGGTAGTTTTTCTATTTGGTTGCTGTGCTATGTTCAATGTTTACTTGAAATATGGTAATTTTGTAGGGTAAATCAAACTGATGAGGTATTGTTTTCAAGATTTTCTGAGGTACTGTATTATAGAAAGCTGGTGTTTGCACGAGCGCGTTTTCTGACAGTTTTCAAGAGCAAGTTATATTTATTCAATTATTTATTATATAATGTATTAATTATTTATTATTTATTTTTTCAAATTGCTTACTCATTAATTAATATTTATATTGTATTGTTTTGAGGTTAATTCGCGTTAGGAGCGGAGACTTGGCAGAAGATAGATTGTATTAGGTGTCTTACGTTTTTATGTAGCCTAACATTTAAAATATGAGGTTGTCTGATTACAGTTGCCAGTGAAAGTTGGCGGGAAAAGAGCTCGTGTGACACTGCTTCCCCACAGTGTTGGTGGGTTTGACACAAACTATGAAAAAACGTAATGTATGATTAGTGGCGCACTAGTGATTGTTTATGGTTGTCTTACTGTTGGTTGATTAGGTTCACGATATAGGTGATAGGATTTGTTTGGTATCACATGGTTCTTCTACGTATAGGGGTGATGGTGTGTGTGAGAGTGTGTGTGTGTGTTTGTGTGGTGTGTGTTTGTGTTTTATGTGTGTGTGTGAAAGACATAAATATATAGATAGATACAGTACATAGAGAGGTGTGGTTTATTTATTTTAAGTAGAATGTTAAACTACTAATCTTCTTAAAAGTTTCCAAGTATTTCCTTATTCCATATATTTTACATGTGTATGATAGAAAAAATACTTAAATATATGTAAATACCGAAGTGATCAGTGTATATGAACATTAAGGGTGTAGTGCTTGCTTTAAGATATATGTATATATTTATTGATTTTGGAGTTTCCTCGCTAGACCTCCATCAATCTTATAAAAACACACCCTGGACCCCTTTTCAAGATGAATGTGCACATTTATCGGTAGAAAAGTGTACCTTCTAAAATTATAGGCTCGCTTTCGATCACCAGGAAAAAATCGACACCTAAATGGCACGAAAGGTCTTAATATTGACAAAGCAATTGGGCGAAAGGTCTCAAAATCACCAAACTAATGGAACGAACGTTTTAAAGTCTCAAAACTAACATGCTAAATATGAGGGAGAAGTGGTACATAAAAACGACTACCTTCCCTTACGTCTTCCACTCTCTCATGGATGTTGCTGTATCTGCTAGCGTTAAATTCTAACCACCTCGCTAAGTCGTAATGTCAGTGTGGCCAGTGTCTACGTAAATCGCGCTCACTCTCTCACTCTCTCTCTCTCTCTCTTTCTCTCTCTTGTGACGCACCATGACGTCATCAAAACAAGGCCTCTGATTGGTTGTGCTGATCGTAAAGATCAAAGTCAGTATATTTTCGTAGAATTCGCGTCGTTTATAGGCAGTTTTAACACCGACTTCTTTACAGTAAGTGGCATGTTTTAAGGGAGTTTTGTTAGCTGTACAGTCGATGATAACTTTGACACGTAATAAATTTAGATTTGAATTAGCGATATAAAATAGGTAAATTAAAATAGTCTGAGAAAAGTGGACCTACAGGTTTTGTAATAACTATAAGATCGGGTAAGGTATAATGGCTCTGACTCGTGATAGGTAGGGTACTGAGATATTTATAAGATCAGGTAAGGTAAAATTGCTCTGACTAATAACTATAAGAACAGGTAAGGTACAATTTATCTGACTCGTGAAATATACCGTTCTGTGATAGTCATAATGGCAGGTAAAGTATTCTGACTCTGACTTGTGATAGGTACAGATTGAATTAATATCAAGTAATATAGAATAACTCTGATGTGTACCGTACTCTTCTGGAATAGCTACAAAGGTTAGGTAAAGTATAAAACTGATGACTCAAGATGTGTTGGGTTTTGGGTAACACTAAAATCAGAGAAGTCATAATGGCTATAAATGATAATATAAGAAGTGCTGGGTGAGTTATAAAATCAGGTAATATATTCTGCATCACCTCAGTAGCCAGGGTGGTTCCCTGTCTTATGTAATTTGGCTGTCAGTTTAATGGGGTATCACACGAGAGCTTGTATCGTCAATTATCAATAGTCAAAAAAATTCCGGCAATTTTTCTGGGGTCGTATATATATATTTTTATTCCTATGTGAATGAGGGAGACAATAGGCAGAACTGCTTGTGACGAGTGCCTCCCCCAGAGTTGAAAGAATGGCAGGGCCAAAACCAAGGAATGTTCGAGCCAAAATGCCTGGACACACGGAGTTTGAAGCAACTTAAGTCATAGGATGATGGAAGATGGTTTTCACTGGTATCGGAAACTAGGCTGAAGATCGATGAAATAAGGGGACATATATACTGTATATAATAAGGGGACATATATACTGTATATAATAAGGGGACATATATACTGTATATAATAAGGGGACATATATACTGTATATAATAAGGGGACATATATACTGTATATAATAAGGGGACATATATACTGTATATAATAAGGGGACATATATACTGTATATGATAAGGGGACATATATACTGTATATAATAAGGGGACATATATACTGTATATAATAAGGGGACATAAACTGTATATAATAAGGGGACATATATACTGTATATAATAAGGGGACATATATACTGTATATAATAAGGGGACATATATACTGTATATAATAAGGGGACATATATACTGTATATAATAAGGGGACATATATACTGTATATAATAAGGGGACATATATACTGTATATAATAAGGGGACATATATACTGTATATAATAAGGGGACATATATACTGTATATAATAAGGGGACATATATACTGTATATAATAAGGGGACCTGCCTGACCTTTGCTGAGTGAGGACCTGTCCCTAGTGACTCCCAGTGAATATCTTTGCCCATAGTGTGGTGATAGTATTAACGCTTTCATAAAATGGCTGGTGTTGACGAGATTGCTACCTCCTCTCATATTCTCCAGCTTTGTCTTGCTTTGCAAGAAAGGATGGAGAATGTGGAGAGAGAGGTGCAGTCTCTCAAAGACGAGAATTTGGCCTTAAAGCTGACTTTGGCTGAGAAGAAAAGTGAGGATAGTGCAACTGCTGTTAGGGATCGTGATGCTCCCTGGACAGTTGTTCCAACAAGTGCAACAACCTTGGTGGGGAGATTGTAGGCACCAATCGATCAGGGCTAGACCCAGGTGAGGTTATAGGCATGTGATAAAGAGTCGCTGGAACTCCTGTTTCATTTGCTTGGCCTCTCTTACTGATTTTCTTTGTGCCTCATTTACACTGAGAGCAATCCAGCTAGCTCTCACAAACACCTCCTCCTCCTATCCACTTCACTACACTAAACATGCACACCACACTTCATTCCTCCACACCAAAATTAAACAAAAACAAAATGATGAATTTTAGCCCAGCCTCGGAGTCCCCAGGGGGGGGGACCATAAATGCCCCCTCACCCGACCGTCCATCCCCTGACGACCCCACACAATTACCTGGACCTCGGCCTGTTACTCTTTCTATTAATTTCTGCAACATTCGCGGACTTTCCTCTAACTTTCACTCTGTTGAGCACCATCTCTCCTCCTACAAACCTGATCTTCTCTTCCTCACCGAAACCCAGGTGTCTGTAGCAACATCCAGCAACCCCTTCTCTGTATCCTCCTACTTTCTCTATCCTAGTTTCAAAGCCAAAGGCGGATGTTGTGCATATGTGCACAACAAACTCACTTGCTCTCGTGTTCCCGATTTCGACTCCTCTGAATTCTCAACTTTATGGCTCAAACTTTCCTGTCATTCTCTTACTAAATATTTCTGTGCTGTCTATCTTTCCCCTAACTCTACCAACTTTCCGAAATTCTTTGACTATCTAAACTCTACAGTGGAACACATTCTATCCATTTCTCCTTTCTCAGAAATCTCCATCTTAGGAGATTTCAACGTTCACCACCGCCAATGGCTCTCCTCTCACACTACTGATCCACCTGGTGAACAAGCCTACGTCTTTTCTATCCTAAATGACCTAGAGCAGTTAGTTCAGCAACCCACCCGTATCCCGGATCGCATCGGAGATCGGCCCAACATTCTTGACCTGTTTCTAACTTCTAACCCTTCTTCTTATACTGTCGATCTTTTCTCTCCTTTGGGCTCCTCCGACCATAAACTTATCTCTATCACCTGTCCTATCTCTCCAGTACAGCCACCCGATCCTCCTAGCCGGCGGCGCTTGTGGCACTTTGGCGCTGCCGACTGGGAGGCTCTTCGGCAGTACTTCTTTGATTTCCCATGGAATGATTTCTGCTTCCATGGCCGAGGACCCTCGGAGAGTGCTGAACGCATTACCGAGGTAATCCTATCGGGCATGGAAGCATACATTCCATTCTCTTTCTCTCAGACTAATGCTAAAAAATCTTGGTTTACTCACGCCTGTTCTACTGCTGTCCGCAATAAGGAGGAAGCATTCAAACGGTACCGACGCCTTAAAACTCAAGACTCTCATTCTTCATATGTTTCTGCCCGGAATCAAGCCAAATCTGTTCTTCGACTTGCCAAACACTCTTTCATCAATAATAAATGCACTGAACTATCCAACTCTAGCTCTTCCCAAGCTTTCTGGCATCTAGCCAAAAACCTCTCCAACAATTTCTCTTCCTCGTCTTTCCCTCCCCTTTCCCACTCTGATGGCACAACCATCACTTCTTCCTCTGACAAAGCTAAACTCTTCGCTCAAACTTTTGCTAGAAACTCCACCTTGGATGATTCCGGTGCTATTCCTCCCTCTCCGCCCTCCTCTCTCTTACTTATGCCTAATATCCTAATCTCTTCTAAAGATGTACTTTCTACCCTCTCTGGGCTTAACACTAATAAGGCGTACGGTCCGGACGGTGTTCCTCCTGTTGTTCTCAAAAACTGTGCTTCCGTGCTGACTCCCTGCCTAGGCAAACTCTTTCGTCTCTGTCTATCCTCTAACGTCTTCCCTTCATGCTGGAAGTTTGCTCACATTCAACCTGTCCCAAAGAAGGGTGACCGCTCTCAACCCTCCAACTATCGTCCAATTGCTCTTATCTCTTGTCTTTCTAAAGTTTTTGAAACTATTCTTGCTTCCAAATTTCTTAAGCATTTCTCTTCTCATAATCTGCTCTCAGATCGCCAGTATGGCTTCCTTAAGGGTCGCTCTACTGGTGATCTTCTTTCATATCTTACTAACTCTTGGTCATCCTCCTTTCGGGACTTCGGTGAGACTTTTTCTATTGCACTAGACATATCGAAAGCCTTCGATAGAGTCTGGCATAAATCTTTAATTTCTAAACTACCCTCCTTCGGTTTCTATCCCTCCATCTGTGCCTTTGTCTCTAATTTCCTTTCCGGCCGTTCCATAGCTGCGGTTGTGGACGGCCATTGTTCACTTCCTCACCCTATAAACTCCGGTGTTCCTCAGGGCTCTGTCCTATCTCCTATTCTCTTTCTAATTTTTATAAATGATCTCCTTAACTGTACCTTAATTCCCATCCATTCATACGCAGACGACTCAACCTTACACTACTCCATTAGTTTTTTCAGAACGCCCCAGCCAGCAATCCCTCAACGACAAACGTAATGAAGCCATAGAACTCTAAATTCTGATCTAAATACTATTTCCAATTGGGGCAGAGAAAACCTTGTTAACTTTAATGCTTCCAAAACCCAATTTCTCCATCTATCTACCCGTCAGGATCTCCCAGCGGACTATCCCTTATTCTTCAACAATACAAAAATCAACCCTTCATCTTCTCTCAATATTCTTGGTGTCTCTTTTTCTTCTGCTCTCATTTGGAAGGACCATATTACCAGTCTTGCTAAGGCAGCCTCCCAGAAGCTGGGTGTGCTCAACCGCCTTAGGGGGTTCTTTTCCCCTGCACAGCTTCTTGCTCTGTACAGGGGCATAGTGCGCCCTTGTATTGAGTATTGTTCACATGTGTGGGGAGGTTCCTCTCACACCGCTCTCCTAGACAAAGTTGAAAGGAAGGCCTTTCGTATCATTAACTCCCGTCCACTCACCAACTCTCTGCAATCTCTCTCTCTCCGCCGCAATGTTGCATCTCTCTCGCTATTCTATCGCTACTATAATAATCAGTGTTCCTCAGAGCTATCCCAGTGCATACCACCTCCTTTACGTAGGACACGTGGTACCCGTCTTGCAACTCAATCCCACCCCTACTCTGTGCAACTCTCCAACCCAAGAGTGAAACGTTACTCTCAAACTTTCTTCTACTCAACATCTGAGCTCTGGAACTCTCTCCCAGAATCAGTCTTTCCCTCTTCCTATGACTTAAATTGCTTCAAACTCCGTGTGTCCAGGCATTTTGACTCGAACGTCCCTTGATTTTGGCCCTGTCACTCTTTCAACTATGGGGGAGGCACTCGCTATAGGCAGTTATGCCTTTTGCCTCCCTCAATCACATAGAAAAAAAAAAAAAAAAAAAAAAAAAAAAAACTGCAAATTTCTACGGCGGCCAGTTGCCCTCAGCAACAAGTTCATCACCTTGGATGACGAATGTGATGGTGAGGCTGCGAGTGCTTCCTTCGGCGAGGAAACCAGGAGAAAGGTAAGTGAGTTGCCTCCAACAGGTGTGACTGCTGCCCCCCCAGGAGTACCTTCAACTGCTGCCCCGGGAGTTCCTGCCGCTGCCGCAGCTGCTACCAAGTCATCGACAAGGAGAGGCAAGTCCTTCTCAATTGTTGGGGACTCCATGGTCAGACACTTAGCTAGGTCCACCTGTACTGATATTAGGAAGCTTGTCTGTCTGCCTGGTGCCGGGGTTGGGAAGGTGTTAGAGGACATTGATTACATCATGAAAGATATTGGAGATAGCCCCATTATCTGTCTCAGTACAGGGAGCAATGATGTTGGTAAAGGTAGGACGGAAGTACTGCTTCGGCAGTACAGGGAGGTGTTAGATAAAGTTAGGAGGAAGGGAGGCATACCTGTAGTACACAGTATCTTGCCACGGAGAGGGGTCAGCAAGGAATGGTCATCTAGGGCAATTGGTATCAATTGTCGGCTGGAAAAATACTGTAATGCAAATGCAATACCATTCCTTGATAACTGGACCCGTTTCTATGGTAAAAATCAGTTGTACGCACAGGACGGGGTTCATCTTTCTCGGCTAGGGGTGGCAAATTTAGCTAGGTCAATAGATAGGATTGTCGCGGGGTTTCGCTGAAAATAAAGCCTGAGAATATGAGTAAGAATAATTGTCTAGATAGGGTAAATTGCCGTACTGGTACATCAGATAGGAATAGAAAATATCAGTCACAGGATTTTAATTGTACTGCTAGTAGAAATATTAAAGGTGTAACAGAAGATGGGAATTCAGTTAGAAATAAAGGTAAATCCGATACCAGTAAAATAAATTCATTGCGATTATATTATACAAACTGTAGGAGTTTATGTAACAAAATGGATGAACTTAGAGCACTTGTTAGCAACGAAAATATAGACATTATAGCACTGACTGAAACATGGATTAATACAGAATCAAGACATTTTTTAGCAGAATTCCATATACCAGGATATAGTTTGTTTAAACGCGACCGAACAAGTAGGAGGGGCGGCGGAATAGCAGTGTTTGTCAGGAGTTCTTTAAAAAGCTGTATTAAATCAGGTATTAGACTAAATACTGATAACGAAAGTGTTTGGGTTGAGGTTAGCGAAGGTAGTGAGACCATAATTATTGGAGTTATTTATAGACCACCAAATATGAGTAGAAACGAAGGTACAGCTTTATGGCAGGAAGTGAAAATAGCATCAAGGTTTAGCAATGTGTGTATTATAGGGGATTTCAATTTTCCGAATATTGATTGGCAGCATCAAATCGGCGACTCAGATTCAACAGAGTTTATTGAGGCGGTACAGGATAGTTTTTTATTTCAATTCATAGACTCGCCTACTAGAGGTAATAATATCCTCGATTTAGTTCTCAGTAATAATGAACAAATGATAAATAATGTAGAGATAGGAGACCAACTAGGAAATAGTGATCATAAATCAATTTATTTTAACATACAATGGACAGGAAAGGCTAAAGAGAATACGACACTTATCCCAGATTTCAGAAAAGCCAATTATGGTGGATTAAGACGAGCCTTAAGAGTCGATCCTATGGTTAAACTATTAAGTGGACCCAGGTGCGCTAATGAACATACTCTCTCTCAGATACCTGTCTTAACTCAGGATAATTTGACAGCTACATATAATAATTTTATTTCTTCACTCCACAATGCGCAAAATAAATATATCCCCAAAAGAAAATTTAGATCAACACAGAACCAACCCAAATGGATGAATAATAGACTATTAGACCTTCTAGGAAAAAAGAGAGGAATATATCGAAAAATAAAGAAAGGCGAAATTCACCTACTTGCTTACTATCAGAATCTATCAAGAGAGGTTAAAAAATGTATAAGGACAGACAAAAGAAATTATGAAATCAGGATAGCCAATGACTCAAAAAATAACCCTAAGGCTTTTTACCAGCTATATAAATCTAAAGTTAGAGATAAAATAGGCCCCCTTAAAACTTCGATAGGAGAAATGACAGAAAGTGATTTAGAAATGTGCAGTACATTAAATAGTCAGTTTCTATCCGTTTTCACTAATGAAAATTTGGCACAGATTCCAGAAGTCCGTAAGGTGTATAGAGATAGTATAGAAAATAGGTTAAGTACGGTTACTATAAGTAGAAATGATGTGCTTAAGGAAATTGACAGACTGAAACCTCAGAAATCGCCTGGTCCCGATGAGGTATATGCCAGAGTATTAAAAGAATGCAGAGATGAGTTAAGTTACCCATTAACATTTCTTTTTAACAATTCATTAGAAACAGGTATAGTTCCAGAAGCTTGGAAGCTTGCAAATGTAGTTCCGATTTTCAAAAAAGGTGATAAATCAATAGCATCCAATTACCGTCCCATTAGTCTCACTTCAATCATAGGAAAGCTACTAGAGTCAATTATTGCTAGGAAAATGAGAAACCACTTAGAAACATTTAACTTAATCAATTCTTCTCAGCATGGATTCACACAGGGACGTTCTTGCCTTACTAATTTGCTTAGTTTTTTCTCAGAGGTATATGAAGCAGTAGATAATGACAAGGCATACGATATTATATATTTAGATTTCAGTAAAGCTTTCGACAGAGTCCCTCATGAGAGATTGATGAGAAAGGTTGAGGCACATGGAATAGGTGGGGCGTTGTTGGGATGGATTAGGTCATGGCTAATTGGTAGGAAACAGAGAGTCAGCATAAATGGTACCAAGTCAGAGTGGGGAGCAGTCAAAAGTGGTGTCCCCCAGGGATCGGTATTAGGTCCCCTGTTGTTTCTTATATACATAAATGACCTAGATTTAGGTATAACTAGTAGGATAAGTAAATTCGCAGACGATACTAAAATGGGGAGATCAATTGATTCAGATAGCGATATAGAGTGCCTCCAAAGGGATCTAGATACCTTACATGAATGGTCAGTAAATTGGCAGATGAAGTTTAACATTGACAAATGCAAGGTATTAAAGATAGGGAAGATGCAAACAAATGTTAAATATAAACTAGCTAATTTAGAATTAGAAAATTCAGACTGCGAGAAAGATCTAGGTGTGTTTGTTAGCAATGATTTGAAGCCTAGAAAACAGTGTATAGGCGTTCGTAATAAGGCAAACAGGATTCTCGGGTTCATCTCTAGGAGTGTGAGTAACAGAACTGCTGATGTTATCTTAAAACTTTACTTGTCATTAGTGAGACCCCATATGGATTATGCTGTCCAATTTTGGTGTCCTTATTACAGAATGGACATAGATTCATTGGAGAGAGTACAGCGTAGAATGACAAAAATGATCCATAATATTAGAAATCTTCCGTATGAAGAAAGGTTGAAGAAATTAGGTTTACATTCGTTAGAGAGACGCAGAGTTAGAGGGGATATGATAGAGGTGTTCAAGTGGGTTAGTGGGATTAACAAAGGGGACATGACAAATGTACTAAAGCTCAGTGATAGCGAAAGAACTCGTACCAATGGTTTCAAATTAGATAAATTTCGTTTCAGAAAAGATATAGGCAAATATTGGTTTGGTAACAGAGTTGTAGATGGGTGGAATGGACTACCAAGTGCTATAGTGGGATCTAAAACTGTAGGGAGCTTTAAGATAAAATTGGATAAGCATATGGACGAGAAGGGTTGGGTGTGAAGGGGGATCAGCCGGGTTGGGCCAATCAGCGCTCTGCAGACCCCCATAATCCTGCGTTAATCTCTAACCGTTTTGGTAGGATGATCCTCAGGGTATTAGAGTGTTGAGCCTATAATTGGGCTTTGTAATTGATTTGGGGTTGTGTGGGACAGGGATCTGCCTTGCTTAGGCCAATCGGCTTTCTGCAGACTCCCATTTTCTTATGTTCTTATGTTCTTATGACATATATACTGTATATAATAAGGGGACATATATACTGTATATAATAAGGGGACATATATACTGTATATAATAAGGGGACATATATACTGTATATAATAAGGGGACATATATACTGTATATAATAAGGGGACATATACTGTATATAATAAGGGGACATATATACTGTATATTATAAGGGGACATATATACTGTATATGATAAGGGGACATATATACTGTATATAATAAGGGGACATATATACTGTATATAATAAGGGGACATATATACTGTATATAATAAGGGGACATATATACTGTATATAATAAGGGACATATATACTGTATATAATAAGGGGACATATATACTGTATATAATAAGGGGACATATACTGTATATAATAAGGGGACATATATACTGTATATAATAGGGACATATACTGTATATAAGGGGACATATATACTGTATATAATAAGGGGACATATATACTGTATATAATAAGGGGACATATATACTGTATATAATAAGGGGACATATATACTGTATATAAAAAGTTTACCTAAGAAGCTATAAAACTAGTTTTGACGGTATACATTGAAAGAAAAATCGGTCGTTTGATACCGGCTTAAGCCTGATACGTAAATATAATTATATAATGTATAGGTCACACATAACACCACTGTAGCCTCAGACTGTATCGCCATCTATAAAGTAATCACAACAAAACCATTATCATCAAGGGGATATGGGTGAATTTATTTGCGTATTGTTTCATCTTTTTATTATTGTTTAGTTCCTCCCTAGACCTCTATCAAGCTGCAAAAAACACTCCCTAGACCCACCCCTTCAAGATAAATTTGAAAATATTTCAGTTGAAAAATATTCCGTCCGAAGGCCGGTTACTCTTATAATTACAGACTTTGCTACTGCTCGCCAGGAAAAAATTTGACACCTAAATGGCACGAAAGGTCTTAATATTGAAAAAGAAATCGGTGGTAAAGTCTTAAAATCGCCAAACTAATAGGCCGAACGTCTTGAAATCTAAAAACCAATGAAGCTAAACACACGGGAGAAGAGCGGCCAAAAAAACAGGCCCATCCCCCTTTAAACATTATTCAGCTGGATTGACGAGTACTAAAGCTGTATAGTTCTCGTCTAAAAAGTGAAAATAATATATACATGTGTGAAGGTGGTTAAACGAATTTTGATCGTTATTGTATTTCAAGAAATTGTCATTCATTAAATCACTTTTGTTCGTGCTCTCCCTTATATTTGTCAATTAAACCCCTAGAAATCATAAGGACAGTTGGCCCAATAACTGTTGTCTATATGTTTCGTTCACTCGGCCCTGTAGTAATGTCTCCCAGTATATTTAAGATGTGTAACGGTTGTTTATATTATGCGCACACGCCGTAATTAAATTAGGCAGGTTTGGGATGTAATTTTCTTGATCAAAGGTATTTAGATAATAATAACAAACAACAATAAGATGGCATAATGGGTACAGTATAAATTCCTTTATAATTTATTACACAACTATATTAACCGATGTAATGTTTTAACATTTACTGCAAAGAGCAATATTTGAAAGGTCTGATACTATTAAATTTTTAGTACGGTTCATCTGCGGGAGCCCACAAGGTGTATCCAGATCAATATCGAAGTGAATCAATTGAGTCTGTCCCTCTCCAACCTGGCAAACATTCCGATCTAGTTCTTCTAATATATTTTAATATTTTGCCTTTATCACTTTAATTCAGGCCTATACACCAGGGAGGTAGAAATAAATACATTATGAGAGAGAGATAGAGAGTTACATATAGTTACATAGATACACAGACTGCACAGACATTGCGGTCCCCCTATTAGGCAGTCCGAACTTGCATAGAATTTGCTACAAAATGGCAGGTAAAGACAGCGAAGCAAAGAGCTCTCTCCCCACCCACCATTTCCTCCGAGCTTGAGTCGGCATAACATTTATTGGGGGAACAAGACTCCCAGCAGAATGAGAGAATTTCTACTAGGAAATTCAAAGCAAAGAACGAAGTTGAGAAATATTGTATGCTAGTTATTTAACCTATATTACTCCACTCTCCTCGAAAAGAATGTCTAGCCTCCTTTTGAATGTTTCAATTGTAATACATTGTACCACTTTCTCTGGCCGTTTGTTCCACTCGTTGACCACATTGTATGTGAAGAGATTCGCCCTCCTTTGTTTCTTTATTGCATTCCAGAGAGAGAGAGTGAGAGTGAGTGGAGGGTGGAGGGTGGGGGGGGGGGGGTTAGTGGTGACATTTAAGTTGGTTTCCTTGGAGGTTCCCGGAATACGGCCACAAGTTTACCAGGGTCGCGGACTGAGTGAACCTCAAGGACTCACTGTACTCTTGGCGCACTTTAAGCCATCCTTTTTAACCAACTTAACTTGTGCCACCTCAAGACAACTTTATTACTTTAGTCTACAGACTGTATGTAGTTTAGGTTTAATTTATTACAGATTTCTGGGAATCCCAATGAGGACAAGACGAATGGGTAGTGTTCTTCCTCACGCCTGGTGCCTTTATGTTTGAACAAGTGGATATACATTATGTGAGTAATTTCTAGGGAGGTACACTGTGGTAGAAAGGACAATAGTATTAGTACCCCTGTGTACTAGGTTGGGTATGTAATTTAAATTTGAGCATGTACTAATATACAAGTGCAGTACTACAGGAGGCAGTCAGGCTCTGCCACGAAATAATTGATCAATATACACCCAGTGTCGCACGAGCACTGTTCTGGCAATATTATGTCAACAATTCTCGCATCAGAAATTAACCACCTAACGTAAACTGCAGTTTAAGTTTCTAATACCAATGCAAAACAGTTCCGAAACATTGCTAGAAAAACTTGTTCATCAAAAATTGCTGGAATAGCGGTCGTGTAGCGTGGCTTTAATCCCCAAATTAGCCCACAATTAGTGTAATTAGAGCGGGAATGGTGATTGACGACTGCTCCATCCCTCCATCAGACAGCAGGGAACATTGAATCACGCAGGCAACAATAATTAAAAGATAAATAGAGAAGCAAACGATGGATAATGATAGATTGACGCACACGACAACATTTTCAAGTGGCCCACGGCTACTTTTATATGTGCTATTTAAGCTATAATTATATACATATAGAATATGACACACAAGGAAGCAAAAATGTATAGATAATTATTCAGTTAGATATTTAGGGTATAGTTCTTGAGAACAATTATTGATACCACATATACACTGAATAATACTAGGTATAAGAAAGGTAAATATATTCAAAGTTAGGTATATTTGATAGTGACCTACCTCTGATTGTGTTATATGTTTTGTGTCTCCTTCTAGTGAATGGATTTATCCGTACCAATTTACCTTTAAAGGCTATATGTATACGTACGCTTAAATTATTCTGTTCATACCTTATTTAAACCAATATTTGTATAGTGTACGATGATGCTCTCATTGCATTATTTATTATATATTCAGTTATTTATGTACACAAATGAACTTATATAAATAATCAAGATTAGGCCAGAAATTAGTGTATATAGGCTACTTGTTATAACCAAAAATGTATAATATATCTAGAGCCTATGACGACAATGCGACCCACACGCCCACCACACACCGTTGTCAAGCTCTCTACCTGTGATGTCTCTCCGCTCATACTAATTACCTATTTTTAGCTTATTCGACAGAACTTTAAATAATTGATTTGGGTGAGTTGAGATCAAAATATGATCACCATCATCAGAATCATCAGAATCATCAACATCATAATCTTAGGTACAGTCGAGGTCAGGAATATGTAGCCAGTATTTGAAAGCGCCAATATGATACACTGGCAAACAATTTGGTGAACGGGTTGAACCACAGTCATCAAATTACTTGGATTCAAAAGAAAACGCACCCTGTTTTATATTTATCTTTGAGAGGCGTTCAAGTATTCCTGACTCCAACTGTACATTCCAATTTGTTGAGCCTTTTGCAGGGGGTCCTGCGGCATATTGGCTATCGCGCTTGGCTTACAACCGAGATAACTTGAGTTCAGCCCCAAGCAGGGTAATATATATCCTTTATCAATTATTATAATTAAGTAAATATAGTGTGTTTAGTATTGTATATACACGAAAAATATACTATTACTTTAGACAAATATATATAGCAATAGGTACACATTATAATTTAGTATCCTTTGCTGCAGTTAAAATAAAAACAAATAAAAAGTTACTTGTCGTCCATAGTATGTGACCTTAGGATTACCCATACGGAAATTGTCTAATCCTATTATAGTCTTCTGTTACCCTTATATACGATCACTCACTCTCACTCTCACTCACTCACTCATTATCACTCTCACTCTCACTCACTCTCTCTCTCTCTCTCTCTCTCTCTCTCTCTCTCTCTCGTTGTTATTAATGGTATAGAATCAGATTGGGTGCCTGTTACTAGCGGTGTGCCTCAAGGATCGGTCCTTGGTCCGATTTTATTTATTATATATATATATATAATTGATATTGATGTAATAACTTTATCTCCAAATTTGCTGACGATACAAACATTGGAAACACAGTCTTGAGTGAGAAATAGCCTACAATCCGACTTAAGCAAAATAGTTAAATGGACAGAAAAGTGGCAAATGCCTTATAATGTTGACTAATGTCAAATTTTGCACGTTGGTTCAAAACACAAAAAGTATGATTATCAAATGAATGGCCAACCAATAAAAACAGACAGTCTAAGGTTAAAGGTCTCGGGGTTATAATATCAGAAAACATAATATCCTCAGAGCAATGTGCGGCTGCAGCAAATAAAGCTAACAAAGCCTTGGGATTTATCAAAATAATTTTTACCTATAAAAACGAAAATATTATTTTGCCGTTATTCAAAAGCATTGTTAGACCCCATCTTGAATATGGCGTTCAGTTCTGGTCCCCGTACCTCAAGAAAGACATTACAAAACTCGAATCTGTGCAGCGTAGAGCAACTAAGCTAATTCCCTCTCTGAAAAACAAGCCATATTATGAAAGATTAAAACAAACAAAAATTGTTCTCGCTTAAGAAACAAAGGTTGCGAGACCAACTTATTGAGTGTTTTAAGATACTTAAAGGATTTGACAGAGTAGATATCAGTGCACTGTTCACGATTAATAACAGTGCTGCAACCCGAGGTAATGGAATGAAATTAATTAGAAAAAAAGGCATCCTTAGATGTGACACAAAATTTCTTCACATACAATGTGGTTAAAGAGTGGAATAGTTTACCAAGGTCGACAGTAATTCAATTGATATGTTTAAGAAAAGACTGGACGATCATCTGATGAAGATTGGATTGATTTGAATTAATCAATAGGCATGTGTAATTTCCCTTTCAAACTAATTTATATCTATACTATATACAAACTTTCCTTGTGGGCATTTCCTGACCCATAAGGTTTACACTTCATATTATCTTCCTATACGGCTCATTAGCCGGAGGGAGCGGAGGGTGGGGAGAGAGCCTTCTACTTTACTGTCCTATTCTTCCACTATAAATTGTCCCTATCTAGTAGTATTAAGGCTGGACCACCTAGTTGGGACCGCAAGGTCTGTGTGGTCTGAGTATATATGTAACTCAGTGTAACTCTCTCTCTCTCTCCATGACAAAAGTAGACATCATTTACGTTCAAAAGGCATTTGACAAAGTGGTTCATCGTAGGCCATTGTAAAATGTTAGTTGACTGGGCATCAGTGTGTAGGTAGCTAATTTATTAGAATACCGGCTAACAGGTAGACCAATGATGTTTCTTCGGAATGGACCCCTATCATTTCTGGAGTTCCATTGTCATTTATCATACATGTCAACGACATCGATGTTGGTCTGTTGAGTGCGATTTCCAGGTTTGTAATTGGCATTATAAATGTAAATTTGAACAATCCTAAAGAATTTATACAACTCAGCATTATTCAATGTAATTCAAATGAATGGTATGACATCTGGCATATGCCAAAAACTTGGAGAAGCGTAAGGTAGTACATATTGGCCAAGCAAACCACAAATCAGATAACTCACGAGTGGGAAACAATATGAAAGTGACTGGCTTGGAGAACAAAAATGGGTGTTCTGATTAGCAGTAACCTAATGTTTTACAAGCAGTGTTTTGAATTAGAGATTTAAGATCAGAAACTATTCGGCTATACTAAGAGGTAGTTTAAATATAAAAATATTAAAAAAGGCTTTACATTCTATTAGATTCTAATACGACCCTACTAGAACATGCAGCATAATTCTAGACTCCAGCTCTCAGCAAAGGTAAAGAGCAACTAAAAAGTGCCCAAGCTAGGAGTAAAAAAATGACATATCCCATCAATTAGGGTAGTAGGAAGCTTTTCAGGAGTTGAACTGGATTAAGGTATAAGTGGTGAACCAGAACTCAGTAATAGTGGCTTGCTAGAAATATTCAAACCAAATCAGGAGTGGGATCATTAGTCGGCCGAACCTTCTACCTGCTGAATTAAGTACAAACAAAATAATTATATAATAATAATAATATAAATATAAATAATTATAATAATAATAATAATAATAATAATAATAATAATAATAATAATAATACGTAGGTGTGCAGTTTTCGCATTACCTACAACAAAAAAAATGCATACGCAACTCTGCGACCTAGAATTCTGCAAATAGTATTGAATCTCTTAGGTAAAATCGGTATGTATATATTATATATATATATATATATATATATATATATATATATATATATATATATATATACGGTATATACTGTATGTATATACATATATATATATATATATACTGTATATATATATATATATATATATATATATATATATATATATATATATATATATATATACAGTATATATATATATACAAATACTAAATGTTTTTATACTCACAGCCGGACTTGAACCACCGACAGTCAGAACAAGTGCCCATACTTTAATCCACTATACCACAGCGTGATAGAGGATACTTGTGAGCAGTGGATTAAAGCATAGACACTCGTCCTGACTGTTGGTGGTTCATGTCCGCCTGGGAGTATATACATATAATTACATTTATGATCACATTGAATCTTAACCATTGGAATATTTATCTATAATAAAGTCAGCGCAACATTATTTTGTAGCATTTTGAATATGGTGTACAGTAATTCAAATTTAGAATATATATAAAAAAGAAATAGTGACCATAATCTGTGACCTTCACCATTCACGTTGACCTTTGAATAACAAAAACACAAAATTTGGAGAATCGTTGCATTGACCAACCGAATTTGCCAGCAAAATGTGGTGACGATACGTAACCCGTTCAGTACAGTTCTGTTAGTTTCATTTCATACTGGATATTAAGACGATTTTATTTAGTTTATGAAGGGCCTCCATAAAATTAGAAGGCTTTCAACTATCTTAACTAACCCTTTCTACTACCACAGATCCTTCAAACGCTCCTCAAAATCGTCTAATTATAGCTAGACTACAATAAAAAGACGTCACCGGTACACAAAGGGTTAAACAGTCTAGGAAGAGTTTAAAGAAAATTAATAACACTTCTTTTGTTCTTTGACCTTGACCTTTAACCTTAAATATTATAATATATATTGTATATATATATATATATATATATATGTATAATGTATATATATATACAGTATATATATATATATATATATAAATAATTGAAATATATGATATTTAAGTAAAATGCAACGAACAGTCGTCAGCTTATCGAAAATTGAGTATTTTTGATGATGAAGGTTAACTTATGATCTTGGCCTGGGACCTTGACCTTTATGTAGGGTTATAATTTTGTTTGGTTTGATGTAACCCTAGAAAATCAAATAAGTGTGTCAAATGTCATTAAAAATCATCATTTAGTTTCAGAAGTATTAAAGGAATAGTTGACCTTGACCTTTGACCTTCATCTTGACCTTCATGATGTCTAAAAAATTAACATTTTAATTTTCCCTTATAGCACAACTGTCTCAAACGAATTTTGTGAAGTTTACATAAATAGTAAAGAAATTAGCATATTGACCTTATATTTGATGTTGACCTGTGACCTTGACCTATCAAATGGAATTATGTTTATACTTGTATGACCTTGGTCTAGGTATTCCGAATATGCATGATATGCCTAATAAGAATCTTACATTAAATAGGAAATACTAGTAAAAATCATATTTCGAACTTTAACCTTGACCTTTGACCTTGACCTTCGACCTTAGAATTTCTTATCCAGGATTTAGTTAGCTTAACAGCAATGTTCATATTAACTAGCATTGTGAATATGGTGTAATTCGTATGAAAACATATTGATTACAAATAGTGATCATATACTGTGACCTTGACCTTTGACCTTTGACTTACAATAAAATACATATAATTGGATGGCCGTCGCATTGACCAACTGAATTTGCCTGTTTAATTTGGTGACAATACATTAAACAGTCTAGGAGGAGTTTAGCGTAAATGACAAATACTCTTGTTTTGATCCTGACCTCTGACTTTAACTATTACAATATATATGTGAAATTTGATATATATGATATTTAAGTAATAAGCCATAACACAGCCAGTTTTCCAAAATTTGAGTAATTATTTTTAATAAATAATAAAAGTTGACCTTTGACCTTGACCTGTGACCTTGATCTTTATGTTAGAGTACATTTTTTGTCGCATTGACATTGCCCATGAAAGTCAAATAAGCATGCCTAATTTCATTAAAATTCATCAGTTAGTTTCATAAATACTCACTCTTATAATTACCTCTCCAAAATTAGTTTTCTGCCCACAGCTAACTCAAACACAACTGCAGAGGTTGAAGTAACTAAACTAAAGGTTTCTAAATACCCCTGATGGTAACAAAGGCTTTAAAGTATCCCTAAGTATGGCACAAATCTTTAATTTCTAAACTACCCTCTTTCGGTTTCTATCCCTCCATCTGTGCCTTTGTCTCTAATTTCCTTTCCGGCCGTTCCATAGCCACGGTTGTGGACGGCCATTGTTCACTTCCTCACCCTATAAACTCCGGTGTTCCTCAGGGCTCTGTCCTATCTCCTATTCTTTTTCTAATTTTTATAAATGATCTCCTCAACTGTACCTCAATTCCCATCCATTCATACGCAGACGACTCAACCTTACACTGCTCCATTAGTTTTTCAGAACGCCCCAGCCAGCAATCCCTCAACGACAAACGTAATGAAGCCATAGAACTCTTAAATTATGATCTAAATACTATCTCCAATTGGGGCAGAGAAAACCTTGTTACCTTTAATGCTTCCAAAACCCAATTTCTCCATCTACCTACCCGTAAGGAACTCCCAGCGGACTATCCCTTATTCTTCAACAATACAAAAATCAATCCTTCATCTTCTCTCAATATTCTTGGTGTCTCCTTTTCTTCTGCTCTCAGTTGGAAGGACCATATTACCAGTCTTGCTAAGGCAGCCTCCCAGAAGCTCGGTGTGCTCAACCGCCTTAGGGGGTTCTTTTCCCCTGTGCAGCTTCTTGGTCTGTACAGGGGCATAGTGCGTCCTTGTATTGAGTATTGTTCACATGTGTGGGGAGGTTCCTCTCACACCGCTCTCCTAGACAAAGTTGAAAGGAAGTCCTTTCGTATCATTAACTCCCGTCCACTCACCAACTCTCTGCAATCTCTCTCTCTCCGCCGCAATGTTGCATCTCTCTCGCTATTCTATCGCTACTATAATAATCAGTGTTCCTCACAGCTTTCCCAGTGTATACCACCTCCTTTACGTAGGGCACGTGGTACCCGTCTTGCAACTCAATCCCACCCCTACTCTGTGCAACTCTCCAACCCAAGAGTGAAACGTTACTCTCAAACTTTCTTCTACTCAACAGCTGAGCTCTGGAACTCTCTCCCAGAATCAGTCTTTCCCTCTTCCTATGACTTAAATTGCTTCACACTCAGTGTGTCCAGGCATTTTGGCTCGAACGTTCCTTGATTATGGCCCTGTCACTCTTTCAACTATGGGGGAGGCACTCGCTATAGGCAGTTCTGCCTTTTGCCTCCCTCAATCACATAGAATAAAAAAAAAAAAAAAAATAGGCTCAGAATCGCGTCATATGTCGGAGAGGGTTAATAGAATAGTTGACCTTGACCTTTATCTTGACCTTTATATGTCTCAACATTTATTATTTTCCACTTCACTTAAAGTACAACTATCTCACCAAATGTTGTGAAGTTTGCATGAAAAGTAAAGAAAATAGCATATTGACCTTTTATTTGACCTTGACCTGTCATATGGAATTGAATAGTTTCTTGTATGACCTTGGCCTAGGTATTCCGAATATACATGGTAAGCCTAGTGAGAATCTAACAGTTAGTATAAGAAATATTAGTAAAAAACCTATTTTGACATTTGACCTTGAACTTTGACCTTACCCTTTAAAATACGTATATAAGATTTGGGCAATACGATATCAAGGTTACTATTAACTTGTATTGTGAAAATGAAGACATTTGAGTAAAAAGTAAAATACATAGTAAAAGTTGACTTTTGACCTTGACCTGTGACCTGGACCTTTATGTAAGAATATTTGTTTTGGTTTTCATTGACATTGCCCTGGAAAATAAAATAAGCATTCCTAATTTCATTAAAACCCATCAGTTAGTTTCATATATATTAATAGAATACTTGACCTTGACCTTTGACCTTTATCTTGACCTTTATGATATGTGTGTCCAAATATATTATTTTCTTTTTCATTTAAAGTGCAACTATCACCTAATGTTGTGAAGTTTGCATGAAAAGTAAAGAAAATAGCATATTGACCTTTTATTTGACCTGTGACCTTGACCTTCCATATGGAATTGTATAGTTTCTTGTTTGACCTTGGCATAGGTATTCCAAATATACATGGTAAGCCTAGTGAGAATGTAACAGTTAGTATAAGAAATACTAGTGAAAAACTTATTTTGACCTTTGACCTTGACCTTTGACCTTACCCTTTAGAATATTTACCTAGAAGTTGGTCAATACGACATTAAGGTTACCAATAACTTGTATAGTGAAAATTAAGACATTTGAGTAAAAACAAAAAAATATGAAATATTGACCTTATTTTTAATGTTGACCTTTGACCTTAACCTTTAAGTTGAATGGAAAATTTATTTTTGACTGACCTTCGCATTGACCAAATGGATATACATGTGAAATTTGGTGAAAATACGGTGAACGGTCTAGGAGGAGTTTCTGGACAGACAGACGGAGGACGACGACGACGACGACGACGACGGACGACGACAGACATGCTGACTGGTGGTGCACAGTATACAGGCGGGATCTGTGTGTGCGATACCACTCTGCTTCGCAGAGTTCATAATAATAATAATAATTGATGGAGGTTAGGAAGAACATATTCAAAAGCGCAGTAACCTTTACTGTCCGAGCCCTGAGTTATGATGGAAAGGAAGGTGATTATAATTTGAAATAAATAAATATTAGAATATTGCACAAGAACATGATACAGAACATACAAAAGCAGTGGTTAAATATTTTTTTATAATTTAAGTTGTCTTGTATATCCTATATTCTGCTTTATTTGGTTTATGGATTTAATTATTAAATATATTGCGTAAGAACTGGAAATATCTGTCCACCTTACACCCTCGGCAGGCAACAGCTGGATTCAAGCCTAAAAGGGAACCGGAACCTTAATCCAACAAGCCATTGATTTAGTTGCAGGGTTATGAAGGAAAGGCCATTGCTCTCTCTCTATCTCTCTCCCTTGCTCTCGCTCTCGCTCTCTCTCTCTAAGAAAAAATTAAGTTTGACTAGTTATGAAAAAAAGGGGCATGGTTATTTTTGTAGTTGCTATCTCCTTACTTCTCCATCTTCCTCCCTCCCTCCCTCCCTCCTTCCGTATTCTGGCAATAATACAACTCTCCCTCCCTCCCTTACCCCATCCTTCCTCCTTCCTTATTCTGTCCATGCTCTCTACCTCCCTCCATCCTCTATCCCTCGACCATCCCTCCTTCCCCTATCCCTCCACCCCCTCCTTCCCTCGCACCCTCATCCCTTCCCCCTTTCCTTCTTTCTCCCATCCACCCCCACCCCCAACCTCCCTCACACCCTCATCCCTTCCCCCTTTCCTTCCTTCTTCCATCCATCCCCCACCCACCACCTCCCTCTCTGCCTCCATCCCCTATCCCTCGACCCTCCCTCCTTCCCCTATCGCTCCACCCCCACCTTTCCTCACACCCTTATCCCTTCCCCCTTTCCTTCCTCTATCCCTCACCCCTCATCCCTTCCCCCTTTCTTTCCTTATTCCATCCACCCCCACCCCCCTTACACCCTCATCCCTTCCCCCTTTCCTTCCTTCTTCCATCCATCCCCTCCCTCACACCCTCATCCCTTCCCCCTTTCCTTCCATCTGCAACCCGCCACCCCCCACCCACTCCCAATCGCAGGTCCCGGTGAAGCATTAAGTATTGAGGGTTGGGCCTAAAATAACCTCGAACCCGTGGCGTCAGAATGTAAAAGGACCAAGTCACCAACCCGGCCTCCTTCAGAATAGACCCTGGTATTCCTACTTACGTCATACAGTACGGTAGCAGACAAAAGTTCGTAGTAGTCAAAGAATTGCCGAGCTAAAAAAAAATAGTTGTTCAGCCTCCAGTGTTTTCATCAGGTTATGTATGTATTATATGTATCTCGCGGGTTTTATACTAGTGCCACCTTAATCAGTGCCACCTTAACCAGTGCCACCTTAACCAGTGCCACCTTAATCAGTGCCACCTTAATCAGCGCCACCTTAACCAGTACCACCTTAATCAGTGCCACCTTAACCAGTGCCACCTTAATCAGTGCCACCTTAACCTATACCACATTAATCAGTGCCACCTTAACATGTGCCTCCTTAATCAGTGCCACTTTAACCAGTGCCACCTTAACCAGTGCCACCTTAACTTGTACCACCTTAATCTGTGCCACCTTAACCTGTACCACCTTAATCAGTGCCACTTTAACCAGTGCCACCTTAACTAGTGCCACCTTAACCAGTGCCACCTTAGCCTGTGCAACCTAAACCTCAGGGTTCTGTCCTATCTCCAGTTCTCTTTCAAATATTCATTAATAACCTTCTCAATTGTACTTCCAGTCCTATCCATTCATATGCCAATGACTCTACCTTACACTACTCAACTTGTTTTTCAGAACGCCCTAGCAAGCAATCACTCAAAAACTCACGTGATGAGGCCATAACACACTTATCTCCTGATCTGTCAACCATTTCCAACTGGGGCAGAGAAAATCTTGCTAATTTTAATGCTTCCGAAACGGCGCCTCAAATAATCAACAGTATATCAATCACTATCTATATTCCCAACTTGATTTATTTTCCTTTCATATACCTTTAGCCCTATGAAAATTATTACGCAATTTGACAGTTTATTCTGGCAATCATTAGACGATTGTATACAGTTTAGGAAGGGTCTGGTGGAATTATAGGGGTAAAGACTGATCTCAATTAACCCTCTGACTTCCATATACCCTACCTAATCTGAATACAATCGTCCAATAACAGCCACAAAATAGAAAAGGAATGCGTAATCGGATCTTGAAAGGGTTAACATTGTACAGTGTATCTGAATCCAGTAAAATTGTTAGTTCGGTAAATAACTAATTTTACTTACAACCCAAAATAAAAATTAAAAGTCCTATCCAAAACTGTAGATGGTACACGTGAGGTGAATACTGTAAAAAACACGGGCACCATCCGCATAGAGAATCAGATACACTGTAAAAAATATAATATATATATAAAAGGTAAATAGAATCAAGATAGTGCTTGATTTACCTTTAATTATTTGCAATACCTTTCTATGGAGCTTTTGTATATTTATCTATCTATCTCTTGCTTGACGCCGGGGATCATGGCGTCAAGCATCCCGAAAGTTTCTAGCAAAAGTTTGAGCGAAGAGTTTAGCTTTCTTAGAGGAAGAAGTGATGGTTGTACCATCAGAGTGGGAAAGGGGAGGGAAAGACGAGGAAGAGAAATTGTTGGAGAGGTTTTTGCAGAAAGGTTGGGAAGAGCTAGAGTTGGATAGTTCAGTGCATTTATTATTGATGAAAGAGTGTTTGGCAAGTCAAAGAACAGATTTGGCTTAATTCCGGGCAGAAACATAGGAAGAATGAGAGTCTTGAGTTTTAAGGCGTCGGTACCGTTTGAATGCTTCCTCCTTATTGCGGACAGCAGTAGAACAGGCGTGAGTAAACCAAGATTTTTTAGCATTAGTGTTTTTTTTTTTTTTTTTTTTTTAAGAGACAATGAACGGAGGAAGGAAAAACACAGATAAAACAAAAAGGTCCATGTGCCTAAAGGCATCCTCCATTCATAAAATGTTTGTAACAACTGGATTTAAACATTTGTAGATTGTAAGTTTGTGGAAAGCAATTCGAGGGAAGTGAATTCCAAAGAGTAGTAGCTCTGGGGATAAATGAATTCTGATAAGCAGAAGTTCTGCATTGTGGAGGAGAAAGTGTAAATTCATGGGCGCTCTCAGCTGCCCTAGTTCTACGGGGAAAGATGTGGAGAGGCGGCACAATTGAAGCAAGTTCCTCGGAACAATTGCTGTGAAAATATCTGTAGAATAATGCAAGGGATGCAACGTTTCTTCGTATGGATAATGTAGGAAGGTCCTGTGTGATTGCAGGGTTATTGATTAATCTAATAGCTTTATTTTGAATTTTGTCCAACTGCCTCAATGCAACCACTCCACTTCCACCCCACAGAGGTGAACAGTAATCCATCTGAGAACGCACATGACTTTTATATATCACGGCCAACTGCTCGTCAGTGAAGAATTCTCGAACTCTGTACAGGAGTCCCAGTTTTTTAGAGGCATTCTTAGCAATGCTTCTAACATAATGTGTCCAGCTCAAGTTAGTAGTTAATGTTACACCGAGAATGTCAATACTAGGGGAAGTGGGAATATTTACATCATTAAAAAATATATGGGAGTCAGTGAGATTCTGTCGGTTAGAAAATTGAATGTACTTGGTTTTCTGTGCATTAAAGGAAACTAGATTCTTTTGTCCCCATCCATTAATTCTAGTGTGAGAGAAAGAGAATGGAATGTATGCTTCCATGCCCGATAGGATTACCTCGGTAATGCGTTCAGCACTCTCCGAGGGTCCCCGGCCACGGAAGCAGAAATCATTCCATGGGAAATCAAAGAAGTACTGCCGGAGAGCCTCCCAGTCGGCAGCTCCAAATTGCCACAATCGACGCCGGCTAGGAGGATCAGATGGCCGTACTGGAGAGATAGGACAGTTGACAGAGATAAGTTTATGGTCGGAGGAGCCCAAAGTGAGAGAAAAGATCGACAATATAAGAAGAAGGGTTAGAAGTTAGAAACAAGTCAAGAATGTTGGGCCGATCTCCGATGCGATCCGGGATACGGGTGGGTTGCTGAATTAACTGCTCTAGGTCATTTAGGATAGAAAAGATGTAGGCTTGTTCACCAGGTGGGTCAGTAGTGTGAGAGGAGAGCCATTGGCGGTGGTGAACGTTGAAATCTCCTAAGATGGAGATTTCTGAGAAAGGAGAAATGGATAGAATGTGTTCCACTGTAGAGTTTAGATAGTCAAAGAATTTGGAAAAGTTGGTAGAGTTAGGGGAAAGATAGACAGCACAGAAATATTTAGTAAGAGAATGACAGGAAAGTTTGAGCCATAAAGTTGAGAATTCAGAGGAGTCGAAATCGGGAACACGAGAGCAAGTGAGTTTGTTGTGCACATATGCACAACATCCGCCTTTGGCTTTGAAACTAGGATAGAGAAAGTAGGAGGATACAGAGAAGGGACTGCTGGATGTTGCTACAGACACCTGTGTTTCGGTGAGGAAGAGAAGATCAGGTTTGTAGGAGGAGAGATGGTGTTCAACAGAGTGAAAGTTAGAGGAAAGTCCGCGAATTTTGCAGAAATCAATAGAAAGAGTAACAGACAGAGGTCCAGGTAATTTTGTGGGGTCGTCAGAGGATGGTCGGTCGGGTGTGGGGGCATTTATGGTCCCCCCCCCCCCCCCCCCGCCCTGGGGACTCCGAGGCATGGCTGAAATTCATCATATTTTTAAATTTTGGTGTGGAGGAATGAAATGTGGTGTGCATGTTTAGTGTAGTGAAGTGGATAGGAGGAGGAGGTGTTTGTGAGAGCTAGCTGGATTTCTCTCAGTGTGAATGAGGCACAAAGAAAATCAGTAAGAGAGGCCAAGCAAATGAAACAGGAGTTCCAGCAACTCTTTATCACATGCCTATAACCTCACCTGGGTCTAGCCCTGATCGATTGGTGCCTACAATCTCCCCACTAGAATGGACGAAAGAGTTTCTAACGTACAGAAGTATGTGAACTGTTAAACAAACGACTTCACAGACGACATACAGAGGTATAAGTATGTTCACAGATGATGCCAAATTTCTGAAAATGTTGGAAACCCAGATGTCCTGTAAGGCCTTACAGAGTGACATTGACACACTACAGCAATGGAGCCAGAAGTGGAAAATGGAGTTTAAACCATAAACATGTCATATAATGGAACTGGGACGGAATTAGAAGACCAAATGGAATGTACAAGCTAATTGGAGAGATACTAAATAATTCAAGTAAATAAAAAGATATGGGAGTAATCGTGAACCCAAATTGATATATTGGCGATCATATCATAGCTTTAGTAAAACAGGCATATGATTGGTGGCCTAATGTACGAGCTGCCTTCAGTTATATAAATGAAGGCATGGTAAAGATTCTAGTCACTCAATTTCTTGAACCAAGTCTTGAGCATGCAGCCGTGGTGTGGAGCCCACATTTATATACCTCATTGATACACTAGATAAATCCAAAGAAGCATAGCAAGATGGGATCCCAACATGAAGAGTGAAGACATTGGAGTATGAAGAAAGATTAAATCTTCACTGCAAGATAGAAGGAAAAAAGGCGACTTCATAAACATTAACAAGTACGCCAAAGAAATTGAGTTCACCGACAACAATAGTTTATTATGCTAGCTACAGGGAGAACAAGAGGACATGATTACAAACTCCTGTAGAAGAGGAACCAGAAAGACATCAGATGACATAGATTTCCCAACAGGATCTTGAAGAGTGGAATGAGTTGCCAAAAGAAGTGGAGTGTGCTCAAAGTATTAATTCGTTTAAACAGAACTACAATAAATTAATAGCAGATGAGACACTACGAAACTAATCTTGTAAAACTCTTACACATACTTACACATGCACACTCATATAGATTCACACCCCTCCCCAACCCCCACACCCATCTCTTTCTCTCTCTCTCTCTCTCTCTCTCTCTCTCTCTCTCTCTCTCTCTCTCTCTCTCTCTCTCTCTCTCTCTCTCTCTCTCTCTCTCTCTCTCTCTCTCTCTCTCTCTCTCTCTCTCTCTCTCTCTCTCTCTCTCTCTCTCTCTCTCTCTCTCTCTCTCTCTCTCTCTCTCTCAGCCAACATGTCCCCTTGAATATTGTAGAAGGGGCGAGACTCTCCTTTCAACACTCAGGCCTAGCTAGACTTACACCAGACTCGGGAGAGAGAGGTGTGGGGGGGGGGGGGGGCTAGGAGAATGAAGAGGGTTGGGGAGATATGTGAGAAAGAATCGGAAGAAAATAACGGTTAAGTTGAAGGAAAAAGAGAGGAGGATGAAGAAGGAAAGGAAGTTAAAGGACAATAAATTGGCAGATTAAGTTAAGGAAGGCGCAAAAACAACAATGAAAGGGGTAATTCAAGCAATCCGGCTCGAGAAAAATCCCACACAACTCAGCTGGGATTGAACCAAGTGACCAACAGGCAAACATGCTACTAACTACACTAAACCCAAAAGGCTTAATATTGCAGTCCGATCAAGGTCACCTATCACCAGCCAGGCCTACACCAGACTGGAGGGTGGGAAGGGTAGAAGAGAGAGAGAGAGAGAGAGAGAGAGATAATACTTAAATTGTATGATGAGGAAGAGGAGGAGGTAAATAAGAGGGGAAAGTGTAGGTGAAGTAAAATGAGAAGGGGAAGAATCAGGAGAGAGAAGAACAACAAGAGGAATGTGAATAATGAGTTGGTGGGGAAGACAAAGAGGAAGAGGAATAGAAATAGGAAGTGAAGTTAAAGGAATAATATGTGAACGATAGGAAGGAGGAATTAGCAGAAGGGGAAATGGAGAAGGAAGAACTAATTGAGAAAGAGAAAGAAGAATAGGAGACGGGAGCAAATAAACTAAAGTGGGTTAATATTATATACCTATAGGTTTAGGAAAAGTGGTTAACCCTTCCAGACTAGGTGGTGTCTTTTATATCTTATCATAGATATATTTATACGATTTTATATAACTTAGCAAGGATGTGTGGTAGTTAAAAGAGTTGAGATAGTATACAGACATGTTATTGCTAGAAACCCTCCCTAAACTAAATCAAAATTGCTTAGTAGTAGCCAGAACAAAATTATAAAGATATCACCCATACTGAAAGGGTTAAAATATAAGCAAATAGTACAAATTTATTCCGAATACCGTTTCTCCTAGACATCCGGGCTTCGAACCTGGGATCTAATGGTTACGGATCTAACACTATAACCATTCAGCCGCGACGTGATAAGGGTGGGGGGATATAGCGATACATTTTTCATCGTATGTACAGTCGCTTACAAAATATTATTTTCCTCTACGTGAACTTATGTATGGAAGTTAAATTAGTATGGTTGAATTAAGAGAAGAGTTTTGTCATACATCAGTAGACTAATCGGATAAATATAAGACTAAATAGCAAGCCACGGCCAGAATTCCTCCATTAACATATTGTTCATATACATAACACCAATAATAGGAACAGAACGACTGTACACCCACAGAGAAAACCGGTGCCCCATCTTCATAACCCCAAATTAATTATATTTTATTGATTAAATAAGAAAATATTTGTGAACCACACTGCATTAGCATTTCATATGATATATACAGTATATATATACATATATATAATTATATATATATATATATATATATATATATATATATATATATATATTATATAGTTATCTGCTCAACAGGTGGCGTTGTGTGTGTGTAAGTGTGAGAGTCCGAGTGTAGGGGGTGAGACAGTGAAGCACGGGAACGAGATGGCTTCAGGGATGGGGTCGTTTCGGGCCATGAGTGAGCACCGTGCCTCATGTGAAGGCAAGATGGCAGGTGCTCGTTGTGCTCTACGTGCTTCACATGTCTCACTCCCTAGACTGGAACAAGACCTCACGGGCTTCACTGTTCATTGTAAAGCGGTGAATGTTAAGGCTCTCAGCCTATGCCCGAGAGGAAGAAAGTTGAATATAGAAAAAAAAAAAAAAAAAAAAAAAATATATATATATATATATATATATATATATATATAATATATAATATTATATACTGTATATAACAGTAATATATATATATATATATATATATATATAATATATATATATATATATATATATATATAATAATATATATATATATATATATTTTTTTTTTTTTAGGATATATTTTCACCTCTAACTAGAGATATAAATCAAGGTAGGACTTTTGCTTTTGACCGTGACTATACCACCCTGCCCAGCCTAAAACAAGAGCGACTGTGCTAAATCTGCGTCGGTTTAGGTTTCCTCAGTGTAGGGTATGCAGTTTTGGCTCTCAGGTGGCGCAGTACTTTTAGTGGGCAACATCTATCTGTACCTCAAATTTCAGCTTAAACCTAAACAAATACGGCGCCACATCAAAATTGTCTTATTCACGCGCCACCTCTGATCCCCAAGAACAACATGAATAATAGCAACAAAGTTGATCTTTCACAAAGCTTCAGTGTTCCCGCGCAGGTAAAAATGCCTTAAAGGCCGCATCATACAGAACTCGAATCCACCAGAATGAATTCAAAAATTCAAATTTTAGCCACTTCTTCCCGATTCTGGTCTATTCTTGTACGTGTTCTGGTTAGATTCTTGTCTATTATTGTGATTCGAGTGATGTTCTAGTCGTCACTCGATTGATCGAGTGAGTGAGCAAAAAGTTAGTGCATGTGTTAACTTTCTACGATTTATCGAGTGAAAAAACCGTTAAAAATTATCGAGTTATATTCTAGTCTTATTCTGGTCGCATTCGAGTCGCATTGCAGTCGCATTCTACCTATTCTGGTCATGTTCTGATGTAATTTTTATAGTCGATGCCGACTCGAATTACTTGAATGTAACTCGATGCCACTCGATAATGACCGGAAGTCAACTGGATGACAAGTTGATTATTCCACTTTAAAATTGAATGTAATGGAATGAGAGTTGAATATAACCCGAATTAAGAAGAATACAACTGGATGCCGACTAGAATATGACTGGTAGATGACTGCATACTTGCTTGATGTATCGAGTGTACCCTGGATGTCGACTCGAACATGACTAGAAGTACTAGAATACAAGTGGAATCCAACTAGAAGGTAACTGGAATACAACCAGTTATTAGTTATTAACATGCCATCATCATTAACTTTGTCAATGTTAATTAGAGACACGAAAAAAAAAAAATCTAAATTTCCATTTACGTCAAACTTTGAGTATATATAAGAACATTAAAACATAAGAAAATGGGAGTATGCAGAAAGCCGATTGGCCTAAGCAAGGCAGATCCCTGTCCCATCCAACCCAAATTACAAAGCCCAATTATAGGCTCAACACTCTAATCCCCTGAGGATCATCTGAGATTACGCACCCGGCTGATCCCCCTTAACTTTCAACGAAAATTGAAGTCTATTTAGAACATACATTTGCCAGACATTTACTACTTTACAGATCATTATAACCAAATTCATACACTTTGTTAACCACTATTAATATTAAAAATGTTAACTTGCAACACATTGTTGTAAATAAGGCAGAGTAATGTTTATGTACTAAAAATTGTATTGCTCATTTTGTAACGATAATATGTTTGACACACAGCTATGACAGGGGGAGCAGGACCTAGAGGAGCTGTACCGGAAGTGGGAGAGGAGCCGCAACATAGGCAGCCCAGCCGTCGGTTCGCTCAAGATCTTCCACCAACTGGTGCAGAAGAACCTCACTGACCTGAAGCCTGCACTCGTGGAGCAGTATGAGATGGAGGTTATGCGGTACACAAACGCTATGATGGCACACAGCCGGGGGGAAGGACCCATGCCCCATTTCGGCCCCATTCAACACGAGTCCCCCAACCATCCACCTACGACGCGACGAGCACAGACGCCAAACCCCTACATACTCGAAAACCTTTCTGTTGCTGGCCCTTCCTACTACCATGGTGGCAAACAACCACACCAAGCCCCCGGCACACCACGAAACTGGAGGAGCTATGGTCCTTCAGTGGGACGTCCGGAGGCCACGCCTGTGGAGCATGGGAGGGCCGGCAACCTGGTGGACGTTTCACCTAGCTTTGTGGACAGGATCATCGAAATCTTCCACCCATAACATCTCAACCTCTCTACCACACTCTACCTCTTTTTTGTTAATATTGAATTCAACTTATGTGCCATATTTAAATAAAGTATATTTTTATTTGTATGATTGTGTGGTGATTTCTCCTAAATATAATTTTAATCTTGTTGGAATTTTTTAAACTGCCATTATATTTATATAAAAGATGAAACAGCTATCAGTAATATAACTGTGAAACTAATGAAATTCTAACTGATACAATTAATTTCAAGAAATGGCACAATACAAATAATGTCAAGTAGAAATATGTGATCGAGTAGGTAAGATGCAAACATGATACCAATATCTTATAAATAGAAGATTATGAACAATTTAACTTGAATCAAAGGAAAGACATGACATGGGTATATGTTAATGCAAAGGTATTGAACAGAGAACTTGACATTTTTGACACTTATAAAATTGGGTTCAAATTGTGTATGGTACATGTCATAGCAATTATGTCTACAAGAGATCTATGAAAAGACTTGGAAACTTATAAAATGCCATCGAGTGTAGTGTGGTATATGTCATTGGAATAAAATTTCTTTGGACACTTTTAGGTCACATACAAACATGATAATAATATCATATAAATTGCACATTTATGAACCAATTAACTTGAATAAAATAAATTACATGACCTGGGTAAATTTTAATGCAAAGGTATTGAACAGATAACTTAATATTTATGTCCACATACTACTGGTGTGCCTGTGAACCAATCCTCCCTTTATATACTCAAAGGTTCCTCATCGAGTCACCTTCTGCCTATTCGAGTCACGTTCCACTTACGTTCGAGTTACGTTCAACTTAGTTCCACTTACGTTCGACTTAACTTCATGTAATTCTGGTCATGATAGACTGACATTTCGGTCTCATTCTGGTCATTCGAGTTGCATTCGACTTGGGATCGAATAGTCTTCTTTCCACATCCGGTTTCCTTTGAGTCACTTACTGGTTAACATAGACTCATATTTGGGTTACATTCGAGTCCATTGAGTTACGTTCGAGTTACATTCCGGTCATTGACGGGTCGCATTCTACTCTGAAGTCACACTCGATTAAAGGCCGCGTCATACAGAGGTCGACCGCGACCCGACAGAAACCCGAAGGCAATGACTTGCAAAAAGAAAATAAATTTTTTGCGGTTCGAGTGTATTCGGCCCAAAAATCGGGCGACATCGAGTATGATTCTGGTATGTTCGAGTCGTTCTAGTCATGCTCTGGTCATCACCCGAAAGTTCGGATGAGTCGGCCAAAAGTTAGTGCATGCGTTAACTTTTGGGAAATCCTCGAGTGCGTTCGGGTAAAAAAACCGTTACAAAATCCTCGAGTCACCTTCGATTTACATTCGATTCGTATTCGGCTTACATTCTACCATATTCTGATCGCATTCGACCTATGCGAGTCACTTTCGAGTACAAAAATTTAACTCGATTCATACCAGAATTGATCGAACCTAAGTGGACTTAGACCCGATGATTTAGACCGTAACCCGAATTAGACTCGATGCTCACTGGAAAATTCCTACATAAACTTGTTCGAACTTCTACTGTTCTCGTTGCTGACCCGAATTTTAGGATGGTGACTGGATGGATACCCGAATACTACTAGAAAATGACTCGATGCATGTCCGACATTCCTAATTAGACTCGATGAATATTCGATCGTGATCCGAATGACTAGAATGTAAGTCGAAGGGTTGTCGAAGGGTTGTCGAAGCCAATTCGAATCAAACCCGAACGCGAGTCGATGGGCGGAGCCACGTGAAGCAGGCCCGTGTGCGGTTGGAGTGGCCCGAATTATCGTACACTGCCACCCACCTCACGGGCCCTATAAATTAGCGGGTGGGAGTCATTCGCTCCATTCCACACCAGTACCCACCGCCCACCACGTCTCTCTCGCCCACCACGTCTCTCTCGCCCACCACGTCTCTCTCTCCAACTCTTGTCGCCAACATGCCCGGAAACTATGGTAAAGGAGGCAAGGCAGTGAAGAGGCCCCGCAAATTTACCATGGAGTCTGTGGACCTGTTTGCCACCCAGCAATCCCAAGAGGAAAGTGAGGAGGAAGTAGAGGAGAGGCAGCACATCGACTCCAACCCTGTTTTCGACGATGAAAACCCAACCGAGGAAGCAGAGTCACAGTCTATTATTATAGCAAAGAAAGCCCATGTCCCTCACAAAAAGACCCACCCTATCGTGTCAACCGAAGGTGACAGTCCTTCGGAACAGGAAAGCGAGGATGATGACGCCACCCAAGATGACCTCACGCCACTCACCGAGCCACCTACCCAGACACCAACGACATACTCCGAGACGCCTACCCAGACCACGCCGCCCATCAACCAAGTACAACCTGTGCCGAAAAGGAGGAGGAGGACCTACGCCAGGCTCCCTGATCAGAAGGAGGTGGAAGTGGCCGAGTGGTATTCTGAGCAGGAGTTCCTGTACAACAGGAAAATGAGGGCCCATAAGGATAAGAACATGCGGGAGAAGACACTCGCCACGAAGGCAAAGGAGCTCAACATTGAAGGTTGGTTGTGTGCGCGTTCTTATGATATAATAACCATTATGTTGAGTGATATTACTTACAAATACCAAACACATCTATGTTTCTGGAATAATTTACCTGTGCCGTGCAAAGTGGATACATATTTATCATAAAGTTTGGCGTTAACATTGCTGGCGAATCTTGTTTTCGGAATTGAAATAACTAGGTAATATTTGGAGTTAATAATAGATAATGTTTCGTGTGCAGTCTTGCATTGTACTTCCCTCATATCAATGTGTGCAGTGTGGTTACCTGCCCAGGTGAACCATACTTATTCATGTTGACTGATAATAAATTCGGTTGTGATAATCTTTGTCCCCATACTATTTATATTTTGTACGTAATCACTCCTAATATATATTATTTAAATTTTTCAGTGGAAACACTCAACAAGTGGATGGAAGGGATGAGGACCAGGTACGGGAAGCTTGACAAGATTCCCGTGTCTGGTTCAGGTGCGGTCCAGCTGACGGAGAGAGACGCCTGGATCAAGACCCACTTCGCGTTCCTCAAACCCCATCTTGTGAAGTTGCCCACCAGAAAGAGCAAGGTACGTTTATCAAGTCTATTGCAAATGTATTTTTAATCAAAAATAAATGTTAAAGGTATAAATAAATATCTTGGTGCTGTTCAACATAAGATTTAATAAACATAAGTTACATAAATGTTTCACCATTATTGTTGGATGTTGTAAATAGAATAAAATCGAATATTAATATTGTCTAACATGTATAATACTTTTTTAATTATTTCTATGTATAAATAATAAGCTGCACCCAGATTATTGTGAATATTTATTGCTATGTAAAAATTACCAAATTAAATAACCATTGATATTATATATATATATATATATATATATATATATATATATATATATATATATATATATATATATATATGTATGAGTGTTGCTAGAAAATTATTTACTCTATAAATTGATGTTCAACACTGTCATAAACTAATAACCTGATACATTCCACAGCTCTACAAGACAACGACTGTGGAGGAGGAGATGGCTGACGACGTCGAGCCTGAAGGGGAGGACGGGCCAGAGTCAATTCCCACTCCAACCCAAACCACAGCTACCCAGGACACACGACCGGGAGCTCAGCCGTGGTGGCAACTCCCGGGTCATCTGGGTCTGGTGCCACCCCCAGCCAGGCGCCAGCCGCCCAACCCGACCTGTATGACAAGGTAAATATCATTATTATGTATCCAATGTTAACATGCCATCATAATTGAATCTCTCCACTCGTAAACACATACACCCACATGCAACACAAAACACCCCACCCTCTGTGCCTTCACTCAGCCACTCACTGACTGTCACCCATTATAGTATTGAACACATTTAATTGTACATTCGCAATTATGTAAATGTTTTAGTATATAAAAAGAAAATGTTTCATACAATAAATCTATTATACATTTCGATGTATCATATATCGGTAATTTGTAACTTATTTGTTATCAATGCAGTAACGTTTATTAGGCAATATTAATGGTGCAGAGGTTATTTTGTCACGCATTATTGTAATGAAGGTACACTGCATTAATGTTTATGAAGTATTGTCTGATTCATTCTAATACATTTATTTTTCTCACACAGCTTCGTGAAGGTGAGAAGGAGCTGGACAACCTCTACCATGTGTGGCAGAGGAGCCACCAGGTGGACACCCCCGCAGAGGCGAGTCTGAAGCCATACTTCAAGACACTCCAGACCAACATGCGTGACCTTCCATCACCCTTGATTCAGGCCTTCCAGCTGGACGTGCTAAGATTTTCCAATGCTATGATTTCCCACAACCAGGGCCTAGGACCCCTCCCACACTTCGCACCCTCTCCCACCCCCTGTCCCCAAACCCTTCCCATCATCATCCCCAACGTCAGTATTATGAAATTCTCAATATCCCTACCACTAGCACGTCCTACCACCATATAGGGAAAAAAATTCAACAGTCTCCAATCCAGCAGCCAGACACACCCTCTCAGTGGAAGGCCTATGGGCCTTCACGTCCTTGTGCCACGCCCGTACAACAATCACCCCTGGACCCTGCCTTCTTGGAGACCATGCTGGATCTACCTCATTGACAAACCAATATCTCTACCTCTGTACCTCATTAATTAAAATAAAAATTTATTTTCTATGTTTGACTTGTGTTGTGCTTACTCCTAAAATTTATTTTCTATGTTTTACTTGTTCCTACGGTTAATTTGCTTGCTTAATAATAATTAAAGGGAATATAAAGTTAAAATATATGATCGAGTAGATCACATGGGAATAGGATATAAAAGAAAATTAAATTGAAAAAAAAAAAAAAAAAAAGAGAAATGTGTCACATCCCAATATGATATATATTAAATTGACATTGAAATTTGTTGACCATGTTAACATGTTATTACTTTAAACAAATCAACAGCCAAGATCAACATCAACAAATAAGAAAAAACCAGAGAAATTTAACACATCCCAATATGATATAAATAATATTGACATTGAACATTTTTGACTATAATTAAAAGTTAACATGATATTACTTTAACCAAATCAACATCCTTGAGCAACATGTTCGTGAATATTAATCAGAAAACAATATCAAAGTTTAACATATAAAGTGACGTGGACATGCAGTCCAAAGTAAGGTAACAATTTATTTTGTTATTTCAATTAGAGGCTTTGACCAAATATAATAATAATAAATTAGGGGATTTATATTAATGAAGTGAGACTTTGACCAAATATATTAATAATAAAGTAGGGGCTATATCTTAATGAACTTATGTTTCAAGGATATATATATATATATATATATATATATATATATATATATATATATATATATATATATATATATATATATATATATATATATATATATATTATAACAACTTTATAACAGGTCAGAATATTTAGTGCTGTGATTCACTTTCGGGTTTGTATACAATATATTTATCAAAGACTTTGACACTTTTATAATAAGGCATCGAAGGGAGTTTGATTTATGTCATTGCAATGACAGTATTGGGACACCTACGGCAGTCACACTGCAACATTGTGCAACACTTATAAAACGGGTGTGGGATATTATGGACCTGCATATAGTGGAAACGTACCTTTTTACTAGTCCTGCCAGGCAAGGCGCTGTTCAGGGCGGTTGTAGTACTGGGTCAGGTAGTCCCTCGTCACTTTGGCAGTGGCTGGTCCTCTCTGGCGCTGAAGTGGCTCCAAGCCATCCAAGGGGTCCCTCACCCAGTCACTTTGGGGTATTTCAGGGCGACGAAGTCCGGCTTCTGGTTGGGGCTCACGTCGGTCGATTAGCATATTGTGGAGTATGCATGAAGCCAGGACTACCTTCTCCACGGTACTGGGGTGTACGTTGATGGTAGTCAGTAGGCACCTGAAGCGGTTGGCTAGCATACCGAAGGCATTCTCTACCTGTCTCCTGGCCCTAGACAGTCTGTAGTTGTAGTTTCTCTTGTCATCATCGAGCCCTCGGTGTGGGTGTGGCTTCTGCAACCACTCCCTCATTGGGAATGCGTCATCACCAACCAGAATGTAGGGCACTGGGAATGGCTCGGGTGGTGGCAATCCTGCTGCTCCGTCCTCCAGGGCCTTCCGGATGTCAGTCACCTGGAATATACCACCATCAGATGCTGACCCGTTCGCTCCAACGTCAACGTACATAAATTTTCCCAGGTGATTGACTATTGCCAGGAGCATAATGGAGTGGTAGTGCTTGTAATTGTAGTACAAGGATCCGCAGTTGCTTGGAGGCTGTATGGCAATGTGCTTCCCATCAATTGCCCCAATGGTGTGTCCGAAGTCCCACCTATCCTTGAAGCCCTTGGCGACCTCCTTCCAACCTTCAGGTGTTGATGGGCACACTATTTGCTCCTCCATGTATTCCTGTATGATTGCCTCGCACGTCTCCCGCACTGCCAGTGATATCGTGTTGGCACCTACACGGAAGTTCAGTGCCATGCTCTTATAGGCCTCGCCAGTGGCCAAAAAGCGTAGTGTCATGGCAACTCGCAGTCCGGGCTCCAGGGGCTTCTTCCAGTTGGTCTCGTCCTTCTTGATCCTGGGTGTGACACGTCCGACAATCATATTAAACAGCTCCTCGTCCATACGCAGAAAGTATTTATAGGTAACCACGTCAGTTTCCTGGAGTTTCTTCAGCAACTGGTGGTAGTGTCCGTGTGTCTCTCGCTGTGCCACCCATGGCTTGACGCTGCAGCTTCGGGGTTTCCTTGGTCGTCGTGGCCGTCGAGGTTGAGCACGTTGGGGTTCACGTTCTTTGTCCATGATGGCGCGGGCAGTAATCTGATATCTGAGGTTGGCATTAACTATCTCCTGCCTCAAGATTGCCAACTCCAATGCCTCGTCATCTCTTCTGGTCGTGATGGGTCCGGGAGGTTGCTTTCCTGTGACATGTTGTTGTGTTGGGTGCACTGTACAAATGAAGCTTGTGTGACCACACCCTCTCTTTATATAGTGGGGTGATGCATAACTTCAAAATCGTGTCATAATCTACTTATTCTAGTCACGTTCGACTTACATTCTGGTTTCATTCCGGTTGGGTCCTGACTTCGGGTGGGGTTCGATTTTCATTCGGTTTTAAGTCGGGTTACTTCGGGTGTGATTCGGTTTTAACTCGGGTTGGTATCTGCTACTCGGGTCACCGTCGATTAGCTTTCGACTCATGGTCGATTCAATTCCGTTCTACTTCTGGTTAGTTTCGAGTAATATACGGGATAACATCGACTCGTATTCGAGACGCATTCGAGCCCCTCGGGTTGCATTCGAATTGCTTTCTAGTCATAGTCGTGGTACGAGTCTCATTCGGGGACTTCGGGTGAAAAGTGCAAGTCATTGCCTTCGGGTTACTGTCGGGTCGCGGTCGACCTCTGTATGACGCGGCCTTAAGGCCGCGTAATTCTCGTCAATTCCGGTGAAAAGTTCGATTCCAGTGGGTTCTGGTGGATTCGAGTTCTGTATGACGCGGCCTTTAAAGAAAGCTGGAATTCTTTGGAGTTCATATATGTTTCACGAACATAGTTTTAATGGAAGTCATAATTTTATACAATCTCAGTTAAGAAATGATTTAATACTATGTAATGAATGAGTTAATGTAACACTGAGACAGTTGCACAAAATTCAAAATATCGTGAATAAATGTATCAAACCATAACAGTACTTATCCATGGAACATTTATGATTGCAAATGGATGTTACATCCTATTAGGTTATTGTTTTTCCTACTGTCAAAAACATTGCTAAACTTACTTTTGTATCACATGTTTTGTAATAGCGTAATTGTTGTAATTGTTGTACTTATAGCTTAACAATATCTTCTTTAATGTAACATTTGTGATATATATATATATATATATATATATATATATATATATATACATATATATAATGTATATATATAATAAAATTAATAAATAAATAATAAAATTTAGAGATGGACCGAATATTCGCTTCCGCATTCGCATGTGCGATTATTCGTTGTTTTTTTAATATTCGCATTCGTATTCGCATTCATATCTATCTGTGAATATGCGAATATTTTCACAAAACCAATGAAAAATAAAATAAAATATTAAATATTAAATATTAAAGTTAACACAGACGAATAAATAAAAGTGTAGATGTGCGTTGGGGCCGCTAGAGTGGAATGAAGGAGGACTGAGCAGTGTTCCCACTTAACTTTATTTAATAGTACCAGATCAAACCAGTGAAAAGTACCAAATTCTTCGAAAACGTACCAAATACAGTGAATACATAACTTACCTTATATTAAATCTCTAGATTTCAAAATGTTCAAGTGTTTTTCAGTTACACTGTCTCTCGAGTAATGTCACACTCCCTGTTATAACCGTGTACTTTCATCACTACTGCCACTTTCTGAAGAGTTCACCTTCTCTCTATCACCCATTTTGTCTAGCCAAAGAATAATCCAACGTGCTGAAGATGCCAGGAAGGAACACGGTCACCGCGATGGAGTGTGAAAACCTAATGATGCAATGAGTTGGAGATGATTAATATAAGCGACATTGTTGACATTTACACTTCTGCTAAATAAATTTATCTGATCTCTCCAAACCCTTAAACTGGGATATATTCCATATATCCCATTAGTTTGGATTTGAAAGCCCAACAGGGGCATTTATTATTTGTAAATGTGATTGGTGGTTGATACGAAATTTGGTTAATAGAAAAACAAATTAAAAACAAATTCCGCTAGATTGCTGTTTAGATATGCTAGATTTAGAGGAAAAAATGCTAAAATGTCATCACTGCCCGGTAAACGAACGTGTACTGAATCTGGACAGTTGAACCATCACAATGTTGCCATTTCACACATATCCAATGTAATAGCATGTCAATAAAGAATATTACATCATATTTCTTCACTGATTTCGTATTGACTATTTTATTGAAATATTCGAAATTCGCATTCGCATTCGCGAATTTTACAAATAAAAATTCACATTCGCATTTGCATTCGCAAATATGGAAAATTGATATTTGTTCCATCTTTAAATTATATATATATATATATATATATATATATATATACAGTATATATTATACAGTATATATATATACAGTATATATATATATATATATATATATATATATATATATATATATATATATATATATATATATATATATATATATATATATATATATATATATATATATATATATATATATATATATATATATATATATATATATATATCCGGTATATATATATATATATATATATATATATATATATATATATACTTTGAACTGTGCTTCCGTGCTGACTCCCTGCCTAGGCAAACTCTTTCGTCTCTGTCTATCCTCTAACATCTTCCCTTCATGCTGGAAGTTTGCTCACATTCAACCTGTCCCAAAGAAGGGTGACCGCTCTCAACCCTCCAACTATCGTCCAATTGCTCTTATCTCTTGTCTTTCTAAAGTTTTTGAAACTATTCTTGCTTCCAAATTTCTTAAGCATTTCTCTTCTCATAATCTGCTCTCAGATCGCCAGTATGGCTTCCTTAAGGGTCGCTCTACTAGTGATCTTCTTTCATATCTTACTAACTCTTGGTCATCCTCCTTTCGGGACTTCGGTGAGACTTTTTCTATTGCACTAGACATATCGAAAGCCTTCGATAGAGTCTGGCATAAATCTTTAATTTCTAAACTACCCTCCTTCGGTTTCTATCCCTCCATCTGTGCCTTTGTCTCTAATTTCCTTTCCGGCCGTTCCATAGCTGCGGTTGTGGACGGCCATTGTTCACTTCCTCACCCTATAAACTCCGGTGTTCCTCAGGGCTCTGTCCTATCTCCTATTCTCTTTCTAATTTTTATAAATGATCTCCTTAACTGTACCTTAATTCCCATCCATTCATACGCAGACGACTCAACCTTACACTACTCCATTAGTTTTTCAGAACGCCCCAGCCAGCAGTCCCTCAACGACAAACGTAATGAAGCCATAGAACTCTTAAATTCTGATCTAAATACTATTTCCAATTGGGGCAGAGAAAACCTTGTTAACTTTAATGCTTCCAAAACCCAATTTCTCCATCTATCTACCCGTCAGGATCTCCCAGCGGACTATCCCTTATTCTTCAACAATACAAAAATCAACCCTTCATCTTCTCTCAATATTCTTGGTGTCTCTTTTTCTTCTGCTCTCGTTTGGAAGGACCATATTACCAGTCTTGCTAAGGCAGCCTCCCAGAAGCTGGGTGTGCTCAACCGCCTTAGGGGGTTCTTTTCCCCTGCACAGCTTCTTGCTCTGTACAGGGGCATAGTGCGCCCTTGTATTGAGTATTGTTCACATGTGTGGGGAGGTTCCTCTCACACCGCTCTCCTAGACAAAGTTGAAAGGAAGGCCTTTCGTATCATTAACTCCCGTCCACTCACCAACTCTCTGCAATCTCTCTCTCTCCGCCGCAATGTTGCATCTCTCTCGCTATTCTATCGCTACTATAATAATCAGTGTTCCTCAGAGCTATCCCAGTGCATACCACCTCCTTTACGTAGGGCACGTGGTACCCGTCTTGCAACTCAATCCCACCCCTACTCTGTGCAACTCTCCAACCCAAGAGTGAAACGTTACTCTCAAACTTTCTTCTACTCAACATCTGAGCTCTGGAACTCTCTCCCAGAATCCGTCTTTCCCTCTTCCTATGACTTAAATTGCTTCAAGCTCCGTGTGTCCAGGCATTTTGGCTCGAACGTCCCTTGATTTTGGCCCTGTCACTCTTTCAACTATGGGGGAGGCACTCGCTATAGGCAGTTATGCCTTTTGCCTCCCTCAATCACATAGAAAAAAAATATATATATATATATATATATATATATATATATATATATATATATATATATATATATATATATATATATAAGAAAGAGTGAGAGAGAGAATGAATCGAAGCAGCCTCATCAGCAGTGTAAGTGAAGCTCCCGGACTATAAACGAGAGTAAACAACGACAACAACAAGTAGCAAACAACCTCTTAAACATGTTCTTTGTCTTTCTGTCCTCTCATTTTCTTCCGCCCTATTCTCGACCTAGCTCTCTTTGCTCTCTCTCTCTCTCTCTCTCTCTCTCTCTCTCTCTCTCTCTCTCTCTCTCTCTCTCTCTCTCTCTCTCTCATACAAATATAAATATAGTTGATGAGATTTATTAGGAACTATTTTTACATGCAGCAGTACGTCTTAGGTGCATTAATGATCGACTTTCTTGTAGTTGTTGTTGTATTTGTTGTTGTTGTTGGGGGATTAGATGGAGGGTTGATAAGACAATTGGGATTTGTCGCAGCATTTTTTTAGATATCAAACTAAATTTTTGGAGTGAAGATTTGACAACATATTTGCCTCTTCAGTCTTCTCATGTATAAAGCCACAACAAATAATTTTTCCAACTTTACTTCAGCCATCTGATCTGATGTGCCTTTTAAGCAACTTGGTTGAGCCCGAGAACTTTCTGTCCTCTACTGTACTTATTACTTCTCAGCTTGTTCTTCCTCTGTCCAATTACTCTTATTTCCTATTTTACTCCAGCCATATGGTCTGGTCTGTGCCTTTTAAAGATTGTTCATGTTTAGTCTGGAAATGACTGCATGCAACACATATATTTCCCTAGCATTCTTTTATACTTAAGCGGGCCCACCTCGTTTGTTTTTCTCTCTCACTCCCTCTTTCTCTCTCTCTCTCTGGTTTGTATCCATTCGGCCCCATTCAGCCTACTGTTTTAAGACATTTACCCCCATCCAGGTGTCGATTTTTTTCCTAGCGAGCGGGAGCGAGCCAGCATATTGTTTAAAATGTGTTTGATAGCAAGCTAAATGTGTACATTTCTCGATAGAAAAATGTCTCCGGCGAAACCTGATTTCTCCATACAATGCTGGCTCGCTTTCGCTCGCCAGGAAAAAATCGACACCTGGATAGAGATAAACGTCTTAAAACAGTAGGCTGAATGGGGCCGAATGGATACAAGCCAGAGAAAGAGAGAAGAGGAGACAAAAAAGCAGGTTCCCCCCTTAACCCATGTAACCAGATGACTATAATATTAGTTTTAATATTTCACCACCGTCTGAGGCGATTGTAATGCATCTTAAAACTATAGGTTCAATTAAGATCATGTTTGTCCTTTAAACTGTAGACGTATTCTTAAGGGGGCCCACCTCGTTTTTCTTCTCTCTCTCTCCCTCTCTCTCTGGGTTGTATCCATTAGGCCCCTTTCAGCCTACTTTTTTACGACGTTTACCCCCCTCCAAGTGTCGATTTGTTTCCTAGCGAGCGGTGGCGAACCAGCATATCTTTAAAGTGTTTTTGACAGCAAGTTAACTTTGTACATTTTTCGATAGAAAAATTACTCCAGCGAAGCCGGAGTTCTCCATAAAATGTTGGCTCGCTATCGCTCGCCAGGAAGAAATCGACACCTGGATGGGGATAAATGTCTTAAAACAGTAGGCTGAATGGGGCCGAATGAATACAAGCCAGAGAAAGAGAGAAAAGGATTGAAAAAAGCAGGTCACCCCCTTTAAGCTGATTAAATTGGTCTGCAGGTAGCCATTATATAGTTAAGTATGAGTCTTGTTATTGAGAGCCGTATAAGTGTGTGTGAGTAAGTGTGTGTGCGTTGCTTATTGTGTGTAGGTGTTTTTACGTTCATAATTGTGTGTGTGCGTGTGTCAATGTTAATAATGTGTGTAGGTATATGTACGTCTGTAAATGTGTGTGTTCTTAGCATGCGTACGCGTTTAAATATGTGTAAATGTATGCGTTCTAAAGTGTGTGCAGGTGTATATACAGTATGTGTATAATAGTGTGTATGTGGATGTGGGTGTGTGTGTGTGTGTGTGTGTAGAAGCCCTACTCAGCCATGTTTCAACTTATACTACGAGTGCCCCCCCCCCCCTCCCCCCATCCGTGCAGTGACCCCTTACTATTACTATCTATCTATCTATCTATCTATTTTTATATATATATATATATATATATTATGCCAGGTTCTTTACTGGAGTTTAATTGGGCAATGGTAGGTTCTTACTCGACTGGAGAAACTAAAGCCAAACTACACATGCACAAAAGTCGTAAAGGATAAATATAATACTGAATACACACATGAATTTTCTTTTAATAATCACTTAAATGCACAACACGAATAATTCACCTTACACTGATACCTAGAATAATTCACAATATAAAATGCCTAGCACGGACGAGGATCCACGACGGACCTATAGAATACACTTAGCCCTCCTATTCTATCACTTGCGTAGATTACGGAGATACACTTGGTTCGCACTGGTGGAGGAATTAATATAACTCCTTTCGCAATCCTATTCTAGCACTGTGTAGCTCTGGAGATATGGGCACTGGTGGATGAAGTGTGAGTTGCTGAGTCCTTTCTCCATCGAGCCGCTTAGGTGGTCCTGCCGTGTGGTAAGTGGGTAGGGATACAGATGGACTAGTTGGCTTTGGGTCTTAAATAGTAGTTCCTTATGTCATGACACAGGGTGCATACCATCGTATGAACGCGAGCATAAACTTGGACATGTCTAAAGTTATGGCTGCTCGACTATCCTGACCATTATGCTAGTCGGTGATGTAGTTCTGTTCCGGTTCTCTTGATGTAAGGTCTTTAATACAAAGTTGCTCGTGTCATGACAGATTAACTAGGTATCGGCCTAATGTGAGGAATAAGTAAGATCATGACCTTACTAGCTCGCTCAATCTACCTCTGACCATTGTAAGAGTGTTCAAAGAACCCAGGGGTCGGGTATTAAACCTTTTTACAGCATATGTCCTTGACCATGGTGTTGCACAAATGCAGTATGGACTATTATGTGCTAAGTGCCGTTACTTGTACAGAATCTGGCAAAGCCCAAACTATTATAGCTGTCTTGCCATGGCAAATACTTCTTTAATAGCTTTGTAGAGTACTGGATTGATCCTGAAAGTCAGTTTGTGGCATGCCCTTGGTGCTACTTCCAGTTTCAAAACTTGCAGCCTAAAAGAGATCATAATGTTGTCACTACACCATGGTGTGTAAGAACAAAGGTTCACTAGTAGGGAAAAGAACTCTCAGTCAATAAGGTAGTCAGCCATGGCATGAGTACTCGAATGAATGATAGGGTAATTTAGGCTCAAATCTTACATGTAAGTCAAATGAGCCCTCAAATTGCTGACTTTACCTTGTTCTCACCGAGATGGTCCTGACGATTGCTGCTATGTCCCAGGGCTGGTACTTGGAGGTCAGAAGGTCATAGGAGCAGGGGGGGGATCTAGGGGGGTTGAGGTAGCCCCTCTAGAAATTCCCGCGCTGGTGGTGAGAAACCTGCACGGAAGAGCGGCGCAAATGAAGGGGGGAGATTTGGGTATGTTGTCCTTCGTTGGTTTGGCGGTATTGTATTTTCTTCTCCTGTCCTCCTGCTTTGTTGATTGTGATGCTGATTGTTTTTCCTGGGGTGGGTGGTAGATTGTGGTTGATCGCCGATTCAGATTGATAATTCTGATATTCTACGCAATATCACTATTACAGAGAGAGAAGTATTGAAATGTTTACATAAACTCAAGGTAAATATAACGCCCGGACCTGATACAATCTCACCTAGAGTTCTAAAGGAAGCTAAGGATGAGCTCTCCAAACCACTGACATTGCTATTCAATAAATCCTTGCAGTCTGGAACTACGCCTGATCAATGGAAGCTAGCTAACGTAACACCAATTTTTAAAAAAGGCAGCAAATCCCTACCCAGTAACTATCGTCCAATTAGCTTAACCTCAGTTGTATGTAAAATGCTAGAAACGCTCATATGAGACAGACTCGTAAATAACTTAGAGGAAAATAACATACTTAAAGATACTCAACACGGCTTTCGTAGCAAACGTTCCTGTTTAACAAATCTCTTAGACTTCTTCCACGATATCCTCAACCTCTATGATGAGAGTAAAGCTGTAGCTATTATATACCTTGATTTTCAAAAGGCCTTTTAACAAAGTTCCCCACAAACGTTTACTGCTAAAACTAAAAGCGAATGGAATACAAGACGGTGTGTTGAAATGGATAGAAAATTGGCTCCGCGACAGAAAGCAAAGAGTAGTCATAAACGGTAGGGCATCTAAATGGACCAATGTAAGTAGCGGGGTACCCCAGGGATCGGTACTAGGACCAATTCTCTTTCTAATTTACATCAACGACATAGATGAGGGTCTCACCTACAATCTGAAAATTTGCTGACGATACACAAATTACAAATAGCGTACTCTCAAAAGAACAAGTTGACGATATGCAACACAATCTAGATAAGTTGTCACGTTGGGCCCAAATTTGGCAAATGAGTTTCAATGCGGAAAAATGTAAAGTACTACATATCGGATACCAAAATGAGAAAGCAAACCATTCGAAGAATGGCACTCAGCTTAAGAATGTAAACAGAGAAACCGATCTGGGAGTAACAATATCGAGTAACTTAAAACCGAGTCAACAATGTTCAGAAGTTGTTAAGAAAGCAAACAAAATAATTGGCTTTATAGGCAGGTCATTTGAGCATAAATCCAAAGAAGTTATCCTAACCCTTTACAATTCCTTAGTCCGCCCTCTTCTGGAATACTGTGTTCAATCCTGGTGCCCTTATTACCAAAAAGATATAGACAAGCTAGAACGAGTTCAACATAGAGTTACCAAAATGATACCTAGCCTAAAGAACAAACTATACGAGGAGCGTCTTAGAGAATTAAATCTATTTCCTTTAACCCAGCGCAGATTAAGAGGCGACTTAATTCAAGTGTTCAAAATCATCAAAGGCATCGACAATATGAACTGTAGTAAGTACTTCACTATCGACCAATCTAATTACACGCGTGGAAACGGTTGACAACTCGATTGAAGAAGAAATTCTTAGATTCGTGCGAGTTAAAAGATTTACCGATAATTTTGCAACCGTTTCCCCGCTGTTAGTTAGTATTACTGTTAGTCTACCTATCTATCTATCTATATATATACCTGTATATACTGTATATACTGTATATATATATATATATATATATATACTGTATATATATATATATATATATATATCTATATATATATATATATATATATATATATATATATATATATATATTATATATATATATATACAGTATATATATATCTGCGAATATATTTAAGATGGCAGGCCCCAAAACCAACGGTACATCGAATGGCCAGCATAACCACACAAGCCACATCTTTACACCAGTTAACCACACCAGTAAGAAGTTTTTTCTCATCCACCATCCTTCAAAGAAAACGGAAGACCTCCCCCTGGTCATTAAGGACTCTCCCACTAAGTCCTTCAGGGCCCTCCCCCTGGTCCTCACTATCAAAAAGGACATTTCTCTAATCCTTCAGGACCCTCCCCCTGGATCCTCAAGACATCCCCCTGTTCTTCACTATCGAAAAGGACGTTTCTCCACCACCTCCACCAAGACTTAGATTGCTCAGAGAATATGTTTATGCAATCTACTCACCAGCGCCCAGAATATTACAGGGGCAAATGGGCCTGAACAGTGCCTGACCAACCCATGCCCCCGAAGATACAAACACAATCCTCTATATATATGTACTAAGATAATTAGAAGACCTGCAAGACAGTTGTTGCATTTATAGCTTCAAGTGTTTTCCATTGTTCACAGCAACCCTGGACCTTCCAGTTGCCCCCATGAATATTGTAATATTACCTTGGAACCAGGCCCATGTTATAATACCTGAGCTCCAAGGTTAGAATGTATAGGTACCTCACAACAACCACTTTTCCTCTCTTCTTAATACCCCTTTTCCCCGAGTTCATTGACACCTGAAGCAAGAATAAATTAGCATAGGACCTCAAAAAAACCTGAGGAAAGTATGCAAACTGCCACCACCCCAAACGTCTTATCCTTCGGATTGAGGCTTCTTGGCCAGTTTGTCGGTCTGCCCCAGCCTCCTCACCCCCTGCCCTTGAGAGTGCCTCCGGACGTAGCACCTACCGGACTCCTGTAGGGCTACCTGTCTGCTGCCTGACGCCCCGAACCGAGGACCTCTACTCGAGCTACGTAAACAGGCCTGGACCTAGGACCCCTGCTCGGATTACGTAAACCGGCCTAATCCTAGGACCCCTGCTCGAGGAGGTAACCAGCCGTGCAGTATTGGCTACTACCCTCCACGTCGACCAGACCAGCACTCTCGTCCCCTACCCTCCCAACTACTTAAGTGTTTCTGTATTTCTCTTTGTTGATTATTGTTGTGAGGTATTGATTATGTAAATATGTGAACCGTGTTGTGCCCTGATTTAATTGTGATCTGTGCCCTAGATCACATACTTGCGTAATAGCTTCATCCTTCTAAACTTGAGTTATTCTATATTCATTTTACTTTTAAACCTTGATCCTGAGTCAAGGCTATTAATTAATTTATAAACTTACACATACGTTATATATCAGTGTTACTAAAATATATTCAGACCCCACGCTCGCAGATTTACTGACTACGTGTATGTTGATTTATTATTTGTGAGTTGAAGCCCTAGTATATTCCGTGGTCAATCCATTTATATAATCAGTCTTTACCTAGAGCCTACGCCCAATTTTCCAACGAGTGCATAGTGTAATTCCTTTATTCTTTCGCTAATTAATCGCATATGGAATATATTCTATAGACGTGCTTTTATGTGCATGTAAATCTTGATGTGATATTTCGAATACCGTGTTTAGGAATTCTTTTCCCAGTGGATCGTCTCACTTTCATCCACCATACATTAATTGAGCCTGTGTATTTTATGTCTTCCATACTGTTAACCCGTTCAGTACCGATCTGATGCTGCCCGTTTTAAGTATCAATGAGTAGGACTTCGTCGCTTATGCCCCATGTACTAAAAATTGTGCCTGTACATTTCTATTCCCCTCGCACTGTTAACCCGTTCAGTACCGAGACTGATATTGCTTTAAATATCAATGAGCCAGACTTCGTCGCTGGCGCCAATTCCGATCTATTGATCGACAAGAGTTGATGCCTAGAGTTCTAAAGGAAGCTAAGGATGAGCTCTCCAAACCACTCACATTACTATTCAATAAATCCTTGCAGTCTGGAACTATGCCCGATCAGTGGAAACTAGCCAACGTAACACCGATATTCAAAAAAGGCAGCAAATCCCTACCCAGTAACTATCGTCCAATTAGCTTAACCTCAGTTGTATGTAAAATGCTAGAAACGGTCATACGAGACAGACTCGTAAATCACTTAGAGGAAAATAACATACTTAAAGATACTCAACACGGCTTTCGTAAAAAACGTTCCTGTTTAACAAACCTCTTAGACTTCTTCCACGATATCCTCAACCTCTACGATGAGAGTAAAGCTGTAGATATTATATACCTTGATTTTCAAAAGGCCTTTGACAAAGTTCCCCACAAACGTTTACTGCTAAAACTAAAAGCGCATGGAATACAAGACGGTGTGTTGAAATGGATAGAAAATTGGCTCAGCGACAGAAAGCAAAGAGTAGTCATAAACGGTAAGGCATCTAAATGGACCAATGTAAGTAGCGGGGTACCCCAGGGATCGGTACTAGGACCAATTCTCTTTCTAATTTACATCAACGACATAGATGAGGGTCTCACCTGTACAATCTCAAAATTTGCTAACGATACAAAAATTGCAAATAGCGTACTCTCAAAAGAACAAGTTGACGATATGCAACACAATCTAGATAAATTGTCATGTTGGGCCCAAATTTGGCAAATGAGTTTCAATGCGGATAAATGTAAAGTACTACATATCGGATACCTAAATGAGAAAGCAAACTATTCGATGAATGGCACTCAGCTTAAGAATGTAAACAGAGAAACCGATCTGGGAGTAACAATATCGAGTAACCTAAAACCGAGTCAACAATGTTCAGAAGTTGTTAAGAAGGCAAACAAAATAATTGGCTTTATAGGCAGGTCATTTGAGCATAAATCCAAAGAAGTTATCCTAACCCTTTACAATTCCTTAGTCCGCCCTCTTCTGGAATACTGCGTTCAATCCTGGTGCCCTTATTACCAAAAAGATATAAACAAGCTAGAACGAGTTCAACGTAGAGTTACCAAAATGATACCTAGCCTAAAGAACAAACCATACGAAGAGCGTCTTAGAGAATTAAATCTATTTCCTTTAACCCAGCGCAGATTAAGAGGTGACTTAATTCAAGTGTTCAAAATCATCAAAGGCATCGACAATATGAACTGTAGTAAGTACTTCACTATCGACCAATCTAATTACACGCGGGGAAACGGTTGCAAAATTATTGGTAAATCTTTTAACTCACACGAATCTAAGAATTTCTTCTTCAATCGAGTTGTCAACTTGTGGAATGGGCTTCCCCGAAACGTTATAGACTGCATCACCGTTGATTCATTTAAACTCCGCCTAGACAAATATCTCGCATCAAACCCGCGACTGACTGCGTTTGTAAATGAATAACTTTATTTTATCCCCCCCTCAGTTACTAACCCATCTGTCCCCTACTAACTTCCTAATCCTGCCACGGACATTAGTTCCAGGGCAGTAATTCCCTTTCCAATGTTCCCTTACCCACTCTAAACCACTGTTTGGACACTTGATCCTCAGTGTTTTGGAGGACAAGCAACCTAGAAGGGTCACTAGATATGTTGTTGCTTGATTTCCTTTGTACTCCTTTGTACAACTGTTATCCCGTTCAGATATACTTTTTAAGATTAATTTATAAGTGTTCATTCAAGCCTGAGCCTAGTGGAACTCAGTTAGTTATTTTGTTTTTCTTCCTATGTTGTCTTAATCGCGAATATTGAAGATTCCATTTTGACATAATTAATATCATCAAGTAGAAGTAAAACTCGAATTCCCTTCTTGCCAAATTGACGTTGTTACTTTGCTTTACCTAAGAAAAATATAGAACCACGAATTCCTAAGCTTGGTTCGTTATCGTAGCATATGTTCAAGTAATATAATTCTGTGATAAAATATAAATTCCCTTTCGAGCTATTTTGATACTTCTCATTTATCATAAATAATAATTTCAGTCCATTCTTGTAATTTAAATTCACCTTGCATTCCGCCTAAGAATATCGTTGCACTAACTAGAACAAGTATTTATCACTAGAACAGTCCAACTAGTGACCTTCCCAGTGACCTGACCAAAAGGCAAGTTCACGCAGTCACCGTTAAGACTCCACCTGAGCCGTACGGGTGACTCCCCCGAACCTTGGGGCTATATTTTAAACGAAGTGGCTACGGGACACCACCAGTGGTGTCACGCAGCCCAGCCAGTGAGGCTGGGCTACGGGACACCACTGGTGGTGTCCCGTAGCCCAGCCTCACTGGCTGGGCTGCGTGACACTACCAGTGGTGTCTCGCAGCCCAGCCACACTGGGTAGGCTACGGGACACCACCACAAGTGTTCCACGTATACAAAGCTTGATTTTATAGCTAAATTTGTTCATATCGTATTTCCATCTATTTTTTCTTAGTTTAAACACGTGCCCTTTGATCCTATCAGGTTACCTCACAACAAAGTCTTTGTAAATCGTTGTTATAATTATACCCCTCACACGTCTTCTCCTCCAAGCTTGGGAAATTGAGATTCTTCAGTGTGTGTGTGTGTGTGTACAAATGAATGGTAACGGTGTGGATGGAAATATTTACGAATGGGTTTGTGAATGAAAGTACGAAATGTTTCTGTGATTGTGAATATAAAGGTGTGTTTGTGTAAGTGTGTGTGCACGTGGTTGTATGTTTGTGAGTAGAATTATACATGGCAGGGTAGGTGCTTTTAATAGTGAAACCTTGCCCACTTGTAAATGAAAATGTGTGTGTGTGTGTGTGTTGTATAATATATATATATATATATATATATATATATATAATACTGTATATATATATATATATCTGCCATGGTCAGGTTACATACAGACATAGGGAAGATAAAGATTGGGAAATGAGTGAGACGGGGCGACACGATCTCACCTACGGTTTTCAAGTGATCTTTAGAATGTGTTCATGAAAAAAAGGAATACTTACAGATGGGGAATACCTTAACCACTTCGAATTTTCAGATTACAAAGCAGAACACCTTACCTTGTTGCTTTTAATGCTCCCGAAACCCAATTTGCAGATTACAAAGCAGAACACCTTACCTTGTTGCTTTTAATGCTCCCGAAACCCAATTTGCAGATTACAAAGCAGAACACCTTACCTTGTTGCTTTTAATGCTCCCGAAACCCAATTTGCAGATTATAAAGCAGAACACCTTACCTTGTTGCTTTTAATGCTCCCGAAACCCAATTTCTCCATCTTACTACCCGTCCGGAACCGCCAGAAGACTATCGCTTATACTTCAACAATACAAACATCAATCATTCATCTTCTCTCAATATTCTTGGTTTCTCTTTTTCTTCTGCTCTTACTTAGAAGGACCATATTACCAGTCTTGCTAAGGCAGCCTCCCAGAAGCTGGATGTGCTCAACCGCCTCAAGGAGTTCTTTACCCATGCTCAGCTTCTTGCTCTGTACAAGGGCACAGTGCGTACACACGAAGTTTGAAGCAATTTAAGTCATAGGAAGAGTGAAAGACTGATTCTGGGAGAGAGTTCCAGAGCTCAGCAGTTGAATAGAAGAAAGACTGTACCCTAGTACCAAACATATATAAATTCAATAATGTCCAACTCCAATATCCTTACACAGTTATATGTTAGCAACTACTATTAATTATTACTACCTCCTCTCCCAAAAAGTGAATATATATATATATATATATCTATATATATATATATATATATATATATATATATATATATATATATATATATATATATATATATAATATACCGTATATATATATATATATATATATATATATATATATATTATATATATAATTTGTTTAAGGTGTGTGTATGCGTGAGTGCGTGCGTGTGGGAGTCTGCAGAAAGCCGTTTGGCGCACACAAGGCAGATCCCTCTCACACCCAACCCAGAGTTGGAAAGCGTGGGGAAACATGACATGCAGTGATTGGCAAAATCACGAGAGTCACGGAAATGGTTATGTGAGGCCTTTTGTGCTTATTATATTCCGTGTGTGTCTCCAGAGTTCGGGTCCCAGGGATGACCACATTGATTAATTAATTGCATTACCTACAAATATATGGTTAGTAGGTTTGGTGAAGGTACATATACAGTATATATATATATATATATATATATATATATATATATATATATATATATATATATATATATATATATATATATATATATATATATATATATATATATATATATAAAGCAAAATTTATCAAATGTAAACAAACAGAACCTACACACTGGGTGTGTGGGTCCTGGAAAAAACAATATTGCGATATATTCGCTATCATTGAGCCTCAGTAAATTTGTCATGTCCCCTTTTAAATCACACTTGCCCATTTGATCATATCCTCTCTAACCCTACTCCTCCTTAATGGATGTAGGCCTAATGTGTTCAATCTTTCTCAATATAAGAACATAAAAAAATGAGAGTCTGCAGAGAGCCGATTGGCCCACACAAGACAGTTCCCTCTCACACCCAACCCTAATTACAAGGCCTAATTATAGGCTCAGCTCACTAATACCATGAGGATCGACCTCACCAAAACGGTCAGAGGACAGACAATGAGGGTCTGTCAAGCGCCGATTGGCCCACACCCGGTAGATCCCCCTCACACCCAACCCATCTTGTCCATAATTATGCCAATCTATTTTTTTCTTAATGCTCTCTATAGTTCTTGATTCCACTATAACACTTGGTAGCTTATTCCACCTACAGTATCTACAACTCTGTTACCAAACTAATATTTGCCTATATCTTTTCTGAAACTAAAAATATCTAATTTGAAACCATTTGTTCGAGTTCTTTCGCTATCACTTGAATACGTAAGGAAGATTTCTATCATGTGTAAGGTCCTAGGACTTACATATAAGAACATAAGAACATAAGAAAACGGGAGTCTGCAGAAAGCCGATCGGCTCATAAAAGGCAGATCCCTCTCACACCCAACACTAATTATAAGGCCTAATGATAGGCCCAACTCACTAACACCATGAGGACTGACCTCACCAAAACGATCAGAGGTCAACATGGGAAAACGGGGGTCTGCAGAGCGCCGACTGGACAACAACCGGCAGATTCCACTCACACCCAAACTCCATTATAAATAATAAATGGGGCATTAGGATAACACCATAGAGGATTTTTTTAGACTAAATATATGGATTCATATGGTAATAGTTTGTTCTAGGACCTACATCAAGTGCTTGATTTATTACCAAGATAGTTGTTGTTGTTGTTGTTGTTCCCTAAGCTGCCTGGCCGAACAGCCCCGAGTCCCTGAGAAAGGCCATGGCCACGATCGGGCTTTCCCACAGAGCTCTCATTGAGTGTAGATTGTGTTGTTGGCGTAAGTGGTTGTGTGAAATGCAGTCTTCTATGATGTGTTTAATGGTATGGGGTGCTGTGTTACATCCCGGGCAGGCGTCGACAACGGAGTCATCCAGTCTCTTCTGATAGCTCAGGAGAGCTGGATGGTGTCCGCATCTCAGCCTGGCCAGGTGGACTCTGTCCTCGCGAGGAAGGGAGGATTCGGAAGGATGGATTTCGGGAGGTCGTGCATGCAGCTGTGTGTTGTCTGTGAGTGAGTGGATGGATCGGTGAGAGATATGAGTATGGATGTGCTTCTGGAAGTTGGTTCGGGGTGGGCAGGGAGGGAGAGAGGACAATAATTGTGTGTGATACCGTGTGCTGGGTGTTGTTTTGATATTTCTTGGTGTCTGTGGGTGTGTTGCCATGTAGTTTAGTGGGTGGTCTTGGTTCGTGGAGGCTGCTGCCAGGAATTGAGTGCCTCTCATGTCCAGATGGTCTTTGACTTTGAGGATTTTGGTTTCTTGATGTAGGTGATCTGTGGGTGCAGTAGCTGTGCAGCCTGTAATGATCTTCAGGGCTTTGTTTTGAATAGTCTGTAAGGTCTTATGATGTGTTTCAGCTAGGTTAGAAGCCCAGGCTGGGCTTGCGTATTCCATCACTGATCTTATGTATTGTTTATATACTGTGGTGGTAGTTTCTTTGTTGTGTCCAAATTTTGTGTGAGCAAGTGACCTGAGGGCGTTAAGTCTGGGTGTCAGTTTCTTTTTAATGTTTGTGGTGTGCTGTTTGAATGTCATATGAGTATCATATGTTACTCCTAGGATTTTGGGTGTGTGTGTATGTGTTAGGGGTGTGTTGTTTATGGTGAGTTGAGGGATGTATTCGTGTTCTCCTGTCCAACTTGTGAGCAGGGTTGCGGTGGATTTGGCTGGGGCTAGATTAAGTCTGTTTGTAGTGCACCAGCCATGTAGTGTGTTGAGATAGGGTTGAAGGAGATCTGTTGCTCTTTTTGGGTCATGGTGTGTGCATGTGAGTGTTATGTCATCTGCATAGGAGGCTAAGTTTATTTGGGGCGTATTGGGTGTAGTTATATCGTGCATGTACAGATTGAAGAGTGCGGGCGATAGGACGGATCCTTGTGGGACTCCGTTTGGAAAGTTTCTGATTTTAGATGACTGACCGGCAAAAGATACGTGTGCACATCTGCCTGCTAGGAAGTTGGCCAGCCACCGTTTTGTGTTGTTGTGCATGTTTGTGTTGTAGATTTTGTTTGTTAGGTTGTGGCGGGGGATGGCATCGAAGGCTTTACTAATGTCGAGTGTGGCTAATAGTGATCTGTGTGGTGGTCTAGCTGAATTGATGCCGTCGAAAGCTCTTTGTGTAAGGTCTGTGAGAAGAGTGTTTGTGGAGTGCAGTGGCCTAAAGCCATGTTGTGTTGGAGCTAGGGGTAGGTCAGGTGTAATTAGTTGTAATACTAGGCGTTCCATGACTTTGGAGGGGGAGCAAAGGAGTGTGATGGGGCGGTGCGAGGAGGGTAGCGTGGGGTCTTTGTTGGGTTTGGGGAAAGTGATGATGATACCATGCTTCCAAATGTCTGGTATTGTGTTGTGTGAATAGCTGTAGTTTGATATGTTAGTGAGTGCTTGTATGCCTTGTGGTCCCAGGTGTCTGAGGTGTATGTTGCTTATGTTGTCTAGGCCACAGGCGGGTGAGTGCTTGAGATTGTTGATGATATGCTTTGTCTGGTGATTGGTGAAGGGTGTATAGTCAGGGTCTGTGGGGAATTGTCTCTTACGTCGGATGACACATCGGTCGTCTTTGTGAGGTTTTAGGTGGCTGACATGTGAAAAGTGATTGATGAGAGTGTTTGCTTGTTGTTTACATGAAGGAGTAGAGTCTGTTGTTGTGATTGCAGCATGTGATTGTGTTGTGTTGCTGTTGGAAAGTGTGATGCTGTTTAGTGTTTTGTATAGTTTTTTGGGGTTTGTTTTGTGATCAAGTGTTTGTAGGAAGTTATTCCAATTTAGTTTTTGTTGTTCTTGTATTTTGTTGTTAGTTTGGGTGTTGAGTGCTTGAATTTGTTGTGTGATGTCTTGTGTGTGGGGTGTTGGGGAGTGTTTCAGTATGTCGCGTTGTCTGATGAGGTTTTGAATTTCTGGTGTGAAGTTGGGGTTGTGTCTTTTTCTGTTACCTCTTGGAATGTGTTTCTTGTCAGCGTTTTGGATAGTTTTATTGAGTATGTGTACAGCATTGTTGATGTTAGTGATGGGTGTACTGTTTAGAGTTGTGAAGTGTTGTTCTGTCTCATTTGTGAATGCTTCCCAGTTAGCTCTTTTATAATTGGTGTATGTGTGTTTGTGGCTAGCTGGGGTGAGTCTGGTTTTGGTGGTGATAATGATCGGGAGGTGGTCAGAGCCTAAGGTTCTGACCACCCTCCAGGATGTTGTGGGGGCGAGTTCTGGGGAGCAAAAGGTGATGTCTGGAGATGATGGGTTATAGAGGGCTTGGTGAGGAATATGGGTATGTTGATGGATGTCGTTAAGGATGATGAGGTTATCGGTTTGGTTTTGTAGTACCAGCCCTCTGTCTGTGTCGGGGTTGTCGACAAACCAGGCCGACGTCTTGGCGTTGAAGTCACCACCCAGGATGATGTGTGGGGTGTGTGGGGTGTTTGTGATGTGTTGTAAGTGTGGTCTGTATTCATTTGGTACTGTAGGGGATGTTTGGGGAGGGATGTATGTGTTTATGATGGTTATGTTGGAGTTGTTGCCAGTGCGTATTTTAATTGACTGTATTTCTGTTGTGTTATCATTTGGGGGGAGGAGTGATTTGGTTTGTACACTGGTTACTATGTATGATATTTCTTTGTGTACCAGGGTGATGAGTCCACCGCCCCCGCCGACAGCCCGGTCTTGTCTGATGGTGGTGAAATTATGAAATGTGGGTGTTTTTTGTGTTGTGCGGAGTTTTGTTTCTTGTAAGATGGCAATGTGTATGTTGTGTTGTTTGATGAAGTGTGAGAGTTCGTGTTTCTTTGTGTTGATGCCATCTATGTTCAGTTGAAGAATGTTAATGTTATGTGCACGATGTATGTTGGGTGCTGCTGCACGAGGATGGGGTGGGGGTGGGGGTGATGGGGGGGTGGGGGTGAGGGAGGGGCTGGGGGTTGGGATGGGTGAGGTGGGGGTGGGGATTGGGGAGCAGGAGATGGGGGTTGGAATGGATTAGGATGGGGTGTGGTGTGTTGAGTTGAGGATGTGGATGGTATGGGAAGGTTAGGTGGGTTAGGGAGGAGAGGTGGACGGGTTTTAGGGGGGGGAGTGGATGATATGGGAAGGTTAGGTGGGTTGGGGAGGAGAGGTGGACGGGTTTTAGGCGAGGGATTTGACTGGGAGAGGGAGGGGCATGAGGAACAGGTCCAGGTGTTTGTGTAGTGTTTCTTGGAGGCAAGTGTTGTGCAGGTGAAGTGGGTCCAGTTCCCACATGAATTGCAGAGAACTGAACCCTTAGTATGGCGACTCGAAGTGATGGGTTTTGAGCAAGTTGGACATATGTATGTGAACGTGGGTCCTGGGTTGCTCTCAATGTCTCCGGCTAGAAGAAGTCTTCGAGAAATGACAGCCGGAGAGTCATTTCTCGGTGTAGGAAAAACTGTGTGATGTGTGTGTGTGTGTGAGAGGTGTGGAAATTCCCGGCGCGACCGAAGCCGCTCCAAGGACCCGTGCCCCCAGGGAGGGGGCAGGGGATGGTTGTGACGGTTTGGCTCCCGAAACTGCTCCCCGCGGCCGGCATCCGGTTTTCCTCCACTGGTCGTTGATTTTGTCTTCGGCTGTGGAGGGTCGGCAGCCATCCGCGGTTGGCAGCCTCGGGAGGTGGCCCCACGGCGTAGACGCCGCCACATCAGGACCTGATGTGTACTAATAGTTTGAAATAGTATTAGTAAATAAGGTGAATATGGGCATTGCTCTAATCAAGATGGGTTGGGTGTGAAAGGGATCTACCTTGTGTGGGCCAATTGGCTTTCTGCAGACTCCCATTATCTTAGGTTGTTCTTATGTTATGTTCTCTCTCTCTCTCTCTCCTCCTCCTTTGTACTCCTTTGTACTCCTCTTCTAAGCAGCATGTGCCAAAGTACATAATTATATAAATTCAATAATGTCCAACTCCAATATCATTACAGTTATAGTTAAGTAACTTTTAATTAATTATCTCCTCCTCTACCCATATATATATATATATATATATATATATATATATATATATATATATATATATATATATATATATATATATATATATATATATATATATAATTATACATACATACATTCATACATACAATACGTACATATTTGTAATAGCACGTTAGCATCCACTATTAAATATTCAGTTAAATATAGAAATTGTATCAACTAAGAAAAGAGGTAGTGGGGAATGGGAGGAATTGTAATTAAAGGAAAAAGGCAGTCAATGGTACCAATTAAATGTGATAGAGGATCCACCTGGTCCTCTAATCACAGATTATACTCCTCCCACTCACCAATAATCTATTTTTGTTCTAATGCTTCACCCATTGTATATTCTAATACACACACACACACACATATAATATATATATATATATATATATATATATATATATATATATATATATATATATATATATATATATATATATATATTTAATGTGTGTGTTTGTGTGTGTGTGTGTTATAAACATTATAATAATTATTAGTTGTGACTGACTGACTTATTAGTTAATATTGCTATCATATTGCTAGAAAGACGAATATGTAGAGGAAATAATGATAGAGGTGTTTTAAGTGGATGAAAGGTATCAATAAGAGAGATATGTATATGGTATTATAGCTTAGTAACCTGTCTTTTGCCTCCTTCATACACAGAAAAGAAGAAGACAAAAAAAGAAAAAGGGTGCCCGCATAAAGCCAATTGGCCCACACAAGGCAGATCCCTCTTGTCCCAACCCATCTTGTCCATATGTCTATCTAATTGTATTTTGAAGCTCTCTATCGTTCTTGATCGCACTATGGTGCTAGGTAGCCTGTTCCACAGGTATATACAACTCTTACCAAACCAGTATTTGCCTATATTTCTTGAAACGAAAAGTATCCCATTTGAAACCATTTGTTTGAGTTTTTTAGCAATCGCTGAGCTTCAGTACATCTTTCATATCCCCTGTATTTAGCCTATCTCACTTACCCCCTTGAACACCTCTATCATATCTATCATATCATATATAACTCTGCGTCTTTCTAACGAATGTAAGCCTAGCTTCTTCAACCGGTCTTCATATGGAAGATTTCTAATATTACAGATTATTTTTTGTCATTCTTAGTTGTACTCTCTCCAAGGAATCTATGTTCATTATCTAATAGGGACTCCAATTTTGAACAGCATAATTCATGTGTAGTCTCACTAACGCTAGATAAAATGTCAAGATTACGTCTGCTGTTCTGTTACTCACACTTCTAGATATACATCCAAGAACTCTATTTGCCTTATTTCGAACACTGATGCATTGATTTCTTGGTTTCAAATCACAGTTGACGATGATTCTCAAGTCTTTTTCATTATTTGAGTTAGTTATATCCACGTTATCGAAATTGTATACTGCATTTCCTATCGATTTACTCAATTTTACTACACTGCATTTACCTTCATTGAACTTCATCTGTTGTGTAATATGTCTAAATCTATTTGGAGTGTTCCCATTTTAGTGTCATCTGTAAATGTACTGATTTTGCTAGTTATTCCTACATCAAGGTTGTTTATATATATATATATATATATATATATATATATATATATATATATATATATATATATATATATATATGTGAGAGAGAGAGGTACAATTTACAAGTAGGTGTTAATTTTCTGGATTACCTGGATTAGCTTGAGGTTGGTCAGCGGGTTTTTTTGTTGGCAACCTTCTTCGGCCGCACTCACATGGTAGCAATATAAATGTTTTATAATGCTATAGATTTACCAATTACAATCCCTATCCTAAATTAACCAAACATCACATTTGGATGCCAATAATCACCAGACAATACATGCATCAGCAATTGAGAAATGTTTCCTATTATCTTCTATGTTGATTCACTATATAAACACACACAAACTCATGCACATTCACATTTTCACGCACAAAATCATTCTGGAACACATATTCGTATTCCTACCCACAATGTCATTAACTCGCATTGCGTGTATTCACCTTGACGAACAAGTTCGGTGATTTATATTCATATATCTACACACACACACACACTTTTAGATTACCACTCGACAACGCACATATATTCGAACATACATTCACAATTACACACTCGCCTTCACATTTCCAATCAGAATAAACACGCACACACACATTGATATTCCCTCCCACAATCGCACCCACGCTCTAATGTTCTTTCAGAACCACACGCACAAATACATATTCGCATTCCTAATCACAAACACAAACACACATTCACAAAGACAAGTCATGTAAATGACTCTCTCTCTCTCTCTCTCTATCACACACACACACAAACCCATGCACACACACTCACACACACACAAACATATTGTACATTCATTATTAATTTTGTACATCCATTATACAAACACATATTTCCACTCACAAACATACAGGCTTTATGCTCGTACATGCACATTCCTACTCGTGCATGCAAGCTTGCACTGCGCCCCCCCCCCCCCCCCCCCCAACTGGCCTACGCAAGGCAGATCCAGCTCACACCCAATTAATTCATTGAGCTATTCAGTTTATTCTTGAAAGCCTACTGCTACTGAGCTGATCACTTTACAGTGTACTTTGCAATTTCTTTCACAAATATATAATTTTGTTCCTTCCAAATTATGACCCAAACGTACATGCCATAACACACGCACATACATAGTCATGTAGACATGCATTTGAACATCCATATAACATTCGTAAACAAACATTTATTTACGCACATATACTGTATTTGCATTACTTTATATTACTCACAAACATATTCATTTACACAAACACATGTAACTATCCACACATTGACGCACTTGTGCTTGTGAACGTCGTCAAGCTGTCTTATAGCACGTTATGCAAGTATGAATGACTTTACTTCTGTTTGATTATACCATAATGGTAACAGATATGTAGACAATAGACATGTGGAATAGGATACCTAGCGCCATTGTGGGATCAAGAACGATAGTTTCAAAATAAAATTAGATAAACGTATGAACGAGATGGGTTGGGTGTGAGAGGGATCTGCCTTGTGTTGGCCAATCGACTGTCTGCAGACTCCCATATGTTCTTATAAGATGGATATGTAAGACGAAGAATATACACACATATATAACGCTATATATAAGCCTAGTTAGATGTATAAATAGGTATGTGTGAGTGTGTGTGGCGTAGGGAGTTGAGTGTGGAATAGGTCTGTATAATTATACAACAAGTAGGATTATAATTTAATAAAGTCCAACGTTTTTAATGATAATATAAATAATACTCCAAAGAATTTCGATTCAACAGTCTAATTGGCTGAATTATATGGCGATAAATACGAAAACACTTGTGGTGGTGTCCCGTAGCCTAGGCTGGGCTGCGAGACACCACTGTTAGTGTCACGCAGCCCAAGGTTAAGAGATACAACAGGTTGGAGCATGGGGTCACTCAAACTCGTACCCGCTCGCGCATGACGTCACGAGGAAGGAAGGGTCGGAGGTCACTCGACTGTTTACCATTCATTCTCAAAGGAGCAGCCGAGCCAGCACTATCCTCCGTTTTCTTTTACTTCATACCGTGATGCTATAACTACTGTATAATGCCCTGTGAAAGTGCAGCTCTTCTATTTTAACTGAACAAAATGCCTTTATATTGTCAAGTTGTTGGATGCATTATATATAATATATATATATATATATATATATATATATATGTGTGTGTGTGTGTAGTATGTAGGCTATGAACCGTAAAACCGTGTAACTTCGGAATTTTTCGATTTTTTTTAACGATATCTCCTGACTTTAAACACATTATAGAGATATAACTAGGTAAAATGATGCGTGGTGATAGTGCGCGGTAATCCAGGAAGCCTCCTAAAATTATCCCCCATAATAAGAGAGCTATCCTTATCCTAAATGGTGTCCGAAGTCATCTTGAAAAGTGGCTAATTACTTATTATCGCCAATGTCCGAAGTTACGACCCAAGTCCGAAACGACCTGGTTTTACGGAATGTAATTATGTGTATGTATGTGTGTATACCGGTATATACCAGGTTCAGATTATGCTGTTCAAATTTGATGTCCTCATTACAGAATGGACATATATAGTTTATTTGGAGTCAGTACAACGAAGAATGACCAAAATTATCCATAATATTATATATCTTCCATATATAGAAAGGTTGAATAAATTAGTCTTGCACTCGTTACAGAGACCCATCTCGTCCAAATGCCTATCTAATTTTATCTTAAAGCTCTCTATCATTCTTGATCCCACTATAGCACTTGGTAGCCTATTCCACCTATCTACAACTCTGTTACCAAACCACTATTGGCCTATATCTTTTCTGAAACGAAATGTATCTATCTTGAAAACAATTGTTATAGTTCTTTCGCTATCACTGGGCTTTAGTACATTTTTCATGTCCCCTCTATTAATCCCACTAACCCACTTGAACACCTCTATCAAATCCCCTCTAACTCTGCGTCTCTCTAATGAATGAACATAAGAACATAAGAAAATGGGAGTCTGCAAAAAGCCGATCGGCCCTCACAAGGCAGATCCCTGTCACACCCAACCCCACAAAAACCTATAGGTATTTAAGGGAAAAGATTAAGTTTCCACTACCATGCATAAGTACCCTAAATCGATGGATTGCAAAAGTTAGTGTGGAACCAGGAGTACTGTCATCAATTATTAAAGTTTTACAATACAAATCCACGTCAATGACAGATTTTGAGCGACTGTGTGTATTGTCATTTGATGAGACAACTATAGCTCACGAATGGACTTATGATAAAGCAACTGACACACTTTATGCACCCAAAAACAGAGTACAATGTGCGATGATAAGAGGATTGACGAGCCCTTGGAAATAACTCATATATTATGATTTTGACACAAGCATGACCATGGACATTCTGTTTAAAATTATTTCTAAGGTAGAAGCAGTTGGATTTTTGGTAGTTGCTATGGTCAGTGACTTAGGACCAACAAACCTGAGGCTATGGAAAACATTAGGTATCAATGTAGACAAACCATTCTTTACAAATCCAGCTGCTTCTAACAGGAATATATATGTTTTTGCAGATGCCCCCCATTTAATCAAACTAATTAGGAACAATTTCCTTGACTCAGGTTTTCAGTTATATGACGACAAAGAAAAGAATGTCAACAGTGAATGTGTCCGAGAACTGATAAATATGAGTAAACTGGACCTAAAAGCAACCTATCATTTGTGTTTCAATCATATATATGTGAGAGGGGTGAAGCGCATGAATGTTCGCCTTGCGGCGCAATTGCTGTCAGAAAAAACCGCAAAAGCATTAATGTATTTTGGAGAACAGGGATTACTGCTGAGCAAAGACTGGAAGAATACAAGTATTTATATTGCATTGGTTGATTCGTGGTTCGACTTATTTAATTCCCGAAATCCAACAGATAAAAAACTGTCACGAGCGGCATATGGGCTGCAATTACCCAATCAAAACAAATTACTGAATGAAATGCTTAACACCACAAAGTCAATGCGAGTCAAAGGTAGGGGTAGCTTGTATCAATTTCAAAAAGGAATTATTGTATCGTGCCAGTCTTTGCTCGGTTTATATGAGATGCTAAAAGAAAAATATAACATCTCCTATATAATGACATATCGGTTGAATCAAGATGTATTGGAACATTTTTTTTTTGTCTTAGGCAAATAGGAGCTTCAAACCACCAGCATCCATCACCTGTACAAGTTAAGTATCGAATCAAATCATACCTGCTTGGGAAGAACATAGAGTTGGTAGGAAACAATTATAACACTGACAACAAACAAAATGATTCAAGCATATCCGAAGCTGTTTTTTCTCAAACAGAACCATCAGTCTACTGCAACTGACACAACAGAAAACCTTGAACATGAACTCCTGTTGTCAGCAGTATTATTTTCTAGTTATGAAGGAAATGCATGCGACTCCAGTGACTATGATACTGAAATTCCAGTTGGTATGTCAAGTACAAATTTATCCCAAGAAAATGAAAATGAAGGTTTGAGGTATATTGGTGGATATATTGCCAGCAAGTTTCCCCAGCATGAATTTCTAGGTCAGAAAGTGTCAGAGGATGACACAACCTGGATTGGGAAAATATGCAGAAAAGAAGGGATGCTTATGACACCCAAAAAGGAATTCTTTGAACAGCTTAAATTAATGGAAAAAATCTTTGTGTGTTTTCATGGGAAAACGGAGTTCAAAGCTGGCAAAAACTCAGTAAAATGATTGTGTAAAGAAATTGTTGGTATGGTGACTTTACCATGGGAAGTAATTAGTTTTTTTGTAAGATGCCGAATGTTTTTTAGAATACGGATTTTAAACAGAAATATGAATGCTAATGATCTTAGAAAAACTAAATCTAAAATGTCTAAACTAATAAAATCAGTGTGAAATCCTCGTGTTTATGTAATCCTTATCCCTCTTTGTGCAAGCTAATTATATTATAAGAATAAGAAAATAGAACAATAACCAAGCAAAATGAAGATACCGGGTATAAAAAAATACCGGTACTAATATTAATTAACATGTTTGACACCCCTGGTCTAGTGGCAGCACTTTGGCTGGCAGGCGAGCGTTTTTCTAGCTTTCTTTCTCTCGCCCCACCTTCTGACGACAACAGGCTGTGCGTGCGCCAACCTGTTGTATCTCTTAACCTTGACACAGCCCAGCCAGTGAGGCTGGGCTACGGGACACCACTGGTGGTGTCCCGCAGCCACTTCGATATTTAAAACCTCAACCCTCTCAGCTGTAGTGCTATGATCATTACCTAGCCGCCTAGCGCATTGATCTCTTTCGAGATCGCGGAAGATACGGGGCCCACATTCATTATTGCATTGAAGGTTTATTCATAATTACGTGTGTTATATCTTTAGGTATACTTTCTTATTTCACATGAATACTAGACTCTCACTATTGAGTTCTTCTAGTACCAGTATCGTTATTCAGAAGCAAGAGTAACATATATATTTGCTACTGTTGTTGGATCTCCCTTTATGATTCTTATAGTAATGTTCATATCATGTGCAATAAATAAAACCTTCATTTATGTTCCCACTTGTGTTGTTCTTGAGTACTACATTGATCTATTGAATACTAATATCATTGCATATAGAGCCTACTCGATACGTCCCTGTCAAGTATATTCCAGTCCATCAAACCAGTATTGGATTGTTTTACGGACTGTATCAAGGGAATAGAATTATTATATCCCGGCATAACAATATTTACCTATCAATCCTCAATATCACAACCCATAACTCTTTCATTCTCCTAGCTTGAATCTACATCATAGATATCCAACTATTCTCTCTGTCTTCCTACTTTCTCCAACGGTTTTTGACCTAGTGTTCTTCTTGATGTCACTGAATGTTAACTTCATTCAAATGAATAACAGATAACTGTTCACAATCAAAACAATTTTCAATATGGAGTAACTTCCCCCCCTCTCTCTCTCTCTCTCTCTCTCTCTCTCTCTCTCTCTCTCTCTCTCTCTCTCTCTCTCTCTCTCTCTCTCTCTCTCTCTCTTTTTAAGATACTAAAAGGGTTTAGTAACGTAAATTCTAATAATCTATTTAAGATAGCCAAAGAAGGTTCCACAAGAGAAAATAAATTAAAACTAACAGGCAGGAAAGCGAACCTAGACATAACTAAAAATGTCTTCACCCACAGTATTATTAGTGAGTGGAATAAGCTCCCTAATGAAGTTATTGACAGTGACTCAAACGGAGTCAATATACACATTTAAAAAAAGGATAGACACATATCACAGAGAAGTTGGTCTACAGTAGAAGCTGATCACTGACAAGAGAACCTGGCAGAACCTGGCAGAAATTAACACGTTTTCAGTTGAAGATAGCAGAAAAAAAGGTGAAGGTGTGCATGCCTTTTCCTTTCCATTTCTAACTATACTATAAATTCCTTCAGGCGATTTCCAAGCCCTGCAAGGTTATTCACTTCTAACTATTTTCATGTACGACTAATTGCCGGAGGGAGCGACGGGTGGGGAGAGAGCCTTCATCTTTGCTATCCTTTCCTTCCACTTTCTCTTAGGGTTGCTATCTCTATTAGGACTAAGTCCTGGCCACCTCGCAGGGATCGTAAGATCTGTGTGGCCAGTGTATCTATGTAAATATATGTAAATATATATCTCTCTCTCTCTCTCTCTCTCAGCAGCTATATCCCCCTCTGACCCCCCCCCCCCCCCCTTTCCTTTCATCCCAACATTTTCACCAATATTCGCAGTTTTCCATCTACCTTTCTGACATTCTATTCTCTCTTCATTATTATTATTATTATTATTATTATTATTATAATAAAGATGAATGGAGATATAACACCAGTACTCTTCAATCCTTTATTGGCTAGGGTTGAGTACAGGAGCGCCGAGACGCTGGTTGGTTATGTGAGAGTCTGGTGTGAACTGAAGGACTTGCTGCCTCCACAGGCCTGGGTGCCAGAGGCGCCCGCAAGTCTAAAGTGTGTGTGGTGCCATATGGTGTTGGACAATAGTGGTGTATACATTATTATTATATCTCCCCCCCCCCCTCCCTATTGGCGTCCGACGAGGCGATGGTGGAGTCGGGCGGTGTAGGTTGAGTGGAGGGCGGTAGACGAAGCTGTCGTAGGAAGCGGCGGTTGCGGAGTGTGGCTCGCCCCGACCCATCCACCCGGATGGTATACTGGCGGTGTGGATGCACCTCCACTACAGTGCCAGTCTTGTTCCACCGTGTCGGGTTGTTGCCCCCCTGGTTCTGGACGGAGACCCGGTCACCGACGTGGAGTGGTGATAAAGGCCGGGCTGAAGCATTATAGTATGTGGCTAGGGCAGCGTTACGGTGAAAAAGGGCTGCCTCACGAGCTTCGGCCGAGAGAAGCCAGTGGGGGTGGAGGTGGAGAAGTGCAGGATTGCAGGGGACGTGGTCCCGGAGGGTCCTGCCGAAGAGAAGTTGAGCTGGTGACTTGTCAATGGTCGAGAGGGGTGTGTTCCTGTATTGGAGGAGGGCGCGGGCTGCGGCGTTGTTGTCTAGAGAGCCAGTGGGGGATGTACAGTCCGCGATGATGCAACGGGCTGCCTTAACAGCCAGCTCGGCGCGGCCATTAGACTGAGGGTAGAACGCAGAGCTGACCCGCTGTGACACACCCCAATGTGCCAGGAATTCTTGGAAGTCCCCGGCTGTGAACTGGGGCCCACCATCGCTCGCCAGTACCCGGGGTGCTCCGTAGTGGGTGAAGAGGGTACGGCACGCCGAGATGAGGTGGTGAGCATCACATTTACCTGGTGGCAGGTAGAAGATGTGGACATTGCTGGAGAAGCGATCGACGTAGACCAGGTAGTGTTTGCCCTGGTGCTGAAATAAATCGGTGGCTACCTGGTCGTATGGCCATTGGGGTGGGTCAGATGACATGAGTGGCTCTTTCGGCTGGGACGGGGCGTGGGCGCGGCAGTAGTGGCAGGTATCCAGGCAGTTGCGTAGGGCCTTGTCAATACCTGGCCAGTAAACACTCGCACGTGCACGGGCCTTCATGCCAGTCATACCCTGATGAGCTGAGTGAAGGGCCTCGAGAACTCTGGACCGAAGATGATGGGGGATGACTGGTCGTTGATCCATGAGGGCTACCCCGTCGACGAAAGTGAGGCGGTCTCTAACACCCCAGAACTGTCGTAGTTGTGGGGCGGTCGCCTCTCTGGAGTCCGGGAAGCCCTCGGGGATGGTCTGAAGAAGGGAGGTATACTCGCTGTCTTGTTGGCCGGCAGATTTAAGGTCAGACCATGATACAACTGGGTCAGGTATGGCGGCGAGCATGGTGAGGGAGGCCAAGGCAACGGAGTGGATATCGAGCTCACTGGCGGCCGCACTATGCACATTATGGGCGTCCGCGGAGGGCCTGGTCGGGTAGCGGGAGACAGCGTCGGGGCCGCGGTGCCATTTGCCAGGCGTATGTTGAATGATGAATTGGTATCGTAGGGTACGTTCCTTAATCTTGAACAGGCGAGGGTTTGTTATGTTGTCAAGGGACCGGTCGTTAAGGATGTGCAGTAGAGGTCTGTGGTCCACGATGACGACGAGGTCAGGGCAGCCCAGGACAAACATTCTGCATCTGTCAAGGGTGTCAGCCACTGCTAAAGCCTCGCCTTCGACGGGTGCGTAGTGGGACTCCGCAGGTGTGGTGAAACGGGAGCCGGCGAAGATAAGTTTCCAACCGACCTTGCAACAGGTGGGGGCAGATGCGGTGGGGCAGGAACAATGTTGTTGGAGTAGGAGGAAGCCAAGGCCGGTTTTGCTCCAGTCTGTGGCGAGGCACGTGGGTCTGCCGATCTCGAAGGAGCAGACACCTTCCTCAACCAGGTGTGTGATGTGGTCCTTAGATGTGGCAAAGGTACGGTCGAGTGCCTCATCCCAGTGGAAGGGGGTTTTGGACTGCACAAGTTCCCGGAAGGGCGCCATTTCCGGTTTGATGCTGAAGGCCCAGGCGACCTGTTCAACGAGACCAAACCACGACGGGGCTCCTGTGATGTCTGTGGGCGTGGGGAAGTCACGGATGGCCTTAATCATGGACGTGCATGGCTTAATTCCAGTGTCTGTAATGGTGAGTCCGGCGAAGTCAACTGAAGGGGCGGCGAAGGTAAACTTGTCAGGGTTGAAAGTGACACCGTTGGTTGCACAGAGGACCAGGTAATCAAAAGTGTGCCAAAATGCCTCCTCGACTGAAGAGTCCCAGAAAAGGGAGTCGTCGACACACTTCACCTTACGAGGGACAGCCTGTATGATTGCGTCGAAGCGTCGGGTATAGGCGTCACCAGCTGCCAAGTAACCTTGAGGGGCCCTGATATACCTGTAACGGCCAAATTCTGTGATAAAAGTCGTAGCCTCCCTGCTGGATTCGTCGAGTAGAACAGCATGGTATCCATTCCAGGCGTCTAGGACCGTCTTACGAGTGCCTGCAGGGATGGATTGGGCCAAGTTGAATGGGCTCGGGGTGTGATGTGTCTCCCGAAGGCAGGCGTGGTTGAGTGCCTGCAGGTCAACTGTACGGTGGGGTTGTCCAGTTTTCTTGGCGACCACCACCATCCTAGAACACCAGGTAGTAGGGGTACCGATGGGGACAGGCTCAATAATGCCCAGTGCGACGTCCCTGTCGAGATCTGCTTTGACCTGGGCCTTCCAATGATGTGGTATAGGGGCAGGGGTGTGCACGGCACGTGGGGATGCGCCAGGCTTGATGTGGATGTGCATGGGAGGACCAGACATCGTGGGGAGTGGGCCGCTGGTGGTGTTGAATGCTGAAGACGCAAACTGTGACAAGAACCAGTCACGAAGGTCAGACAGGTGCAGGTCGTTAGGTGGGAAGGGGAGGGAAGTGGGCCGGTGTGGTGGAGGGGTCCTGGTCAAGGTGGGTGGTGGTTGGGCTGTGTGGGCGGCCATGCAGGGGGTAGGTGTGGGGAAGTCGGGAGGGATGATATGTAGTGCCCTACAAGCTGAAATGCTAATAAATAACGGTGACTGTGCCTGAATAATAAAAATATCATCATCAGTAGTGTAGGGGAGCCGGCAACGTCGGTGGCAGTAATGGTAGTCGGCATATAACCCAGGACCTGGAGAGTGTGACCCCCACGGCCGTGATCCGTTGGTGAGTAGGCTGTAGGTGGTGGCGTTGGAGGCCCAGTGCCCGTAGTAATTGCAAACCAGCCACAGATACTTGGGCGCCCGTGTCAGGGTGGGCCATGACGCTGGTGGGGTGAGAGTGGGGCGACATGGCAGTAGAAATGGTAATGGGCAAGGAGGGGAGCCATGCGGGTGGTGGTTTGTTAACAGCCTGTTTGATAGTACCAATGATAACAGCCGCGGATGAAGGTGAGGGCGTGGAGTGACAAACTGTGGAGTAATGGTTGAGTTTGTTGCACGACGGGCATGTCTTTCCCCAAGCAGGGCATTTGGATGGGCGTTCGGCTCGAGAGTGTGTGGATAGGCCGCACCCACTGCACTGGGAAGAGGTGGATTTACAAACCTTGGCAAAGTGGTTAGGTTTATTACACGCTGTGCAGGTCTTGCCCCATGCAGGACACTTCGAAGATCGTTGGGCTTGTGAATGTGAAGATAGGCCACACCCGGAGCAATGTGTGGGAGATGAAGTGGGGCCGATGTGGGGAGGTGGTGGGGCGGGCGACGGGGACTGAGTGGGTTTGGCGGGGGGCTGGATAGGGGCGGGGCGTGGGTAAGTACTCTTGAGACGCTGGTATGGTGATATCACAGCATGTACCCCCGGTTGCATTGCCGTCTGATCGAGTGCCGCAGATTCGAACCCCACACAGTAGTTGATAACATCTTGCAAGGTAGGTAGGGTGCGGTCTTTAGTTAAAACATCTTGCTGAAGGGACGAATCACTAATCCCGATAGTCACCTGGTCCCGTATGTGTTCGTCAGAGACATCAGTGTGGCAACAGGGGCAGGTAAAGCCACAGTCCAAAGTGGCCTCCGTAATACGCGTGACGTAGTCCCGGATCTGTTCAGTAGGTTGTTGGAGGAGAGACCGGAAGTGGTGGCGAGCGGCTGCGCGGTTCCGTTGTCGATGGACGAGTTGTGTGATGAGAGTTGCTAGGTCGATTTCTGGCAATGAGGAGAACGCCTGATTGTGAGCAAATATGGCGCTCTGAAGGGCAGGGTCGCACGTCTGGTAGAGCTCGATGGTAGCCTCGTGAGGTGGTAGAAGGACGAGCCGTTTGTAGACCTCCCAATCAGCCCAGAATTTGCGTAGGGCGTGTCCCGGCATATGTAAAGCGGCCTGGGGCCGCGTAGGGGCAGCCCGGCGGGGCGGGGCGGGGCGTGGCTGGGCTGGGTAGGAAGGGACTTGAGGTGGTGGTGGTATGATGACGTCATGCGCATAAGGGGCTGCGCCATGAGGGTTGGTGCCCGCCGTACGATATCCAAGGGGAGGGGCCGTCGTGTGATGGGTGACGTCATGCGCATAAGAGGCTGCGCCGTGAGGGTTGGTGCCAGCCGTACGATAGCCAGGGGGGGCATAATGGCCGCCATAATACCGACCGTCGCTACCGACACCAGTGTGGGCCTGGCCGTCAGTTGGGGAGGGTGTGGGATGTTCGCTCTTGATAGGGTGGGTAAGGGGATCAGTCATGTTCATATGTAACAAAGACATGTGGGGAATAACTGGCATATGGTGGGGCACTGAGACATGGGTAACTGGCATATGGTGGGGCACTGAGACATGGGGAACTGGCATATGGTGGGGCACTGAGACATGGGGAGATGTATGAGGTGTGGGTGTCTGTGTAGAGGGATGAATAAGTGTATCACTGGTGGGGTGTGAGGCAAAGGATGGGTCAGCCTGGTGGATAACATTACTGGCCTGGGGCTGATGTTGTAGAGGCTGGTGGGGCTGGAGATCCTGGCAGGGGGTGGTGGAGCTGTCGCGGGGCGATGTTGTAGTTGTGGAGGCTGCTGGTCCTGGTGATGCTGTAGAAAGGTGGCGATACTCGATTGGAGGGCGTCGATCCTTTCATTCAAGTAGATGATGGATGGGTATGGAGACAGGGCACCGGGCAATGAAGGCTCGACCGGTTGGGAGGTAGATGTAGCAGGGTAGGGACCGCATGGCGGCAAGCCGGCTTCCAGAGCAGCTGCAGCCTCACCTAGGTAGTGCAGGTTCTCCATGTAGGTTCAGATACTGATATACACTGCGCCATATAATAAAGATGAATGGAGATATAACACCAGTACTCTTCAATCCTTTATTGGCTAGGGTTGAGTACAGGAGCGCCAAGACGCTGGTTGGTTATGTGAGAGTCTGGTGTGAACTGAAGGACTTGCTGCCTCCACAGGCCTGGGTGCCAGAGGCGCCCGCAAGTCTAAAGTGTGTGTGGTGCCATATGGTGTTGGACAATAGTGATGTATACATTATTATTATAATTATTACTATTATTATTATTAGTAGTAGTAGTAGTAGTAGTACTAGTAGTAGTAGTAGTAGTACTAGTAGTAGTAGTAGTAGTACTACTACTACTACTAGAAAGTAGTATAAGTAGTAGTAGTAGTAACAGTAGTCTTGGCATTTATTCATATACAGTATATCACTGTTTATTCATTTGCACATTTGTTCCTTCCATATTTTTTTTTACCTCTCCCTCCCTACCTCTTCCTTTCTTCACCACCTCCCTTTCTCCTCCTTCGCTTCCATCCTCTTCTTCCTCCTCCTTCCTCACTCCTACTCTCTATCTATTGAGTCCCCACCTCCTTCCCTCCCTCCCTACATTATCCTATATCTTCCTAATTCATTCCATCCCTCGCTATCCTGTGTTACCCCTCCTCCTTCATTCATTCCATCCTCCTCCATTCCCTATATCTCTCTCCTTCTCTTTCACCATCTCTCTCTCTCTCTCTCTCTCTCTCTCTCTCTCTCTCTCTCTCTCTCTCTCTCTCTCTCTCTCTCCACCCCCCTGGTCATGACAATTGCTGACGTCATGCGAATCACGGCAAGGGTGGGGTGAAGAACTACAGTGTGTGTGTGTGTGTGTTTTTTTTTTTTCTTTTTTTTCTTTTTTTTTTATGTGTGTGTGTTGTGAGTGTGTGTGTGTGTGGTTGGGAGAGATCACTGGAATGAGAAAATACTAAAGAAAATAAGAAGATAATAATTATGTACTATACAAAATACAATCTAATAAAGAGGGAAATAATATAAGATAGACAACAGTAAGAGATTGATACAGATTATATATATATATATATATATATATATATATATATACAGGGTGTCCCAGGAGGAAAGGGCATAACTTTGGGAAATTATAAAACAACGTATTCTAAGCATAAAATGTTCTATAACAAAAAGTCCAAATCTCAACTGTTAAAAAGATATCGAAGGTTTAATGTAGTGTCCTCCCCCGCATCACTGTAATAGACTCTTCCATTTCAAATAGTGTCCAACTGGTCCATAGTGAGCTAATATATCTATAATAATTTTGCAACTTACAGAATTATAGTATCTTTACAATAATATGGTAAAATAATTACAGCAAGAAGTAGGTGTAGTAGGCACTAGGACAGCTAGGCCAGCCTTATGGGGAAATACTAAGAAATACCATTGTCAACATGCAATATCTCTATAACGGTCGAGATTTGGAATATTTTTTATAGAACATTTTAGGCTTAGAATATTTTGTTCTATCATTTTCCAAAGTTATGCCCTTTCCTCCTGGGACACCCTGTATATATACAGTACCGGTATATATATATATATATATATATATATATATAGGGTGCTTCAAAAATATTTTTCATAAATTTCAGAATGAATGGACCTAGCAATAATATATATACATTACTATATGACGGTTTTGGAAATATCTCATATTTACCGGGATATTACACATTTGAGTTTAAATAGGAAAGTCTAGGGGATGAAAACGATCAGTAGATTAACATCACCTCAATTACTTTATTTTGTCATAAATGTTTTAACACTACCTCCACCAGCAGCAGTGTCACATGAAGTGCACACCTCTATCATCAACAGTAGCTGTAGGGTGAGGGCTGGTCTTATCAAGAGTAAGGTTTGGTATCTACCCTACCTTAGCCTCTTCTGTCTGTTTGTTTTCCTGTCCTACTTTTCCTTCTAGGTGCTGGCGAGATCGCCCGATTGGGTGGCAATGCATGGGGGGCTACGGACGGTGAGGGTATTGGCTCGGGGGTGCACGCCCGTGGGCTGATGATCCCCTCCCCCGCTGCCATCTCAGAGACAGATCTCTGGCCCGTTCGGGGACCCGAGCATCTGGATGGCTTCGATCTGCCAGACTCGGGACTGCTCGGCCAGACAATCTGGGGAACTACAACAACAACTACAGTAGCTGGAAGTTACAGGAAGCGCATCATTGTAGCGCAACAATGCAGGAAGCGTGTCATAGTAGCTAGACACTTCGGGACTTCGGTGAGACTTTTTCTATTGCACTAGACATATCGAAAGCCTTCGATAGAGTCTGGCATAAATCTTTAATTTCTAAACTACCCTCCTTCGGTTTCTATCCCTCCATCTGTGCCTTTGTCTCTAATTTCCTTTCCGGCCGTTCCATAGCCGCGGTTGTGGACGGCCATTGTTCACTTCCTCACTCTATAAACTCCGGTGTTCCTCAGGGCTCTGTCCTATCTCCTATTCTCTTTCTAATTTTTATAAATGATCTCCTTAACTGTACCTTAATTCCCATCCATTCATACGCAGACGACTCAACCTTGCACTACTCCATTAGTTTTTCAGAACGCCCCAGCCAGCAATCCCTCAACGACAAACGTAATGAAGCCATAGAACTCTTAAATTCTGATCTAAATACTATTTCCAATTGGGGCAGAGAAAACCTTGTTAACTTTAATGCTTCCAAAACCCAATTTCTCCATCTATCTACCCGTCAGGATCTCCCAGCGGACTATCCCTTATTCTTCAACAATACAAAAATCAACCCTTCATCTTCTCTCAATATTCTTGGTGTCTCTTTTTCTTCTGCTCTCATTTGGAAGGACCATATTACCAGTCTTGCTAAGGCAGCCTCCCAGAAGCTGGGTGTGCTCAACCGCCTTAGGGGGTTCTTTTCCCCTGCACAGCTTCTTGCTCTGTACAGGGGCATAGTGCGCCCTTGTATTGAGTATTGTTCACATGTGTGGGGAGGTTCCTCTCACACTGCTCTCCTAGACAAAGTTGAAAGGAAGGCCTTTCGTATCATTAACTCCCGTCCACTCACCAACTCTCTGCAATCTCTCTCTCTCCGCCGCAATGTTGCATCTCTCTCGCTATTCTATCGCTACTATAATAATCAGTGTTCCTCAGAGCTATCCCAGTGCATACCACCTCCTTTACGTAGGGCACGTGGTACCCGTCTTGCAACTCAATCCCACCCCTACTCTGTGCAACTCTCCAACCCAAGAGTGAAACGTTACTCTCAAACTTTCTTCTACTCAACAGCTGAGCTCTGGAACTCTCTCCCAGAATCAGTCTTTCCCTCTTCCTATGACTTAAATTGCTTCAAACTCCGTGTGTCCAGGCATTTTGGCTCGAACGTCCCTTGATTTTGGCCCTGTCTCTCTTTCAACTATGGGGGAGGCACTCGCTATAGGCAGTTATGCCTTTTGCCTCCCTCAATCACATAGAAAAAAAAAAAAAAAAAAAAAAAAGACATCACAGGAAGTGCGTCACTGTAGCGGGACACTGCAGAAAGCATGTCATTGTAGCTGTGCGTAGCAAATGCTGTAGGACCATGAAGTGCTTAATAAAGGCTTGAGTCCCGAAAGGAAGAATGAAAACCTAATATTTAGTAGTGGTTACAGACTTAATGATGCCTTGCCTATATTTATACCTGGCACCCTTTGTACCAACAAAGTGCTCTTAGAGGTTACGATTGCAGAGTACTAAAGAAACTACCAACTTCATAGGGGGTATCTTTAACCTGAGAACGGCGAGGAGACTCTTAAGAGGTTTTACTGGGTGAAGGGGACGGGACTCTTAAGATCCAAGGTCTAAAAAAAACTTTTAAAAGACCCCAAAATCACTCAAAATAAAGGAATATGTGATTTAGATCATTCCCCTCCATACCTCCTATCACTCCTCCACATGTGTCAACCCCCCCCCCTCCCCTTCAATTATCGCCTATTATCCCTCTTATTTCCTTGTTTATTGGGTTTATTTACCGCGCCAATATCTCCCACTCAGTTTCAAGGTCATCAGGGACGCATAGAGAGAGCGTGGCTAGAGAGAGAGATCAGTCTGGCTTCAGGCCTCGAAGAGGGAGGGTGTATGTCTCGTGCGCCTCTCACCTCATGACTGGAGGGTCGGCAATAATTTGTCTTTTTCATCCCCCAAATACTAGTCCCACTTGTTTTATTGCTGTTTCATGTTAATACTTCATATTAAACATAAAATAGGTGCATATGAATAAGTAATAACGATATTTATCGGATAATGACGATTTTAGGCGGGAATGAACCAAAATATGCTCGCTTGGCGCGCACTTTTAAAAACCAATGGCGTGCCGTTCTCGGGTTAACCTGCTTATGGTGCATCATTGGAGCTTGGATACTACTTGAAGAAAAATAATATTAAATCAAAGATTGAATGCACATCACGCTTCTCGTTTGTATTCTGTGTCAGCCAGTACCGCTCCTCCACACTTTTTCTGCCTTCAAATGCTATATCATGAAAGACATAAATAGGAATGGGAAGGGTGTGGAGGGAGGGAGATTGAGTCATTGAATCCGCAACCACTACTAAATATTAGGTTTTAATTCTTCCCTTTCGGGAGTCAAACCTATTATTTAATAATTATTTCTCTCTCAATGACGCCTTGCCTGGAATTCTAAGTTTGGAGGAAGGTTTTTATGAATAAATTCACCTAGGACTACTCAAGGATAAACATACTTATTTTACAAAAACAATCTTTAATCACCTTCGAGATATTAAAGGACAGGTACAGGTGGATATTTTAAAAGTACCCTGTGGAGAAACAATATGTACAATAAACCTTTAATCGTAAGATATTTACAGGTTTTTGGAAGAAATCCAATGTACATTATCACAAATGTAATCGCATAGTGAAGATCTCTAAGGTACTATGTATTTACTATTGTAAATTGCACAAAAAACATAATTAATTACAGTTGTAAATTGTATAACATTGTAATTCATCACATAACTAAACAACTTTTGTTTATTACTTACCTCGTAAATCTAATATCTGTTTTTTAATCAGATCATACACCTAAGGAAGGAGAGCCAGGTTTCTTTACCCGAAGCCCCTTCCCCCCCTTCCCCCTCCCCCCTCCTCCAAAAATATATGAGGGAACTGGTGTAACTTAATCAATTAACTCGCTGCCGGTGCCACACCAGACGTATAGGGCTTCTCCAGGTTCACAGACAAGTAACAAGACAAGAAAATATGGGAGAAAGACCGGAGTAACTATGCAAAAAGCGGATGGAAGCCGTCCATTTGCATAAATCGTGAGCCCGTCATAGGGGTCCAGGGTTAGCCTCTCGGATAACTTTAACGATCATCGCTCCCACTGGTTGCTCTCTTAGTTTTGTTCTCAAGGTAGGCGATACCCATAAATGTGAGTCATTGATTGGGTTTGCTACCAACATGTAATTTCTCAAAGCTTGAACTGGGCACAAAGCATGAAAATAATTGCCTCTTTTTAGAGCATGTACTGTAAACTCCGAAAACACATGATCAGCATGTTCATTTTTTGCTATGAATTGTGGGTCAGGAGCAATTTTGACTGAGTTCAATCTTGGGGCAAAAGCTAAGTATTATGGAGAGTTGGACATAGCCGCAAGTTCTGACACCCTATCACAAGTCGCCAAGGCCGTCAAAAACAACGCTTTTTTTAGGACAGTAAGTGTAGATGGACGACCGGTATACGTTGAGGATCTAAGAAGCAAGAGGATCCTGTTAAGGGACCGTGTTGGCATCACTTGGCATGGAGGGGGTCGGAGCCTGAAGCATGCTATCATAAATCCTATTTCTTCTGCTATGGGCATGGATAACCCGGTCAGATCGAAAAAGGGGACTTGCATCGCAGACAGTGGGTTTTTAGTGTAATGATCGAAAGGTGTTTAACTTCATAAAGATAGTCCAGATACTTAAAGACCAAGGCAATGGAAGGACATTTTGTGCAGTTTCCGTGATCCAAGTCGTGAATGCCTTCCAGTGAGACTGATAATGTCTCTTTGTAGATTCAGCAAAACCATCCATGAGCTTTTGTGTGGCGCTACCTCCAAAAAAGTCTAGCCACTTTGCATTCTTAATGTCCACTACGCAAAAGTTAGCGAGGTCTTTAGGGTCCCAATCTGCTCGAACTGGAAACTCAAAACCGGGAGCGACACCGGGTGGTTGCACCATGCTTTCAGCGATGGATACCAAGCCTGAGCTGGCCACACTGGTGCTATCAGAGAGACAATCCCCTGGTATGTTCACAGTTTGTGGACTACTTGGCTTATCAGTGATGCGTCTAGGGGTGGAAGGAGATCTGTTCCAATCCTCGGAGAATAAGTCGTGCTCCCCCGGCCATTGTTTTCTTCCGATGATCCAAGTATTGGGGTAACTTGGCCGTCTGTGCGGAAGCAAACAGATCTATTTGTGGATGGTGTTTCTGTGCAATATTTTGTTTTAAAAAAAAATTCTCCACTAGGGTGCTCTGTCCTCTCGACAGAGCATCTGCCGACAGATTCGCTATGTCTGGCAGAAATATTGCATGGAGAGAAATTTGATGGCCAGAGCAAATATCTTTTCTGTGTGAGACTGTAACACTTGAGACCTTGTTGAGCCTTGTTTCTAAATGCAAGAGACTGCATACAGATTGTCTATTCAAAACGCAATTGACTTTCCAGTTAGAGAGAAAAATTGAGGTACAGTTGATCCTTTGCATTTATGCGTCGAACGTGGACCACTGACCCTGGCGCTGATGACCCTCTGATGACTAGTAACCCCACCCTTGAGTGCCTGCTGCATCTGTGTCTATGCAAAGAGACAGTGGCGGAGGGGTCCAAGTTTGAACATAGTCGGAAATGCCTTTCCCTGCCCAAAAGGCTAGAAGATTTAAGATTAACTGGGGAACAGGTCACAAGTGCTCCCGAAGAGTGAGAGAAAATACTTTGTTGCCTTCCTAGATCAGTCGTTTGAATTTGAGGCAGTCTAATGGTACTTTTAGTTGAACCCAATTTAGTGTGCCTATTAACAACGCTCGCTGTCGGCGAGTATGGCTGTGTAGGATTACAAATAGCATACGCCGGAACCGAGTGGCATTGTCAGGGCTGTGTTGGATTGTCAGAAGCTGAAAATTCCACAACAGAGCCATTGAGTAAGTCGAGATGGAACGAGTTGAGACTTTGACAGATTTAGATGAAAGCCTAGAGTTGACACGTGTAAAATCACTCGTTCCGCGTCTCTGATACATTGGTGATAGGAGTCTGATATGATCATCCAGTCATCCAGATACCATAAAATTGTCAGCCCTCCCTCGAGTAAGAGGAGAAGGGCTTCTCGGACCAGCTTCATACAGACCTTGGGTGCTAGATTAGACCTTGGGTGCTATATATTCTGTACCAGTAATGCCAAATGCTTATTATAAGCATGGGCATATTTGGGAGTAAAGAAAGGCTAATGTCACTGGTAGCATCAATATGGTTAACGTTGGCCGAGCTTTGTTACTATAGGGTCTCTAATGTGCTCTATTCATACTCAGGCTTAACATCTTTAATTAATTTAGAATTTCAAAAACCCTCATTGATTTGGCTTTGCAGCCTATGAGTTGCCAACGAAAGGAAAAAAAAAAAAAATTTCTATGTGATTGAGGGAGGCAAAAGGCAGAACTGCCTATAGCGAGTGCCTCCCCCATAGTTGAAAGAGTGACAGGGCCAAAATAAAGGGACGTTCGAGCCAAAATGCCTGGACACACGGAGTTTGAAGCAATTTAAGTCATAGGTAGAGGGAAAGACTGATTCGGGAGAGAGTTCCAGAGCTCAGCTGTTGAGTAGAAGAAAGTTTGAGAGTAACATTTCACTCTCGGGTTGGAGAGTTGCACAGAGTAGGGGTGGGATTGAGTTGCAAGACGGGTACCACGTGCCCTACGTAAAGGAGGTGGTATACACTGGGAAAGCTCTGAGGAACACTGATTATTATAGTAGCGATAGAATAGCGAGAGAGATGCAACATTGCGGCGGAGAGAGAGAGATTGCAGAGAGTTGGTGAGTGGACGGGAGTTAATGATACGAAAGGCCTTCCTTTCAACTTTGTCTAGGAGAGCGGTGTGAGAGGAACCTCCCCACACATGTGAACAATACTCAATACAAGGACGCACTATGCCCCTGTACAGAGCAAGAAGCTGTGCAAGGGAAAAGAACCCCCTAAGGCGGTTGAGCACACCCAGCTTCTGGGAGGCTGCCTTAGCAAGACTGGTAATATGGTCCTTCCAACTGAGAGCAGAAGAAAAAGAGACACCAAGAATATTGAGACAAGATGAAGGACTGATTTTTGTATTGTTGAAGAATAAGGGATAGTCCGCTGGGAGTTCCTTACGGGTAGATAGATGGAGAAATTGGGTTTTGGAAGCATTAAAGGTAACAAGGTTTTCTCTGCCCCAATTGGAGATAGTATTTAGATCATAATTTAAGAGTTCTATGGCTTCATTACGTTTGTCGTTGAGGGATTGCTGGCTGGGGCGTTCTGAAAAACTAATGGAGTAGTGTAAGGTTGAGTCGTCTGCGTATGAATGGATGGGAATTGAGGTACAGTTGAGGAGATCATTTATAAAAATTAGAAAGAGAATAGGAGATAGGACAGAGCCCTGAGGAACACCGGACTTTATAGGGTGAGGAAGTGAACGATGGCCGTCCACAACCGCGGCTATGGAACGGCCGGAAAGGAAATTAGAGACAAAGGCACAGATGGAGGGATAGAAACCGAAGGAGGGTAGTTTAGATATTAAAGATTTGTGCCAGACTCTATCGAAGGCTTTCGATATGTCTAGTGCAATAGAAAAAGTCTCACCGAAGTCCCGAAAGGAGGATGACCAAGAGTTAGTAAGATATGAAAGAAGATCACCAGTAGAGCGACCCTTAACCCGTCAAGTGCGGGGAGACTCTTATGAGTTTTACTGGGCCACTGCGGGAAGGCTCTTATGATCATAGGCCTAAAAAAAAAAAACTTTAAAACACCCCAGTAGCAATGTTTTTTTTTTTTTGCCCCTTGGCCATGCCAAATATCACTCCTCCTCATCCCCTTCCCCCTTCCCCCCCCCCCCCCCTTCAATTATCACCTATTTTCCCTGTTATTCCCTTATTCTTAGGTATATGTTCGTGCTAACATTAGCGAGTTGCTAGCAGGGCGTGGTCATATGTGTTACCAAGTGTGGGAAAGAGCGAGAGATAAGGAGAGAGACGTCAGTGTCTCTCCAGGCATCGTGAGGGGTGGATGTTGGCCAGGCTGGCTCACAATTGATGAATGTAACTCTCGCTCTCATTTCGCGATTTTGACCAGCCAAACACTGTTTCCACTTGTTTTATTGTTGTAACAGGGTAATATCTTCATATTAAATGTAAAATAGGCACATATGGATAAGTATTAATGATATTTATGGTAAGATAACGATTTTAGTGAATGGAAACAGTGAAATAGGTCCGCACAGGGCTATGGTGTAATTTCCCCCCCCCCCCCCCTGCGCACTTTTCTTAGGTTAAGGAAGCCATACTGGCGATCTGAGAGCAGATTATGAGAAGAGAAATGCTTAAGAAATTTGGAAGCAAGAATAGTTTCAAAAACTTTAGAAACACAAGAGATGAGAGCAATTGGACAATAGTTGGAGGGTTGAGAGCGGTCACCCTTCTTTGGGACAGGTTGAATGTGAGCAAACTTCCAGCATGAAGGGAAGACATTAGAGGATAGACAGAGACGAAAGAGTTTGCCTAGGCAGGGAGTCAGCACGGAAGCACAGTTTTTGAGAACAACAGGAGGAACACCGTCCGGACCGTACGCCTTCTTAGTATTAAGCCCAGAGAGGGTAGAACGTACATCTTTAGAAGAGATTAGGGTATTAGGCATAAGTAAAAGAGAGGCGGGTGGAGAGGGAGGAATAGCACCGGAATCATCCAAGGTGGAGTTTCTAGCAAAAGTTTGAGCGAAGAGTTTAGCTTTGTCAGAGGAAGAAGTGATGGTTGTGCCATCAGAGTGGGAAAGGGAGGGAAAGACGCGGAAGAGAAATTGTTGGAGAGGTTTTTGGCTAGATGCCAGAAAGCTTGGGAAGAGCGAGAGTTGGATTGTTCAGTGCATTTATTATTGATGAAAGAGTGTTTGGCAAGTCGAAGATCAGATTTGGCTTGATTCCAGGCAGAAACATAGGAAGAATGAGAGTCTTGAGTTTTAAGGCGTCGGTACCGTTTGAATGCTTCCTCCTTATTGCGGACAGCAGTAGAACAGGTGTGAGTAAACCAAGATTTTTTAGCATTAGTGTGAGAGAAAGAGAAAGGAATGTATGCTTCCATGCCCGATAGGATTACCTCGGTAATGCGTTCAGCACTCTCCGAGGTTCCCCGGCCACGGAAGCAGAAATCATTCCATGGGAAATCAAAGAAGTACTGCCGGAGAGCCTCCCAGTCGGCAGCGCCAAAGTGCCACAAGCGCCGCCGGCTAGGAGGATCAGGTGGCCGTACTGGAGAGATAGGACAGTTGACAGAGATAAGTTTATGGTCGGAGGAGCCCAAAGGAGAGAAAAGATCGACAGTATAAGAAGAAGGGTTAGAAGTTAGAAACAAGTCAAGAATGTTGGGCCGATCTCCGATGCGATCCGGGATACGGGTGGGTTGCTGAACTAACTGCTCTAGGTCATTTATGATAGAAAAGACGTAGGCTTGTTCACTAGGTGGGTCAGTAGTGTGAGAGGAGAGCCATTGGCGGTGGTGAACGTTGAAATCTCCTAAGATGGAGATTACTGAGAAACGAGAAATAGATAGAATGTGTTCCACTGTAGAGTTTAGATAGTCAAAGAATTTGGAAAAGTTGGTAGAGTTAGGGGAAAGATAGACAGCACAGAAATATTTAGTAAGAGAATGACAGGAAAGTTTGAGCCATAAAGTTGAGAATTCAGAGGAGTCGAAATTGGGAACACGAGAGCAAGTGAGTTTGTTGTGCACATATGCACAACATCCGCCTTTGGCTTTGAAACTAGGATAGAGAAAGTAGGAGGATACAGAGAAGGGGCTGCTGGATGCTACAGACACCTGAGTTTCGGTGAGGAAGAGAAGATCAGGTTTGTAGGAGGAGAGATGGTGTTCAACAGAGTGAAAGTTAGAGGAAAGTCCACGAATGTTGCAGAAATCAATAGAAAGAGTAACAGGCCGAGGTCCAGGTAATTGTGTGGGGTTGTCAGGGGATGGTCGGTCGGGTGTGGGGGCATTTATGCCCCCCCCCCCCCCCGGGTACTCCGAGGCTGGGCTAAAATTCATAGTTTAAAAAAAAAAAATGGTGTGGAGGAATGAAGTGTGGTGTGCATGTTTAGTGTAGTAAAGTGGATAGGAGGAGGAGGTGTTTGTGAGAGCTAGCTGGATTACTCTGTGTAAATGAGGCACAAAGAAAGTCAGTAAGAGAGGCCAAGCAAATGAAACAGGAGTTCCAGCGACTCTTTATCAGATGCCTATAACTTCACCTGGGTCTACCCCTGATCGATTGGTGCCTACAATCTCCCCACTGGGAGCTCTCAACCGGTCCTCGTAGTTCAGTCTCCTAATCGATTGAATAAGTTTTCAGCCCAAATTTGGGCTCTTTTTAGTCGTTGTATATCGATATATTCCTTGGTGTACGAGACCAGAATAATTGCACAGTATAAACTAAAAGGGAGCATATCTATCATTATATTTAGATTGTCTCTTAACATCTGTACGTCGTCTTTTTCATTATATTATAGATATATTTAAACGATGTTGTACACCTTAAGAAGGATCTTTGGTAGTACAAAGGGTTAATCAAGATAGTTCGAGAACAGTTAATTGCTGGAGGCCCTCTTAAACTGAATAAAATCGCTTATTAATAGCCAGTATGAAATGAAAAAGACCGAACTGGTACTGAACGGGTTAACATAGTCCAATACTTTATGAGATAAAGAAAATAGATGAACTAAATCAGTCAAAATACGAGAGAAAAAGGCAAAACAAAATCAAGAAATGGAAACGCACAACCGAGAGACAGAAAGAGAGATGCAGACAGACAAATATACAGACAAGATATATAAATAAATAGATAAATCGATAGATAGAGAGGTGTATGTAGGCTACCAGACAAGCCAAAGTTAGTAAGATTGAGTTACAGGGAGAGAGAGAGAGGAATATTGAGGAAAATGGGAGGGAAATAGTGTGAACGTGCTTGAGAAGGAAAGAAAGTGTGTGTGTGTGTGTGTGTGTGTGTGTGAGAGAGAGAGAGAGAGAGAGAGAGGACAATGTGTGTGAAATAAGCAAACGTGCTTAAGAAGGAAATAAAATATGTGTGAGCTTGTCTATTTGTATCTGTCTGCGTGTGTGTGAGATATTATAGAGTTATAATGAGTTACAAGACATAGTCAACATCTCAAAGAACCTGCGGTCCATTCCGTTGAAATGTTCTGTGTAGAAAGATATACATTGTGCAGTGCTCTACACTCATTGCAGGGTATGCATAATGCTGTATACGCTCTGTTTGAACTATTTACAACAGTTGAGGGAAGTTTGTTCCAGGTAGAACAAACTGTATATTATGTCTCCACTTTCCCTTTCACTGGGGTTTGCTATCTGTACTGGAATTGAGTCCTGGTCACCTCACTGGGATCGTTAGATCTGTATGACCAGTGTATTTATGTAAAGCTATGTAAATCTAACTTCTAGCAAGGGTTGTGAGACAAAGAAAGAGTGAGAGTGTGTGTATAGCGTGTGTGCGCGCGCGTGTATGTGTGTGTGTGTATTTTTAAGGTTATGTATTTAAATGTGTACGAGTGTGTATGCATGCTTTTCCATCTGAGTGTATGTATGCCGATGATTGGTTGTTTATGGCTGTAAGTATGTGAGAGTGTCTAATTTCATTCAACATGCACATGAACACATTAACAATTCATCTGCATCAATAGTCAAATTTCAAACAAGAAACAAACATTTAGATCGCATGTCATAACTTTTTTGTGTTTTATAGAGTCAAATCTGGGATGGTTGGGTATAGTGTGTGTGTGTGTGTGTGTGGAAGAGAGAGAGTGTGTGTGTGTGTGTTAGTATGAATGCAGCAGCTCAATTGTTCAAATATAAAGGTTAGGATAATTAGACGCACTGAAAATATATTGTACTGTACAGTCAAGAGCCATAGCTAGCTACGAATCTACACGAACCAATCAATGGAACGCACTGCTTTATTATACCCCAAATTATTCGAACCTGGCTTCAAAGGTTCACGATTGTACAACCGCCTGCACAAGTACTTAGAACACTCTTAGTTATATGTTAAATTTGAAACTGTGAACATTGATTGAAGGAAGACAATGACTCGGGCATGTGTTTAAAGGGAATGTTTCAAAATATTTCATAAACGTGTCAGACTTATTAAGAAAATGTGCACCACCTTTATCTGTCGACGAATGAACATACGTAAAGGTTCGGATAATTTGACATACTGAATATATAATTTAGGGTGAGGGCTGGTCCTTTCCAGAAAAACCGGCCCATCCCTCGTTAAGTGTTTCCCTAACCCTACAGTATATCGAAGACAATTAGAACCGAGTGTTAATTTGAGATGAAGGGTTAAATATCAATCAGTTTCAGGAAGATCACTATTTGGTTCTGCTTATTTCGCTCATGCAGGTTTCCAACAGCACTTTACTGTGTTTTTCAAATACGGGGGTGAGACATAAATCGTGGTCTAAGTATTCGAAGATATCCCAAACGGAATCGAATCTTTTCATTACTTTCGTTCTTGATATTTGCATTTCAGATATTCAGTTATGATATGGAAGGAGTCAGTTGGGGCCACAATTAATGTCCTAGATTGTACAGTAGTATTTATGAATAACTGAAAACCTCCTAATAATATATACAAGACTGTGAGCATTATATTCATCTCTATATCTCAATCAGTTTATCAATATGATTCGCCTATGTGTCATAATTGTATGTCCAAAAAGTCCAGAAATGTTTGTCCACGACTGTTCATATCTAGATAGACGGATAGATAAATAGATACGGATACAGATGCAGATATACAGACAGACAGACAGCATTTGGGATTCTGTGAAAGGGAATGATTCATAGCGACAGGGAGCAAGACGGAAGAAAAATACGTGGAAAATACATGCATGTGAATGTAAGGGAATTCACCTGGCACAGAGAGAGAGAGTGAGTGAGTGAGAGTGAGTAATAATGAGAATGTGAATTAGTGAGAGAGAGCAAGGGGGTGCTGGACAGTGTCAAGCAGTGTAAACAGGGGCACACACGCTCAAACCTTCAATATTGTTTCTGTATGTGAGTGTGTGTGTGAGAGAGGGAGAGAGAGATAGAGGGAAGGGGTGGGTAGTATGTCAGACAATGTAAACAGGGACAAACACATCCAAACCTCCACTATTTTCTTGGTGGGTTATTAAGAGTGTATGTGTGAGAATGGTGTGTGTGTGTGTGTGTGTGAGAGAGAGAGAGAGTGTCACAAAGAGTTACAAGGAATAGTTAGTATCTCAGAGACCTTGCGGTCCATTCCGAGGAGATACTCGAAGTGGAAGGAGAAAGAGACTGTTTAGTGCACTACACTCTTTACAGAGTGTGCAAAATACTATCTACTCTCTTCTTGAACTGCTCTAATGAAGAACTATTTACAATTTCGGAGGGAAGTTTGTTCCAGGTAGAACAGATCGTATATGTGAAAATGTTTCCAGATACTAGTGCTGAACCTTTTCAATTCAAATTTCCAGCCATGGTTGCATGTTGTATTCATATTGATACTAAACATTTTGCTATAATCCACATTGTCAAACCCATTAAGTATTTTAAAAACTTTAATGAGCTGACCTCGTAGTCTGCGTGTCTCCAACGGGAAGAGATCAAGAGCTCTCAACCGGTCCTCATAGCTCATTCTTCTAAGCGATGGAATAAGCTTTGTAGCCCTAGCTTGTACTCTTTCCAGTGGCTCTATATCTTTCCTGAGTGCTGGAGACCAGAATTGAACAGCATACTCCAGGAGAGGCCGTATCAGAGCGTTGTAATGTGTGAGGACTATTTCTTGATTTCTATACTTAAATTGCCTCTTAATACTGCATAGCCAAAAAATAATGTCTGAGCTTTCTTCTCTACTTCAATGCACTGCTTGGAAAACTTTAGGTCACTGCTAATCAGAACACCCAAATCCTTTTCCAAGTCAGTCACTTCAAGAGGCATTCCCAATGGTGAATAGCCTGAATTGGGGTTTGCTTGGCCGATATGCATCACCTTGCACTTTTCCAAGTTTAGAGGCATCTGCCATGTCTCCGACCATTCACCCAGTCTGTTGAGGTCCATCCTGAGCTGTTCAACCCCTTGGGGGTTTTTCAAATTCATTCCAAGCTTTATCCAAGGACAGATCCCTGTGGAACTCCAAAAGTGACTGGAGTCCACTCAGAAGAAACACCATTGATTACCATTCGTTGTTGTCTACCTGTTAGCCAACTTTTTATCCAATTTGTGACCTCTGTATTGATACCTAGCGCACTCACTTTTGACATTAGCCTGCAATGAGGCATTTCGTCAAAAGCTTTTTGAAAATCTAAGTAAAGGATGTCTATGGCTCTACTTTTGTCATACTCAAATTGGTAAGACATGATCGGTGTCGCCTGAATCCATGTTGAGAGAGAGAGAGAGAGATAGAGAGCAAGGGGTTTGGAATTATGTCAGACAGTGTAAACAGGAACAAACACAACCAAAACCTCCACTATTTCCTTGGTATGTGAGTGTGAGTTTGTCTGTATGTGTGTGAGAGGGAGTGTTTGTGTATGAGAGGGCGAGATAGAGAAAGAGTGGTATGTTTGTAAGAGACAGAGGGAGGGGTATTATATCAAGCAATATAAACAGGGACAAACACACCCAAACATCGGTATTGTGTGTGTGTGTGTGTGTGTGAGAGAGAGAGAGAGAGTACAGAAGGTGTGCTAAGGAAATCAAGCAACAACACATCTAGTGACTCCTCAAGGCTGCTTACCCTCTAAAACACTGATTATCAAAGTTTCCAAACAGTGGTTTAAAGTGGGTAAGGGAAAAATTGGATAGGGAAGTACTGCCCTGAGACTAATTTTCGTGGCAGGATTGGAAGATATTTGTAGGGGAAAGTTGGGTTAGTAACATAACACAGTTTCAAGTGATCGTTCGTGTATCTGGGGAAAAGAGAGTTACATCTTAGTTATTTATAAATGCAATATCATTGATGAATCTGAGAGGTAAACAAAAAGGTATTCATTTACAAATGCAGTCAGTTGCAGATTTAAGGCAAGGTGTTTGTCTAGGCGAAGTTGATAAGAATCAGCCGTGCTGCAGTCTATAACATCTCGAGGAAGCCCATTCCACAAGTTGACAACTCCATTAAAGAAGAAATTCTTAGACTCGTGTGAGTTAAAAGATTTACCAATAATTTTGCAACCGTTTCCCCGCGTGTAATTTGATTGGTCGATAGTGAAGTACTGATTACAGTTCATATTGTCGATGCCTTTGATGATTTTGAACACTTGAATTAAGTCACCTCTTAATCTGCGTTGGGTTAAATTAAATAGATTTAATTTTCTAAGCCGCTCCTCGTATGGTTTGTTTTTAGGCAAGGTATCATTTTGGTAACTCTACGTTGAACTCGTTCTAGCTTGGCTATATATTTTTTTATAGTAAGGGCACTAGGACTGAACGCAATATTCCAGCAGAGGGCGGACTAAGGAATTATAACGAGTTAGGATTACATCTTTGGATTTATGCTCAAGTGACCTGCCTATAAAGCCAATAATTTTGTTTACCTTCTTAACAACTTCTGTATATTGTTGACTGGGTTTTAGGTTACTCGATATTGTTACTCCCAAATCAGTTTATCTGTCTACGCTCTTAAGCTGAGTGCCGTTCATTGAATAGTTTGCTTTCTCATTTCGGTTTCCGATATAGAGTACTTTACATTTATCCGCACTGAGATTAGATTGCCAAATTTGAGCCCAGCATGACAACTTACCTAGATTATGTTGAATATATTTAACATGTTCATTTGAGAGTACGCTATTCGCAATATTTGTATCGTCAGCAAACTTTAAGATTGTACAGGTGAGACCATCATCTATGTTGTTAATATATACTAGGAAGAGAACTGGCCCCAGTACCGATCCCTGGGGTATCCCGCTACTTACATTGATCTATTTGGATGCTATACAATTAATTACTACTCTTTGTTTTCTGTCACCAAGCCAATTTGCTATCCATTTCAACACACCATCTTGTATTCCATGCGCTTTTAGTTTTATCAATAATCGTTTGTGAGGAACTTTGTCAAAGGCCATTTAAAAGTTAAGGTATATAATATCTACAGTTTTACTCTCATCATATAGGTTGAAGATATTGTGAAAGAAGTCTAAGAGGTTTGTTAAGCAGGAACGTTTGTTACGAAAGCCGTGCTGAATATTGTTAGGTATGTTATTTTCCTCTAAAAGATTTCCGAGTCAGTCTATGAGTGTTTCTAGCATATTACTTGCAATTGAAGTTAAGCTAATTGGACAATAGTTACTAGGTAAGGATTTGCTGTGTTTTTTTTAATATCGGTGTTATGTTTGCGAGCTTCCAATGATCAGGCATAGTCCGAGAAGTCCTGCAAGGATTTACTGAAGAGCAATATCAGTGGATTGTAAAGCTCATCCTTAGCGTCCTTTAGAATTCTAGGTGAGATCGTATCAGGTCCAGGCGATATAGTTACCTTGAGTTTTTCTAAACATTTCAATACTTCTCTCTCTCTGTAATGCTGATATTACTTAGAACGTCAGAATTATATATTTGAACCGGCGATACTGTAGGGATATCACTAAAGTCTTCTGTTATAAAAACTGACGCAAAGAAGGTATTGAGGGCATTTGTACTTTGTCTTTGATGTATTCTCCATTTTCATCGACTAACGGTCCAATAGTTGAAGTAACTACTTTCTTCTTTCTGATGCAACTGTGAAATTCTTGTGGGTTTGTTTTACTATGAATCGCAACATGTAACTCCAGAGTCTTTTTACTTTGCTTAATTAACTTTTTGGCTTTGCGTCATAGTTCTATGAATTTCACCCGTTCTTCGTCATTTTGTGAGGATTTTAATCGATCATGAGCTTTCTTTGTAGCATGCAAACTGTCTGAAATTTCTGTATTGCACCATTAGGTTTATCATTATGGACTGTAGGCCGGTTTTTTTTTTTTTTTTTTTTTTTTTTTTTACGTAGTCTTAAACCGTTCTTATGTATGTGATCATGAAAAATGTCCATGCATTATTTATGTCGTTATTGTTTATTAAAAAGCTCCAATCAGTATCTTTAAATATTGCTCCTAGACTCTAAGTGTACGAAAGTTTGCTTTTTTGAAATTAGGGACTTTCTCATTGCTGCTATTTGGTTCGTTACTATTAAACTTTAAGATAAAGAGAGAGAGAGAGAGAGAGAGAGAATGAGAGTGAGATAGAGACCAAGGGCTCGGCAGTATGTCACAGTGTAAACAGGGGCAAACACACCCAAACCTTTACTATTTTCTTGGTGTGTCCGAATGAGAGAGAGAGAGTGTATGTTTTTGTTTTCATTATTGATGAAATTTAATTAAATAAATATATTTGGTAGGTACCAGTAGGTGGATAATACTTTTGGTGTAAATTCTCTATTACACATACAATCCACCATCTGCACATCAACACTATTTTCTGCCCCGAGGCTGGAGCTTTTTTATAAAAAAGGGCCGTGATATGCCATTAGATAAAAAAAATACCATTGCTCCTAGCATTATCAAAGAGAGATACAACGGCAACACATGCGACCCATGATCACCATATATATATATATATATATATACAGTATATAGTGCGGCCAGAACCTACGATGGCCTTATACAGCACCCGCTCTCCTACTTTATGTATACCCTTCTTCCTCTCACTATCCCACGACAGGAATATAACCAAAACACTGCGACTAGCAGCCCCAAATTGTGTTAACACTTCCTTAAAGAACCCTGATCAGAACACTGAGTAAGTAGGGCCCCTGGGAGCTGTGTGCATCACCAGTAATAACTTCTTTGCCAAACAGCAAATGCTGCGTACTAAACCAGCTCCACCATGTTGCTAACCAGTTCTTTTGCCAGTCATAACCACTCGTTTGGTTTCCTTGCTTCAATAAATGACCAACCAACTCTACCTCACTATCACCTCCGTGCTGCCAGCAATAGTATCATTGACCAGCTGACACAGAGGAGGGCAGCTGTCAGCCCTCAACTACAACCACAAGAGTCAACCCGGACATTACAGGTTCGAATCCAAGCCGGAATGTAGCGTATATATATATATATATATATATATATATATATATATATATATATATATATATATATATATACCTGTATATATATATATATATATATGTATATATATATATATATATATATATATATATATATATATGTTGGTAAAGCCAGGTAATAAATTTTCTTTAATACATACGAGGTTGAAAGAAATGGCAATTTCTGCGTTGGAAATTTTATTATTCAAAGTTTCCAGGTCTCTGATGAGTTTTCGCTGGGTGGCAGGAAGTAGATGAAGGAGATGAGCAAAATTCATGGTGGTACAGGGTTACATTAAAGTACATGATGATACAGGATATACGACGCGTTTCACTGGACAACCAGCATTATCAAGTAAGGAAGGAATGATAAAAAGGTAAACAGGAAGGGTATATATAGAGGGTGGAGGATCAGAGGAGGCGGAAAACAGGGGGCAAAAGTCTGCTATTGGTGGAAGGGAAAACTAGGAGAGAAAAAGGGGGTAACCGCTTCACGCATGCGCACTGGATGCGGGATGGTGGTCGATAGGTGGGGTCGAAGCTGGACCTCATTCCTATATTGGTATGACGCAGACTCGTCTTTCACGTCGGTTAACTTTTCACCTTCAGGCTGGAGCCATCAAAGACCACTATCTCACCCCTAACCACCCTCACCTCACACGCAACGAGTTAGAGAAACACACCACCATACTCGATAAAGAAAGTGACCCAAGGAGATTACCTATACTCGAAGCTTTATATATCCAAGCCTTACATCCCAACATCAACAACCAAACTCTGGACCTTCAGATCCTTCCTTCTGCCAAAAGGCACTACCCTACAGGACCTAACACCCCTCCTCGCCCCCCGGTGCCCTTGACGCAGCCCCCCGCGCTACCTCCTTCAGCTCCGTCTTCTGCAGGCGCCACACAACTTAGGCCACGCCCCTCGACACGCAGCCAATCAGCTTCGACCCCACCTATCGACCACCATCCCGCATCCAGTGCGCATGCGTCAAGCGGTTACCCCCTTTTTCTCTCCTAGTTTTCCCTTCCACCAATAGCAGACTTTTGCCCCCTGTTTTCCGCCTCCTCTGATCCTCCACCCTCTATATATACCCTTCCTGTTTACCTTTTTATCATTCCTTCCTTCCTTGATAATGCTGGTTGTCCAGTGAAACGCGTCGTATATCCTGTATCATCATGTACTTTAATGTAACCCTGTACCACCATGAATTTTGCTCATCTCCTTCATCTACTTCCTGCCACCCAGCGAAAACTCATCAGAGACCTGGAAACTTTGAATAATAAAATTTCCAACGCAGAAATTGCCATTTCTTTCAACCTCGTATGTATTAAGAAAAATATATATATATATATATATATATATATATATATATATATATATATAAATATATATATATATATATAGATATATATATATACCTGTATATATATATATATATATATATATATATATATATATATATATATATATATATATATATATATATATATATATATATATATATATATATATATATATATATATATATATATATATATATATATATATATAGGCTATATACTGTATATATATATAATATATATATATATATATATATATATATGTATATATATATATATATATATATATATATATATATATATATATATATATATATATATATATATATATATAAACAGTATTTATATAAAATAATACTTTTTATGATATATCTACAGTATATCTCTCGACCATTTCTCTCTGTGATAAAAATATGATAGCGTGGCCTTGAATGTGAGGATGGTTGCTGGTTATTATGGTGACTCTCTCTCTCTCTCTCTCTTCAGTTGTTTAATTCAATTGTCAAGGTCATTTCGTCTGTAATCAATAAATTCCAATGTCTTTTTACTCAACATCTGTCGTTTTGCCTTTCTTTTAAATTCCAGCTATCCATTTTTCTTATTCTTTCGGATTATCCTTTGTTACCATATTCTATAATTTTCTCATATTTTGTTCCCCACCCCCCTGGGGGGTGTTGAAATGGATAGAAAATTGGCTCAGCGACAGAAAGCAAAGAGTAGTCATAAACGGTAAGGCATCTAAATGGACCAATGTAAGTAGCGGGGTACCCCAGGGATCGGTACTAGGACCAATTCTCTTTCTAATATACATCAACGACTTAGATGAGGGTCTCACCTATACAATCTCAAAATTTGCTGACGATACAAAAATTGCAAATAGCGTACTCTCAAAAGAACAAGTTGACGATATGCAACACAATCTAGATAAGTTGTCATGTTGGGCCCAAATTTGGCAAATGAGATTCAATGCGGCTAAATGTAAAGTACTACATATCGGATTCCAAAATGAGAAAGCAAACTATTCGATGAATGGCACTCAGCTTAAGAATGTAAACAGAGAAACCGATCTGGGAGAAACAATATCGAGTAACCTAAAACCGATTCAACAATGTTCAGAAGTTGTTAAGAAAGCAAACAAAATAATTGGCTTTATAGGCAGGTCATTTGAGCAAAAATCCAAAGAAGTTATCCTAACCCTTTACAATTCCTTAGTCCGCCCTCTTCTGGAATACTGGGTTCAATCCTGGTGACCTTATTACCAAAAAGATATAGACAAACTAGAACGAGTTCAACATAGAGTTACCCAAATGATACCTTTCCTAAAGAACAAACCATACGAGGAGCGTCTTTGAGAATTAAATCTATTTCCTTTAACCCAGCGCAGATTAAGAGGCGACTTAATTCAAGTGTTCAAAATCATCAAAGGCATCAACAATAATTATGAACTGTAGTAAGTACTTTACTATCGACCAATCTAATTACACACATGGAAACGGTTGCAAAATTATTGGTAAATCTTTTAACTCACACGAATCTAAGAATTTCTTCTTCAACTTGTGGAATTGGCTTCCCCGAGACGTTATAGACTGCAGCACCGTTGATTCATTTAAACTTCGCCTAGACAAATATATCGCATCAAACCCGCGACTGACTGCGTTTGTAAATGAATAACTTTATTTTATCCCCCCCTCAGTTACTAACCCATCTGTCCCATACTAACTTCCTAATCCTGCCACGGACATTAGTTCCAGGGCAGTAGTTACCTTTCCAATGTTCCCTTACCCACTCTAAACCACTGTTTGGACTCTTGATCCTCAGTGTTTTGGAGGACAAGCAGCCTAGATGGGTCACTAGACCTGTTGTTGCTTGATTTCCTGTGTACTCCTTTGTACTCTCTCTCTCTCTCTCTCTCTCTCTCTCTCTCTCTCTCTCTCTCTCTCTCTCTCTAGTAGAATATAGCTGTAGATATTTTATACCTTGATTTTCTAAAGGCCTTTGACAAAATACCCCACAAACGTTTATTGATCAAATTTTAAGCACATGGAATACAAGGTGGAGTGTTGAGAAGGATTGAAAATTGGCTCAGTGAAAGAAAGCAGAGGAAAGTCATAAATGGCATAACATCGAAATGGACCAATGTAACTAGCGGGGTACCCCAGGGATCGGTAATAGGGCCCGTTCTCTTCATAGTTTACATAAACGACATATATGAGGGTCTCACCTGTACAATCTCAAACTTTGGAGACGATACAAAAATTGCAAACACTGTACTCTCGAATGAACATGTAGAAAGTTTGCAAAATAACCTAATAATAATAATAATAATAATAATAATAATAATATTATATAATAATAATTATTATAATAAATATAATCGGTTTATTTCAAGCCGGCAGCCAATGAGGATGAAAATACACAATTCCTTAACCTAACTTCTCCTAAGTAGTCCTAAGTAGGCTCTGGCTGCCACAAGGGTAACTACATACCCCCAGAAGGGGTAGGATGTGGGCAGGGAACCAGTTGAAACTCCGAGGTGGCGCATCCACACCTAACCTCCACAGTCCGGAAAGTTTTAATAAAAACCTCAACTGCAGGTTGTTGAGATCGAACCCACGCCATATATATCTCCAAATATCTCCAAAATGTCATAGATCTGCTTAATTAATTGACACAATAATGGCTGATGGTATCCTTGATTCAATGATACCATCATCCATTATTGTGTCAATTAATTAAACAGATCTATGACAATTTGGAGATATTTCATGATTATACATAGCGCTATATGCAATTTTACTATTGATATATTTCCTTTGCCTAGGTTAATATATGTTCTGACACTGATATAGCCGAAATCAGATCTACCAATCACAATCCTTGTAAGACACGCCTCTTTAATACACCAGTAGTGCCAGCTAACTCTGCGAGCCCCAGAGCGAGGGTGGGTCAGCTGGAACTTTGACCAACTGTACCTCCATCACCCCCCTCTACTTCATTGCTTTCATAACTTCCCTGTCTCTCTCCTCTTATTCCAACGCCTTCTCTCTCTCTATATATATATATATATATTCGGAAATTAGTATAGTCAGGTAGTATATTTTCTTGATGGCATGTGAACTAAACCGCCTTACTCAAGTTCTCATCAAGAACGGCTACTCCAACTCGAACGTTGACAAAACCATTAAGAAGCACTTAGAAAAATGGTACAATAATGAAGCCCCCAACACCACCAGCCCCGAGGACATCAACATTTACTACAAAAACTACATGTCTTCTGACCATAAAACAGACGAAGCCGTCATAAGAGACATCATCCTGAAAAACGCCCAGCCCACCAACACTGAAAACAAAATCAAACTGATTATATAATATTATAAATCTACCAAAACCTCCCAACTTGTTCTACGTAATCACCCTGCCAACAATAAAAAACAAATGAGTCTGGACCATGTAGTATGTCAACACTCTTGTACCCACAGGAACTGTAGACCCCGTAAAGTGTATATTGGCATGACCCAGACCCGCTTAAGCCGTCATCTTACCCTCCATCTACAATCTGGCTCTATTATCAATAATCATTACAACACCCCAGGCCACCCCAAACTAATTCGCAAAGACCTAGAAGCCAGCACCTTCATATTAGATAATGAACCTGACCCTAGATGCCTCCCCATCCTTGAAGCCATTTACATACAGACCCTCAACCCTACACTAAACAACCAGACCTCGGACCTACAAATTCTCCCCTCAGCGAGGAAAACCTACCCCTACAGATATCAAGAAGAACATGGCGACACCAACAGCGAGCATTCCACACCCTCCCGCCAACGCCCAACTGAGGATGCCCGGGTGTCCAGCCAGCCAATCAACAGACAAAGTGCGAGGTTAGCAGCAGCCAGCCATCCACGACCGCAGACCACCGACTAGCCCCGCCCACCTGAGCAGAAACAGCGATTTGGAAACCCCTATAAAAGCCCCCATCAACACTTATGCTAATCAGAACAATATCCCAAGGGAAGAGAACTGGGAGGACTACTAAGGCATGGAGATAGTTGACAAAAAAATTGAAAATTGGTACAAAGCGGTGACTAAGGGTATGGAGGAGGCAATCCCCACAAAGAACACAAGAACTCTAAACAAAACTCTGATTACTGACAAAATAATAGAAATCCAGCGAGCATTTGGCATACTTTTTAATAACAGTCAAAGACACGGCTGGAACATTCACAGCTACTATACATACTGGAGACTAAAGCAGCGACTAGTGGAGGAAAGCATAGCAAGCCAATGGAAAACTGGGAAAACAAATTAACATTTCACAAGAACCCCAAAGCGTTCTGGAATGAGTTCAAGAAACTTAAAGGAACAGCCAATTCACTTTCACCATATATCCTGGACGAAAATAATAAAAAAAATATATGAGAATAAAAGAAAGACGGCAGTCTTCAGAAAAATATGGCAAGAAACCTTTCAAATATCAGATCAGGAAAATGAAGATTTCGATAATGGCAATGAAGAAAGAGTGCATACCTTTCTCCAAAACAATTTACATAGAACGATCCCCTATGTAGACATTAACTACCAAAGATTTGACAATAATGACATTGTTAAAAGGAAAATAACTATGGATGAACTAAAGTAGTCGATAAAATTTTCCAAAAACAACACCCCAGGCCTAATCAGCATAAAAAAAGAGATTCTAATTAACCTCTCAACAATGCCATACAAAACCTAATGGATATATTTAATGACTCGCTATCCCTTGGATACTTCCCCGACGCACTGAAAATAGGTATCCTCCACCTAATACCGAAGGGGAACAAATCGCCACTCTACCCCAAGAACAATAGACCAATAACTTTACTTGAAGTTCCAGGAAAACTACTAGAAAAAGCGGTAAACCTGAGACTAAAACACTACCTAACACGCAATAATCTACTCCCCAGCACCCACCATGGGTTTAGGGACGGGAGGGGCACAGGAACAGCATTGGCAGTAACCTGCAACATAATATCAAATGCCATGGCCAGAAAAGACCAATGCTCACTAGTACTAAGAGATGTATCAAAGGCTTTCGATAAGATCTGGCACAAGGGTCTTAAGTATAAACTACTATAAATTGGTCTACCACCTTACTTAGAAAAATTCTTATGTGACTACCTAACAGAAAGAACAGTGAAAATCCGAATCGGGGGCTTTATTGGAGAAGAAATACATATAAAAAGCGGTCTAGCTCAGGGCGGAAGCCTTTCACCTACCCTCTACATATTTTACACCAGCGACCTACCACAGCCAAACGTTGACTGCCATCATGTAATATACGCCGATGATATAACACAGATTATCACATAAAGAGGCAAATAAAAAATTATGATGGCCAACCTCGTGGGGACTGAGATCAAAAAAGTTAACAATTATGAGAAACTATGGAAAATAAGAACCAACCTGGCTCAACCTGATACCCATAGCTGCCAAGAAGAATGATGTGATTGCAGACGGAGAACTGATCGATTACAGCAGAGAGGGCAAAATTCTGGGTCTGAAAATTACCAAAACAGGATACTGCAGTCACGTCAAGGAAACCACCGGAAGAGGCATGCAAGCTCTCAGTGAGTTATACAAATTCAGGAATCTTCCCGAACATATTAAATATCATCTGGTCAGAACTTTTGTTATCCCGATCCTGGAATACCCTGTAATTCCAATGGTATCTCTAAGCAAGACAAATACTTAAACTACAGAGAATCCAAAATCGAGCCTTAAGATGGATCTCTGACGAGACATACCCATACACAAGAAATACTGAAGAACTACACCAAGAGGCGAACATCGAACCCATAAATATTAGGTTACATTACAGAGCAATTAAACTCTGGAATAGATTGGAAACCATCCTGGAGCCTGACGATGAAATACTCCAGGCACCAGTGAGAGGCAAGCATAGCTGGTTTTCACACTCCAAGCTAGTCCTTGACAGAGATCCACCAGAACCACTATATACGTCATGACCACACTAAAAACCGGTTGAACTTCTGACTACCATCAACTGGGGCTGTCTCGAAGCCGCACCCGCCGTGCAGCTATGAGGCTCAGCTGGTGCAGATGGAAACTGCTCCGGAGATGTGGCCAGGAGGAAGCACCTTAACAAATCTTAGCACTTAATTATTGACTTTTTAACTTAAATGACTTTTTTAACTTTTAACCTTTTAATCAAGACAAGAGATTAGGACCATCGTGTCCACGTGGGCCTGGGTCTCACGTGGTGAGCCTCAGGTCCGCGGGTGACTCTAAGCTGCTTCTGTTGTGGACACGGGACACAATGGTGGCGGATGGAGGAGGTCCCGATGGTTTGGTCGGGAGGAAGCACCTTATTTATGAGCAATGGACGAGCCTATACGAGGAAGCCAACCGGATGTTGGGAGGAGCAGAACCTGCATGTGCTGCCGCCAATAAAAATCACTGGATAGCTAACCACGAAAATATCTAATGATAACAATATTGGACCTGATCTAGCATCACCAAGACAGAATCAAAATGCAAAAAAGATTATGTTGAATGTACCGATAAGGAGGCATGTTGGACGCTCACCAAAATGTATTACAACAATTAGCAAAGTGGTTAAGCCCACTAGCTGTATAACCTATAACTCTTCATCCTTCAAATTATTATTTTTTTCTCCACTAGACCCTTGTACTTCCACCTTTGAAGCAACCTAGTTTCAATCCGATTCCGATTCCGATTCCTGCTAATCAGAATCAACTGTATGAGCATGGCTAATGAAGTAGCCGAAACGTTACAACAAACAACTACAACCCAAGAACCCTCTGAAAACTACAGTACTCTCCTACATCTATTCAATTAACAACAGCGTATGATTGCGAGAGATATTGAATCCTTTAGCACAAAATATATTAATGCACAATATGCTGTATTATTTAATCTCACATGCCTTCAAGGAAATATATATATACTGTATATATATATATATATATATATATATATATATATATATATATATATATATATATATATATATATATATATATATATATATATATATATATATATATATATATATATATATATATATATATATATATATATATATATATATATATATATATATATATATATATATATATATATATATATATATATATATATATATATATATATATATATATATATATATATATATATCTTAATCTTCTCCTCCACCACTCCTCCATCTCTCTCCATCACCCCCACCACTTCATTGTCTTGATAACCTTCCTGACTCCCTCCCTCTCTCTCCATCCATCATCATTAACAACAACAGCAACAACAATATGAACATCAACAACAACAACGTCACAAGCACCAACAACAATAACAACAATATTATGTAATATATAATGCGTGTCTTGGTCGTCTGAAATTAGTGTATTTTGTTCTGAAAATTGCCTTGCGGTTTTGTTTTCGTTTTTGTGAAGAAGCATATAAGACCATAGGATACTACAACTAAAGTCAATCAGAAATCAGAAATCAGAATAATAGTGTAGAAAAATTAGAGTTGTCAGTGGACAGTGAAGAATAAGGTCGAAAAAAAGAAACTAGTAGGAGTGTAACAGATAGTGGGCTATCCACTTTGCTAATTGTTTAGTATATTTTATTTATTCAAATTGTTTCGCAACCTCCTTCGAGCAACAACACGCCACTAGCTTTAATTTCCTTTAAGTTATGATTCAGGCAAGGACTACACTTTCACTTTGCCATTCTAGGTTCCTCCCGGTTATGCTGATTCACCTGTCTGGGGTCCACCGTAGTGGGCCCCAGGCAAGAGTATCAGCAATAAAGTCTAACTAAAGTCAATGGATTATTTATTTAATACAAGGATCTCAGAAATTTTCACAATAAAATATTCGTACCGGTGTCTTTCAACACACATAAAATCATTAGATAAGTATTTACCTATCTATCAGCACATTACCGATGGGTATATTAAAAGCAATATAAATTTATTTTGGGATATCAATATGGACACCTCAGTTCCCCCTTTCATACCTGTTCATACATTTTGACAGAAAGGTAACCAAAATAATTAGCACACACTGTACAAAATGTGAGTATGAAAATGAGTTGATAATTATAGACATTAAACAAAATGTCCTTAATAATCAACCCATATATATATATATTTTGTGTATGCGTATGAAGGAGACAAAAGGCAGGATGCCGTAACGAGTGTCTCCCCAAAGCCAAAAGAGTATCACTACAGTTACTGTATTACTATATAATGTCACTACAGTTACTGTATTACTATATATGTCACTACAGTTACTGTATTACTATATATGTCACTACAGTTACTGTATTACTATATAATGTCACTATAGTTACTGTATTACTATATATGTCACTACAGTTACTGTATTACTATATATGTCACTACAGTTACTGTATTACTATATATGTCACTACAGTTACTGTTTACTATATATGTCACTACAGTTACTGTACTACTATATATGTCACTACAGTTACTGTATTACTATATATGTAACTACAGTTACTGTATTACTATATAATGTCACTACAGTTACTGTATTACTATATATGTCATTACAGTTACTGTATTACTATATATGTCACTACAGTTACTGTATTACTATATATGTCACTACAGTTACTGTATTACTATATATGTCACTACAGATACTGTATTACTATATATGTCACTACAGTTACTGTATTACTATATATATCATTACAGTTACTGTATTACTATATATGTCACTAAAGTTACTGTATTACTATATATGTCACTACAGTTACTGTATTACTATACAGTATATGTCACTACAGTTACTGTATTACTATATATGTCACTACAGTTACTGTATTACTATATATGTCACTACAGTTACTGTATTACTATATATGTCACTACAGTTACTGTATTACTATATATGTCATTACAATTACTGTATTACTATATATGTCATTACAGTTACTGTATTACTATATATGTCACTACAGTTACTGTATTACTATATATGTCATTACAGTTACTGTATTACTATATAATGTCACTACAGTTACTGTATTACTATATGTCACTACAGTCACTGTATTACTATATATGTCATTACAGTTACTATATTACTATACAGTATGTCACTACAGCTACTGTATTACTATATATGTCACTACAGTTACGTATTATATATGTCACTACAGTTACTGTATTACTATATATGTCACTACAGATATTGTATTACTATATGTCATTACAGTTACTGTATTACTATATATGTCATTACAATTACTGTATTACTATATATGTCACTACAGTTACTGTATTACTATATATGTCACTACAGTTACTGTTTTACTATATATGTAACTACAGTTACTGTATTACTATATATGTCACTACAGTTACTGTATTACTATATATGTCACTATAGTTACTGTATTATTATAAAATGTCACTACAGTTACTGTATTACTATATATGTCACTACAGTTACTGTATTACTATAGTGTATATGTCAATACAGTTACTGTATTACTATATATGTCACTACAGTTACTGTATTACTATAGTGTATATGTCACTACAGTTACTGTATTACTATATATGCCATTACAGTTACTGTATTACTATATGTCACTACAGCTACTGTATTACTATATATGTCATTACAGTTACTGTATTACTATATATGTCACTACAGTTACTGTATTACTATATATGTCACAACAGTTACTGTATTACTATATATGTCATTACAGTTACTGTATTACTATATATGTCACTACAGTTACTGTATTACTATATATGTCACTACAGTTACTGTATTACTATATATGTCACTACAGTTACTGTATTACTATATAATGTCACTACAGTTACTGTATTACTATATATGTCATTACAGTTACTGTATTACTATATATGTCACTACAGTTACTGTATTACTATACAGTATATGTCACTACAGTTACTGTATTACTATATATGTCACTACAGTTACTGTATTACTATATATGTCATTACAGTTGCTGTATTACTATATATGTCACTACAGTTACTGTATTACTATATATGTCACTACAGTTACTGTATTACTATATATGTCACTACAGATATTGTATTACTATATGTCATTACAGTTACTGTATTACTATATATATCATTACAGTTACTGTATTACTATATATGTCATTACAGTTACTGTATTACTATATATGTCACTACAGTTACTGTATTACTATATATGTCATTACAGTTACTATATTACTATATATGTCATTACAGTTACTATATTACTATATATGTCACTACAGTTACTGTATTACTATATATGTCATTACAGTTACTGTATTACTATACAATGTCACTACAGTTACTGTATAACTATATATGTCACTACAGTTACTTTATTACTATATATGTCACTACAGTTACTATATTACTATATATGTCATTACAGTTACTGTATTACTATATATGTCACTACAGTTACTGTATTACTATATGTAACCACAGTTACTGTATTACTATATATGTCACTACAGTTACTGTATTACTATATATGTCATTACAGTTACTGTATTACTATATATGTCACTACAGTTACTGTATTACTATATATGTCAATACAGTTACTGTTTTACTATATATGTAACTACAGTTACTGTATTACTATATATGTCACTACAGTTACTGTATTATTATATAATGTCACTACAGTTACTGTATTACTATATATGTCACTACAGTTACTGTATTACTATAGTGTATATGTCACTACAGTTACTGTATTACTATATATGTCACTACAGTTACTGTATTACTATAGTGTATATGTCACTACAGTTACTGTATTACTATATATGCCACTACAGTTACTGTATTACTATATGTCACTACAGCTACTGTATTACTATATATGTCATTACAGTTACTGTATTACTATATATGTCACTACAGTTACTGTATTACTATATATGTCACTACAGTTACTGTATTACTATATATGTTACTACAGTTACTGTATTACTATATATGTCACTACAGTTACTGTATTACTATATATGTCACTACAGTTACTGTATTACTATAGATGTCATTACAGTTACTGTATTACTATAGATGTCATTACAGTTACTGTATTACTATATATGTCACTACAGTTACTGTATTATTATATATGTCACTACAGTTACTGTATTACTATATATGTCACTACAGTTACTGTATTACTATATAGCGTATGTCACTACAGTTACTGTATTACTATATATGTCACTACAGTTACTGTATTAATATATGTCACTACAGTTACTGTATTACTATATGTCACTACAGTTACTGTATTACTATATATGTCACTACAGTTACTGTATTACTATGTCACTACAGTTACTGTATTACTATATATGTCACTACAGTTACTGTATTACTATATATGTCATTACAGTTACTGTATTACTATATATGTCACTACTACAGTTACTGTATTACTATATATGTCACTACAGTTACAGTATTAATATATGTCACTACAGTTTCTGTATTACTCTATATGTCACTACAGTTACTGTATTACTATATATGTCATTACAGTTACTGTATTACTATATATGTCACTACAGTTACTGTATTACTATATATGTCACTACAGTTACTGTATTACTATATATGTCACTACAGTTACTGTATTACTATATATGTCATTACAGTTACTGTATTACTATATATGTCACTACAGTTACTGTATTACTATATATGTCACTACAGTTACTGTATTACTATATAGCCTATGTCACTGCAGTTACTGTATTACTATATATGTCACTACAGTTACTGTATTACTATATGTCCCTACAGATACTGTATTACTATGTATGTCATTACAGTTACTGTATTACTATATATGTCACTACAGTTACTGTATTACTATATGTCACTACAGTTACTGTATTACTATATATGTCACTACAGTTACTGTATTACTATATATGTCACTACAGTTACTGTATTACTATATATGTCACTACAGTTACTGTATTACTATATATGTCACTACAGTTACTGTATTACTATATATGTCACTACAGTTACTGTATTACTATATATGTCACTACAGTTACTGTATTACTATATATGTCACTACAGTTACTGTATTACTATATGTCACTACAGTTACTGTATTACTATATATGTCACTACAGTTACTGTATTACTATATATGTCACTACAGTTACTGTATTACTATATATGTCACTACAGTTACTGTATTACTATATGTCATTACAGTTACTGTATTACTATATATGTCACTACAGTTACTGTATTACTATATGTGTCACTACAGTTACTGTATTATTATATAGCCTATGTCACTACAGTTACTGTATTACTATATATTTCACTACAGTTACTGTATTACTATATATGTCACTACAGTTACTGTATTACTATATGTCACTACAGTTACTGTATTACTATATATGTCATTACAGTTACTGTATTACTATATATGTCACTACAGTTACTGTATTACTATATGTGTCACTACAGTTACTGTATTATTATATAGCCTATGTCACTACAGTTACTGTATTACTATATATGTCACTACAGTTACTGTATTACTATATATGTCATTACAGTTACTGTATTACTATATATGTCACTACAGTTACTGTATTACTATATATTTCACTACAGTTACTGTATTACTATATATGTGACTACAGTTACTGTATTACTATATATGTCACTACAGTTACTGTATTACTATATATGTCACTACAGTTACTGTATTACTATGTATGTCACTACAGTTACTGTATTACTATATGTGTCACTACAGTTACTGTATTATTATATAGCCTATGTCACTACAGTTACTGTATTACTATATATGTCACTACAGTTACTGTATTACTATATATGTCATTACAGTTACTGTATTACTATATATGTCACTACAGTTACTGTATTACTATATGTGTCACTACAGTTACTGTATTATTATATAGCCTATGTCACTACAGTTACTGTATTACTATATATGTCACTACAGGTAGGAAACAGAGCCATATCAAAACTTTACTGTACAGGATGACAGTTACTCCAAACTGACGTTAGCCGCACCCCTCCCTTCTATAGTCGCCTTGTATAATTGCAGTAGGATAAATGGAACACATACAGTTTTGCTTCCACTATATGTGAAGGATTTCTTACCGTGGCCCTTGGGAGGTATAATTAGTAGCTTATGAATAATGTACACAACATTCATTCATATCTCAGTATCCATAGATGCCAGTGTACGGTCATTCTTTATGGACACATGTAAAGGGTTCATACATTTTCACAAGCTTATGTACACCTAAACTATAGGGAATATTTATATAGCACAAATGTTTACATCCATTAAATTGTTCACATACAGTACATAATTATATACTAAAAATAATAAGACTCAAACATAAACCTTGGGATCAAATGTCTGCGGTGAAGCCTGGCCGTGATCGGGACCCTGGGGAAAGGCTTAGGATGGATTTACACGGGTGGTTTTTTCCCGCAAATTTTATCCGCAAATCTGTTCTGGCAGCTTCTGAAATATACATATATAGTAATTGTGTTACCTATAATGATCTAACTTGACCATTCCAAGCAAAAATAGTAAATAAATATTACCAAAATATAGTTGCAGATCAAAAGTCGCGAGAAAAAAAAAGTGCTCGTGCTAATCCATCTTTTGGAGTGAGTCACACGTTTGTTGTTGTTTTGGAGTGAGTCACACGTTTGTTGTTGTTTTGGAGTGAGTCACACGTTTGTTGTTGTTTTTTATTTTTTCGATCTGTTCTTTTTAACTCCGGTGTGTTCGTTTTTTAATTAATGTTATGTAATACTTCAGCAATATATAATCCTCTCTCTCTTCACTGTAGTATCCGACACTAACGCTGAAAGATATGTTGCCAGGATAAAGTTGTCGACTGGTTGTTAGTGGTAAAAGGGGTATCAGAGTGGAACTTAAGGCTGTGTCACACGAGCATTTTTTCCGTCAATTATAACTGGCAATTGTTGTCTGGTAACTTCAAAATTCAAGTTTCATAAGAATTAAACTACCTAACAAACTGTAATCTACCTTCGATCTAGTTTCCGATTCCAATGCGAAAGATTACGAGAAAAAAACTTGTTCATCAAAAATTGCCGGAAAATCGCTTGTGTGACACTGGCTTTATCTAGCCAGCTTTAGATCCACTACTTTTTTCTGGCAAAATGTTGAGAGTCTTTTATATTGGTATTGTTGATTATACTGGAGGTACCTACATTATTATAGGATACATAATGTTTATATACGTGGGTTTTAAAAGCTACCAGACTAGAGTTTCGGAAAAGATTTGCTCAGTTGTGATAACCATTAACCCCTTCTGTACCGGCGACGTCTTTTCAGTTTTATTCTAGCAATATTTAGGCGATTTTGTGCAGTTTAAGAAGGATCTGTCATAGTATAAATGGTTAAATGAGATAGTTCGAAGCCTGTTAATTGCTGGAGGCCCTTTTTAAACTGAATAATATCGTCTTATAGAAGCCAGAATATAACAAAAAGACGTCGTCGGTACGGAAGGGGTTAACTCTATGCGGTGTTTACTTATTATTGAGGGTTTTGATTGATCCAGCCAGTTTTGACCAGTGCATTTTAGTTTGCCCAAAAACATAATTGATACTTGAATGGGGCGAAGTGTCTTATAATCCCCAAACAAATGAGGTGAAAGGATTTAACATCTCTTAAACTATTGGAGTGAAACGGGGAGGGTAAAAAAAGGATCCGCCTCGTCACAGGTAGGGTTAACTGAGCCTAAACCAACCTGTGGCAGACCGTAATCTCTCCCTCCATAACCCTCCTACAGGATGGAATAATATCTTCCTCTTGCTGCTCCATAACCCTCCTACAGGATGGAATATAGTCGATCACAGGATTTAAATATTAGGGCTTAGTAAATATAAATACAGAGATGGGTTACCTTATCCTTTCAGTGTACAATGGCACTATTTTTACTTATTCTGGCTATCAATAGGCGATTTTCATTTAACTCAACAAATAGGACTCATAACCAAGGGTAATGAGTCCATAACCAATATTAACGACATAAATAACAACACCAATAGTGCTACAATATAAACAGCCTTAATAATGCTAATAATATTAATTCAAATAATATTATTAAAAAAAAAATCATATAACCTTATCACAAATAACAACAACTATATGAACAACAACAACATAAAGCATACGAACTGATTGACTCGACTCCCTTGCGGAATAACACCTGCTGCAGTGGAATATATATATACAGTATATATACAGTATATATATATATATATATATATATATATATATATATATATATATATATATATATATATACTGTATATAAGTATATATATATATATATATATATATATATATATATATATATATATATATATATATATATATATATATATACTGTGTATAAGTATATATTTGTTTTATTTATTTTTTCTATGTGATTGAGGGAGGCAAAAGGCAGAACTGCCTATAGCGAGTGCCTCCCCCATAGTTGAAAGAGTGACAGGGCCAAAATCAAGGGACATTCGAGCCAAAATGCCTGGACACACGGAGTTTGAAGCAATTTAAGTCATAGGAAGAGGGAAAGACTGATTCTGGGAGAGAGTTCCAGAGCTCAGCTGTTGAGTAGAAGAAAGTTTGAGAGCAACGTTTCACTCTTGGGTTGGAGAGTTGCACAGAGTAGGGGTGGGATTGAGTTGCAAGACGGGTACCACGTGCCCTACGTAAAGGAGGTGGTATACACTGGGAAAGCTCTGAGGAACACTGATTATTAGGGTAGAAGCGTTAGTATCCGATCACTGTGTTAAAAAACTGCTACTAACAAAACTATAAAAGATACAGTATTAACCTTATATACAGAATATAGAGCTATGAAAGTTAAGTATTGTGTGAAAAAAAGAAATTAAATGGATAAATAGTTTAGCTTCTACCGTACACCGAATGTAAACAACTGTCATTTTTCTTCCGATTCTTACGGCAACGCATAAGGATTTTTTTTTTTGTCAGCTTAAAAATTAGCTCTATATTTATTCTTTTCAAAATATATGATAATATATTGTAGTGCAATGTTAGAATAACACATGGAAAATGAAGATAGTTGATTATATTGCAAATGAGTTTGACAAGGAGAGGTGATTGGATACTAAACCCAAAATCCTTGATGCGTTAGTATCCGATCACAAAATATTTTCCTTTCAAAATGCTTCACTTTATGTTACATATTATTATTTTTAATTTTACACGTCTTACAGGATTAATAATTTCCCTAACACCTATATTTTGTTATATAATGTGATGTGTTAGTATCCGATCACTGATCCACCACTGTGGTCGATCAGTCGACCACAGTGGTCAATCGGTTGACCACTGTGGTGGATCGGTTGACCACAGTGGTGGATCAGTGATCGGATACTAACACATCACATTATATAACAAAATATAGGTGTTAGGGAAATTATTAATCCTGTAAGACGTGTAAAATTAAAAATAATAATATGTAGCATAGAGTGAAGCATTTTGAAAGGAAAATATTTTGTGATCGGATACTAACGCATCCAGGATTTTGGGTTTAGTATCCAATCACCTCTCCTTGTCAATATATTATCATATATTTAAAAAGGACAAATAAAGAGAGATATTTTGTAAGCTGATAAAAAAGTAATTTCCTTACGGGTTGCCGTAAGAAACGGGAGAAAAATTACAATTGCGATCTATTGTGCCTGAAAGGGTGTATCAGAATAAAGTATCCTAGCCATTAAAATCATTATTTGTATGTAAAGGAGTACTAATACTGATAGTTTTCTATTTGTTATCATCATTACAAGTTAATAAATCATTAATATCATCTTTATTCATCTTTTATTTATTTTTTCCAAAACAATTATTTTGCTTAATTTCGTCATTAAGGGCAAAATAAAGGTTATATTTTGAAATAAATTAGACTAAATGTAGGTTTTATATGTTGCAAAATAATATACTAAAAGGAATAGGTATAATATATATATTTTTATTATTAATGGTACGTGATTGGAATTAGCTGTCAAGTGATTGGACTTGGCGGTATTACCATTAAGTCCAATCAGGTAATATAAACATTTATATAAAAAAAAAATATGTTTCACAGACACTTGACATTACTCTTAATATAAACTTTCATTACTGGTGTGTGTGTTAAAGGGTAAACAAAAGTATTTTTGTATTTAATTCTTGTTGAAATTGGTAGCCAAAATCAGTAAATAGCACTTTTTGATTGGATACTAACGATCCTACCCTATAGTAGCGATAGAATAGCGAGAGAGATGCAACATTGCGGCGGAGAGAGAGAGATTGCAGAGAGTTGGTGAGTGGACGGGAGTTAATGATACGAAAGGCCTTCCTTTCAACTTTGTTTAGGAGAGCGGTGTGAGAGGATCCTCCCCACACATGTGAACAATACTCAATACAAGGACGCACTATGCCCCTGTACAGAGCAAGAAGCTGTGCAGGGGAAAAGAACCCCCTAAGGCGGTTGAGCACACCCAGCTTCTGGGAGGCTGCCTTAGCAAGACTGGTAATATGGTCCTTCCAACTGAGAGCAGAAGAAAAAGAGACACCAAGAATATTGAGAGAAGACGAAGGATTGATTTTTGTATTGTTGAAGAATAAGGGATAGTCCGCTGGGAGTTCCTTACGGGTAGATAGATGGAGAAATTGGGTTTTGGAAGCATTAAAGGTAACAAGGTTTTCTCTGCCCCAATTGGAGCTAGTATTTAGATCAGAATTTAAGAGTTCTATGGCTTCATTACGTTTGTCAATATATATATATATATATATATTATTTATATATTTTTATTTTTGTTTAAAGGTTTGGAAGGTTTTCTTTAACTAGGCGACCCCTAGTGGGGTATATGAGTACATACATTACAAATATTTGTGTTCGAAGACAACACAAACATTATATAAAATAAAACATTTACACATACAATAAAAACAACTAGGCTAAATAAATAAATTTAGCTACATCAAACATTCCTAAGTATGTATGGCAATCAAATAGTTCCCGTATGTTATGAACCTTCACATTAGTATTAACCCTTTGAGTACCAGTGACGTGTGATATATCTTATTCTAGCTATATTTAGACGATATTATGCAGCTTGGGAGGGATCTGTGGTAGCTAAGTTTTGGCTGAGATGGTTTGAAGCCTTACTATTGCTAGAGGTCCTTTTTAAGCTAAATATTATCGTCTAATAGTTTCCAGAATGTGATGAAAAGGAGTCCCTGGTACTGAATGGGTTAAAGTTCTTCTTTATACATTTCCTTCTGGCTTGGATAAATAATAGATCATTATATATATACCGGTATATACTGTATATACAGTATATATATATATATATATATATATATATATATATATATATATATATATATATATTGTTATGTATTGCCTTAATTCAACTAATTACTGGTGGGATCGATTTAACTAATTACTAGTGGGTTTATGTGACTATTTACTTGTACATAATTATGTAGGCCTTTAGGCAGTGAGCAAACATCTGGGAACATATTTCTGTGCAATGGTGTACTGTATTAGCTAGACGTCTTTTGCCCCAGGCAATTAAAGCCGGCTGATGTTGGCGCCTATCACGCGCTCTTCACCACCTTTTCTGGTTGTTTGTTGTTTATCTGGCTGAAGTATGATTAGTATTAATATAATTCGTAATTTTGTTTTACTATTAATTTATACATTGTAATGATGTATTTTATATTATTATTATTTGAGTTAATTTACTTTATTATAGTGCGAGTAGTTGTATTTCGGTACTGTATAATAAGTTTAATGACCAAGGACTCAGTAGAAAATAGGATTTGATTGAAGGCAGTTCACCTCTGGCCTCTGCTTCGCCTAGACATCACCATGGGTCCTCCTGAGTTTGTGCGGTGCCTTGTATAACTATATCTCTATAGATACGTATTATTATGTTGTATTGTATGAATGTAATGATAGATGTATAAAGTGTAATTTATATGTAAATAATATCCATACTTTTAAATTATATTTTCATCCATACCTACCTTATATTTTCGTGTACTACCTTACAAATAACTTAAAAGTTTAAATAGTTTGAATATTTTCGGGTTCTATAAACAAAAATACGGCAATGAATTATTTGTACAGTAAACTAAAGTGGATACCTAAATACTTTACATATTTATCTTAAGGATTTATGAAAGCATAAGCTATTCTACTGACATTAAAGAAAAGATAATCATATCAATTATCTGATTCTCATTGACTTGTATAGCGATAGGGTTTCGCTGGAGGATAATATTAACCTTGCAGTCTAGTTTTGGGTGGTTAACTTCCATTCTCATAGCACTACGGTGATAACAGTTGTGTTGCCTGTTCATGGAAGTTATTAATTTAATCATAGAGTTGTGGGTTTGAACCCTAGTCCGTAACAATATATATATATATATATATATATATATATATATATACTGTATATATATATATTTTCTTTAATACATACGAGGTTGAAAGAAATGGCAATTTCTGCGTTGGAAATTTTATTATTCAAAGTTTCCAGGTCTCTGATGAGTTTTCGCTGGGTGGCAGGAAGTAGATGAAGGAGATGAGCAAAATTCATGGTGGTACAGGGTTACATAAATGTACATGATGATACAGGATATACGACGCGTTTCACTGGACAACCAGCATTATCAAGTAAGGAAGGAATGATATAAAAGGTAAACAGGAAGGGTATATATAGAGGGGAGAGGATCAGAGGAGGAGGAAAACAGGGGGCAAAAGTCTGCTATTGGTGGAAGCGTAAACTAGGAGAGAGAAGGGGTTAACCGCTCCACGCATGCGCACTGGATGCGGGATGGTGGTCAGTAGGGGGGGTCGAAGCTGATTGGCTGCGTGTCGAGGGGCGTGGCCTAAGTTGTGTGGCGCCTGCAGAAGACGAAGCTGAAGGAGGTAGCGCGGGGGGCTGCGTCAAGGGCACCGGGGGGCGAGGAGGGGTGTTAGGTCCTGTAGGGTAGTGCCTTTTGGCAGAAGGAAGGATCTGAAGGTCCAGAGTTTGGTTGTTGATGTTGGGATGTAAGGCTTGGATATATAAGTATACCTAGTTTACGCTTCCACCAATAGCAGACTTTTGCCCCCTGTTTTCCTCCTCCTCTGATCCTCTCCCCTCTATATATACCCTTCCTGTTTACCTTTTATATCATTCCTTCCTTACTTGATAATGCTGGTTGTCCAGTGTAACGCGTCGTATATCCTGTATCATCATGTACATTTATGTAACCCTGTACCACCATGAATTTTGCTCATCTCCTTCATCTACTTCCTGCCACCCAGCGAAAACTCACCAGAGACCTGGAAACTTTGAATAATAAAATTTCCAACGCAGAAATTGCCATTTCTTTCAACCTCGTATGTATTAAAGAACATTTATTACCTGGCTTTACTAACATATATATATATATATATATATATATATATATATATATATATATATATATATATATATATATATATATATATATATATATATATATATATATATATATATATATATATACAGTATATATACTATATATATATATATATATCTCACACTCGTAAGCTACTAAGTGTTTTTACTCTCAGCCTGAACCGTCAGGACAAGAGTCCATGCTGTAATCAAGTACCTGTACACCACGTCGTGATAGAGAATAGTTAACGTTTTCCTATTTATATTAAAGAAATAAAGAATCTTATTTCTTAGAGAAAATATTTAATTTCATTGACAAGTCGTATGACCCATATTCTATAGTATCGTGCATACATTTTTACAACTATTCCCACGCAACTCGAGTTGATATGATTTAATTTAATTCCCGCGCAGCCAAGCACGAGAGTTATAAATATCAAGAATAAATCAAAGATGCACGTGCGTTCATGTCCGTGGTTCGAGTCCCGGCTGAGAGTAAAAACATTTAGTAGCTCATGTGTATTTTTGAGATATACCGGTACTTAATATCAATAACTCTCGTGCTCACAAACACGGGCACATACACTCATAACAAAAAACCTATACGTGGTACACAATAACACATGCATCAGAACATTATAATATACACTGTTCATAGGCGTAAAAACCTACATTTACAGAAGTGTAATAACAGCCAGGAGTAATATGATACTAGAGAACATGCATACATTAGCATAAGTAGGGCCAGGCAAGATATACATTGTCATTAGCCCTTTGTATTACTCTCAAGCCGCCTGAGATACGCTGATGGTAAGGCTCTCATATGTAGGCCTTTCCTTGTGTGTGTGTATGTATGTATGTGTGTGTGGGTGGGTGTGAAAGAAAGCGAGATTGAGGATTTAGAAGAAAAGGGTCAAGCAAATAGAAAAACAATACGAATAAAAAATAGTTTACTTACTTACAAAGAATTCGCGTGAGGAATTAAATAAGTTTCAGGCATATCAAGAAAGTTAGAGAGGCCGAACGTGCAGTGAGGAATTTCGAGCTTTGAACATTTGATAAGAAAGAGACTGAAGCAGGGAATGGAACCATGGTGGAAAAGTGGAAAGAAGAAGATATATAAACAGAGTCGGAAGGAAGGACATATTCCAGTAAAGAAGAAAGCTTAGGATAAGATAAAATGCTGAGAACAAGGAATTTTTGGAGAACATAGGAGAAGTTAAATTTTAAGGGAAAACTATGAAGGATAAAATCGAAGATAATGGGAAAAGATTTATAAGGTATGGCAAAAGATAGCTGGCGCTTAGGGTGGAAAGTTTAAAGTTAGGGAAGAAACTTGGAGGTTGGGAAGAAAATTGGAGGTTTGGGTAGAAAGTTTGAGGTTAGGGTAGAACGGTGGAAGTTAGACAATACATTTGGAGGTTAGTGTAGAATGTTGGAGGTTAGGATGGAAAGCTGGAGGTTAGAGAAGAAAATTGGATGTTAGAGAAGAAATTTGGGGGTTAGTGTAGAAAATTGGAAGTTAAAGTAAACATATGGAGGTTAGGGTAGTCAGTTGGAGGTTAGGGTAGAAAGATGGAGGTTAGGGTAGAAAGTTAAAGGCTAGGGTAGAAAGTTAGAGGTTAGGATAGAAAGTTAAAGATTAGGGTAGAAAGTTAAAGGTTAGGGTAGAAAGTTAGAGGATAAGGTAGAAAGTTAGAGATTAGGGTAGAAAATTAGAGGTTAGGGTAGAAAATTAAAGGTTAAGGTAGAAAGTTAGAGGTTAGGGTAGAAAGATAGAGATTAGGGTAGAAAGTTAGAGGTTAGGGTAGAAAGAGAAAGGAAAAGATGAGGATTTATAATAAAAGAACGTCAATAATAAACAGAAAAACACGAATTATATAAATACACTGACTAATAAAGAATTCGCGTGAGGAATTAATAAGTTTCAGGTACCGTAAATTAAGGAAGTTAGAGAGGCCGAGCGTGCAGTGAGGAATTTAGGGCTTTCAATAAATGAAAAGGGAAAAAAATAGGCAGGGAATAGAACAATGGAGGAAAATAAACAAAAAATATTATATACACGAGAAGACAATTGTGACGGAAGACAGGGAAGCTGCAAGTAAAGGAGAAAGCTAATGGGAAGATAAAATATTGAAAACAACTTGAACAAGGAATTTTCGGAAGAAAGAAGAGAAGTTGAAGATTAAAATTGAAAATATGGGGAAATGTTATAGGTTATAGGAAAAGATGGTTGGAGGTTAGGGTGGAAAGTTAAAAGTTAGGGAAGAAATTTGGAGGTTGAGAAAGAAGGTTAGAGGTTTGGGAAAAGCTGGAAGTTAGGGTAGAATATTAGAGGTTAGGGAAGAGAGTTGGATATTAAAGACGAAATTTGGAGGATAGAACGGTTAGAACGTTGGAGGTTAGGGTACAAAGTTAAAAAGTTATGGAAGAAAGTTGGAGGTTAGGGTACGGTAGAAAGTTGGAGATCAGTAAGAAAGTTGGAGGTCAAGGGAAACAGTTAGAGGTTAGGGAAGACAGTTGGAGGTTAGGGAAGAAAGTTGGAGGTTAGGGAAGATAGTTGGAGGTTAGAGAAGACAGTTGGAGGTTAGGGAAGACAGTTGGAGGTTAGGGAAGAAAGTTGGAGGTTAGGGAAGATAGTTGGAGGTTAGGGAAGATAGTTGGAGGTTAGGGAAGACAGTTGGAGGTTAGGGAAGACAGTTGGAGGTTAGGGAAGACAGTTGGAGGTTAGGGAAGAAAGTTGGAGGTTAGGGAAGACAGTTGGAGGTTAGGGAAGATAGTTGGAGGTTAGGGAAGAAAGTTGGAGGTTAGGGAAGATAGTTGGAGGTTAGGCAAGATAGTTGGAGGTTAGGGAAGAAAGTTGGAGGTTAGGGAAGACAGTTGGAGGTTAGGGAAGACAGTTGGAGGTTAGGGAAGAAAGTTGGAGGTTAGGGAAGACAGTTGGAGGTGAGGGAAGATAGTTGGAGGTTAGGGAAGACAGTTGGAGGTTAGGGAAGACAGTTGGAGGTTAGGGAAGACAGTTGGAGGTTAGGGAAGATAGTTGGAGGTTAGGGAAGATAGTTGGAGGTTAGGGAAGAAAGTTGGAGGCTAGGGAAGTCAGTTGGAGGTTAGGGAAGACAGTTGGAGGTAAGGAAAAACAGTTGGAGGTTAGTGAAAACAGTTGGAGGTTAAGGAAAACAGTTGGAGGTAAGGAAAAACAGTTGGAGGTAAGGAAAAACAGTTGGAGGTTAGGGAAAACAGTTGGAGGTAAGGAAAAACAGTTGGAGGTTAGGGAAAACAGTTGGAGGTAAGGAAAAACAGTTGGAGGTAAGGAAAAACAGTTGGAGGTTAGGGAAGACAGTTGGAGGTTAGGGAAGACAGTTGGAGGTTAGGGAAAAAAAGTTGGAGGTTAGGGAAGAAATTTGGAGGTTAGGGTAGAAAGTTGGAGGTTAGGGTAGAAAGTTGGAGGTTAGGGAAGAAAGTTGGAGGTTAGGGAAGAAAGTGGTACCGGTACCGGTAATTACAAAAAAGGATTCTGATTAAGGAAACAAATGTGTGTAATGAAAATATTAAGGTTAGGGAACAATATTTTGATTGTCTTGGTAGCATAATGGTTAGAGCATGTAATTTATGTATATGATGTCCTGGGTTCGAATCTTCAGAGGATCATATGCTTTCATAAATAATTAATGAAAGCGTATGATCCTCCGGGGATTCGAACCCCGTTCTTAACACCAATAACCACCAAATACAAGTATTTCATTTGGTGGTTATTTGTGTTAAGAACGATATTAATAAATACCGGTACGTTAGGGCAAACATTCAAGACTGGAATAATGGTCATAAAGGATAATTCGAGAGGCAAGGAAGTAAGTTGAGAGTCATGGCGGTATTCGTTATTTATTCAAGAGGTTCTATCTAAGCTGAATAAAACCATACGGTGGTGTGATACAAATGTTTACCATTTATTAGAAGACAAAAAATAATAGAAGGGCAGCGAATGTTAAGCCCCTAAATACGATGACGTAATGATAGAAGGGCAGCGAATGTTAAGCCCCTAAATACGATGACGTAATGATAGAAGGGCAGCGAATGTTAGGCCCCTAAATACGATGACGTAATGATAGAAGGGCAGCGAATGTTAAGCCCCTAAATACGATGACGTAATGATAGAAGGGCAGCGAATGTTAAGCCCCTAAATACGATGACGTAATGATAGAAGGGCAGCGAATGTTAAGCCCCTAAATACGATGACGTAATGATAGAAGGGCAGCGAATGTTAAGCCCCTAAATACGATGACGTAATGATAAAAGGGCAGCGAATGTTAAGCCCCTAAATACGATGACGTAATGATAGAAGGGCAGCGAATGTTAAGCCCCTAAATACGATGACGTAATGATAGAAGGGCAGCGAATGTTAAGCCCCTAAATACGATGACGTAATGATAGAAGGGCAGCGAATGTTAAGCCCCTAAATACGATGACGTAATGATAGAAGGGCAGCGAATGTTAAGCCCCTAAATACGATGACGTAATGATAGAAGGGCAGCGAATGTTAAGCCCCTAAATACGATGACGTAATGATAGAAGGGCAGCGAATGTTAAGCCCCTAAATACGATGACGTAATGATAGAAGGGCAGCGAATGTTAAGCCCCTAAATACGATGACGTAATGATAGAAGGGCACGAATGTTAAGCCCCTAAATACGATGACGTAATGATAGAAGGGCAGCGAATGTTAAGCCCCTAAATACGATGACGTAATGATAGAAGGGCAGCGAATGTTAAGCCCCTAAATACGATGACGTAATTTTTATTATAAACTGTTTAAAATTGAACAGTTATACATATAATTCTCAATTACACCTTTTACTACAACTATTCCTCCCTAAACTTAATAAAACTGCTTAACGAAAGACAAAATATAATTAATCGCTTAATATAATGGTATATTAACAACCATAATAAAAGTAATGAATGTGTGATGATATAGTGAAAGAGTTACTAGGCTACAAACTGTGTGATGATATAGTGAAAGTAATGAATGTGTGATGATATAGTGAAAGAGTTACTAGGCTACAAACTGTGTGATGATATAGTGAAAGTAATGAATGTGTGATGATATAGTGAAAGAGTTACTAGGCTACAAACTGTGTGATGATATAGTGAAAGTAATGAATGTGTGATGATATAGTGAAAGAGTTACTAGGCTACAAACTGTGTGATGATATAGTGAAAGTAATGAATGTGTGATGATATAGTGAAAGAGTTACTAGGCTACAAACTGTGTGATGATATAGTGAAAGTAATGAATGTGTGATGATATAGTGAAAGAGTTACTAGGCTACAAACTGTGTGATGATATAGTGAAAGAGTTACTAGGCTACAAACTGTGTGATGATATAGTGAAAGTAATGAATGTGTGATGATATAGTGAAAGAGTTACTAGGCTACAAACTGTGTGATGATATAGTGAAAGTAATGAATGTGTGATGATATAGTGAAAGAGTTACTAGGCTACAAACTATGTGATGATATAGTGAAAGTAATGAATGTGTGATGATATAGTGAAAGAGTTACTAGGCTACAAACTGTGTGATGATATAGTGAAAGTAATGAATGTGTGATGATATAGTGAAAGAGTTACTAGGCTACAAACTGTGATGATATAGTGAAAGTAATGAATGTGTGATGATATAGTGAAAGAGTTACTAGGCTACAAACTGTGTGATGATAAAGTGAAAGTAATGAATGTGTGATGATATAGTGAAAGAGTTACTAGGCTACAAACTGTGTGATGATATAGTGAAAGTAATGAATGTGTGATGATATAGTGAAAGAGTTACTAGGCTACAAACTGTGTGATGATATAGTGAAAGTAATGAATGTGTGATGATATAGTGAAAGAGTTACTAGGCTACAAACTGTGTGATGATATAGTGAAAGTAATGAATGTGTGATGATATAGTGAAAGAGTTACTAGGCTACAAACTGTGTGATGATATAGTGAAAGTAATGAATGTGTGATGATATAGTGAAAGAGTTACTAGGCTACAAACTGTGTGATGATAAAGTGAAAGTAATGAATGTGTGATGATATAGTGAAAGAGTTACTAGGCTACAAACTGTGTGATGATATAGTGAAAGTAATGAATGTGTGATGATATAGTGAAAGAGTTACTAGGCTACAAACTGTGTGATGATATAGTGAAAGTAATGAATGTGTGATGATATAGTGAAAGAGTTACTAGGCTACAAACTGTGTGATGATATAGTGAAAGTAATGAATGTGTGATGATATAGTGAAAGAGTTACTAGGCTACAAACTGTGTGATGATAAAGTGAAAGTAATGAATGTGTGATGATATAGTGAAAGAGTTACTAGGCTACAAACTGTGTGATGATATAGTGAAAGTAATGAATGTGTGATGATATAGTGAAAGAGTTACTAGGCTACAAACTGTGTGATGATATAGTGAAAGTAATGAATGTGTGATGATATAGTGAAAGAGTTACTAGGCTACAAACTGTGTGATGATATAGTGAAAGTAATGAATGTGTGATGATATAGTGAAAGAGTTACTAGGCTACAAACTGTGTGATGATATAGTGAAAGTAATGAATGTGTGATGATATAGTGAAAGAGTTACTAGGCTACAAACTGTGTGATGATAAAGTGAAAGTAATGAATGTGTGATGATATAGTGAAAGAGTTACTAGGCTACAAACTGTGTGATGATAAGTGAAAGTAATGAATGTGTGATGATATAGTGAAAGAGTTACTAGGCTACAAACTGTGTGATGATATAGTGAAAGTAATGAATATGTGATGATATAGTGAAAGAGTTACTAGGCTACAAACTGTGTGATGATATAGTGAAAGTAATGAATGTGTGATGATATAGTGAAAGAGTTACTAGGCTACAAACTGTGTGATGATATAGTGAAAGTAATGAATGTGTGATGATATAGTGAAAGAGTTACTAGGCTACAAACTGTGTGATGATAAAGTGAAAGTAATGAATGTGTGATGATATAGTGAAAGAGTTACTAGGCTACAAACTGTGTGATGATATAGTGAAAGTAATGAATGTGTGATGATATAGTGAAAGAGTTACTAGGCTACAAACTGTGTGATGATATAGTGAAAGTAATGAATGTGTGATGATATAGTGAAAGAGTTACTAGGCTACAAACTGTGTGATGATATAGTGAAAGTAATGAATGTGTGATGATATAGTGAAAGAGTTACTAGGCTACAAACTGTGTGATGATATAGTGAAAGTAATGAATGTGTGATGATATAGTGAAAGAGTTACTAGGCTACAAACTCCCCCGTTGGCTATATTTACACAATTAATAACACAACACCAGATTTACCGGCAGCTTGTATCGCAGTTTGGTAGTCGGGTATATCAAATGGTTTACAAAATTAACCCCTTCAGTACTATGATGCCTTCTTAAATATATTATATGTATAATGAGAAGATTTGATTCAGCTTAGGAAGAACCTTTATCAATCAAAGGGGAAACAATCATCTTTATTAACCCTGATATCTTACAGATCCTTCCTAAACTGAAGAAATTCGCCTAATGATAGCCAGCGTAAAGGAATATGACGTCATAGTACACCAAAAGGGTTAAACTATGTCCGGGATGTACAACCACTCATAACAGTTACTGGATCTCTGCTATTTATTTAATGTGCATATTCTGTATATATATATATATATATATATATATATATATATATATATATATATATATATATATATACAGTATATATATATATTATATTATATTATATATATATACTGTATGTATACATATATATATATATATATATATATATATATATATATATATATATACAGTATATATTTTTTTTTTTTTTTTTTTTTTAATTTTTATTAATTTCACCACAACACCAAACACCACCAATTAAATTCATGAAAGCATATATGTGATCCACCAGTGTTCGAACCCGAGTTATCACACACAGATATTTAGACACCTTAACCATTACACCACCAAGACGGTTAAAGATTTATGCACACGCCTACGATTTATTATCCATTCTCGAATACTGGATATTTATCTAATCATGTTCATATTCCCACCGCACTATGGTAGCCTAATGTATAAGTGAGAGGAAACAATATTCATGGGGCACAGATCATATAGATCATATAGATCACATATACTGTATATACTATATATATATATTTATATAATTATATATATATATATATATATATATACTGTATATATATTATATATATATAGATAGATAGATAGATATAGATAATTTCACTGTTCTTCCTCTATATGTGTAAAAAAAAGGTAAAGCTACTTGTAACGAGTGTCCCTTCAAATGGAAAAAAAGCGATAGAGAGCCAAATTCAAGGTACGTTAAAGTCAAGATGTTTGGACACACAGAGCTTGAAGAAGTTCAAGTCGTAGGATGAGGAAATGATAGACTGAGGGTGAGAGCTCCAGTTTACTTGGTATACATTCAGTAGATACTGCATGTCATCCAAATGACAACGTTGCCACAATGTTCTTTTGCTGGATTAAACCCCAAGAAATCTAGCCACTGAACGTAGGTCAGCCAAATGGTTGGTTGTGGCATCGAACGAGGGCCACCAGATTTGTAGTTCGTAACAGTACCGGTAAACTAAAGTTATAGCTTATAATATGTGTACTCCTAAATGAACCTTTGAACTCTCATGACAAACTCTGATTCATATGGGATATTTTATAGCACTGTCTTATCTCCTTTGGTTCGATATAGATTGAAATTATTTGATAATTATTATGACACTGCATAATAATATGATGAAGCTTAATTGAGTATGGAAATCCAAATGCTGTCAGATTCCAAATTCCGTCATAAGAGGAAAATTGATTTATCTTAATATATTTAGTAATTAACTAAACAGCTGTAATCAGTTTAAACTTAAGGGTAGATTTCCACTTGAGGGATTTTTTTTCTGGACCCCTTTCACCCTCATGTTTAGCCCCATTGTTTTTTGAGATCCTAAGATGTTCGCCCCATTAGTTTGGCGATTTTAAGAACTTTTGCCTCATTTGTCAATTTTAAGACCTTTCGTGCCATTTAGGTCTCGATTTTTTCCTGGCGAGCGATAGCGAGCCTGTAATTTAAGAGGAACCGGCCTTCGGCTGGGAGTATAAATATATCTTGAAAGGGGGTCTAGGGGGTGTAATTTTAAGCTTGATGGACCAACAACTTAACCAGTAAACCATTTCATATAATAGCTCTTAACCAGTGCAAAAATCGACCAGTACTGTTAAGTGTATGTTTGTATTTTATAATGGCACTGGTTTGGTTGGTGGTGATTGAGTAAAGTGGTGGTCGGGATGCATTCCTTGAGGCCTACTGGTCGAGTCGTCCGGGAACCATTAATTAATTATATGTCACTCACACAAGCACAAATATGAAAAGAGACGAAATATGGAAAAGAAACAAAATATAAATATAATTTAAGAAGCTGGGCGAGATGGAAGAAAAAGCCGAAACTAATAAATGAGTAAGTAATTGAAAGGCAGGAGTGAAAGCGAGAAAAACTTTTGAACGAGTAAGAAAGTTTAATGAGGGAAAATGAATAGGGACGAAGATTGAGTGAAGTTTTTTTCAGTCATTTTGCGGTTCAGTAATTACCAAAAACAAATCAGACCGGGTATTTTCTAGTTCGGAACAGTATTTATACTGCCTTAATTATACTGGATTTTTTTTTCACGGAAATTATTACTTTGTAACTTTGTAATATAATTTATAATGTAAAAAACAAAAAACAAAATTGTTTTTATAGGACTTAAGATATACCATATGCTTGACAATTTGGCCCTGAATGAAGTAGATCGAAAAAATTACAAATTAACGATAACAAAGGGATAATGTAAAATATATAATGAACACTGAGTAATTAATATTGAATAATAAATATTGAAGGGATAACTTGGAGAGACGAAAATTTGAATGACGAGACAAATAATGATAACTGAAACGATGATCATGGAGTAATGAAAACTGAATGACGAAATGGAACGACAATAATGGGAACAAATAATAGAATATAAAAAAGAGGAAAGATGATTAATGAATGATGAAAATGGAACAAAAACTAAATTATCAATAATGAATGAATGATGGAGAAAGAATGAATGATGGAGCAAGATTGAATGATGGAGCAAGATTGAATGATGGAGCAAGATTGAATGATGGAGCAAGATTGAATGATGGAGCAAGATTGAATGATGGAGCAAGATTGAATGATAGAAAACGATTGAATGATGGAGCAAGATTAAATTATGGAGCAAGATTAAATGATGGAGCAAGATTAAATGATGGAGCAAGATTAAATGATGGAGCAAGATTAAATGATGGAGCTGATTGAATGATGGAGCAAGATTGGATGATTGAGCAAGATTGGATGATGGAGCAAGATTAAGTGATGAAGCAAGATTGAATGATGGAGCAAGATTAAATGATGGATCAAGATTGAATGATGGAGCAAGATTGAATGATGGAGCAAGATTGAATGATGGAGCAAGATTAAGTGATGTAGCAAGATTGAACGATGAAAGTAAATGTGTTCCTGAACTTCAATATACCACCTGGTTACAAGCTACATTGTAGAACATAATAACTACCAAAGATATTGAAAACAAAATCAATTATATATAGCCAGGTTTTCTTCTTGGGGTCCTTTCTAAGGTGAAAAAATCGTCCGGTGGTAATAGAAGGGATTAATAAAGTAGTTGTTGGATTAGGAGAACTGAGTGGGATATATGTAGGTATATCAATATAACATAAACACATAACTTTTACCACTCTAAACAAAATAATGAGCTTTATTTGTTTAAGTCATATTTCAATTTCAAAGCCTTAGTTCGAAGGTGGAGCAATACCGGCAGTTTGAATTTAATGTAATGAATATGTGATAGTGAATCGTGAAGACTATGATAATGGAGAACATTTTTATGAAGAAGAATTGACAGGTGGTGGTAGCAGTAAAGGAGCTATAGCACCAGAGCTTTTATCATCAATTTTAGATGGCCAAAAAAAAATCCAGCAACGGAGAAATGGATAGGTGACGAGCAGGGCGGGTTTAGGAAGGGAAGAGGATGTGTAGATCAGATTTGTTCCCTGAAATATGTTGTGGAGAATTATCTGGAGAAGGGACATAAGTTGTATGCTGCCTTTATGGACTTGGAAAAGCTCTATGACAGAGTTGATAGAGAAGGTATGTGGAAAGTACTGAAAATATACGGAGTAGACGGCAAGTTGCTGAAAGCAGTGAAGAGCTTATATGAGGGTGCAAAGGTGTCAGTATGTGTGGAGAATGAGCAGAGCAAGTTCTTTGATCTGAATGTTGGGTTAAAGCAAGGATGTGTGATGTCCCCATGGTTGACTCCTTATGGATGGAGTCATGAAAGAAATACAAGAAAGAGCAGTGGATGTTGCTGTACCTCTGATAAGGGAAGGAAACGAGTGGAAGTTGCCTGTACTACTGTTTGCTGATGATACAGTTCTGATGAGCGATAGTGAATGGGAGTTGCAGGGGCTGGTAATTATGTTTGGAACAGTGTGTGGAAAACGGAATCTGAAGGTAAATACGGGAAAGATCAAGGTTATGGTCTTTGAAAGGGGTGCAGCCACAGAGTGTAAGGTGAGGTTGAACGGTCAGGCTATGTCAGCTCATTTAAGTATTTGGGCAGTGTGTTGAGTAAAGATGGGAGTATGGATGAAGAAGTGCGGCAGAGGGTGCAACAGGGGAAGAGGGTTGTAGGAACGCTGAAAGCAGTAACAAGAAATAGGGTGGTCAGCATGGAAGTAAAGAAGCCCTTGCATGACAGTGTGGTAATCCAGACATTGACTTACGGGAGTAAAGCATAGCGTTGGTGAGACTCAAACCAAGAGTGAGAGAGGTGGAAATGAGTTATTTGAGAAGTGCGTGCGGAGTTACATGGAAGGATAGACAGACGAATGAGGAAGTACGAGAAAGGTGTGGTGTGGATGTAGATGTACTGAAAAGTGTGAAAAGGAACACCTTGAAATTGTTCGGCCATGTGGAACGTATGTGAAGCAAGAGAATAACTAAGAGAATGTACGAGAGTGAAGTGGAAGGACAGAGAGGGAGATATAGACCGAGTGAGAGGTGGAAGGATGGAGTTAAGAAGTATATGAGTGAAGGCGGTGCTGGATGAGAGGAGGGGCGTCAACTGACTGAGGACAGAGGTGCATTTTTTTTTTTTTTTTGAGACAATGAACGGAGGAAGGAAAACAAAGATAAAACAAAAAAGGTCCATGTGCCTAAAGGCATCCTCCATTCATAAAATGTTTGTAACAATTTTTTTTATTTTTTATTTTTTTATTTTTTTTATTCTATATTCCAACTACTCCATCTCGGGCATAGGCTGAGAGCCTGTACATTCCACTGCTCAACACGGTGAATCCCGTGAGGTCTTGTTCCAGTCTGGGGAGTGAGACATGTGAAGCATTCATCATGGCTCGAAGCAGCTCCATCTCTGAAGCGGCTGGTTGCTTCGCTCAAGTGCTTCACCGTCTCACCCTCCAGACTCAGACCCTCACTCTCAGAACGCCACCTATTGAGCAGTGAACTCACTAGGCATTGTCCCCCTGTAACATATTTTGAATATGGGAATATTCATAGTGTTATTTAATCAGGGAACAATGAGGGTATTTTTTTGGCATTTCGGTGGGCTTTGTGGTAATGCACTGATACAGCACAAATTCAATCCCAATAATATCTTCCCATTGACATATCTGGATTTGAACCCGGGTCCATTGGAATACCAATCCAGTGGCATGACCACTCCACCACACCTCCCCTGTTAAACTGCAACTGGATTTAAACTGTTGTAGATTGTAAGTTTGTGGAAAGCAACTCGAGGGAAGTGAATTCCAAAGAGTTGTAGTTCTGGGGATAAATGAATTTTGATAAGCAGAAGTTCTGCATTGTGGAGGAGAAAGTGTAAATTCATGGGCGCTTCCAGCTGCCCTAGTTCTACGGGGAAAGATGTGGAGAGGCGGCACAATTGAAGCAAGTTCCTCGGAACAATTGCTGTGAAAATATCTGTAGAATAATGCAAGGGATGCAACGTTTCTTCGTATGGATAATGTAGGAAGGTCCTGTGTGATTGCAGGGTTATTGATTAATCTAATAGCTTTATTTTGAATTTTGTCCAACTGCATGGAGCCGTTTCATTTGTGGCCACCCCTTCGGGGATCACGGCGTCCCGCAATAGAAAGTTAGATAGATTTTTGGAATCTCTTGTATTGGTATCGGAAACTAAACTGAAAACAGATTACCATAATGTAAGTGATGGAATTTCTTGAAGTTTACCACACCAAAGTTAGCGATAAAAGTTGACAGAAAATGTTCTTGTGTGATACAGGCTTATCCCATTTGTATAGATGGCAGTAGTATATAAGAAAATTAAAAATATAAGCCCAAAAAAGTAGTCTAGAAAACTATAATATAGAAAAACGAACTAAAAGATTTTTTTTTTGGGTGGGATTGAACAAGAATGAGAAATTGGAAAGAAATTATATATTGTATGGAAAGATTAAAAGCAAAGCACATCCTATCTGCTTTTGCAGAAATCCCCATCTTGGGTGATTTCAACATCCACCACCACCAATGGTTCTTCTCTCATTTCACTGACCAACCTGTTGAGAAAGCCTACATATTTTCCATCCTAAATGAACTACAACAGTTAGTGCAGCACCCTACCAGTATCACGAACTGCCTAGATCAGCTAAACATCCTTGACTTATTTCTAACTTCTAATCCACCTACTTATACTGTAAACCTTTTCTCTCCATTGGGCTCTTCCAATCACAACCTTATCTCTGTTATCTGTCCTATCTCTCCAGTATGGCAATCTGATCCTCCCAGGTGGCAGCGCTTGCGGCATTTTGGCACCACCGACTGAGAGGTTCTAGAGCATTACTTCTTTGACTTTCCCTGCAATTATTTTTGCTTCCATGGCTGGGAACCCTCAGAGAGTGCCAAGTGCGTTACAGAGGTGATCCTGTCAGGCATGGAGGCATACAATCCATTTTCTTTCTCTCAGACTAACGCACATAAACCTTGGTTTACTCGCGCTTGTTCTACAGCTGTCAACAATAAGGAGGAAGCATACAGACAGTACCCGCACCTTCAAACTCAGGAATCTAGAACCCTTTAAGTTCTGTTCGGAATCATACCAAATCTGTTCTTTGATTTGCCAAACACTCATTCATCAATAGTGAATGTAATGAAGTTTCAAATTCTATCTCTTCCCAAGCTTTCTGGCACCTATCCAAAACCTTTCTAATAACTTTACTTCCTCATTTTTCCCTCCTCTTTTCCGCTCACTTCTTCCTCTGATAAAGATGAACTTTTTACTCAAACTTTCGCTAACAAATCAACCTTGGCTGATTCCGGTACTATTCCTCCTTCTCCACCACCCACTTATGCCTAATATTATAATCTCTTCCAAAGATGTACTTTCTGCCCTTTCTGGGCTTCATACGAAGAAGGCGTACGGGCCACATGATGTCCCTCCTGTTGCATTTAAAAACTGTGCTTCTGCACTGGCTCATCGTCTAGGTAAACTCTTCCACCTCTGTCTTTCATCTAAAACCTTTCCTTCTTGCTGGAAGTTTGCTCTCATTCAACCTGTCCCAAAGAAAGGTGACCATTCTCAACCCTCCAACTATCATCCAATTGCTCTCACATCTTGTACCCTTAAAGTTTTCAAATCTACTCTTGACTCAAAATTTCTTAAACATCTGACTTCCCATAACCTTTATTCAGATCACCTTAACCCTCTCCGACATATGACGCGATTTTGAGCCGATTAGGGATACTTTAAAGTCTTTGTTACCATCAGGGGTATTTAGAAACCTTTAGTTTAGTTACTTCAACGGTAATTTTTTTGAAAAGACTCGCAGCGTTATTATACATAATTTATTAGGGAAAGTGAAGCTCTATGGAATCCTTATAATATACTCACATAGATTCCACTGTGGGAGAATAGTTTTGATAGTTAACTATAGTTTTGATGTAAATACTACCGCAACTACGAATCTTGTTTCCGAGACCTAGTATATTAACCTAACCAAACAACCTAACCTAACCTAACCCTAGAGTGCCCTAGACCCAGTACGTGGGATACAACACTAGCCTTTGCAAGTTGCATGCCAGCTACTGTGGGTTCATATATTAGGCATACAGTAACATCTTTGTAGAACATAACACTTTACCATAGCGAGTGTACTCCATTTCGAACACGTCCGTAGCAGAGCTCTCAAGATTGCGGGACTGAGTTTGTTTACGCGCGGGACTATTTATATCGACAAAATCGAATTACAAAACTTATCAAAACTATTCTACCACAACGGAATCTATGTGAGTATATTATAAGGATTCCATAGAGCTTCACTTACCCTAATAAATTATGTATAATAACGCTGCGAGTCTATTCGCGATAATTATCACTTCAACCTCTGCGGTTGTCTTTAGAGTTAGCTGTGGGCAGAAAACTAATTTTGGAGAGGTAATTATAAGAGTGAGAGAACTCTATTTCTTATTGCTAATCTGGCAACCTCTGCGTCATATGAGTCTGAAGGGGTTAAAGGCCGCTCTACTGCTGATCTACTTTCTTACCTTACTAACTCTTGATCATCCTCCCTTCGAGACTTTGGTGAAACTTTTTATATTGGGGTAAACATATCAACAAAATTTGATAAGAGTCTAGCACAAATAACTTATTTCCAAACTACCTTCCTTTCCCTTCTATCTCTCTATCTGTGCATTTATATCAAAATCCCTTTCCAGTCATTCCATAGCTGGGGCTGTGAATGTCCATCTTTTACTTCCTCACCCTATCAACTCTGGTGTTCCTCAGGGGTCTGTCCTATCCACAGTCCTATTTCTAAGTTTCATTAATTATCTTTTCAACTGTACCTCAAGCCCTATCCACTCATATGCTGATTACTTTACTCTACACTATTCATCTAGTTTTCCACAACCTCCTTCCTCAAAATCACTCCATAACTCTCGTGATGAGGCCATGATGCGCCTATCCTCTGACCTTTCAATAATTTATGATTGGGGCAGAGAATATCTTATTACTTTCAATGCTTCCAAAACCCAATTTTTCCATCTGTCTAACCATCACAATCATTGACACGACTATCCCTTATTCTTCAACAATACACAAATCTACCTCTCATCTTCTCTCAATATCCTTGGTGTCTCCTTTTCCTCTAAACTTTCCTGGAAAGACCATATCACCACTATTGCTAAAACGGTTTCCCAGAAAATGGGTGTGCTCAATCATCTCTGTGGGTTCTTTACCCCCACACAGCTCCTTGTTCAGTGAGCCCCTGTATCGAGTATTGTTCGCATGGGTGAGGAGGCTCACCCCATACCGCACTTCTTTATAGGGTAGAATCCAAAGCATCCCGTTGTATCAACTCACCACCTCTTACTACTTCTTTATAATCTCATTCTACACACCGTAATGTTGCATCTCGTTCACTCTTCTATCGCTATTACAAAAAGCAGAGCTCTTCAGTGCTCTCTCAGTGCATACCCTAACCTTATAGCGAGTGGGAGGAACCCGCCTTTCAACAAAATGCCACTCATATTATGTCCAGCTCTCCAATCCAAGAATTAACAAATGTTTAAAATCTTTCTTCTACTCAACAAGTGAACTCTGGAGCTCTCTCCCTCAATCAATCTTTCCTTTATTATATTACGTACTTGACCCCAACATACCTTGAATTTGGCTCTTTGTCACTCTTCTGACTTTGCAGGAGTCACTCGCCTTTTGTCTCCTTCATACATACAGAAAGATATATATATATACTGTATATATATAAACATACAGTATATATATACATACAGTATATATATATATATATATAGAGGGTGGAGGATCAGAGGAGGCGGAAAACAGGGGGCAAAAGTCTGCTATTGGTGGAAGGGTAAACTAGGAGAGAGAAAGGGGGTAACCGCTTCACGCATGCGCACTGGATGCGGGATGGTGGTCGGTAGGTGGGGTCGAAGCTGATTGGCTGCGTGTCGAGGGGCGTGGCCTAAGTTGTGTGGCGCCTGCAGAAGACGAAGCTGAAGGAGGTAGCGCGGGGGGCTGCGTCAAGGGCACCGGGGGGCGAGGAGGGGTGTTAGGTCCTGTAGGGTAGTGCCTTTTGGCAGAAGGAAGGATCTGAAGGTCCAGAGTTTGGTTGTTGATGTTGGGATGTAAGGCTTGGATATATAAAGCTTCGAGTATAGGTAATCTCCTTGGGTCACTTTCTTTATCGAGTATGGTGGTGTGTTTCTCTAACTCGTTGCGTGTGAGGTGAGGGTGGTTAGGGGTGAGATAGTGGTCTTTGATGGCTCCAGCCTGAAGGTGAAGAGTTAACCGACGTGAAAGACGAGTCTGCGTCATACCAATATAGGAATGAGGTCCACAGTCCTCATAATTACAGGTATGTTGGTAAATGACGTGATCGTCGGTCATCGGGCTCTTTATCTTGGTGGAGGCTGGTTTGTTGCGGAGAACGAGGTTGGAGGTCTTGGGGGATTTGTAATAAATTATTAATTTGATTTTGTTTTCCGGGTTGGTTGGGTGGACATGCTTGGAGATTATTTCTTTTAAGACGGCCTCGTCATTTTTGTGTTCAGAGGACATGTAATTGCGGTAGAAGATCTTAATTTCATTGGGGGAGTCAATGTTGGGAGGGCTTTGGGTGTACCATTTTTCAAGATGGTGGTTGATGGTGCTGGAGATGTCGGAGTTGGAGTATCCGTTATTTACTAAAACTTGGGATAGTCTTTCTAGTTCCTGGTGGGTGTCGGCTCAGGTAGAGCAGTGCGTGAGGGCTCTCCTAACATAGGCGGAGATGGAGGATAGAAGATAACGGCGGGGGCATTCACTATCGCCGTTGAGGCATTGTCCTGTGTTAGTTGGTTTAATGTAGACGGTGGTTTTGAACCCATGGTCGTTCAGAGCTACGAGGATGTCGAGGAAGGGGAGTTGTCCATTGTTAGATTTTTCAAAGGTGAAGTTAAGTCCGGAGGAGGTCATGAAGCGACGCTGGAGTTCCTGTAGTTCGTGGAGGTCCTTGATTTGCACGAAGATGTCATCCACGTATCTACAGTAGACGGCTGGTCGTTGGGCAGCTAGGAGCTCTTCCTCGATGGTACCCATGAAAAAGTTCTCAAAAAGAACTCCTAGGGGGCTGCCCATCGCCACACCGTCTATCTGCTTGTACATGTTGCCCCGGGGGCAAAGGAAGGGGGCCTCCTTGTTACATAGCTCCAGTAGTGTTTTCAGGGCCTTTTCCGGGATGTCCAGTGTAGGTGTATCAAGGCAATGATAAATTCGACGTAGAATCATGTCAATGGTCCTATCCACTGGCACGTTGGTGAACAGGCTTTCTACGTCGAGAGAGGCGATTGTGTGGTTGTTGTTACGGGGGGCGTCTCGTAAAATTTCCAAGAAATCGTGGGCTGAGTTAAGGTTGAATTGGCTGGGCACGTAGGGGGTGAGGAGGTTGTTCAGGGCCTTGGCGATCTGGTAGGTGGCAGTGGGGATCTGGGAGATGATGGGGCGGAGGGGGTTCCCAGGTTTGTGTGTTTTGATGGTTCCGTACGCATAACCAGGGGTGTATTCTCCGACGAGTTTTTTAAGGTGGATCCCTCCTCGTTTGGCGTTGATGGCGGTGATGGTGGTGTTGGCAATACGTTTGATTTCGTCGGTTGGGTTGCGGGTGATCTTTTTAAATTTAGTGTTGTCACTTAAGATGACGTCCATTTTTCTAAGATATTCCTCCTTGTCATGGATCACGAGGCAGGAAGCTTTATCCGCACGACGGATGATGATGTTGGGGTTGTCTCTTAATAGTTTGGCAGCTTGGAAGTGTTGTTTGTTGAGTATTTTGCTATGGTGAGTTCCTCTGGTTTTGGCGGCTTCAGCGAGGAGAGTAGGTTGTAGGGCGGGAGTAGTGGTGAGCTTGCCATCCTTCTTGAGTCGTAGGATGTCGTCCAGGAGGATTTCCGTCTCTAGGCGTTTTCGGTGGGGGCCAGGACCTCCACGAACTACAGGAACTCCAGCGTCGCTTCATGACCTCCTCCGGACTTAACTTCACCTTTGAAAAATCTAACAATGGACAACTCCCCTTCCTTGACATCCTCGTAGCTCTGAACGACCATGGGTTCAAAACCACCGTCTACATTAAACCAACTAACACAGGACAATGCCTCAACGGCGATAGTGAATGCCCCCGCCGTTATCTTCTATCCTCCATCTCCGCCTATGTTAGGAGAGCCCTCACGCACTGCTCTACCTGGGCCGACACCCACCAGGAACTAGAAAGACTATCCCAAGTTTTAGTAAATAACGGATACTCCAACTCCGACATCTCCAGCACCATCAACCACCATCTTGAAAAATGGTACACCCAAAGCCCTCCCAACATTGACCCCCCAATGAAATTAAGATCTTCTACCGCAATTACATGTCCTCTGAACACAAAAATGACGAGGCCGTCTTAAAAGAAATAATCTCCAAGCATGTCCACCCAACCAACCCCGAAAACAAAATCAAATTAATAATTTATTACAAATCCCCCAAGACCTCCAACCTCGTTCTCCCCAACAAACCAGCCTCCACCAAGATAAAGAGCCCGATGACCGACGATCACGTCATTTACCAACATACCTGTAATTATGAGGACTGTGGACCTCATTCCTATATTGGTATGACGCAGACTCGTCTTTCACGTCGGTTAACTCTTCACCTTCAGGCTGGAGCCATCAAAGACCACTATCTCACCCCTAACCACCCTCACCTCACACGCAACGAGTTAGAGAAACACACCACCATACTCGATAAAGAAAGTGACCCAAGGAGATTACCTATACTCGAAGCTTTATATATCCAAGCCTTACATCCCAACATCAACAACCAAACTCTGGACCTTCAGATCCTTCCTTCTGCCAAAAGGCACTACCCTACAGGACCTAACACCCCTCCTCGCCCCCCGGTGCCCTTGACGCAGCCCCCCGCGCTACCTCCTTCAGCTTCGTTTTCTGCAGGCGCCACACAACTTAGGCCACGCCCCTCGACACGCAGCCAATCAGCTTCGACCCCACCTACCGACCACCATCCCGCATCCAGTGCGCATGCGTGAAGCGGTTACCCCCTTTCTCTCTCCTAGTTTACCCTTCCACCAATATATATATATATATATATATATATATACATATATATACATCATACATACATACACACATACTGCATTTCGAGACAAGAAGCAGGTGATGCAAAAGCCAAAAAGGAGAATATAGATCATTAAAGGAGCCGCTCGGGCACCTGTCACCCTGCCTGGCAGCTCAGCCAATCAGCGTGTGAGATGGCATGACTGAGGGATATAAGGAGAAAGGAGTGGGATACCTCAGAAACCATATCCTAGACAGGCAACATATAAAATGTTTAAAAGGATACAATCAACCTACGACATCTTCACTCATTGTAAACGGTAACACCATCACTGATCCCAGGGAAATCACAGACACCTTTAAAGACACATGGGCACAAGTTTACTACCCACACCCTCCTGAAAGACCTGCCCAACAAAACATTCGAGACATTGAACAACACGTCACTAATATTGCGGACATCTCTCACGATACACACATCAACACAGACTTACGGTACTTAACCCCCACAACTACCTCACTTCTCCCATTGTGCCTGACGAAGTTAAGCTCATTATCTCTAAATCACGTAGGAAGGCGCTTGGTGCCTTGGGTATAAACCATCACATTGTGAAGCACCTCCCAAACACATTTATTAATGCACTCACTTGCTTGTACAACGCCATCCTGGCATCAGGCTACTTGCCCATCTGCTTTAAGACTGCGACAATCATCCTCATCCCCAAGAAAAATCAAAATGACAAAGACCCACTGAACTACAGACCCATTAGTCTACTTGAGACTCTTGGGAAGACTTTCGAAACAATCATAAATCGCCGACTCAGACTGTACCTCCAAGACAAACAGTTTGGTTTCAGACCTCACAGATCCACTCAGGAAGCACTTAACATAATCACCAACTACATTCACATTACCAAACACTGCAGAAACAGAAACAAAACAGCACTCATCACAAAAGACATAAAACGCGCATTTGACACTGTGTGGCACGTAGGCTTGAAGTACAAATTCTGCGAGAATTTCAATTTCCCTCTACCAATTAAAAAGCTTTTTTCTATTCAGACTCATTTCCACTCTATTTCCGACTGGGCCACCTAATGGTAATTTCGCTGGGAGTCTTTCGCTCTGATATTAGTAAGATCACTCACGCCCCCCACCCTGAATCTGTTGCATATTATGTCCCATAGATGGCGTAGTTAGATTTGCTGGGAAGGAGAGGGAGGGGATATAGGGAGTAATGGGGGGGGGGGGCATTGTTGTGTAGGAAAGGTTAGAAGTGTGTAGGGTGGGGAATGGGATGTTAAGTGAATTATTTCACCAAGTTTATGGTTACCGTTATCTATCTCTATCTATCTATTGCCTGACGCCGTGATCCCCGAAGGGGTGGCCACGAACGAACCGCCCCCATGCACCTCTGTCCCCAGTCAGTCGACGCCCCTCCCCCCAACCAGCACCGCCCTCGTTCATGTACTTCCTCACTCCATCCTTCCACCTCATATTCGGTCTACCTCTCCCTCTCTGTCCCTCCACCTCGCTCTCGTACACCCTCTTAGTCATTCTCTTGCTTTCCATACGTTCCATATGGCCGAACCATCTCAAGTTGTTCCTTTTCACACTTTCCAGCACATCTACCTCCACACCAAACCTCCTTCTTACTTCCTCATTAGTCTGTCTATCCCTCCATGTAACTCCGCACGCACTCCTTAAGTAATTCATTTCCACTGCTCTCACTCTTGGTCTGAGTCTCTCAACCAACGTCCATGCTTCGCTTCCGTAAGTCAGTGTCGGGATTACCACACTGTCATGCAAGGACTTCTTCACTTCCATACTGACCACCCTATTTCTTGTTACTGCTTTTAGCATTCCTACAACCCTCTTCCCCTGTTGTACCCTCTCCCGCACTTCTTCATCCATAGTCCCATCTTTACTCAACACACTGCCCAGATACTTAAAAGAGTTGACGATCTCCATAGCCTGACCGTTCAGCTTCACCTCACACTCTGTGACTTCACCCCTTTCGAAGACCATAACCTTGCTCTTCCCCGTATTTACCTTCAAATTCCGTTTTTCGCACACTGTTCCAAACTCATTTACCAGACCCTGCAACTCCCATTCATTATCACTCATCAGAACTGTATCATCCGCAAACAGCAGTATAGGTAGCTTCCACTCAATTCCCTCCCTTTTCAGCGATACACCAACATCCACTGCTCTTGATAGTATTTCTTTCATGACTCCATCCATATATACAGTAAACAACCACGGGGACATCACACACCCCTGTTTCAAACCAACATTCAGGTCAAAGAACTCGCTCTGCTCACTCTCCACACGTACTGCCGCCTTTGCACCCTCATACATGCTCTTCACTGCTTTCAGCAACTTGCCCTCTACTCCGTATATTCTTAGTACTTTCCACAAACCTTCTCTATCCACTCTGTCATAGGCCTTCTCCAAGTCCATAAAGGCAACATACACCTTTTGTTTCTTCTCCAGATACTTCTCCACAACACAATTCAGGGTAAAAATCTGATCTACACATCCTCTTCCCTTCCTAAAACCTCCCTGCTCGTCGCTTATCCATTTCTCCGTTCTCACTCTCACTCTCTCAATCACTACCCTACTGTATACCTTCCCTACTACGCTTGGAAGACATATTCCTCGGTGGTTACCACACACTCCTCTTTCCCCTTTGCCCTTATATAGGGGGACTATTATGCCAGTCTTCCAGTCATCGGGTGCACTCCCCTTCTCCCATGCTAGTTTGCACATTTTCCATACCCATTCTATCACTATCTCACCACCATACCTCAACATTTCCCCACACACTCCATCTGTTCCTGGTGCTTTCCCCAACTTCACTCTTTTCATGGCTTCCCACACTTCTGACCTCCTGATCCCCACCTCCTCCTCCACTACTTCTCTTCTTCTCCCTCCCATACCATATCCAGCTATGTTTGCTGGCTCTTCATTCCTTACATTTAGCAACTCACTGAAGTACTCTCCCTCCATCTTTCGACTCTCTCTTGCTTCTCGGCTAGCATTCTCCCATTCTTATCTTTCACACCCTTACTGTTTCCCTTGCTACCTTCCCTAACTTTCTTGACTTCTTTCCAGAACAGTTTCTTACTCTCCCTCCATTTTACACTCAGATTCCTTCCAAATTCCTCATCTACTCTTCTCTTACTTTCCTTCACTACTCTCTTCACCACCCTCTTACTCTCCACGTACCTCGCTCGTTTCTGTCTCTCGGAATCTTCATTCCCTCTACTACCCAACCACTCTCTATATGCTTTCTTCTTTTCTTCCACAGCTATTCTTACCTCTTCTGTCCACCATGCTGTACCTTTCACTCCCTACCGTTACCGTTATAATTCATGATATTAATTACAATTATTGAACAGCTATTTTTAGTGAAATCTACCTTTAAGAAATATTAGAATATGTATTATTAATTTTTGCAATCATTGCTACAGTTCCATTCTCCGCTTAAGCTGTTGCTTAACCCACTGCTCTAAACACGTGTTAGATAATATATATGGAGGGCTTAAGTCTAATGTTAATAACGTTAATATTAGCACACCCATATGTATAATTTATCTTTATATATCAATATTATGGTTCATGTATAGATGACTGTCAACATGGTTTCCATGGAAACGCGAGCTTCTTGGTAATTTGGGAATATAATCACAATAAAAGGTCACACTACCATTACACCAAAAGTCGAACACAATGTTCTCAACAATGTTATATAAAACAAACAAACAAACAAACAAAAATAGTTTATTAGCCTTTTGTACAATTTGATCATGGGCGATTTATATATTAATCTTATTTGATATACAGTATTTTACTATCATTTAAATTTTTACAAAGCAGTTTACAAACATTTACTGGCCATGAACTTTTTTTTATTTGGCCTATGCCTATAATCATATTCCGAAAGTAAATTAGTTGATGAACTACCGTAGGTATATATAATGATGCAAATGTCTATGTATTCTATGCAATCCAGGAAAATTGGTATGTCATAAATTAAAGTGAAGCTGGCAACCGTATTTTATGATTGATTGTATTAACGATCTATTGCACAGATAGATAAGGACTGAAATACTCGGCATCATCAAACTTCCATTACGGTACCTCGCTGTAGACGTTTATGCTATTTTGACCTCTATTGTCTCATGACAGAAAGTTGAAAATGGTATGGTTCAATTCCTCGCCAACCTAACACCTCTGAAAATGCCACACTTACAGCTATTCAGGCATGCCAACATGTGTCACGATACCAACAAGCTCTCGTTTCCATGGAAACCATGTTGACAGTCATCATGCAACAAAATATTGATATATAAAGGTAAATTATACATATGGGTGTGCTAATATTAACGTTATTAACATTAGACTTAAGCTCTCCATATATATTATCTTACACGTGTTTAGAACGGTGGGTTAACCCCTTCTGTACCGGTGATGTAGTTTTCATTATATTCTGGCGACATTTAGACGATTTTGTACAGCTTAGAAACCCCGTCTACTCATTTAATGGCTACAAACGACTCAATTGATCCTTTTAGCTACCAGGAGGTGTGGCAGAGTGGTCTTGCCACTGGAGTGGTAATCCAATGGACCCGGGTTCTAATCCCAATATGTCAATGGGAAGATATTATTGGGATGGAATTTGTGCTGTACCTAGTTTCAGTGCATTACCACAGCACACCGAAATGCCAAAACAAAATACCCTCATTGTTCCCTGATTAAATAGCACTGTATGAATATTCCCATATTCAAAATATGCTACAGGGGGGCAATGCCTAGTGAGTTAATTGCTCAATAGGTGGCATTCTGAGAGTGAGGGTCCGAGCCTGGGGGATGAGACTGTGAAGCGCAGGGGCGAAACAGCTTCAGAGATGGAGTTGGGTTCGAGCCGTGAATGGGTGCTTCGCATGCCTCACTCCCTAGACTGGAACAAGACCTCACGGGCCTCACCGTGTTCAGCGGTAGAGTGTAAAGGCTATCAGCCTATACCCGAGAGGGAGTAGTTGGAATATAGAAAAAAAAAAAAAAAAAAAAAAAATCCTTCCTAAGCTTCATAAAATAGTCTAAATATAGCTAGAAATAAATACAAATGACGCTGCCGGTACAGAAGGGGTTAATAAACAGTTTATGCGGAGAACGGAACAGCAGCAATGATAATATAGGAGTTTTGGTTTGCATTAGTAATGTCTATGATCAATTACAATGAATATATTGTTATTTAGACTTTTCCAATGCATGGGTGAATACATGAAAAATCATTTGGATCATATCAGTCCCTTCCGGTGAGTGCCAGGCACCCGCCTTGCAACACAGTCCCACTCCTATTCTGTCCAGCTCTCAAAGCCAAGAATTGGCATTCTCAGTCTTTCTTCTACTCAACAGGTTAACTCTGGAACTTCTCCCTTAATCAATGTTTAATTTATCCTATGACTTAAGCTATTTTAAACTTCGTGTGTCCTGGCATTTCTTTTACCACAACGTCCCTTGAATTTGGCTCTGTCACTCTTTTGGCTTTTGGGGAGACACTCGTTACAGGCAACCTGCCTTTTGTCTCCCTCATACACATAGACAACAAATGTAACGCATAAGGCATTTGTTAAATGCCATGTTGCTTAATATTCTGTATATACAGTGTAATGTATAATTGTTAAACATAGAACTTGAATAAATACTATACTAAAAGAAATATACCTTAAAGACTTTATAGTTCTGTTCTAACAACATAACTTATATGTATATATTTCTGAACTATAATTACTACACTATAACACGCCACAAGCATATGCAAACAAACAGGCATGCACACACGCACGCATACGCAAACGCACATAATGGCTATTGTTATGTCCACCCACTATTACATGAGGTGTCACGAAATATATGATTATGATATATATCTCAATTGCGTAGCATACATTTAGTACGGTTGCTGAAAAATGACTTTGCTAAGTGTTTAATGTTGCAACCGAAAATAATTTTCTATAAAAAGCATATTCACTCCGATAATGTTTATTGAGGCACACAATATTCTAAGTGTGTGTGTGTGTGTGTGATTCCCGATTATGCCAAGAGTAATTCTTAGTTGATGTAGTTTGTGTTTCCGAGGTTAGAGAGTGATGGTCGACCAATGACTATCACTGTTGTCAATTGCGTGAGAATATGTTATTAGTTGCCTGAGATTGCACTGAATATAAAAGAACAGACAATACTGCATTAGTTTAAAGAAATAGTGTTTTTTAAAAAATAACAAATGTAAGGTAGCTTTCTAAAGTCATAAGAGTAGGCGAAAATCTATACTACCGGTATATCATTAATTATAGCATATTTATCCCCACGACTTATGTGACACCAAATGATAATATGGATTTTAAACAGGTTATAATTATATAGGCCAATAGTAGCTGCAAGTTATCAAATATGACAACATTCGATGGCGGGTCACGCAAGTATAATGTGTCTAACAGAGAAGAAAAAAAACAATGCCTTATAATATTATGGTGATAATGACGTTATATGTGGACTTATTTTACTCCATATCATTATATGTGTATCTGCCCTTTTGCAATCATATTTACAAGCAGCCTCGTAAGGATCAGTAGATATGTTGTTGCTTGTTTTCCTTTTTACTTATTTGTTAAACGTGACATGCTGGGTAGACTTATACAAATTGTGTCACAATCGTATGATAATAATCAGATTATTTCCTTGCTCTACCATTGGTCACACCTATCGATTAATTTACTAATTCGTGCCCGATCTATATTTATGAAAATAGAATGAAACTTGTATTTTGGCTAATTATTTTGCATTATGCTTATAATCCTGTTAACAATATATTTGTGTCGTGCATAACTTCACATTTTAGCATGATTCGTTGACATTTCTAATCTCTTGCACAAATATATATGAAGCAAATCGAAATGGCCAGGCTCCACATTGGTGAAATAAGGTTGGCTAATGTATGATGGCTACTGTCTGCATAACATGTAATGCTAAATATTTAAATATTCTTCTGAAGTTATATACTTTTAACTATTTTGTATTGGCATATACAATAGATTTAATGATTATGGTAACGATTCATACAATCATTTAATAGTATTAAAGGTTGTACTACAAACTATTATTACATCTACCAAACTCAACATGACCACTCACATCCCTCTTTACAGAACGAAGACCCATTCATTCATACAGACTTACACTAATATTCTATAACGTTTCGGATGTATTATCCATCTTCAGAGAGACGTTGTCTCTCTGAAGATGGGTAATACATAGCCCGGAAAGTTAGAGAATAAAGAATCATAGCTCTTTCCTGTGTTTTCCCCCACCCAATCCACACACACTTGTGGTTCGATAAACACCAATGGTTCACTATATACACGCGCATATCAGTGTATATTATAGCTATTGCCATCTCTCTCTCTCTCTCTCTCTCTCTCTCTCTCTCTCTCTCTCTCTCTCTCTCTCTCTCTCTCTCTCTCTGCGTAGTGGTTTGGCAGAAGAGTCACAGGGACCGCACTTTTAACTTATAAAATGCCGATATAACTGTGTTAATGTTTAATATTACATGATTAAATCTATGCAAGGGTAATTATATATTATGTGCAGTAAAGTGTATAAGTTTGATAAGAGACTGTCCCCTTAAAAATTATTTATAACTACTGTATATGCGTATTCGTAAACCAAGTGCACTGTGAGTGATGGCAGATAATATCTGGAGGACCATTAGTTTTGTAAAACCCTGTTGGGTATTGTTAAGGTGTCCACTATGTGGGCTGCTGGATCACTATACTCTGTTTGGGCGACGATGAGGTAGGAATGGCTCACCCAGATGTCAATAATTCTAGCAGATTGGCTCATGCGACCGTGTTCAATGTCTCGTCTTTTAGTAATTATATATTTTTAAAGGTTTAACTAATCACGGTCGCACAAGTCAATCAGCAGGAACTATTGACATCTACGTGGGCCATTATCACCCCAGAGTCGCTGAAACAGTATAGATATTAGTATATAACAGACAGCACTACTGGTTATCTAATGCTACCACAGAAAGTGTAATAGGCAGTCAGACAATTGTGATATAATTATGGTCTCTTCAGCCTAGCGTGGTTGCTAAATTTCAGTATATCTTAAAAAGTTCCTACAAATGTTTTTCTCTTCCAGAAGCCAGTAGGTATAAGTCATAACATGATTGGTTGTCAAAATATCAGTGGATATATCTTTTTCATGAGCTACCCTGGCAACCTGTAACGCGCTGAGTTAGTTGCGAAAGATAATAATTGGTAGAAAGTGCGGTCCCTGTGACTCTCCTGCCAATCCACTATTCCTACAGAGAGAGAGAGAGAGAGAGAGAGATGGCTAGAGCCATAACATATACTGATATGCGCGTGCATGCAGTGAAACATTAGTGTTTATCGAAACACAAGTGTGTGTGTGTGTGTGTGTGCCTTTGAACGATCATGTTAGCATTCTTGATTAAAAAGTTTCCCAGAGGTTAGGTTTGCTCAATCGTCTGTTACCTCCTTATCCCCGTACAGCCTCTTTCTCCGTACAGGGACACTGTTGTAAGCGTAGCAGGTATTGTTCGCATATGAAAAATACCTCTGAAAGGGAGCAGTCAAAGGCATGTAATCTCTACTCTTCTCCACCATATTGTCTACAATCTCTCCACATTGTGAAAATTGCATGTATGTTACTGTTATGCCATTATTATAATTAGTGTTCTTCACAGCTGTCCCAGCGTATACCTCTCACTCAGCAGAAACAGAGGGCCACCCGCTTTGTAACTCAATCCCACCATTGTTCTGCCCACCATTCAAAGCCAACACTTAACTTAAATTTCCCCGTAATTTTTCAGCTCAACAAATAAAGTATGGAATTCACTCCGTTAATGTGTCTATCCCTCACCCTATGACTTTGTTTCAAGCTTTGCGTGTCCTGCAGTTACACTCCAGTGCACCTTGAATATGGTTCTGTACTAATCATTCTGTTCTGACCGGGGGAAGGGGGACAATAGGAGGTCAAATTGTTTATAAGTAGTTTTGCCTCTTGTCTCTTTCATACACAGAGAAACAATTTATTAGGAAGTGGAGAATATCAAACCTTTGATTATCATATGGAGGAATTGGGTTGCTTGTAATGGGAATTTGCATTACATAGGTGAAGTGGCTCTGCGGGTCATTTATTTCATATGTTTAGATGAATATATAGAGTAAACATTACCGAGTACTTATTCTTTTGATTAATAAATACTCTATCCACAGATATTAGAGTCAAACTTTCGTTTATAATTATCTTCGATGTATTCGTCCATTAAGTATATAGCGTTTTCCAATGATATTTTACTAGGACCTATTTTTCTTATAAGTTATAACGACTTTGAGGTTTGTAGCACTTATATCCGAGCAAATAATGTATTTGTTTCTATTTAAGTGGGTTACCAGTTCTAAAGTCTGATATTTGTATACCGGTACTGTATTTTAGTCATATACCGGTATATATTTTTTCTTCTCCAAACCCCCTTCTCAAACACAAAATACACATCTGGCGAATATCATAATTATATCAATATATATTACACAGCTTTTATTGCTGAATGACCTCATCATTTTTCTCTAACAGTGTAGGATTCTTTGGTGTAAGCGACCAGTTATGAAAGCTGTTATTTTGTTATGGGCATTTCACTAATGACGACTAGATGGATATGGATATGCAATACATAGAAACATTATGTTATTTTAAGTAACAACACAATGCTACACATAATTCTGTATTTGAAAAAAAGGCATGAGACAGAGAGGTATGAGGAGCCCCAAAACAAATGCCGCAAATCGACAATACGGGCCAGCCCGGGACCTCAACCAAAATTAAGAGACCAACATTAACCCAAAGAAGAGCAAATGAACATCAGCTAAGGAAAAGACTAATCTATATTGTGGATAGATATAGATAGATAGATAGATAGATAGATAGATAGATAGATAAATAGATAGTGTGAGTGAATGAGTGAGAAAGAGCTGTCTTACTAAATATATAGTGAATCTAGCAATCCCTACAAATTGGTTTACAAACAATAATTACACATAAACAAATATTTCTTAAAGGCAGATTTCACTAGCAAAAACTTTTTATATCTTAATTAATATCAAGAGATAAAACGGTGCCGGTAACCATAAACCTGGTGAAATAATTCACGTAACCCCCTTCCCCCCCCCCCCCCCCCCGCTCCGTGTAGCCCATCCCTCTCCTTCCCAGCAAATCTAACGACGCCATCTAAGGGACATCATATGCAACAGATTCAGGGTGGGGGGGGAGTGAGCGATCTTAATAATATCAGAGCGAAAGACCCAGCGAAATTACCATTAGGTGGCCCAGTCGGAAAGGTGACCGACTGTACCTCAGGGCTCCGTGCTCACACCTACACTGTACATTCTCTACACTAATGTCATGCTAGATCCCATCAATAATGACTCTCTCACAATCAGGGTTGGAAAAAAATCAGATTTTTTTAATAAAAATCAAAATCATTGATTTTTTATATTAAAATCGATTTTTTCGATTTTTGTACACAAACTTCCATTTTGCGCGAAACATGTATAATTTTGTAAGTATATATATTCCTACATCTTAAAGGCTATTACTTTGATTATAATATGTCAGAAAAACAATTAAATCAAAGTAATTTAACCCTTGCCGAACAGCCATTTAAACCTTCCCGCCAATGCTGAATCTGGATGAATCGTCGAATTCTCAGGATTTTGGCGCGCTTATAAATACTGTACGCCAAAAAATGGCCAAACCTAGGTTATATCTATCTATCCAGAGGCAGTACTCGTTACCTTGCTATGAGTGAAGACTAGAAGAGGTTCAGTTTCTATTGTGATAATAAGTAGGTCAGTTTTGGCCACTGCGAGCCTAGAACTGTGTAAATTCCCAAGTTTCGTCAATTAAAGATACTCATATCTCTGCAAATAAATAGCTTACCCTAGATTATATACATACCAGAAGCAGTACTCGGCGTTATCTTACGATAGGTGAAGACTAGAACACTGTACATTAAGCGGTTATTGAGTGAGGTGGGAAATAAAACTGGCTGTTTTGTGATGCTACTGAGAACTGTTCGAATGCGACGATGCAGTATCGGCAGCCACGGCTATGGTCTATTTACATTCGTTCAACAATTAATTATTGATTATGTATTCTGTATTAATATTGATTATTGATTACTGATTTATTTCACCATTGTAAGCATTCCTATTTTACTGTTGATTGCTTTCACGCATCGTTTGAGACTCAGGAAATCAATAGAAGCTTTCGTAAATTCGTTAGGCCTGCATGCAAGCAGGAGTCACCTGACTGACTGGCTATGTGTTTTTGTTCTTGTTGGTTATACGGACCATCCGCTAAGACAACAAAACTTTCTCAAGTGCGATTTTAAGCCATGAAATAATGCTATGGAGCTATGTAGGCCAGCTGAGCGGTACGGGGCAAACTCGATATGGAGCTATGGTGTCCAGCCGGGCAAGGAGGGTTAAGGAGCAAAGATAATTAATTTTCTATGAAAGAACACAATTTATTTAATATCTTAAACTCTGAACTACCGGTAGTGCAAAAGTTTATTAGAAATATGTAAAATATTGTTGATATAAGTTACTATATAATGTTTAAGAGGGTAAACATGTTGGTAGACTATTATGATTAGCGCAAAATGACTTATAATTACTTGGAATATGACATTTTATTAAAAAAAAAAAAAAATAATCAATGATTATTTTCCTCGATTATAATCGATTAAAATCACTCGATTAAAATCGTTTGATTTTAATCATGCCAACCTTGCTCACAATTATGTACGCTGACGACGTGACACAACTTTTTAGGGCAAATACCATAGATGGTTTGACAAACAAAGCCAAGAGAGAGCTTGACTGAGTAGCACAATGGGAACAGAAATGGCGGATTCAGGCTCATCCTCGAAACTCCGTTATCACCTACATTTCCACCGGTTACCTCCGTCCTAGACCAATATTCCTCAACTCCCGCTCACCTCCTCCCGACCGTATCCCAGTAACTGTCTCACCCACTAACAAAGTACTCGGTCTAACCTTTGACAGAAAACTACACTTTCATCGTCATGCAAATAAAATTATCCCCATTGCTGCAAAATCCCTTCAATTAATTTTCCGTTTTCGAAATGCCTCCATCAAAACTAAAACTCATTTGTATAAAGCCTTAATTAGACCCCTCCTTTGCTATACCCCACTGACCAGCACTCTTTTGGCAAACTCCCACAAAATTAAACTCTAAAGAGTATAAAATAAAGCACTGAGGTGGATCCATGGAACTCAGTGGTATGAGTTCCAAACATCGGAACACCTACATGAACTCTACCGCATCCCTCCACTTAATGTTTGTTCTAACTTTCTGGCAAATGAACAACTTGAAAAACTTGAGACCTTTAATCACTTTGTCCAAATGTTTAATAATATTACTCAACTCATCCGTCCCTGGTCAAACCTTTTGACAGAGAGGCTCCCAATCCCCTATTCACTTAAATATTGTTGACATACCACAAACTCACACTAAATTTTTCACCATTCATTCACCAGCCAAAATTTCTCGAAAATTACAAATTACACAATGTAAAATAAGCTCTTTATAAAACAGTGCAACCACCTCCAAACTCGGCAGTTGACAGCTATGCCTTGCTGCCCCCCCCCCCCCCTTGACCCTTACCATCTAAAATTGCCAGGCCACCTTTTAGACCATTTCCATCCAAAATTGCCTTCTTTTTTTCAATATTTACCACCCTAAATCAATACTCCTTAGGACTTTACCACCCAAAATTTAGTCTCCACCCCTTCTTGGCATGCTATACTGAAGCACTCCCAAATTTACTCTCAATAAAATCGACAGTCACAACCCCCTCCCCCCTCCAAATTGTACAGTACAACTCACGCACGTTGGGTCAAGCCCCGACTCTCTTTATCCTCCTACTTTAACACTTTCTCTCTTACTACACCAATAAAAACTTCCCTTCTTTCACCCTCACCCACCTTTTCTATATTCATCCATTCATTCATTCGTAGGGAGGCAGAGAGACAGTGGGCACCGGCTGGGTCGAACCCTTTCCTTGGTACTCCTAGAGCCTTCCAGCATATTCCCAGCATATTCCCACCACATATTCCCAGCATATTCCCACCACATATTCCCAGCATATTCCCACCACATATTCCCAGCATATTCCCACCACATATTTGGGGAATAGTAGCAGACCAGAGAGACAGTTTGTTGGTGACTTGCAGCAGTAATCAAGCATCCAGTGTCCAGATTGAGCAGTCGCCATTCGCATAAATACACCTGAAGTACCAGAGAACTTGTTCCCACATCGCCTACTTGCATCAGATATTCAGACAGGTGCAGGGGCAAGAGACAAGGGACCCAGAAGAAGAAGATCTGAGCAGAGTTAATTGGCCTACTCCAAAATTATGAGAAGGCGGATGGATTGCCAATAATATTTTATTTATGAGACCAATTAACCCAGCAGAGACTAAATAAAATGAAGGAAAGATAGACAGACCTATCCGTGCCAACTAAAAAAACAATGTCACCTATGTTAAATGAATTAAAGAGAATAAAGATTATAAACAACAATTGACGTAATAAATGTAAATCTGAGTTACTGGTGGTGTAATGGTTAAGGTGGCAAAAATATGTGTGTGATAACCCGGGTTCGAATCCCGGTGGATCATATATACTTTAATTAATTTCATTGGGGGTGTGGTGGTGAGATTAATAAAAATAATATTAAAGGAATACCGGTAGTTCTTCCTTGTTAGGAAAGTGAAACGCTAATAGTTAGTCACAAAATTAGGAATTATTAGAAAATCTCATCGATAGTTAAATCTTATATGTAAAGACATAAGACTTTTGTTACATGTTAGAATGGATACGGGACAATTGCCTGATTTTTTTCTAGATAAGTATAGTCAATTATATAAATGTCAGAAGATGAAAAATAGTAACGATAATAGTAATCGCATAGTAATCTTATGCGAAGTCCAGGAATACTTGTGATATTTGAGTTTAGCTGATTAGTGTGTCAAGTTAAAGGCGAGAGGCAGAACATTTGGAAAACAACTTATGTTATAGGGAAACTGAATACCACAGAAATATATATCACAGACATTAGCATCCTATCGTTAGCACAATCATACATATTCATTTGATAGTAAAAAGTTACTGGTTACTCCGGTTTCATTTCCCTTTTGTTTGAAATATGAGTATGACTTGAAATATAGTTTATGCCACAATAGTTTTGGAGGTAATAATAGGTAATAGGTAAATACAGGTAAAAAGATTCCCAATTAGCCCTTAGACTCCACATATATTTCATAAACTGTATAAAATTAGCTAACGTTGCTGGTAGCGAGCTTGGAGAATATGATAATGGAGAGAGAGAGAGAGAGAGAGAGAGAGAGAGAGAGAGAGAGAGAGAGAGAGAGAGAGAGAGAGAGAGAGAGAGAGAGAGAGTACAAAGGAGTACAAAGGAGTACAAAGGAGTACAAAGGAAATCAAGCAACAACAGATCCAGTCACCCTTCTAGGTTGCTTGTCCTCCAAAACACTGAGGATCAAGTGTCCAAACAGTGGTTTAGAGTGGGTAAGGGAACATTGGAAAGGGAATTTACTGCCCTGGAACTAATGTCCGTGGCAGGATTAGGAAGTTAGTAGGGGACAGATGGGTTAGTAACTGAGGGGGGGATAAAATAAAGTTATTCATTTACAAACGCAGTCAGTCGCGGGTTTGATGCGAGATATTTGTCTAGGCGGAGTTTAAATGAATCAACGGTGATGCAGTCTATAACGTTTCGGGGAAGCCCATTCCACAAGTTGACAACTCGATTGAAGAAGAAATTCTTAGATTCGTGCGAGTTAAAAGATTTACCAATAATTTTGCAACCGTTTCCCCGCGTGTAATTAGATTGGTCGATAGTGAAGTACTATAGAGAGAGAGAGAGAGAGAGAGAGAGAGAGAGAGAGAGAGAGAGAGAGAGAGAGAGAGAGAGAGAGAAGGGAAGGGGGGGGGGGGGGCACATAGACCCGTAACTCGTGCTATTCTTGGGAATAGTGTTTTATTCAATCATCACAAAAATATACATATCCCAACCTAAGTCTACCAATCCACCCAAGAACTCAAGTGTCTTTCTTTATGTGGCGATTAAATTACAAATACGCATGATCAAATTATGTAGGCCTAGTAAGACTCGCAGGAAAAACGAAACATTGGAACACCAAGCTTTCGTCTTTTCTCTCAAGACATCTTCAGGGTAATATATATTGCCCTGAAGAATTGAAGATGTCTTAAGAGAATAGTTGAAAGCTTGGTGTCCCAATGTTTCATTTTTCCTGCGAGTTTTACTACATATTTTTCTATAATGTAGCCTATTAGTTATAAGGGTAGGCCGGTATGAATAATCGTGACCGAATATATATAGTTTATATAAATATCGGTATAGCTATGCCGGAACAGAGCATAGCTTCACTCACAATCTAACTCCCATCTCGGAGGCATCACTTGAGTTCCAGGCCGCAACTCATAAATTTCTAGATATCTCTTGACTTGATCGCTTAAAATGCCTCAGCCAAGAGTCCCATGGTCTTCTAGGTTTCCTCCTTTCAGGATTGTCATTAACAAAAACATCTTATGAGCAGTGTAATATTCAATTAGAGGAATGCAACTATGACATATTTGTTTCAGACAATCACATGCTAAATCTGGGGGCGTTGGCATAATAGAACCATACTTAAATTTGGTATGTAAAGCCTCAAAGTAAACAGCATACCACACATTGTTATCATAAACATTGAATATAAACTTCTCATGGTTATCATGGGCACCAAATGAAGTTACGGACTAAGTTGTGTATAATTCCAGCTACACATATTGTAAGACACCCTAATGCCCAAGATACTTGGGGTCAATCCCTCATCCCTATTTGTATCACGTATACTAACAATCATCATATTTTGATAAATTAATTATAGGTTCAAGCAAAAGTAGTTAATGGCTTAGAATATTCACTTTATGTGTACCGGTACTGTAAATATTGGCATGAAAAGAAAAGAGAGTGAGAGAGGGTAGAGGAGGTAGCTGGAACGTGCTTACAGTACCTCTTAAAAGGGAAGGGAAACTGAGAGAGAGAATTATGATGATAGAGCGAGGAGGGGTAGGAGGAGAAGAGGGGAGAAGGGAGAGAAAGAGGAGGAGGAAGAGTGGGAAAAGAATAAGGCGTAGGAGGGAAGAGGGAGAGAAGAACGAGGAGGATGAGGAAGAGGATGAGTAGAAAGAATAGAATATGGTGAGAGATGAGAAAGATGAGAGCAAGAACGAGGAAAAAGTAAGGAGGAGGTGAAGGAAGAGATAAGGGAGGGGCTAGATGAAGTAAACAAAACAATGGGAGAATGGGGATGAGGAAAACAGGAGAGGGAAAAGCCAAAGCGAAGAAGAGGAGGGGGAAGAGAAGGAGGAGCAGAATAAAGTGATCACGGATATTGAAGAAGAGAACTGACGGAAGAAGAGTAAGAATAGCAGAGAAGAAAACACGAACGAGTAGTAAGGAAGACGAGAAAGGGGCAACAAAGAAAGAAAGGAAAAGGTAGTATGAGACAAATGAAATGGTGGTTAAGAGAATGAGAAAACAAAGTTCATAACAACCGTCGTAGAGCAACGAACACCTCAGTCGCCCACCCTCATACCCACAGGACACTCCAAACGCCCCCCCCCCCCCCCTCTGTCTTTTCACACAAGATTGGAATTCCTGGGAGAATTCGAATTACTCTGAGTAGTCCAAGGAGTTTATGTGTTTGGTCGAACTGGGTCAAGCGAGGACAATCCACTAAAGAGGTGTATATATCAGTATGGGTGATGACCTTTGCACCCTTCATATTATTCTGGTTATTATTATACGATTGTATTCAGTTTAGGAAGGGCCTCTGGCAATCAAAAATCTATAAACTATACAAATGAATCTTTTAATTATTAACGATCCTTCCTAAGCTGCATAAAAATCGTCTCAATATAGTTATACTTTAAAACATGCGTCAAATATTGTCAAATGAGTTACCGTATAAGTGTTAAATTGAGTAGTGACAGGTGAGAGAGCAAGTATTGTTGAGTATGAGTATATAGTCATAGACAGAGTAGTGACAGGTGAGAGAGCAAGTATTGTTGAGTATGAGTATATAGTCATAGACAGAGTAGTGACAGGTGAGAGAGCAAGTATTGTTGAGTATGAGTATATAGTCATAGACAGAGTAGTGACAGGTGAGAGAGCAAGTATTGTTGAGTATGAGTATATAGTCATAGACAGAGTAGTGACAGGTGAGAGAGCAAGTATTGTTGAGTATGAGTATATAGTCATAGACAGAGTAGTGACAGGTGAGAGAGCAAGTATTGTTGAGTATGAGTATATAGTCATAGACAGAGTAGTGACAGGTGAGAGAGCAAGTATTGTTGAGTATGAGTATATAGTCATAGACAGAGTAGACTAACAAGGTCGTACGCGGTGCGACAAATCAGTACCAACACTACCCACAGAAAACTAGTAGAGCTTGATTAATGAATTTAGTATCATAATGTACGATTAGTAAAGGTGTATTTAGACCTTAGTGACATTTCTTAATATACTGATAATTATATTGAGGGTATTGTTGTCGATGTGACGCACTAATTGGAAGACCGCACGCGAATCGGTTAGTCTACCCTACATGAATAAGTCCATCATAAGGTAATTGTCTACGGGTGACCTCTCATAAATTATCAAATTGGATTAATTAAGAATCATTACCTTCATTTGTATTATGAATCTCCTAATTAGGAAATCCACGTCCCCGTTCCCAACCCCCCTTGCTACCTAACCCTTAGTATCAATACCTAGCACTTTTCACCACACAATATACATAACGGTACTGTTGTCGTACCTTAGCATAATTTAACGAGGCACACCTCGTTTTTTTTTTTTTCTCTCTCCCTCTCTCTCTGGGCTGTATCCATTCGGCCTCATTCAGCCTACTGTTTTAAGACGTTTATCATCATCCAGGTGTCGATTTTCTCCTGGCGAGCGGTAGCAATCCAGCGTATGTTTTAAATTGTTTTTGACAGCAGGCTAAATTTGTACAATTGTTGATAGACAAATATATCCGGCAAAACCTGAATTATCCATACAATGCTGGCTGGGGATAAACGTCTTAAAACAGTAGGCTGAATGGGGCCGAATGGATACAAAACAGAGAAAGAGAGAAAAGGAGATAAACAAAAAGCAGCTCACCCCCCTTAACTCCTTCAGGATACAGGGTGCGTTTCTTCATTATAATCTGGCTATTAATTGATGACTTTATGCAGCTTAGGAAGGATCTCTAGGAATCAAAGGGATAAAAAGCTATTTCAATGAATCCTTTGATTGTCTAAAATTCCTACCTAAACTGAATATAATTAACTGTCCCTAAGTGGGGGAGTGTCCCTTTTGCATATATGATAATTTGGATGGAAATTCCTCAAGCAAAAATGCATAAATATAGTTCAGATATGTTTAAAGATAATCAATTGCAAAAATTAAGAGATAACTTGTAAAATAATACATTTATCCCTATCTCTATCTACCAATAGGTGCCTATGTCTATACATTTGTCAATCTATTATATGCTACTCATTTGTTAAATATTACTGCTATATATCTATCCATCAGCCTATGTATCAATGTCAGTGTTTGCCATTTGGTGTTCTATATATATATATACAGTATATATATATATATATATATATATATATATATATATATATATATATATATATATATATATATATATATATATATATATATATCACTCATAAAATAAAACCTCTATCTTTCTATCCATATATATATCTACTGTCCAATGGCTGTGTTTTTATATTTGCCAATTTATTATATGTAACTTACTTGTAAAGTAATATTTATACCTCTCCATCCATCTGTTTATCTATCTATCTACCAGTATCTGTATATATCTATCAACCAATCAATGTATAAACTGACTGACCTCTGGCATATCATCCGGGACCTTGCCCATCCATGACAGCGATAGTATGGAACAGTCGCTGCGAGCGTTTGTGGTGGCCTCTTGGTGGAGATGCATGGATTTGGCTGGGCAGGAGTCGGGCGGGCGGGAGGGGGGTGGGCTAGATTCAGAAGGTTCAGCCACGCCGGTACTAGAGGGTCCTGGGCGTCATGTCATGATGATGTGGGCGGTGGGCGGCTTCCTCTTCACTCAACCGGCATACACTGACAACTACTACTGGGCCTATTTTCATTCAGAACTGAGCGAGGGAGATCACGAATAATTTAACCACATATTTGAACATCAAGAGTGTGGTGTTAATTTCACTGTATGGCCACAAATTCGGGAAGAACGTTTAGCTTCGAAAACAGTGAATTACAAAATGTTACTTATCGGGAAGCGCAAACTAATACAGAAACAATCTATGCAATGTTTATTGTTTTGTTACTCTCCATTCCCCTTAATTTATATTATTTACAATAAAATGCTAAAGGCCCACTATCATTAAAGTGTATCCCTTATTTTCTGTCATAAATCAATTACATACAATGGTATATAAGTAAGTACATACGGAATTAACTTCTTAAATTCAATAGTTACCCGAGAATGGATTAATCTTATTAGCACTCGTAACTCTATGGAATCACTTTACGGTACTGATAACGTCATAAGTCACTTTACGGTACTGATAACGTCATAAGTCACTTTACGGTACTGATAACGTCATAAGTCACTTTACTGTACTAATAACGTCATAATTCAGGCTTTTCATATAATAATGTGTCTAATAACACAAGCAATAAACTAATAGTCAGAGAGTGTGTGTCAAATACATGTATTTGAAATTTATAATATATATATATATATATGTGTGTGTGTGTGTGTGTGTGTTATGAGTGAGTATATTACCAGTGAAAGATATGTATCCAAAGTATGTATACGTTCATACATAGGCTATACCTGTAGAGTATGTGTGTGCATGTATGTGTTTGTGGTATGTACGCGTGGGTGTATGTGACTATGTGTGATAAACCTGAGGTTATGGCATTTGGTGTCCACCTGTGAATGTACCGGTAATCTAGTCAACCAAGTGTTTCTCTTTAACAGTTATTTTTAGCCATGTTTCAAGAGATGAGGCACGGGCTAACTGTTTCAAGAGATGAGGCACGGGCTAACTGTTTCAAGAGATGAGGCACGGGCTAACTGTTTCAAGAGATGAGGCACGGGCTAACTGTTTCAAGAGATGAGGCACGGGCTAACTGTTTCAAGAGATGAGGCACGGGCTAACTGTTCCAAGAGATGAGGCACGGGCTAACTGTTCCCACTAATTCCTTATGCGAATCAATTCCTTCTCCAGATCAAGGTATAGTGAACATGTTAATATTCTGTCTTTGCATTATTTCTTGAAATACTGAGGTTTATTTTGGCAGCCATATAACTATGACCTACTTGAAGGTGTCCGTTGTCATTTTGTTGAATATGCAAAACACAATCGTAGTGCTAACTGGAAAACATATTAAATAATTTGCATTATTATTTCTAATGCCTGATTATTTAAGTCAGCTTAAGAAGAATATCTAATAATTAGCGGGATAAATGTTACTCAATTAACCTTCTAAACCTGACATATCTACCTTAAGTTAAATCACTCGTATGGAGAGAGCAAAACTTGGAGTCATATGATTGGAAGGACAATATACTATGTTATTATTTTGATTACGATATCATCCATAAACTGAATATAATGTTAGCCAGACTATATTATGAAACTTATATCAGGTTAATTATAGGGGCACTATCACAGGTGTATGTGCAATTGTGCATAATGTGCTAACCCTTTCAGAATGGCTGACATCTCTAATAATTTATTTTATATCGTTTAACCGGAATTTATACAGTTTAGGAAGGTTCTGTGGGAGCCAAGAAGGTAACTGTGATTGTGTATGCCACTTTAATTTGTAAATGCCATTCCTTGGTTGAATAAAATCGTCTAAAATTAGCCAAAATAGATTATAAACAATGTGCCTTGGTCGGCAACCCATCTTGGGGAGACAACCTTATAAAAATCCGGGTGGATGGGACTCATCAGCCTTGGTCGGCAACCTGTCTAGGGGAGTAAACATGATACAAATCCGTACTGCTTATCTAAGTGTAAGGCAGGTTAGTGGATGGACTAGCCGAACACCACTGTAGAAAATAGTGCTAACGAGATACATAGAGGGCCTCGAAGTCGGACGGATCCTAAATTGAGTGGTCAATCCTGTAAGTCCTTCAGTAAACTGGCTCGGGTTGTCCCTCTTACAGGGAATAGGTCCGCTTGGGGCCTTCTGTGTATGGCCACCCTCATTAAGGGGAGTAAGGCGTCCGGCAATAGATAGATAGATATATAGATCCGTACTGTAGATGTTTAGTGCATTATGGTATATCGATGATGGTGAGGAGGATATGGACTTTAGAGCTTTATAATTGTATACTCGACTATTTGGCACAGCTGAGGAAGGACGACATTCAAGGACCTCGCTCAATCAGTGGTAGAGTTAGAAGCTATTATGGTGGTTGTGGAAGTTGTTGTTAAATATTGCAGAGGTATTGTAATAAGGCTAGTGTATTGTGTAGTGATGGTGTTGCTGTGGAAGTGATGATGTGGCAGTGGAGGTGTGGTATTTGTGGTGATAGTGTGGTGGTGGTGGTGATGTTTGTTAGAAGTGGTGATACGGGGTTAAGTATATTGGTATATTAGAGGTAGCCATAGTTATCTCATGTTAGTAGAGAAGTGGAGATGATTAAGGGGGGGATGGGCGTATTCATTTGATAATTTATATATATTTAAATATATATTTGTTTTAATTTCCTCCCTAAACCTCCATCAAGCTTTAAAAAAAATAACACGCCAAGACTCTCCTTTAAGATAAATTTGTAAATGTTTCGATATAAAAACTTCCCGGCCTGGTTCCTCTTAAATTACAGGCACGCTATCACTCGCCAAGAAAAATATCGCCACCTAAATAACACGAAAAGTCTTAATAATGACAAAGAAATGGGGCAATTGGTCATAAAATCGCCAAATTAATGAGCCTAACGTCATAAAATAAGAAAACGGTAAATATCCTGTTTAACACCGGGGACGATTTTTACAAGTATTTTGCATTTGTTTTCCTTTTTTCTTTTTTTTTTCTTTTTTTTTTTAGGTGTGTTATTTTATGAACCCCGTCGGAAATTGCAAAACAAACATTATCCATCAATCTTAAGACACCAAAGCAACAAAACATATTCGCTTGCTCGCGATCACATTTCCGGCAATTTTGACTGCCGTGGGATACAAAAATCAGTTGAGGGGGGCTTTGCCCCCCTCACCCCCCCATGGCTTATTGTCATCATCATATATATTGCCAGCAGGGGACAAATAACAGAATCAAACCAAAACAAAAGCGAAACCGCGAGCGTACGACCTATGTATACATAACGACCGTAGCCCGGATACTACATCCTTAGATTTTTTGTTAGTGATTTAGGGCGTATATTATAATGAATTACCGACGGTTTGGACATATATGCCAATGAAGTACATGATATAACTAACATGTAATCCTATATAATATATCGATGGTTTCGACCCGGTGTTAAACTGGATAAATTCCAAGAAAACTAATGGAGCAAAACATGAGAGAAGGGGGGCCACAAAAACCAATCCTCCCCCTTAAGTGATGACAGTGATGGTGGCAGTATGTTGATGCAAGCTATCACTATCACCTGCCACACTGCACAGTCACAAATTATGTTATATTTCGGAACCTCGAACTGGTTACAGGAACCTCCGAAATACAAGTATCAGGTAAAGTATTAACCCCTGCTGTACCGGTGACGCCTTATTTATTTGATTTCAGCTACATTTAAACGATTTCATGAAGCTTAGAAAGGATGTATGGTACGGTGGCTAAATAGACTAATAGAGAGAGTCTTTTCATGGGTAGACGTCCTTCCTAATCTGAATAAAATCGTCTAATAGTTGCCAGAATTTAATGAAAAGGACGTCACCGGTACTGAACGGGTTAATAAGGACTCAGAGATTCAATTCAGCCCGAGATAGCTTGGAAAATCTATAGACAGTATTAATGACCGCGACTGTACACTCCACGCTGTCCCTATACCACAATACTACAATACAATCTATAGACAGTATTAATGACCGCGACTGTACACTCCACGCTGTCCCTATACCACAATACTACAATACAATATATAGACAGTATTAATGACCGCGACTGTACACTCCACGCTGTCCCTATACCACAATACTACAATACAATATATAGACAGTATTAATGACCGCGACTGTACACTCCACGCTGTCCCTATACCACAATACTACAATACAATATATAGACAGTATTAATGACCGCGACTGTACACTCCACGCTGTCCCTATACTACAATACAATCTATAGACAGTATTAATGGCCGCGACTGTACACTCCACGCTGTCCCTATACTACAATACAATCTATAGACAGTATTAATGACCGCGACTGTACACTCCACACTGTCCCTATACTACAATACAATCTATACAGTATTAATGACCGTGACTGTACACTCCACGCTGTCCCTATACCACAATACTACAATACAATCTATAGACAGTATTAATGACCGCGACTGTACACTCCACGCTGTCCCTATACCACAATACTACAATACAATATATAGACAGTATTAAAGACCGCGACTGTACACTCCACGCTGTCCCTATACTACAATACAATCTATAGACAGTATTAATGACCGCGACTGTACACTCCACGCTGTCCCTATACTACAATACAATATATAGACAGTATTAATGACCGCGACTGTACACTCCACGCTGTCCCTATACTACAATACAATATATAGACAGTATTAATGACCGCGACTGTACACTCCACGCTGTCCCTATACTACAATACAATCTATAGACAGTATTAATGACCGCGACTGTACACTCCACGCTGTCCCTATACTATAATACAATATATAGACAGTATTAATGACCGCGACTGTACACTCCACGCTGTCCCTATACTACAATACAATCTATAGACAGTATTAATGACCGCGACTGTACACTCCACGCTGTCCCTATACTATAATACAATATATAGACAGTATTAATGACCGCGACTGTACACTCCACGCTGTCCCTATACTACAATACAATATATAGACAATATTAATGACCGCGACTGTACACTTCACGCTGTCCCTATACTACAATACAATCTATAGACAGTATTAATGACGCGACTGTACACTCCACGCTGTCCCTATAATAAAATACAATATATAGACAGTATTAATGACCGCGACTGTACACTCCACGCTGTCCCTATACCACAATACTACTATAATACAATATATAGACAGTATTAATGACCGCGACTGTACACTCCACGCTGTCCCTATACTACAATACTACAATACAATCTCCTTTTAACATTCTTCAATAACCCAATTCAAATATTAGTGAGTTTTCCATCAAAGATAATATAATATGATATAAATATATAGAACTCCTAAATGTGTATCAACATATTAGTATGCAGTTGTTCAATATATTTTTCGAAGTCAACTCGTTTTGCAAAGGATTCAACTGGAAATTTTAACCCAAAAATACTGAAAGGGGTAATGGTATTTGATGGGAGATTAATTTTGTTTCGCCCATGCTGCTTACAAAAAGACACAAATAAAAGGTCACATCTCAATTTGTTTGAATTGATAGTACTGTAAAAATTAACTATTATTTCCCAATTTCATGTTGTATAGTCTGTCAGTATTAAATATTGTTCACTTAGTTTAGCTTCCCTTATAAACACAATTTTCTGGTTTGTTTTTCAGTGGTCGGTATGTATAGGTGCGGTTGGCCCTCTGGCGGGCAAAGTAGGTCATGTAAACAATCGTATTTCTCACACTGCACCACAAGGCATGATTGTAAACAGAGCACCACTAGTCATCCTTAGCGATAGACATCACTGGGTAACATCGAGCACACTGCCATTTCCATCCTTTAATTATGAAACGATACACACGATTCGGCTCGGAAACGGACACCTTCAATGGGCGACGAACCTAAAAGAGATTTTTCAGTGCCGCGATTTATATATTTTCCGGTCAACGGAGATATAGTGCCCTGGTGGAAAGAACATGAGCGCCTCCCGCGGACGTCACTGCGCGATGTCACGGGGTCCCGGAGATGTCACTGCGACAGGGGTTACGAGCGAGACCGATAGGGGTGTCATGGTGAAGAGAGCCACTGGTGCACTGACTAAGTTGTCCCCCTCCTACCACCACCACCTCGCCTCCCTTGCTTGGATCAATAGTCACCAGCGCAGGTCCCGAGACTCCCAACGTGCGGGACCAGCTACCTCCCTTTACTTCATATTTTTCAACAGATATTACTTCTTTTCTCGCAAACTGTCCAGCTATCCTCTCCGTAAAACGCTTGAAACTCAGCCTCCGATCGACGAAAACTATTCTAGATACGCTATGGTCATTACCTCCATTTTCCTGTCCCTGGTGGGAATCCGAAGATAGGCACCTGCTTAACCACATGCGCCGCCTTGAGACGTTTGATACAAGACAACGTATCGCTTCTTTATTTTTTGCTTCCCTCACTCTTCGCCCACGCATTATTTTATACTTAAGTTACAAAATCAAACTTGATCACTTATTGATATCATATATATTCATTCTAGCTATTAGATATGGCTTTAAAAACGGTCGTATGATAGTGGGCGAGTTGTAGACAGATGTGGGAGATTAAAAAAACATAAATGTCAGTCGCTCCCTCCTTGTCGGCATTCATAAGTCATTCATTCGGTCCTGTTATCGCATCTCCCAGCACCATGGCCAATAAACTCCCAAACTACATACCAGGGGTCGAATTGAATCCCCTAAAACTGTCCAAGAGTTTATTATGCCGCTAGCAAGAGGTTTCCATCCCTTTTACCTGGCCACGCTTCAGGTATTTATTCCGAGTGCAGCAGACGACACTCCATATGCTGTTGCTGTCGTCTGCTGCTTCCGAGTCCAGTGCGCGCCAAAAGTCAGTGTCGAGCCGCCAAATTTAAAGATCCTGAACCTCTATTATGCCTGCGGTTCTACAGTTTAAAACAAACAAGAATGTATAATTATAGATAAATATTATTTTGTTTATTGGTGTGGATGCGACTTTGGAGGATGTAATAAGAGTGGTATTGATTGGGTTAGTGAAGCGTGTAATGTGTTGGTGAAGACGTGGGGGACTATTTGTATATTGAGTGACATGGGACCACGCCCACCTGCTCACTCACTCTTCAGCAAGGGGAGTATAGAAGGAGAGGCGACTCCCTGCTTTTGGTTGTAGGCCCCTGATACTTACCCCATCTAACGTCAAACACCCTCCAATAGAGAACGGTTAATTTCGAACAGTAACTATACAGTTTATACCCTTCAATAGGGAATGTATCGTTCTTTAGAAAACGGTTATATTCGAGCTATTACTATGTAGTTTCTAATATCTATACGCTACCGCTTGCAATACTCAATATCTCATAATTTTTCGCATTACATAATAGCTCTTATAGGCCTATATCTAAATAGTAGGATACTGTTGTCACTCATGATGTTTTAATTCTGATCCCCATATTGTCATTATCATTATTGTCCTACATTATAGTCCATATACTACAACTTGGATACCTTTGGATGTGTTCGCCGCTCTTCTAGCGGCACCAAGGAGCGCAACGCCCCTCGTTATGGGTGGTGATTTGGTGCAGTAGACTGTTTGAAGCGACAGCTCGCTCCCTTGCGAGGATGGGCTCGTCTGGCACTTTTTGCAGTTCGACATCTAGGGCTCTCTTGAAGTTGTCTAACGAGATGTCCCTCATGTCTCTTACTCGCCGTGGGAGTTTGTTGAAGAGACGTGGGCCTCTGTGTGATAACCAGCCCTCTCGCAGAGAGCCCATAGCACCCCTGTTATTCATCCGGGGGATTTCGCATTCCCAGCCTCTCCTATCACTGAATTTCATGACTATCGGAGTATGTAGGTTTGGTACTAAACCCTCTATGATTTTCCACGTGTATATTATTAGGTAACGTTCTCTTCTACGTTCCAGTGAGTACAGATTCAGTGCTCTTAAACGCTCCCAATAGTGTAGATGTTTTATCGAACTTATATGCGAAGTGAAATTTCTTTGTACACTCTCTACGTCATTTATTTCACCTGCTTTGTATGGGGATGTTAATACGCTACAGTATTCAAGCCGCGGTAGCACTAGAGATTTGAAGAGCGTTATCATAGGCAATTCACCGCGTGTTTTAAAAGTACGCAGAATCCAACCCGTTAGACGTTTCGCAGCCGCCACTTTGACCTGGTTATGTACTTTGAAACCCATATTTTCAGACATTAATACCCCAAGGTCTTTCACACTGTCTTTCCGTTCTATTATGTGGTTAGATTCTGTTAAGTAATTTGTAATTTCTTTAACACCATTATTATCTCCGTACCGTATTAATTGGAATTTTTCCTCATTGAATTGCATGTTGTTTTCCCTGGTCCACTGGAATACTACATTCATGTCTTCCTGCAGTCGGCCCGTGTCCTCTTGTGTGTTTACTATCTTGCTTAATTTTGTGTCATCAGCAAAAGACGACACCGTACTGTGTCTGGTGTTGGTATCTATGTCGCAAATTAGTATGAGGAACAGAAGGGGCGCTAGCACTGTTCCTTGGGGCACTGAGCTTTTGACATCCGAAGGCTCAGAAGTGACTTGGTTTACTGCTACCGATTGTTTTCGGTTTACGAGGAAATTGTATATCCACCATCCGATTTTCCCAGTTATACCTTTTGCTTTCAGTTTGTAGGCTATTATACCATGGTCACATTTATCAAATGCCTTAGCAAAATCGGTGTAAATGACATCCACGTTTTTCTTTTCTTCTAGCGCTTTAAGAATTTTGTCACAATCTAGTATTTGTGCAGCATTTTTACCTTTTTCTGTATAAAATACTTTATCTAATATAATACATTTGTTGTTGTTGTTGTTGTTGTTGTTGTTCCCTAAGCTGCCTGGCCGAACAGCCCCGAGTCCCTGAGGAAGGCCATGGCCGCGATCGGGCTTTCCCACAGAGCTCTCATTGAGTGTAGATTGTGTTGTTGGCGTAAGTGGTTGTGTGAAATGCAGTCTTCGATGATGTGTTTAATGGTATGGGGTGCTGTGTTACATCCCGGGCAGATGTCGACGACGGAGTCATCCAGTCTCTTCTGATAGCTCAGTATGCTGGATGGTGTTCGCATCTCAGCCTGGCCAGGTGGACTCTGTCCTCGCGAGGAAGGGAGGATTCGGAAGGATGGATTTCGGGAGGTCGTGCATGCAGCTGCGTGTTGTCTGTGAGTGAGTGGATGGATCGGCGAGAGATGTGAGTATGGATGTGCTTCTGGAAGTTGGTTCGGGGTGGACAGGGAGGGAGAGAGGATAGTAATTGTGTGTGATACCGTGTGCTGGGTGTTGTTTTGATATTTCTTGGTGTCTGTGGGTGTGTTGCCATGTAGTTTAGTGGGTGGTCCTGTTTCGTGGAGGCTGCTGCCAGGAATTGAGTGCCTCTCATGTCCAGATGGTCTTTGACTTTGAGGATTTTGGTTTCTTGATGTAGGTGATCTGTGGGTGCAGTAGCTGTGCAGCCTGTAATGATCTTTAGGGCTTTGTTTTGAATAGTCTGTAAGGTCTTATGATGTGTTTCAGCTAGGTTAGAAGCCCAGGCTGGGCTTGCGTATTCCATCACTGATCTTATGTATTGTTTATATGCTGTGGAGGTGGTTTCTTTGTTGTGTCCAAATTTTGTGTGAGCAAGTGACCTGAGGGCGTCAAGTCTGGGTGTCAGTTTTGTTTTAATGTTTGTGGTGTGCTGTTTGAATGTCATATGAGTATCATATGTTACTCCTAGGATTTTGTGTGTGTGTGTGTATGTGTTAGGGGTGTGTTGTTTATGGTGAGTTGAGGGATGTATTCGTGTTCTCCTGTCCAGCTTGTGAGCAGGGTTGCGGTGGATTTGGCTGGAGCTAGAGTAAGTCTGTTTGTAGTGCACCAGCCTTGTAGTGTGTTGAGATAGGGTTGAAGGAGATCTGTTGCTCTTTTTGGGTCATGGTGTGTGCATGTGAGTGTTATGTCATCTGCATAGGAGGCTAAGTTTATTTGGGGCGTATTGGGTGTAGTTATATCGTGCATGTACAGATTGAAGAGTGCGGGCAATAAGACGGATCCTTGTGGGACTCCGTTTGGAAAGTTTCTAATTCTAGATGACTGACCGGCAAAAGATACGTGTGCACTGCTAGGAAGTTGGCCAGCCACCTTTTTGTGTTGTTGTGCATGTTTGTGTTGTAGATTTTGTTTGTTAAGTTGTGGCGGGGGATGGCATCGAAGGCTTTACTAATGTCGAGTGTGGCTAATAATGATCTGTGTGGTGGTCTAGCTGAGTTGATGCCGTCAAAAGCTCTTTGTGTAAGGTCTGTGAGAAGAGTGTTTGTGGAGTGCAGTGGCCTAAAGCCATGTTGTGTTGGAGCTAGGGGTAGGTCGGGTGTAATTATTTGTAATACTAGGCATTCCATGACTTTGGAGGGGGTTCAAAGGAGTGTGATGGGGCGGTGCGAGGAGGGTAGCGTGGGGTCTTTGTTGGGTTTGGGGAATGTGATGATGATATCATGCTTCCAAATGTCTGGTAGTGTGTTGTGTGAATAACTGTAGTTTGATATGTTAGTGAGTGCTTGTATGCCTTGTGGTCCCAGGTGTCTGAGGTGTATGTTGCTTATGTTGTCTAGGCCACAGGCGGGTGAGTGCTTGAGATTGTTGATGATATGCTTTGTCTGGTGATTGGTGAAGGGTGTATAGTCAGGGTCTGTGGGGAATTGTCTCTTACGTCGGATGACACGTCGGTCGTCTTTGTGAGGTTTTAGGTGGCTGACATGTGAGAAGTGATTGATGAGAGTGTTTGCTTGTTGTTTACATGAAGGAGTAGAGTCTGTTGTTGTGATTGCAGCATGTGATTGTGTTGTGTTGCTGTTGGAAAGTGTGATGCTGTTTAGTGTTTTGTAGAGTTTTTTGGGGTTTGTTTTGTGATCAAGTGTTTGTAGGAAGTTATTCCAATTTAGTTTTTGTTGTTCTTGTATTTTGTTGTTAGTCTGGGTGTTGAGTGCTTGGATTTGTTGTGTGATGTCTTGTGTGTGGGGTGCTGGGGAGTGTTTCAGTATGTCGCGTTGTCTGATGAGGTTTTGAATTTTTGGTGTGAAGTTGGGGTTGTGTCTTTTTCTGTTACCTCTTGGAATGTGTTTCTTGTCAGCGTTTTGGATAGTTTTATTGAGTATGTGTACAGCATTGTTGATGTTAGTGATGGGTGTACTGTTTAGAGTTGTGAAGTGTTGTTCTGTCTCGTTTGTGAATGCTTCCCAGTTAGCTCTTTTATAATTGGTGTATGTGTGTTTGTGGCTAGCTGGGGTGAGTCTGGTTTTGGTGGTGATAATGATTGGGAGGTGGTCAGAGCCTAAGGTTCTGACCACCCTCCAGGATGTTGTGGGGGCGAGTTCTGGGGAGCAAAAGGTGATGTCTGGAGATGATGGGTTATAGAGGGCTTGGTGGGGAATATGGGTATGTTGATGGATGTCGTTAAGGATGATGAGGATATCAGTTTGGTTTTGTAGTACATCTGTTATATGTGTAGGTTACTCAACGTCTATATCTTGTATTGATTATGTTCCTTACATTTAAATTTGTATCAGTACCTGTATGGATTTCGTCTATTTATGTTCCCCATAGTGTTCGTATGTTTACTGAAAAGTAAATAATCAAACAAACACACACACACTGTGAATCATACAGGTCCTCATATTACTTGCACTGCTTAATTGGTGAGGAGTAAATAAAGACATACCGATACGCAATTATCTCTCACGAAGGAATATGCAAGACAACCACATCAATCATCCCAGTGACTATCTCTCGAGTAATATATGTTTCTGCAGCTCTACCCATACACGTCATACACTAATAGATAGGCTACACATCCTTTCAGCAACAACATTATCAAGTGTGGAAAATATCTTTTGTCTCATGTTGTACGTGTGTATAAATATATTTTCTCTCGATGTTGCATGTTTACTATTCAGGTCGACCACTGCAGCACAATACAATGCTAGGGGAATTTCTCCACTACCGTTTATTGTTTTTCTGTGTATTTATGAATAATATTCTATAAGCAAGTAATTCCAACCTCACACTCCACACAAACTAAGAACATAAAATTAAGGGTATGTCTTACATTAAAGCTAACCGATCAAGTGAATGGCATATAATACAACGTGAGTAGATTAGCTATTTATTTATATTATTTAAAACATCTGTAAATTGTTGAGCATCAGACGTCAGACGGCCAGCCCCGCTATACTGGTCATCTTAAAAGTGGCGGCTTCACACAACACGGGACTTGTTCAGCTGATCAGGTGTTTTCGTCTTCAGTTTGATGTCAAGGTTCTTGAGCCATAACAAACATCTGTAATGATACAAATGCCAGCATTCATGGGTCAGCTATTTACCAAGATGATGTCTCTGAAATCTTGTATTCAGTCAGCCATGATATACTGTATACTCGTATGTGAGTATACTGTATACTGTATACTCGTAGATACCCTCTACTTGTGACTAAGCACTTCAACTTACCTTTGGGAAAGAAGTGATATATGAATTTCCTTTGCTTCCGCCTTGTATTTTCCATAAACAATACAGCTGTGAGCCTGTGACCGTGTTGTTTTGATACCATGTTTGTATCTGCCGCCACGCCATCTGGCAGCTCCCAGTGACATTTGTAAGTGTGCAGACGATGTACCACCGATGGCAGAGCCATCTTCAGGGGTGCTTGGTCAAGACTAGGGATCAATTGGGAGCTCCTTTATGAGCTCTATCCTTACTTCTATTATCCTTGCTCTTCAGTGTTCACCAACTTCACCCTTACACTGCCAGTTCTTATCTCGCCGTGGTTGGGAGTGCGTGTCACTACCTCAGATCTACCATACATGCACGCAATTATGCAAATAGTAGACTTGTCACAGTTCTTCTCAATTAATCTTCGCATCTGTAAAAGTTTTAGGCAAAGGTTGTTATACAAAATGTAATACTGTAGAGCACTATTATCTATTATTCTTAGAATTAAGCAAACGGACACAAACAAATTTGTCTGTGTGTATGAAGGAGACAAAAGGCAGGATGCCAGTAAGGATTGTCTCCCCCAATGCCAAAAAAGTGACGGAGCCAAATTCAAGGGACGTTTGAGTCAAAATGTCTGGACACACTTAAGTTTAAAGCAGTCTAAGTCATGGGATGAAGGAGAGATTGATTGAGGGAAAGAGTTCCAGAGTTCACTTGTTGAGTAGAAGAAAGACTTAATTTTTTTTGCCAATTCATGGGTTGGAGAGCTGGACAGAATAGGAGTGGGACTATGTTGAAAGCCGGATACCTCGCACTTACCGCAAGAGAGGGGGTATGCATTGAGAGAGCTCCGAAGAACACTGATTGTTGTAATAGTGATTGAAGAGTGAAAGAGATGCAACACTGCGGCGTGTAGAAAGAGATTTTAGAGAACTAGTAGAGGAAGTGAGTTGAACGCTTTTGATTCTACTCGTTTGAGAAGTGCGGTATGGGTGGAGCCTCCCTACACATACGAACAATACTCAATACAGGGGTGCACTGTGCCCCGATACAGAGCAAGAAGCTGTGTGGAGGTAAACAACCCACAGAGACGGTTGAGCACACTTAACTTCTTGGAAGCTGTTTTAGCAAAAATGGTAATATGATCTTTCCAAGAGAGGTCAGATGAAAAAAGATACACCTAGAATATTGTAAGGAACATTTGGTTGTTGTTACCGTAAGGGGTTAAGAATTGGTTTTATCGTTGTTTGGTTAATTGAAGATTCTGGGTCGATTCTCGTTCTGATAGATTCTTACGTTGAATGTAGACTCTGGTTTACCTCCTTTATTATTCTATTCTTATTTAACACTTTGAGTACCAGCGACGTGTGTTATCTTTTATTCTAGCTGTATTTAGACGATATTATGAAGCTTAGGAAGGATCTACAGTAGTTAAAAGGATTGTTTGAGATAGGTTGAAGCCTTATTATTGCTAGAGGTCCTTCCTAATCTGAATAAAATCGTATAAGAGTTGCCAAAATATATTGAAAAGGGCATCACCGGTACTGTATGGGTCAAGTAATAGTAAATGCTGCCACCGTATATCCTTATTATCAATAAACATAAAACACTCCGGAAAAGGAAAGACCCTCAGACAGGAGAGACAGAAGGAGTGGAAGAAGAAGTAAGACCGAGCAAGAGAAAGGAACATGAAGACCCGAAGAAAGAAAGGACAAGGACAGAGAAACCAGCATCCACCACAACACCACAATGATCTGCAGCAATAGCGAAACTCAAGAACAGACAAATCGCTATGCTGAAGAAGGACACGCAGAAGGAGGAATGTCCACCCACGCCGGGAAAGACGATTCGCCCCACGACATCCCCTAAAAAGAAAATAGTTTTCCGCTAACCCTTTTGTGGGAAACCAAGACATTAGTAAAATACCCCCAAAAGGGATTCCACCCACCAACCTCCCGACCAGCAACCCAGTAGCAATTCCGCAAGAACCAGAGCTATAGCCGGCCGGGACGAAAGGACCCAACAGCCAGAGGAGAAAGTGGGACGCACCCACAAGATCAAACGAAGCCGACATCCCTGTCAGTCAACGGAGGATCGCACGACTGGATCAAGGGACTGACCCCAACACGGCCGGAAAGCAAAAGACCCCAAAGGCACGTCAGCCCAGAGTGGTGTATTCCCAACCTTTTTAACATCCAAGACACCCACATACCACACATAACTATACTAAGGTCAATGATATAATTCTAACAGTGTCCAGCATGACCCCCCCCCCCCCCCAGTTGTACTACCGACCAAACCATTTAACCACAATTCTATACACCCGATAACCCTTTGCCAGTTATTGTAGTGATTTATGCCTGTTAATTCGGATAAGTTCATTACGAACAATCTGCTTACGATCATCAGGAGAGATGCAGGAAAGATACCTAGTATCTCTTTCCATGACGAATATAAATATATGTAGCCCCATGCTCAGTTGTTCCCTTTTCTAGTAACTAAGTGTTTATGTAATTGAACTCGAGTTATTCAACCAGGTTCCATCATCTTTTCATCGTAGGGAAATGAAGGATTTATATAAATTAAATATGACCAATCTGAATACGATCATCTCAAGAGAGATACAGGAAAGAGACCTAGTATCTCTCTCCATTACGAGAGTAAACGTATGTAGCCCCATGCTCAGTTGTCCCCTTCTAGTTACTAAGTATTTATGTAATTGAACTAGAGTTATTCAACCAGGTTCCATCATCTTATTATGACGACGACTATAATACCGTCATTCATGCATGTATTCATTTCCTAGGTTAACTATCTTTATCCACAATATTGTTCCTCTCTTCCATTCCTTCCCACAGCTGTTATACGTCTAATCAATCGCCACCTTCTAGTCCACAATCCACAATACTCTACTTTCGTGACACCATGCCCAGTTGTAACCTTTTGAGTCACCCTGTTATTTTCTCTTTCAAACCCTACCCTACCTGTTTTCATCGTAGGGAAATGCCACCTCTATGCCCAACGCGTCAAGGATCGATGTCAAAATTCACGAGCGACACGGCACCTTAGCCTCCCATCACCCAACCCCCAATTCACAACCCTCCACTTGCAAAGACGTCCCTCAAGATGTTATATCGTGCCGATTCAGTTCGTTTCCAAGCCCCAGTAAACAAAAGGTGAAAACCTATCCTTGTACCTCCTTTAGCTATCCTCTAACCTATATAACCAAGCTCACAACCCGAACCAGGAAGACAGGCCGTGCGAGGCTAGCTCCACCCCTCTAAACTCCCCTTGAGAGGGTACTTTCCCTCCCTGACTTGCACTTTAACAAAATCACTATTCATAACCCCCATGAGTGAGTCTCGTGAGTAAAAACTAGATTCAATGATCAATCATAACGAAATATATATCTCCTGACGACCTCAACTCCTATAGTAACCCCATTAACGTAAAAAACGCCATGCCCCAGTTCAAGGTACGGCTTGCCCCCTACCCAAGGGGACCCCACCAACCCCCGGCCTACGCTCGCTTCCCCTCCGCGGAAGAATATCCGGGCACAGCAGTGCCACCAAAATTCTTGCCAAAAAAACCCGGGTGCCTCTAACCTACAACGAACTACAAGTTCTAATCCCAGCCTAAATACTATTCCATCCCATTCCTAACTAACCCCCAAAATTCCCCTTAACCCATCCTAGATTCCTAATAGCATTTCAGCTAGACCAGAGAAGGATACTTGTGTGAAATTATTTGAAAATGCCTTACAACCTAGGCCAGTAAGGCACCCAATAAACTAGTACCCCCCCTTGCCAAAATCCTCCTCTATACCCCTCTAATAATAACTTGTCCTGTGATTCGTACAACCTACGTGTCGTTGAAGTAATGTGATCAGAAGAAGAATACCTGAACGTTGGAAGTGGGAAGTGAGCCTCTATCCAAATCCGCGAGAAGTGCTAGAGATTATAAAAGTCCAAAGTACGCATTTATCCAATTTACCATTTGTTTCGAATGCACGTATAACCATTATTCTACCCAGTGTTTTCGGAGAATAAAGCTGCATTATAAACCATTATTTTGATATTATTTATGCCCTCTATTGATTCCATTTGTGTCCTGTGCATGAAGTCCCATAACCCAATCCTGTAGAACCCACCTATACCAAGTTAATCCTGTATAAAATCAGGGCATAACATTGGCGGCTAGCGGTGGTTCTGGATTCGGATAGAAGATTTCATTACAGTTAATTTTTGAAACAGTAGAAGCATAATAACATAGAAAAATTACAGCCCGTTCACACATCCCCATTCCGAAATACGATGGGGAGACCTACGAAATAGAAACATACATGGACATTGTGAAGCCCGTGCTAGATTTGGCATATACTACGGATTGAGAGAAAATTGCAGTATTTCTTACGCACTTGGGAAAAGCCGTTTCCCTGGTCGCATCACAGGTAACCCCTGCACTCTCGTGGGATGAATTCAGGCCCATAGTTATTGAAGCCATCAAACCCTCATTGGGCATCTTTGTCGCCCACACCCGTATTCAGGATACAAAGTACGAAGGTGATTTGGATGCAACGTTGAACACCATTTCACAACATATCAAATCTTCATTCCCAACCCTACCTAGAGTTCAACAAGATAAGCAAACCCTTGTCAATTTAGTCTCAGTGTTGCCCTCAGCAGTTAAAGAATATTTCGCGGTGCACAACCCTGTCGGGTTCCAAAAAGATCTAATCACCATCCGACGAATCCTAGCAGTGCAACCCCCGAAAACGCCAAAAATTGCCGCCATAAAGAGGTATACCAACCACCCGCGAAGCGCTACGAACCCTAAAGACACCAGCCTCTATCGCCATCCATAACACGCCACCTCCAAGCCAGCCTATCACTCCGGAAAACCTCAGCCTAGCAGACCACGATTCCAACCCAACTCCTTGCGGCGGATTTATAACAGGAACAAGGCCTACAGCGGCAGTCAAAGTAAGAACCCCACTCTTGTCATTATAAACCCCTATGATTTCCCTGCGTGTAGTCCAAAGGGTGCCCTTTATGAAATTCGCGACCCCGCAAAATCCCGACCAAACCAACCTCACATTTCAGTAAATGAGGAGGAGTTTGTTGAAGAAGAAGATGTCGATGATTTTGAGCAGGAGGATGTTGCTCATCTCATGAGCCCTGCAGCTACAGACGACATACTGGAAGAGTCAGAAATAGACCACCAGGATTTCTAGATTCTCCCCCGCCCACGATGGCCTCGGCGGGGGACGCCCTCAATGATAGAACTGCCCCTATTTATCATCTCGCCAAGATTAAGGACATCCCTGTCCGATTATTGATTGACACTGGCGCCGCTAGATCATGCCTGTTCAATTCCTTTTTTTACCAACATCACTGGAAATTTGGGGCACTGTTGCCCACTAAATCCAAATTTATCAGTGCTGGAGATACTCCCTTGCAAATCCGGGGTGAAACACAACCTCTCAGCGTGACTACCCATGCTCCCCATGCCAATTGCTACCATTCATTCATAGTTTTTCCATCCGATTGTCAATATTACGACGGATATTTAGGACTTGACCTCCTCCACAAGCTCCAGGCCCAAGTTGATTGCGGCCAACGACTTATCTCGTTCAAAGAAAAAAAAAACCCGGATAAAAAACAAAACCCCCCTCCGAGTCCATAAACCTCACCAAGAAAAAGTCCATTTGAGGATCCTGTTGCACCCTGAATCACAAGACTGTGAATCAGCCTCGCATCCCCAGAGCCAGAGCAAAATAACCTCCACAAAACCTCAGCATTCTCAAACCTCGTCTGTGAATAAAGAAAACCCTTCACAGAAGTCACCAAATACCCCCTAAGAACAAGAAAAAAAAAAATTGTGCCACCCCCAAAAATCCTGCCCACAAGACCTCCATGAAACCTAAAGACTCAGCCCCTACCCCCCTCCCAACATCGAGAGACAAACCCATATATTTGTATAATGCCCAGTCTCCTAGCCCATATTCTGCTACAATTATTTCAGAAAATGCCAGGCACCCTTCTTCAAATATTTTGCTGAACACTCCCAATAACATTGACCATCCTATGCAACCTTCCATGCCACCTTCTTTCCAGATCACCCCTGATAAATTTGCTAGGCAGGCCCTATCCAATGACCAAATGAATGTGCATGCACCACCCAAGTCACGCACACCCCCCTCTGAAATCCCGTTTTCTATGTTTCCCACTCTCCCCACCACAGCCGAAATGTCGCAGGTACCCCTCCCCTCCGCGTTTTTTATGCCTAACCAAACACAGAAAACGAACATACCCACACAACCTAAAACAAATCACATGCCAGGACCCCCTTTAAACTGCACTCCCATTGTTGTCAGCCCCGCCATCATCCAAGATAAATGCAACATTCCCCGTAACCATCAGAAATGAGTTAACCTCCGCCCCATTCCTCAGAACTCCATGATCTTGACACCCACTAACACGTCAATCAATCAGGGCCGCTGCCTCATTCAGCCAGCAATCATCTCCTCTCAAACCAATAGCATATTAACCCTCTCACGACCATAGGACACAGAGGTTGCCAGATTAGCAATAAGAAATAGATTACTCTCACTGTTATAATTACCTCTCCAAAATTAGTTTTCTGCCCACAGCTAACTCAAAGACAACTGCAGAGGTTGAAGTAAACAAACTAAAGGTTTATAGATACCCCTGACGGTAAAAAAGGCTTTAAAGTATCCCTAATAGGCTCAAAAATCGCATCAGGATGTGAGAGGGTTAATAGCCAATATCTCCGAGGAGGTACTCACTTTACCTAAAGGCCTCATCATCGGGGACCTCGAGACTTTTGATGACCTAGCCATACCCCCCACCCATGCCCCCAATAGTTTGAAGTTACCCTCCATTCCCGAATCCCTTTCATGCCAACAAAAACAACAAATGTATTCCCTCTTGCTAGAGTTCAGCGACGTCTTTGCCCAAACTTCCACCGAAATAGGAAAGACCAACCTTGAACAACACGCCATAAACACCACAGGACCGCCCTTGCGTCAGCCCTCCCGCAGGAAGAACCCCCTTCAGCGGCAAGAAGAAGAACAACAAGTGCAAGACATGTTGGATGCAGGCATTGCTACTCCCTCCATTAGCCCCTGGTCCTCTCCCGTGGTACTAGTGAAGAAGAAAGATGGGTCAACTCGATTCTGCGTGGACTATTGCCGATTGAACGATGCAACAATCAAAGATGCCACCCCTCTTCCCCGTATCGACGACTCCCTCGACTCCCTCCACGGCTCAAAATGGTTCACCACGTTGGACCTTCAAGCCGGGCATTGGCAAGTTCCCATGAAACCAGAAGATCAACAGAAAACGGCATTCTCCACCAGCGGCGGTCACTTGTACGAATTTAATGTACTCCCATTTGGCCTCTGCAACGGCCCTGCCACCTTCTCCCGCCTGATGGAATCAGTCCTCAAAGGGTTAACTTGGGAAACCTGCCTCGCCTACTTGGACGATGTAATAGTCTACTCTGATACCTGGAAGGAACACCTACGTCGATTGAAGCAAGTACTACAACGAATAAGGGAAGCCGGACTCAAACTCAAACCCTCCAAGTGCGAAATGGCAAGGAACACGGTTGATTTCTTAGGTCACGTAATATCCGACCAGGGAATTGCCCCTGACCCCAAGAAACTATCTGCCATCCATAATCAACAGCCCCCCACCACAGTAAAAGGAGTCCGCTCGTTTCTGGGATTAGCCACATATTACAGACGTTTCGTCCCACACTTCACCGAAATAGCCCGCCCACTGCATTAACTCACCCATAAGGACACAGTATTTTCTTGGACACCTGAGAGAAATGCAGCATTCGAGAAGTTGAAAGAAAAACTAGTACAAGCACCTACTGTGTCATTTCCCGACTACCAGCAACCTTTTCGTATCTACACGGACGTATCCTTATACGCCATTGGAGCAGTTCTCGCCCAAGTCCAGGAAGGAAAAGAGCACGTCATTGCCTATGCTAGCTCTACTTTAAATCTAGCTCAACAAAATTATGCTGCCACCAAACACGAGTGTCTCGAGGTAATTTGGGCCCTCAACCATTTCCGGTCATTTGTCCTAGGAGCGAAACTGGACATTATTACCGACCACCAATCTTTGCAATGGCTACGGAAATGTGAAACAAATTCAGCATTACTAGTACGATAGAGGGAAACGCTCGAAGAATATGACTTCACGATACACTATCGACCCGGGAAACTCCACACAAATGCTGACGCCCTCTCACGTCTTCCGGTACCAGAAGACCCCCCCCATCAACCTGGCCGCCTTACAACAAACAGATTTTGTCAACACGTCCATAGTTCAGGACCTACACAAACCAGCTGTTTCACTGCTCCAATCCTGGGAAAGAAGAATCAAGCCAACTTGGATGCCCAAACATATATTCTCGAAATTGACACATTGGGGAGATCAACGCGCCACGGAATCCGGCCACATAGTCATCGACCCAACAGTCGCACAAGAGTACATAATTGCCATTCATGAAGGGAACGGAATTCATCTCGGGCAAAAGAAGATGCTCAAAATCTTCCAGGACCAGTATTGGACACCCAACCCGTCCGGGATTGCCAAGCAGGTGACAGAAGCATGCAAACCCTGTGCGTTAGGTAAAGACCGATGCCGCACAGCAGGACCCGCTGGCACCATTTCCGCTCAGAAACCATTCCAGATACTTTCCCTTGATGTAATGGGACCTTTCCCTGCTCACGCCGGCAACCGTTATATTGTCACATTTGTTGACATTTACTCCATATTCCTCATAGCTTGCCCCGCAAAAGATCACACTGCCACCACAGTTGCTACCCTCCTCGCCACAGAAATCTTTCCCATTTTCGGCTTACCTATTGCTATATTATCAGACAACGCTCCCGAATTCAGTGGTCAAGTTTGGAAGGACTTCGCAAAACAGTGCGGACTCAAAATTAAACACTCCTCCCCTTACTGGCCGCAAGGCAACGCCGTGTGCAAGCGTAGTCACCGTACGATTAACAACCAATTACGTACCCGTATGATTGCTTTAAACACCTCCGACTGGCCCTCTCAGTTAAAAATGATCCAGTGGGGTATGAATACCTGCCCCAAAGAAGACGGAATTTCCCCCCATGAACGTGTGTACGGAGTAGCACCCCTCTTATTACCATTTCATCACCAAGCACAACCCTCCACCACACACCTCCAAATTGACCCTTTGCAACAACTACAGAACACCCTACGCACCTCCTAAAATTGCCAAGACACGATGCACGACAACCCCTTTGATCAAAACCCCTTCGCCATTCATGATACCGTGATGGTGGCCAAGCTTCCGGTCATCAACAAATTAGGCCCAAGATATGTCGGACCTTATACAGTCACCCAAATCCCAAATGCCTACCAAACCACCATTAACTCTTTCAGACTCATATGACGCTACCGTGTCATATGACAGGGTGAACCCAAAACTCATATGACGCTACCGCGTCATATTGACTTATCTTCATAATTCTAGAATAAGTTATATGACGCCCTAGTGTCATATGGAGCTCAGTAAGTCCGGTAAGTTAGATGAAGAACTGTCGGTTGGTGGCAACCCCAGGTTTCTCCGACAATTCTAACGGTCTGCAGTGTGGTTTTGACAGTTGTGGAGTACAGTGGCAATGATACCGGGCTCCCGCCTCCTCGGACTTACTGGGACATAATATGACTGAAGGAGTTAATTATCACGGCGAAACTCGCACCTACAGAAAGCGATTCGTTAGAATTTTTAAACCCCTGACTAATGAAGATAGTATCCCCCCTACCAACCCTGACTCCGAGTTAACAACCCCCCGCACTCACCCGACTCTTTTGTTCAACCCCACCTCCCCAACCAACATTCCAACAAAACAAAAACCTCCTACACCACCTCTCCCTACTTTTCGCCAACACACACCCCGAACCCCTCCCCCTTCTGCATTGTCCCCCCAAGAACCCCCCCCCCCCCCTCCCCCCCTTCCGTACCGGTATATTCCACCTCGGACAACAAATCTCAACAAACAAAAAACATACCTCACAAACACTCACAAACCACCAACCGTTACAAACTACGTCCACGTGTCTCCTCCAAAACCTACCCTGCAAAACCATGTCTAACCAAACGCTTGTGAACCCCCCCCCCCATCACCACAATCCTCCTCACCCTCCCCTTCTACCGCAAACCAACACCCCCCCCCCCCCCGCCCATCTCAAAGAAAAGAAAACCCCACCTCTTCCATCGGAAAACCTCTGGTTTCCTCACAAACCCCATCTCCCCCTCACTCCACCCCCAGTCCACACCTAAACTCCTCCAAATCCACGTCCCCCATGTCTTCTATACCCGACCCACCACACCCCCCAACATCTTAGATCATTATTATGCCCTCAGAAATCCAACAACCTGCATCAACAACAACAAACCCAACTCCTCCACAATGACCACCAACTTAACCCCATTTTCCCTACCAATTCGACTTGCCCCCCCTCAATTGCCCCCTTTCCTTCCACCATTCCCCCCTCCACAAGTAAACACCACAACACACCTACCTCATCAACAACAAATACAGCAACTAACACCCCCCCCCACCTCACCTCCTCACAGCCCCAACCCAAAACCACCCCGATACAGGACATCATCCAGTGACTCAAGCCCCGAAATAAAAAAACGCCCCCCCATACGAACTGCATCAGGACGTTTAGCCACCCGACCTGTCCGGTGTTCTCCTATCTGCGAAACTAACACAGAAAAACCCACAACATCTCCAACAATCCACACCACACACACACCCATACTAAGAATCGCCCCTATTTACCCCCCACCACCCCTACCGCCACAACACTCAGCCACCATAATGTCCACAACACCCTTCATAAAGAGAATCAAAATCTCTACGGACTCAGGACAAATGGTCCGCGTTCAAGCCCAGCACGAAGCCATCACAGCAGCCATAATAAACACCACAACGTCCTTCCTTTAGGTGACCATCAACCCCCACAAGACCCCAGATGCCCGCTCCATCAATTGGTGGGAACTCCTCCATACACTACCCATGACACACCACCAAGGAGCCTCTCTCTCCTTCACCCTTGAGGCTTGAGGAAGAGCCTACGACGAAGGGGAGGGAAGTAAAATACCCCCAAAATGGATTCCCCCCACCAACCTCCCGACCAGCAACCCAGTAGCAATTCCGCAAGAACCAGAGCGAAAGCCGGCCGGGACGAAAAGAGGAGAAAGTGGGACGCACCCACAAGATCAAAGGAAGTAGCCACCCCTATCAGTCAACGGAGGATCGCACGACTGGATCAAGGGACCGACCCCAACATGGCCGGAAAGCAAAAGACCCCAAAGGCACGTCGGCCCAGAGTGGTGTATTCGCAAACTTGTTAACATCCAAGACACCCACATACCATACATAACTATACTAAGGTCAATGATATAATTCTAACAGTGTCTAGCATGACCCCCCCCCCCCCAGTTGTACTACCGACCAAACAATTTAACCACGACTCTATACACCCGATAACCCTATGCCAGTTATTGTAGTGATTTATGCCTGTTAATTCGGATAAGTTCATTACGAACAATCTGCTTACGATCATCAGGAGAGATGCAGGAAAGATACCTAGTATCTCTCTCCATGACGAATATAAATATATGTAGCCCCATGCTCAGTTGTTCCCTTTTCTAGTAACTAAGTGTTTATGTAATTGAACTCGAGTTATTCAACCAGGTTCCATCATCTTTTCATCGTAGGGAAATGAAGGATTTATATAAGTTAATTATGACCAATCTGCATACGATCATCTCAAGAGAGATACAGGAAAGAGACCTAGTATCTCTCTCCATTACGAGAGTAAATGTATGTAGCCCCATGCTCAGTTGTCCCCTTCTAGTAACTAAGTGTTTATGTAATTGAACTCGAGTTATTCAACCAGGTTCCATCATCTTATCATGACGACGACTATAATACCGTCGTTCATGCATGTATTCATTTCCTAGGTTAACTATCTTTATCCACGATATTGTTCCTCTCTTCCATTCCTTCCCACAGCTGTTATACGTCTAATCAATCGCCACCTTCTAGTCCACAATCCACAATACTCTACTTTCATGACACCATGCCCAGTTGTAACCTTTTGAGTCACCCTGTCATTTTCTCTTTCAAACCCTACCCTACCTGTTTTCATCGTAGGGAAATGCCACCTCTATGCCCAACGCGTCAAGGATCGATGTCAAAATTCACGAGCGACACGGCGCCATAGCCTCCCATCACCCAACCCCCAATTCACAACCCTCCACTTGCAAAGACGTCCCTCAATATGTTATATAGTGCCGATTCAGTTCGTTTCCAAGCCCCAGTAAACAAAAGGTGAAAACCTATCCTTTTACCTCCTTTAGCTATCCTCTAACGGTACCTGTATAACCAAACTCACAACCCGAACCAGGAGGACAGGCCGCGCGAGGCTAGCTCCACCCCTCTAAACTCCCCTTGAGAGGGTACTTTCCCTCCCTGACTTGCACTTTAACAAAATCACTATTCATAACCCCCACGAGTGAGTCTCATGAGTAAAAACTAGATTCAATGATCAATCAAAACGAAATATATATCTCCTGACGACCTCAACTCATATAGTAACCCCATTAACGTAAAAAACGCCATGCCCCAGTATTCAAGGCATGGCTTGCCCCCTACCCAAAGGGACCCCACCAACCCCCGGCCTATGCTCGCTTCCCCCCCGCGGAAGAATATCCGGGCACAGCAGTGCCACCAAAATTCTTGCCAAAAAAACCCGGGCGCCTCTAACCTACAACGAACTACAAGTTCTAATCCAAGCCTAAATACTATTCCATCCCATTCCTAACTAATCCCCAAAATTCCCCTTAACCCATCCTAGATTCCTAATAGCATTTCAGCTAGACCAGAGAAGGATACTTGTGTGAAATGATGGAAAATGCCTTACAACCTAGGCCAGTAAGGCACCCAATAAACTAGTGTCCCCCCTTGCCAAAATCCTCCTCTATACCCCTCTAATAATAACTTGTCCTAGAGTAAAGATGTCAACCATAATAAATCATATTACGGCCTCCATACTAACTTTATAAAGACCTTTTTCACTACCCTCCTAAGTCAAGAGATTAAATTAACTTCTATTTACCTCCAACATCCCAATTCTAGAACATTCGTTTGCCCCCTTGACCACCCCCTATAAAAGCCCCCCCGAGACAAAGCTCGAGAGTTCATCAGTAGATATCAAAGCAGCGGCTGCGCCGCTCTGGTTGTAGTCTATTTGTGCTCCACCCCTCAAGATTCGCGATAATTCGGTGTCCGTGGTCAGTGTTAAACTGTGAGGAAGTGAATTAACCCTTTGTGAATATTTTCTTGCAATTGGACCCCCGAGGGCAAGATTATATCTACAAACAACCGATTTACCAATTGTTGATTGTCTTATAAACGTATTGTAGTGTGGCCTCGTCTACTTGGGTTTACAAACAATCGAAACTCATAGCTGGTCTAGGATAGAAAGATCTTGTTATGTTAGAAGGGATTATGCGAGCAACTCGTAATTGAGGACTCTGCAAGAATAATTCCTTGGCAACAATTGTCTGTTGACTGAAAGGCGAAAAGCCGCCCGCGCCCCTTGAACCTCTTATAAAGACCAGAGATAGATAAGAAAGTCACTTCTCCCGACTGTCTTACGTTCATTCGATGCATTGTTTATCTGGTTGTACCTCAGACAGTGTTATTTAAGGTCTCCAGCAAGAGTAACATATCGGGGCGTCATCACCGGTTAAGCAAGTAGCCCAACTGTAATCTTCTCTACACTCCCGGACAACTTGGATGGCCCCAGGGCTATACCCCCAACCCCCAACATCATCAACTCAAGATAACCAGGAAACTATTACAGTGCTAATTCTCGAAGTATCAGTGTACGGTACCATTAACTCAATCTTCCAGGTATTCAATAGTGTTTCGAATTTCTCTGATGCTAAGATGAAAGTGATTACTATGCTAGTGTGCGCTAAAATATATCAGTGAAGTTAAACTAGGCGAATTTACTCCCGTAATTATTCTTGCCATCAGGTTTAACCTCGCCGAAGAAATAGGTCTTAAATAACTGGACTACGGCTCGAGTGAAAGCAATTCCGAGATAAGTAATTGTGATTATTTACCAGAAACCTGAATCGCCCCCACTGATATTGCTGTCTTAATTATTACCCAACCAAGTGAACATACTAGACCCGTGAACCTAGCTACGGTATTTTACCTTTACGTTAATTCTTGGGAAATAATCATATTACTTACAATTGCATCTTTGATTTCGAATCCTATTACCAGAGAGTTAATTCACGAGATACCTAGCCCATGTGATTCGTGCAACCTACGTGTCGTTGAAGTAATGTGATCAGAAGAAGAATACCTGAACGTTGGAAGTGGGAAGTTACTAAAGTTAGTCTCTATCCAAATCCGCGAGAAGTGCTAGAGATTATAAAAGTCCAAAGTACGCATTTGACTTATCCAATTTACCATTTGTTTTGAATGCACGTATAACCATTATTCTACCCAGTGTTTTCGGAGAATAAAGCTGCATTATAAACCATTATTTTGATATTATTTATGCCCTCTATTGATTCCATTTGTGTCCTGTGCATGAAGTCCCATAACCCAATCCTGTAGAACCCACCTATACCAAGTTAATACTGTATAAAATCAGGGCATAACAATTATATATGTTTTCCTTTTACCTATCTTCTATACTGTTTTGTACCATATATAATAAATAATAAGATATGTCATATATGATAAGTAATAAGATGTGTTATTAATATTAAGAATATAATCAACCAGTATGATATGAATATGCTATGATGTTTTGTTAAACCTAACTATGCAATATTAATATGAAGTAGTACATCAATAGATACTTGGGACATCGTTTCCTACACACATATATATGTCTTCTTTTATCCTCTGACTATCTCTTCTAATTATACAAACCACATGCTCTTCTTTCTCATAAGTTTATATGCATATCAGATGCAAAGTAGCCACCACGCCGAGTGGCGCTGGTGTTCTTCTAACACGCGCCGGAAGCTAGCGGCTCGCTCGCTAGCTCATCATGAGTACCGACACATTCTGGGAAGGACGCCTACTTAAAATACTATATTAATAGATAGCTTACAATGCTATATTTTACGAATCATTGTCAACCTAAATCATACTACAAATGATACATAAGTAGATCCTCATTTCAGACCCCCGTGAATGATTATGATATATAAAATACTTCGATGCGCATCCTGCACCTCTTCATTTTGTTTTGCACACGACACTAAGCATCCCACTCAAGTTAAGAATTAAGGAACTCTTTTCCTTGAACAAAGTTATTGTTTTCCAAGGCTCCATTGACCTTTTCTATATATTATATAATTATTTGCTTAACCATTGATGAAGCACCTTTACAGGTAAGATGTACTTTGATATGAACACCAACGTGTAACTTAGTAAATTGATTTAGAAAGAAAATATCTTGACCACCAGAACAAGAAGGTTCTATAGACCTCTCCAGGGATACCTCTATGTTAGGAAGGATCCCTCGCAGTAATTCTCAATACCAGGTCAAGATAATTTAGGAGAGTTAAGCAATTTTAAGGCTTCTTGATTGCTGGCGTCTCACCTTTAGAAGTCTTAGAATTAAACCTCCATTCAGTTGGAGCTACGGCATCCTGAAAGTCCAATATACTGTCTGTGAGCTAAAAATCCTATTTTAGGAACCTTTGTTGGTTGCGGCATCCCGTCAGCTAACATAGAAACTCTTGATAGGCGGTGTGCACTAAATTATAGTAGTGAAGTGACCCGCATCCCGGAGCTTCATTTCTATTATTTCAGTTACCGAAACTGTGGCCTGTTACAGGAAACTTTGTTACCACTGGCATCCCAGTGATTAACATAACTTGTTACCGGTATAAAGCTTTCCTTAACTTAGGAAGAAGGGTCACGGCATCCATCCCCTTCCTTTCTAGTTAAAAAAGTCAACATGCACCCTCTCTAAAAGAAGTTGAGGAGAATGGCATCCTGTCCTCAATATTCTCTAGAGTGAAAAGTGCTAAGTCCTACTCCAGGAACATTGTTACTACTGGCATGCCAGTATCTAACATTGTCCCTTTTGTTGGGTCCCACTTTCCCTAGTAAAAGTGGAGAGACTCCGGCATCCCGACCTCTCTATTATTACTCTTGGAAGTGAACCCTGTGACAATGTCCTTTCAGAGGAACTTTGTTACTACTGGCATCCCAGTATCTAACATTGTCTTTTCTGCTAGATTTCACTTTCCCTAGTACAAGTAGAGAGACTCCGGCATCCCGACCTCTCTACTATTACTCTTGGAAGTGAACACTGCGCAAAGTGTCCTTTCAGAGGAACTTTGTTACTACTGGCATCCCAGTATCTAACATTGCCCCCTCTGCTAGGTTCCACTTTCCCTAGTAAGAATTGAGAGACTCCGGCATCCCGACCTCTCTACTTATTACTATTGAAAGTGAACACTACCACTTTTCACAGGTAGTCTCGAAACATCTGAGACTGCTGTGAGAAAAGGGCTTGGTGAGATAACCTCAAGGGGACTCTGCATATACAAGTCCTAGGTGCACTGAGTCTGTGGCATCCCATTAGACTGTGTAACTGAAAGGTTTAAACACCGCCCCGGGTCCCCCGAACCTCTTAAAACGGTCAGGACCACAGGAAGAGTAGTTCTAAAATCTTCCTGCGTTAGTCCGATTTCGTGCCATATACGTTCTTACTGAGGCACGATATTTAAGACCCTAGTTCAAGAGTATCTTGAAAGGACTTCATCAACGGTTGATATAAAGGTCAGGATAGTCGAGTATTCCACATAACCTCTAGAATACTCGCATTAGTCCGGTATGGTGCCCAACAATAATTGCCAGATAATTACTATATGTTACGGAGCCATACTAAAGACCCCAAACCCATCAACCCATCTGTAACTATCATCACACAGCCGGCCAACCTGGACGGCCCACGGAGGAGCAGAAGACTACAGCCAGCAAATATCCTAATCATCGTTGGAAAGAAGATATAGAAAAGACGCCTAAGTCGATGACCAGAAACGAGAGAAAGTGTTTAAGTTAATCTACAAAGTTATCAGAAATATAACAGTCCACAAGCGACTCTGCCAAAAACCCAAGTTCGAGAGTGAAATAAACAGAGTCCCACAAAGTGTTAAAATATCAAAAATCCTATCGTGCTATTATTCGAAATTTATAGAAAAGAATTTCTTTTACGAACACTTTATAGTCTATTGAAGTGTTCCCGACCATTAAAAGTTATTTCCCGAATTTAACATAATTAAGCCAATTTTCATGCTAAGCGACTCTGCCATTATTTTGACACAAAGGAAATATTTCAAAGTCCATCCTCAGTTGACTTTGAACTTGCTCTCATACCAGTGCGCACGGTATATAACTCAAGATACATATAGTGAAATAAATAACTCTCTTTCATATCTAACATCGCAAGTCTACTTCTTTACAAGTACAGTGAAATATTATAGCTGATGATATTACTTGTATCAACCCTCGATAGCCATTAGTGTATATGATTCCAGATAAAAGGAATACCGTTAAGCTGTGCTAAATACCTGATCCAGATCCGCGACTGTGCTCGAAGATAGAATATGTTCTAAGTGCTATTCATTGGTTGTGTTTCTAAACTCATATTCATACTCCATTGTGTATTTAGATAATAAGGGAATAAAGCTGTATTCTAAACTATATTTTGGCGATATATATATATCCTCTGTTGTCTTCTTTATATGTAATTGTATGAACTCGGAAGCCCCAGTCTAATAGAACTCACCTGTAGGCCTATCAATCGTTAATCCTGTATAAATTCAGGACATAACATTGGTGGCTAGCGGTGGTTCTTGATTCGGATAGAAGAATTCATTACATTTCACATACTTTGAAACAATAAGAGATAATATACCAACATAAATATGGACGCTCCACGCTCTCACATTCCCATTCCCAAATACGATGGGGATACATATGAAATTGAAGTGTATATGGACATTGTAAAACCAGTGTTACACTCAGCATATACCATGGACCGCGAGAAAATAGCCGTCCTTTTGACGCACTTGGGAAAAGCCGTTGCCCTTGTAGCCCCACAGGTAACCCCTGCACTCACCTGGGACCAGTTTAAGCCCATGGTCATTGAAGCTATCAAGCCTTCATTGGGTGCTTTCGTAGCCCATGCCCACATTAAGGATATAAAATACGAAGCGATCTAGACGCCACCATAGCAACCATCACTCAACAAGTAAGGGCTGCTTTCCCTGCTTTCAATAGAAATATACAAGAACAACATATATTAGTGCATCTTGTGCAAGTTCTACCATCTGCAGTACAAGAGTATTTCGCCGTTCACGACCCCGTAGGCTTCCAGCGAGATATAGTTACCATTAGAAAGATCCTCGCAACGCAACCTAAGACCACTGCGATAGCCGCCATCAAGAGGTTTACCACTCATCCTCAACCTTCCAGCAGAACCGGTGAATCGACCAATTTCAAAAGGCACGCAGCTCCAGCACCTAAGGCTCATCATCATCAAGGCCAATACCAACCAAGCAGACCAACATTCAATACAAATCAACTCAAGAGAATCTATCCCTGGAATCAGCTCCATCGCCAAGGTAAGCCACAAACTCTAGTGATTATCAACCCCTATGATTTATCTGCCTGCAACTCGAGGTGCCCCCTTCATCATATCCGTGACTCCGCCAAATATGGTTGGCCCTCCCAACCTCGTATATCTGCTAACGAGGAAAATTTCCGAGAGGAGGAATTAGAAGAGTCCTCTGAGCCGGAAAATGTCGCTCAGATATTCCCTGAAGAGGAACAAGTAGAAATCCTGGAGGAGGAAGAAATAGATCCTCAGGGTTTTTAAGACCTCTCCCACCCACGATGGCTTCGGCAGGGGAGTCTGCTAGTGATCGACCACCCCCCATTTATCACCTTGCCAAAATTAAAGGCATTCCTGTACGGCTGTTGATTGACACTGGCGCCGCCCGATCGTGTTTGTTCAACTCTTTTTATGTCAAATACAAGAAAAGATTCGGTGATCTTCAGCCCCCCACCACCAATCTGATAAGTGCAGGTGATACTTCTCTTCATATTCGAGGGAAAACTCGACCCTTACACGTGACCACCCCATTTGCTCATGCTAACTGGTATCATTAATTTGTAGCCTTCCATTCAGAATGCCAACACTATGATGGCTACCTAGGTTTGGATCTCTTACAAAAGCTCCAAGCTCAGGTAGATTGTGGGCAATGCTTGATCCATTTAAAAAAATAACACTCCCAGAAACCCTCCAACAAATCTTCCCCTGTACTCCAGAAACTTAAACCAATTTCTATGACCACACAAAAGAAGAGAAGTGTAATCAATAATGTAGCCCTGCCATCATCCCATGATTTTACCACTTCCACTTGCCAGCATCATAGTCCCCTAGCTCAACCCACTAACAGCAGGATAGTTTTAGCCTGCGATAAACACCACCTCAACCCTGATTCTTTTGCCCTTAACCATGATTACCATGTTTCTACCGTCCCTACGACCTCTAATACCATAGACTATGATCAGCGTCCCAACAACAGTGTTTTTAGTGCTCTGAAAGGTAAAACAACGATTCCAGCAAATGTTCATGCTGGGGAATCTTGTTACCAAAATGCTACTGAAGCCCATTCTGTTCATACCTTCCACAAAGGTAATTCTTCACCTTCCATGATTAATGCTACTGAAGCCGAATCTGATCTAATTTTTCATGACCGTCTCTCTCATTTTTCCGTTGCTACTGAAGCCAAATCTGATCTTATTTGTTCTCAGAAACCCTATTTTTCTCATGCTACTGAAGCCAACCCTAATGTTAAGGTTAATGCAGGCAACAACCAAACGCCTGTAGGTTCACGACTTCAAAACCCTGCTGTGTCACCCTCCCATTGCAATTCTCCCTCAAATTCAACAAGTAAACCTACCACTAATTTGCCTTCTCACATAAAACAAAAAAAATCCCAACCTCTGCCTCCACTCACCATAATCAGTCCCGCTATCACTCAAGAGAAAACTGAAATTCCCCCTCAGCACCAAAAATGGGTTCGCATTCGACCTATGCCTCAACCTACCATGATTTTGACCCCCACCGGTCTTCCTAATGGGCCAGATCGGTGTAGAATTCAGCCTGCTATTTTATCCTCCCATACTAATTCCATTTTGATCGCTAATATCTCAGATGAAAAGTTAACTTTACCTAGACGCCTCATTATAGGAGACCTCGAAACTTTCGATGATATCACCCCCATTCCTGAAGAAGAAACTTATTCCCCTGTTCTACCCAATATTCCTGAATCCCTAACTGATCTCCAACACCAACAAATGAAGAAACTCCTCCTCGAATTCCGTGATGTATTTGCTCAAACGTCCACCGAGATCGGGAAAACGACTATGGAAGAACACGCCATCCACACCACAGGACTTCCTCTTCGTCAGCCCTCTCGCAGAAAAAACCCTGTACAACGACAAGAGGAAGAACAATAAGTAAAAGAAATGTTAGATTCCGGGATTGCCACCCCCTCCGTCAGCCCGTGGTCCTCACCAGTCGTCCTAGTCAAGGAAAGAGACGGCTCCACTAGGTTTTGTGTGGACTATCGACGCCTGAATGACGCCACAATTAAGGATGCAACACCTTTCCCTCGGATCGATGACTCCCTGGACTCTCTGCACGGTTCCAAATAGTTTACCACCCTCGACCTACAAGCCGGATATTGGCAAGTCCCTATCACAGCCGAACATCAGCAGAAAACAGCTTTCTCAACCAGTGGAGGACACCTTTATGAGTTTAACGTGTTGCCTTTTGGACTGTGCAATGGCCCGGCTACCTTCTCCCGGTTAATGGAATCTGTGTTAAAAGGACCTACTTGGGAGACTTGTCTGGCATATTTAGATGATGTGATTGTATATTCTAGTACCTGGCCTGAACATCTAAGAAGACTTTGTAAGGTATTACAACGCATCAGGGACGCCGGACTAAAACTCAAGCCTTCTAAATGCGAGATTGCCAGAAATACGGTAGGATTCCTCGGTCATGTCATCTCGGCTCAAGGTATCTACCTGATCCTAAGAAACTGTCCGCCATCGGTAGCCAATAACCACCTACCACCGTCAAAGGAATGCGATCTTTCCTCGGATTAGCCACCTATTATCGCCGTTTTGTCCCAAAGTTTGCTGAGATCGCTCATGCACTTCATCAACTCACCCATAAAGACACAGAGTTTATATGGACATCTGAAAGAAATTTAACTTTTGAGACATGGAAAGAAAAATGAGTACAAGCCCCCACAGTAGCCTTTCCTGATTATCAACAACCTTTTCGCCTATATACAGATGTTTCCTTATACGCCATTGGTGCCGTGCTCTCTCAAATGCAAGAAGGAAAAGAACATGGCATCGCCTACGCCAGCTCGACCTTGAACACCGCCCAGCAAAATTACGCCGCCACCAAGAGAGAATGTTTAGGCATTATCTGGGCCCTTAATCATTTCAGATCTTTTGTATTAGGGGCTAAATTAGATATTATCACCGATCACCAATCCTTACAATGGCTCAGACGATGTGAAACCAACTCTGTGTTATTAGTTCGCTGGAGAGAAACGCTGGAAGAGTATGATTTTGTGATCCATTATCGGCCCGGAAAACTTCATACAAACGCAGACGCTCTATCCCGCTTACCTATACCATAACACCCCTCCACCAACCTCGCCACCTTACAGCACACCAAATCTGCCCCACCATTACCTACTGATGTCGCAACACCCTCTGAATCAACCCTGTTACAATTGTGGGACAAGACAATCAAACCAAAGTGCATCCCTCGGCACATCTTCCAACACATTTGTCGATGGGGAGACCAATTAACCACTGAATCAGGACACATTGTTTTGGAACCAGGCATTGCCCAGGAATACATGATCTCCATTCATGAAGGCAATGGTATACACTTGGGACAGGAAAAAATGCTTCAAGTGTTCCAAAATCAATACTGGACAGTCAACCCATCTTGTATTGCAAAGCGAGTAACCGAAGCATGCAAATCCTGTGCATTAGGGAAAGATCGATGCAAGACAGCAGGACCTGCCGGTACGATCTCTGCTCATAAACCATGGCAGGTATTTTCCCTAGACGTCATGGGACCATTTTCACCCGGTCACGGAAAACGATTCATCGTTACTTTCGTGGACATCTAATCCAAGTTTCTCGTCGCCTGTCCAACCAAAGATCACTCTGCTGTTACCGTAGCTGAATTACTTGTCACAGAGATTTTTCCTGTTTTCGGACTACCATTAGCTCTTCTATCAGACAACGCCCCCGAATTCACAGGCCAAGTTTGGGAAGCATTCACCGCAAGATGTGGGATCAAAGTTAAGCATTCCTCGCCATACTGGCCACAAGGGAATGCGATCTGTGAACGTAGTCATCGATCAATAAATAATCAGCTGCAGACCAGAATGATTGAATTGCAAACATCTGACTGGCCAAGACAGTTAAAAGTGATTCAGTGGGGATAACATTCTTGCCCCAGAGAGGACAGGTTTTCTCCTCATGAACGTGTGTACGGCGTCGCCCCATTATTGTTACCTTTCCGCAATCTTGCCACCCCTTCCACCACTCAACTTAATGTAGATCCCCTCCAACAGTTAAAGAACACTCTACACACTGCCCAAACATGCCAAGACGTTAAACAAGATGCCACCAACATTCAAAATCCGTTTGCCATTGGGAATACAGTTATGGTCGCCAAACTGCCAGTAGTCAATAAGTTAGGACCACGATATGTAGGGCCATATCCAATTGCAAAGATTCCTAACCCATATCAAGTTATCATCAACTATCACAGGGAGTTTAGGACTTATCGTAATAGATTTGTCAGACGATATACTCCCCTCACCAGTCAAGATACGCCACTGAAGCCTAAGACCGAAGAATCACCTCCAACCTGCAAGCCATCAACTATAAACCCTCCTCGCACCTATGACAGTGCAAGTTCTCCAAAACCTTTCGTAATACCCCTTCCCATGTCTCAAAAGACCCCCCCCCCCAAAAAAAAAAAAAAAACACTACCAAAACCTCGTAGCAAATCTTTCAACACACTCCTCGAACTCCACTACCAGCACCTACTTCGCTAAATATCACCCCAGCTTCACAACTATCTGACTCCACCACCTCCGTACCTCCTACAAATCGTGAGCCCCCGGCCACTACCTCCCACTACAAATTGCACCCCCGTTTGAAAACGAAATCCTCTGTAGCATCCAGATGTCCTTCATTTTCATACGCCACCTTCACCAAATCACGTCAGTCCAAATCAACCCTCAAACCATCTTCGCCTCGCCCTGTCTCTTCTCATCTAATTTCACCAAGTTCGTCTCCACCCAAGAAAACGCTGCGTCCTTCGGTATCACCATCCACCTCACCACCCAAGTCCACATCACCTTCCACCTCATCACGCTCCACATCATCTTCTCCCACATCCTCCAATGACGACCGCCTCCCTCAACCCTTAAAACTACCACGTTTAACAATCCCAACTACTTCACCTATACCCAACCCTAACCTTCCAACCTCACCTTCTCAACCTAAATCTTCATCCTCTACCTCGCCCCATTCAGCTTCACCCGTTATCAAATCACCTCACCTTACTCACACTCACCGTTCCCCTCATCACTCTCCCTCTTCTTCTATATTACCTAAAACATCACCTACTATATCTTCACCTCAACATTCGACTTCATTCAAGAAAACCCCTGTCAACCCTTCTTCACCTCGCCTCGCCCCTCTCACTCTATCTCCATTTTCATCAACATTATCACCTAAACTCACCCAGCCTCACAAACCAACTTTACCTTCGCCAAGAACTCACTCTATGCCTCTTTCTTCCCCTCCACGCACTCCCAACTCCAGACTTGCCTCCCAGTCACCATCTTCTACCGCGAGCCCTGAGCCACCTTTCCGTAGCAATTTTCGCACTAAATCGGGTCGGTTGGTTAAACCACCAGATAGATTCACTCATACTTTGTCTGCTATTCGTACTCCAGTAAATTTGACATCCCGTCATTCAAAAATATACTCACAAATTTTCCAACATCAGTTAGATATCTTACAATTAGCAAAGATAACTAACACAAATGCCAGTCCAGCTGTTCCTTTTTCACCCACCAGTGTTCCACCCTCCAACCCTCGTACTTTTACGTCCGCACGAGGTCATGACCTTCCATCTGTCAAAACTCTAGAGATCACTTGCTCCACCACCACCACCAACTGCACACCTCCAGCTCTTCTCCTGACCGCCAACAACATGACGTCCGCCACTCCATTTATCAAGCGGGTTAAATGGTCAAGTGATAAAATCCACTTTGTCCGTATCCGTTATCTTCACGAAGCTTTTACTGCTTCTCTACAGCCGGACAGCATGCCAGAACTTGCTGTCCAAATTGACCCCTCCAAGGCGCCTGACATGCGTTCGCTCGAATGGTGGGCTTATTTGCACGTTCTACCATTACTGGAGACCCGAGGCAACTTATTAACATTTACCCCTGAGGCATGAGGATGTGCCTTTAATAACGGAAAGGGAAGTAAAATACCCCAGAAAAGGAAAGACCCTCAGACAGGAGAGACCGAAGGAGTGGAAGAAGAAGTAAGACCGAGCAAGAGAAAGGAACAAGAAGACCCGAAGAAAGAAAGGACAAGGACAGAGAAACCAGCATCCACCACAACACCACAATGATCTGCAGCAATAGCGAAACTCAAGAACAGACAAATCGCTATGCTGAAGAAAGACACGCAGAAAAAGGAATATCCACCCACGCCGGGAAAGACGATTCGCCCCACGACGTCCCCTAAAAAGAAAATAGTTTTCCGCCAACCCTTTTGAGGGAAACCAAGACATTATATAATTATGTTTTCCTTTTTCCTATACTGTTATGTACCATGTATAATAAATAATAAGATATGTCATGTATGATAAGTAATAAGATGTGTTATTAATATTAAGAATATAATCAACCAGTATGATATGAATATGCTATGATGTTTTGTTAAACCTAACTATGCAATATTAATATGAAGTAGTACATCAATAGATACTTGGGACATCGTTTCCTACACACATATATATGTCTTCTTTTATCCTCTGACTATCTCTTCTCATTATACAAAACCACATGCTCTTCTTTCTCATAAGTTTATATGCATATCAGATAGTACCAAAGTAGCCACCACGCCGAGTGGCGCTGGTGTTCTTCTAACACGCGCCGGAAGCTAGCGGCTCGCTCACTAGCTCATCAGCAGTACCAACACATTCTGGGAAGGACGCCTACTTAAAATACTATATAAATAGATAGCTTACAATGCTATAATTTACGAATCATTGTCAACCTAAATCATACTACATATGATACATAAGTAGATCCTCATTTCAGACCCCCGTGAATGATTATGATATATAAAATACTTCGATGCGCACCCTGCACCTCTTCATATTGTTTTGCACACGACACTAAGCATCCCGCTCAAGTTAAGAATTAAGGAACTCTTTTCCTTGAACAAAGTTATTGTTTTCCAAGGCTCTATTGACCTTTTCTATATATTATATAATTATTTGCTTAACCATTGATGAAGTACCTTTACAGGTAAGATGTACTTTGATATGAACACCACCGTGTAACTTAGTAAATTGATTTAGAAAGAAAATATCTTGACCACCAGAACAAGAAGGTTCTATAGACCTCTCCAGGGATACCTCTTCATTACCATCCTATATGTTAGGAAGGATCCCTCACAGTAATTCTCAATACCAGGTCAAGATAATTTAGGAGAAATAAGCAATTTTAAGGCTTCTTGAGTACTGGCATCCGACCTTTAGAAGTCTTAGAATTAAACCTCCATTCAGTTGGACCTACGGCATCCCGAAAGTCCAATATACTGTCTGTGAGCTAAAAATCCTATTTTAGGAACCTTTGTTGGTTGCGGCATCCCGTCAGCTAACATAGAAACTCTTGATAAGCGGTGTCCACTAAATTATAGTAGTGAAGTGGCCGGCATCCCGGAGCTTCATTTCTATTATTTCAGTTACCGAAACTGTGGCCTGTTACAGGAAACTTTGTTAATCACTGGCATCCCAGTGATTAACATAACTTCTGTTACCGGTATAAAGCTTTCCTTAACTTAGGAAGAAGGGTCACGGCATCCCGCCCCTTCCTTTCTAGTTAAAAAAGTCCACATGCACCCTCTCTAAAAGAAGTTGAGGAGAACGGCATCCCGTCCTCAATATTCTCTAGAGTGAAAAGTGCTAAGTCCTACTCCAGGAACTTTGTTACTACTGGCATGCCAGTATCTAACATTGTCCCTTTTGTTGGGTCCCACTTCCCCTAGTAAAAGTGGAGAGACTCCGGCATCCCGACCTCTCTATTATTACTCTTGGAAGTGAACCCTTTGACAGTGTCCTTTCAGAGGAACTTTGTTACTACTGGCATCCCAGTATCGAACATTGTCTTTTCTGCTAGGTTTCACTTTCTCTAGTACAAGTAGAGAGACTCCGGCATCCCGACCTCTCTACTATTACTCTTGGAAGTGAACACTGCGCAAAGTGTCCTTTCAGAGGAACTTTGTTACTACTGGCATGCCAGTATCTAACATTGCCCCCTCTGCTAGGTTCCACTTTCCCTAGTAAGAGTCGAGAGAATGCGGCATCCCGACCTCTCTACTTATTACTATTGAAAGTGAACACTACCACTTTTCACAGGTAGTCTCGAAACATCTGAGACCGCTGTGAGAAAAGGGCTTGGCGAGATACCCTCAAGGGGACTTTGCATATACAAGTCCTAGGTGCACTGAGTCTGTGGCATCCCATTAGACTGTGTAACTGAAAGGTTTAAACACCGCCCCGGGTCCCCCGAACCTCTTAAAACGGTCAGGACAGTCAGGGAGAGTAGTTCTAAAATCTTCCTGCATTTGTCCGATTTCGTGCCATATACGTTCTTACTGAGGCACGATATTTAAGACCCTAGTTCAAGAGTATCTTAACAGGACTTCATCAACGGTTGACATGAAGGTCAGGATAGTCGAGTATTCCACATAACCTCTAGAATACTCGCGTTAGTCCGGTATGGTGGCCAACAGTAATTGCCAGATAATTACTATATTTTACGGACCCATACTAAAAACCCCAAACCCATCAACCCATCTGTAACTATCTTCACACAGCCAGCCAACCTGGACGACCCACAGAGGAGCAGAAGACTACAGCCAGCAAACATCCTAATCATCGTCGTAAAGAAGATATAGAAAAGACGCCTAAGTCGATGGCCAGAAACGAGAGAAAGTGTCTAAGTTAATCTACAAAGTTATCAGAAATAAAACAGAGTCCACAAGCGACTCTGCCAAAAACCCAAGTTCGAGAGTGAAATAAACAGAGTCCCACAAAGTGTTAAAATATCAAAAATCTATTATCGTGCTATTATTTGGAATTTATAAAAAAAAAATCTTTTACGAACACTTTATAGTCTATTGAAGTGTTCCCGACCATTAAAAGTAATTTCCCGAATCTAACATAATTAAGCCAATTTTCATGCTAAGCGACTCTGCCATTATTCCAACATGAAGGAAATATTTCAAAGTCCATCCTCAGTTGACTTTGAACTTGCTCTCATACCAGTGCGCACAGTATATAACTCAAGATACATATAGTGAAATAAATAACTCTCTTTCATATCTAACATCGCAAGTCTACTTCTTTACAAGTACAGTGAAATATTATAGCTGATGATATTACTTGTATCAACCCTCGATAGCCATTAGTGTATATGATTCCAGATAAAAGGAATACCGTTAAGCTGTGCTAAATACCTGAACTCTATCCAGATCCGCGACTGTGCTCGAAGATAGAAAATGTTCTAAGTGCTATTCAGTGGTTGTGTTTTTAAACTCACATTCATACTCCATTGTGTATTTAGATAATAAGGGAATAAAGCTGTATTCTAAACTATATTTTGGCGATATATAATCCTCTGTTGGCTTCTTTATATGTAATTGTATGAACTCGGATGGTCCCAGTCTAATAGAACTCACCTGTATCAATCGTTAATCCTGTATAAAATCAGGGCATAACAAAATATAATGTTGATACTTACAGGTAAAAGGGATTTAAAATACTTGTATCCAGCCACAGGATATTTTTTCAGGAACAAAACTTTATGAATGCAGGAGCGTAAGTACTAGAAAATACATACAGGGAGCATTCCCCATGTGGAGAGAATAATCTCCAGACCTCTTATCGAGGCCACGTCCTCTGTCTAAGTGATCAAAAAACCTCTCTCACACTTCTCTCCTCCACTCTCCCCGCACCCCACAGAGGTGAAGGAAGATTCAGTTTCACGTGGGCATTGCCTGAATGACCAACCAGAGTGTTGAGTTGGGTGAAGTATAAAACTGACAAAACAAAACCAGACCAGGAAGTTACACTGATATAACCCCCTAGATGTACAGTCACTCGTTTATATACACAGTTCAGTGAAAGTAAACCACGTTAACCCAGCAGCTGAGGGGAGACTCTTAAGAGGTTTTACTGGGCGACTGCGGGGAGACTCTTAAGATCCTAGGCCTAAAAAAAAAAACTTTTAAAAGGCCCCAGTAGCACTTGAAACTTTTTTTTTTTTTTTTTTTTTCCTCCATGCCTCATATCACTCCTCCACATTGCCTCCTTCCCCCCTTCCCCCCCCCCCCCCCTTCAAATATCACCTATTTTCCCTGTTATTCCCTTATTCATTGGTATATTGGTATATTTTCGTGTAAACATCTCCAAACCTATCATAGGGTGTGGTCATGTGTGTGTCTATGCGTGGGAAAGAGCGAGAGAGAGAGATACAGGCCTCAGTCTCTCTCCAGACCTCGAGAGAGGAGGATGTGAGGCCGGCTGGCTCACAATTGTTGACTGAACCACTCGCTAACAATTCACGATTTTGACCATACAAATGATATTCCCACTTGTTTTATTGTTGTAACATGTTACTATCTTCATATTAAACATAAAATAGGTGCATATGGATAAGTATTAACCCACGGAACCCCAGCGCCACAGCGTATGCATCGGCAATGTAGGTAACGCTAAACCCCAGCGCCGCATAGGTTGCATCCGTTACTTTGAAATGATTTACTCTTGTCCTATGGTAGCTAGAGGCCTGAGGATGGTATGGGAAACTACCTTATGATGTTGCCGAACAGTGGCGGTATGCGCAACTCCCTAGCCCATCCGCGCAGGTGAGTAAGGGTGGATGGGGAAAGCCAGCTTACCCACTTATCCAACCACCACTTCTGTGCTTATTTATTCTTATCCTATGGTAGCTAGAGGGTTCAAATTCGTATGGGATATACCTTATGATGTTGCCCAACTGTGGTAATACTTATCAAATGGCAATACCCAAGTCCCGCCGCGGTGGGGAGTGGGCAGAGAGAGCGCGGAAGTGGAAGGACTGGACGGCCTCCCACCTCCCTCCTGGCCCAGTTACCTTGTTTACCTCGTTGCCTCGCTATGTTTATCACTCCCCTAACGCTTCCCATAACATAGTTGACTTCCCACCAAGTGGGGAAAAGGAGGAGGAGGATGACACAGACCCCAGGCATTCCTCAAAATGCCGCCAGGTCATAGTAGGGGTAAGAAGAGACGAGATAGTGTGTCATGTTGCTATGTACACAGCAAGTTTATGTGTATACTGGTCCTCCCCCACTCCCCCTGCCTTCACCACCACTTCCCCTGTCTCCCCACTAAGAATACGTCAAAACCCATATTTCTAAGTCAAAGTTGCCTAAAACAATGTGTAACACTCATATTCTAACTATAAAATATACGGAAAAGTATAAAATCAATAAACAGAGTACGTGAGAGGCATAATAAAAGTGAGAGTGAGTGAAGGGGAGGTCTGGTGTCATTCAGCTGGTTAGTGTTTACGTGTGTGAGTGCATGAACAAGGTGGCCGCAAGCCCGCCAGTCGTCATGGTAACCATGGACGCGCGCGAGTCTTGCCACACCCTCCACACTTATAAAACTTGAATCTATGCACTTATCACACTGTTACTTCACTTACAATGACAATATTTGATACATGTTGCTAATATCTGAACTATGCAGGCACACATGATGCTCAGGTGGTGTAAATAACCGTCACTCGAAAATTGGACGCATCGTACATCTGCCATGCTGCCGCGCTCAGCTGTGTCTAGCCGGGCGGGAAGCTTGAAGGCCGCCCAGCATCAGCTGATGACTGAGGCTGCCCCCCCATAGGACTCCCAAATGAGCGAGGTGAGTGTTTTTTTGTGTTATTCTTCATTTCTCACCTATTTAAGGTATTTAAAAAAAAAAAAAAAGGCCAAATCAGCTGGTCTCTCGATGTACATTTATTCAAAACTAGCTGGGGTTCAGTGGGTTAATTATATTTATGGTAAATTAACAATTTTAGTGAGGAATACATATAAATACCTATGCACAGGGGTATGGTGTATATTACAGGGGCTGCGCAGCTGAGAGGTTAAAATGATATGAGACTTGTAATAATGATTCCTATAATAATTACTAAATATATATTTTATTAATTTCACCACAACACCAAACACCCCCAATGAAATTAATTAAAGTATATATGATCCGCCGAGAATCGAACCCGGGTTATCACACACAGATTTTTGCCACCTTAACCATTACACCACCAGGACGGTTAAAGGTTTATGCACACGCCTACGACTTATCCATTCTCGAATACTGGATATTAACCCCTTCAGACTCATATGACGCAGAGGTTGCCAGATTAGCAATAAGAAATAGAGTTCTCTCACTCTTATAATTACCTCTCCAAAATTAGTTTTCTGCCCACAGCTAACTCAAAGACAACTGCAGAGGTTGAAGTAGCTAAACTAAATGTTTCTAAATACCCCTGATGGTAACAAAGGCTTTAAAGTATCCCTAATAGGCTCAAAATTGCGTCATATGTCGGAGAGGGTTAATCTAATCATGTTCATACTCCCAACCGCGTTATGGTAGGCCTAACATGTAATAATATTGAGAGAAGATGAAGGGTTCAGTTGTGTATTGTTGAAGAATAGTTGATAGTCTTGTGATTGTGATGGAGAGATAGAGGGAGAAACTGAGTCTTGAAGGCGTTGAAAGTAACAAGATATTCTCTGCCCCAATCAGAAATAATTAACAGATCAGAAGATAGTGTTCTATGGCCTCGTCATGTTTGTTTTGGAGTGCTTCCATGCTGGGTTGATGTGAAAAACTAGTTGAATAGTGTAAGGTAAGAGTTGGCAGCATATGAGTGGATAGGACTAGAGGTACAGTTGAGGAGATCATTAATGAATATTAGAAAGAGAATTGGAGACAGGAAAGAACCCTGAGGAACACCGGAGTTGATAGGTTGAGAAAGTGAGTGATAGCAGTCCACAACTGCAGCTATGGAGCGGTATGAAAGGAAATTAGAGACAAAGGCACAGATAGAGGGATAGAAACCGAAGAAGGGTAATTTGGAAATTAGAGATTTGTGCCAGACTCTATCGAAGGCTTTCGATATGTCTAGCGCAATAGAAAAGGTCTCACCGAAGTCCCGAAAGGAGGATGACTAAGAATTAGTAAGAATTCACTTCCCTCGAATTGCTTTCCACAAACTTACAATCTACAAATGTTTAAATCCAGTTGTTACAAACATTTTATGAATGGAGGATGCCTTTAGGCACATGGACCTTTTTGTTTTATCTGTGTTTTTCCTTCCTCCGTTCATTGTCTCTTTAAAAAAAAAAAAAAAAAAAAAAAAAAAAAAAAGAAAGAAGATCTCCAGTAGAGCAGCCCTTAAGGAAACCATACTGGCGGTCTGAAAGTAGATTATGGGAAGATAAATGCTTAACCCATTAAGCGCGAGCTATTGGTAGTGCACACCCTACCGCCAGGCGACAATATTAGGCCCCATTCCCACCTAAAATCGTCATTTTACGATAAATATCGTTATTACTTATTCATATGCGCCTATTTTATGTTTAATATGAAGATAGTAACATGTAACAACAATAAAACAAGTGGGAATAGTGTTTGGATGGTCAAAATAGCAAATTATTGCGAGCCGGTCCAATCATAAATTGTGGAGCACAGCGAGGCAGACCCTCCCCTCGCGAGGCCTGAAGCCTGCCTGACTTACTCACACACACTCTTCCTTACGCAACACACTCGCTAGTCACATGACACCACCATAGTACCGGCTTGGAGATGTTGACACGAAAATATACCAATGAATAAGGGAATAACAGGGAAAATAGGTGATAATTGAAGGGGGGAAGGAGGGGATTTTGACAGATGTGGAGGAGTGATAGGAGGTATGGAGGGGAATTATCTCACTTAATCACCATTTCAATTGTTTTAAGTGCTACTGGGGGCTTTTAAAAGGATTTATTTTAGGCCTTACCTCTTAAGAGGTTCCTTGCCCTTGCCCACCAAAACCTCTTAACCCGTGGAGCCCCAGCGACGTGTCTGACGCGTCGGCTATGTATGTAACGCACAGCCCCAGCGACTCGCCTAACGCGTCACCCTTATAGCTCCAGTCGTAAGGCTCAGAATGGCTCTAGATTTATATGGGAACTACTTTGGGAACCGGCGGACTAATTCCAAAACTTTTTGTCCATACGCGTGCGCGCGCGGGGACGGGAGAGGGCACCCGCCTTCCCACACCTCATGGTCAGATTTCCGCATACCCTCTCGAGTGAAACACCATGTCTCGACGTTCTAGTGCCCGCCATACCCGCTCCTGCAGTACAGAGGAGGTCATGGATATACTGTACGACAATGACAGCCCTGATAGTGACACTGACTCAGCATTGAACGAGTCTGGGGACGAGTATGCTCCTTCGCAAGCCGAAATAAGAGAGCTAGAGGAAGAGCTTGCTCAGATTCCTGTCAGGCGGCGAAGGCGTCCGTCACAAAGACAGCAAGGGGCAAGTGCACCTCCCCGCCGCCCACTTCCCCAAGACCCCATTGAATCCTCAGAAAGTGGGGAAGAGGTTGTTGTTCCAGATGAACCTGCTGACCCTCAAAATTACGTTCGTGTACCTGGGGAAGAACGAAGGGGATTGAAGAGAAGAAGGGTCGAGTCTGGGAGTGAAGAGGAGGTACCCGCACAACCCCGCCTGCCTTCTCCCCCACCTCGCAAAATCTCCCCACTCAAGAAAAATACCCCGGGGAGGTTCTATGGCCGTCATAAACATAGTGACGAACAACAACGTGGTGATGGAGAAATGGAACAACCTGGTGATGGAGAAATGGAACAACGTGGTGATGGACAAAGGGAACAATGTGGTGCGAGACAAGGGCAGTCACGTGACCCAAAATGCTCCCTCTTCCCTCCCGACCCAGAGCACGCGGGGGGGGATGAGTCACCACCACCACCACCACCACTACCAGACTCTCCGCCTCGCCATTCTTCCCCCCAACTATCACCTTCCGGCTCCATCCCGTACACCCCCCCACGAATGTCTCCCTCACCTGAACCAGGCCCCTCCCGCGCCACTGCATTATCACCTGCCTCTCCACAACTCCCCGACCTGCCCCAACGCCCTGCAAGCACACGACGTGGGCGTGTCATATCTCGCGGGCGTGCCACCCACGGCCGAATGCAGAAGGTGAGGCAAATAAGACGCCCCAGCAACTACTCGAGCTCTAGATCTAGCTCTCGATCAAGTTCGAGGTCTAGCTCCAGACCCAGGTCCACCTCCCGCCCACGCCGCCCACGCTCCACCCGCACCCGCCCGACCCGCCCCGGTGCCCCTGACGATGACCCTGATGAGCCCGATGCCCCATCTAGCGACGACGAAGGCGCTGATAGGTGGGATTGGGTGGATGGGGAGAACTATCTACCAGGACAATACCACTTTGTGGGGGCAGCTGAGGCCGGCCCTACCATGCCCAATCGTGGACCTGACACCACAAGACTGGGTGTTTTTCTGCAGTTCTTCACTGCCAACCTTGTCGCCTTGATTGTTGACCAGACGAACTGGTACAACTATTATTTTATGGCAGGGAAGGAGCAGAAGAAGAACTCGGCACGTCTCTCATGGGTGGATTTGTCTTCCGATGAGTTCTACGCATTCCTGGAACTGGTCATCCTGATGGGGGTCACCAAGAAGATGTCTCTCAGGAAGTACTGGTCATGTGATCCCCTCATTGCAACCCCCTTCTTTGGGAAAGTCATGAGCAGGAATAGATTCACGGCAATCATGGGAAACCTGCACTTTATTGATAGCCTGGCAAGCCACACCAGGAACCAGGAACGCCCCAGGAATACCAAAGACCCGATGGAGATGATAAGACCCATATTTGAATACCTGAAAACTAAGTTTGCAGCCTCCTTCAAACCTCACCAAAAACTCATCATTGATGAGAGTCTGGTGCTGTGGAGGGGGAATATTAGCATCCGACAGTACATCCCCAGCAAACGTCACCGTTATGGCCTGAAACTGTTCGTGATGTGCGACTGCAAAACCGGCTACATCCAGGACATCATCCTCTACATGGGTAAGGTCACTGAACTGGTGGAGGAGAGGACATATGGGATATCTGGGGCCGTTGTCATCACCATGTTGGAGGGATATTTGGACAGGGGCCACATCTTGTACCTCGACAACTGGTACACCAGCCCTTCCCTTGCCAAATTCCTGTACAGCAGAAACACTGGCGTCTGTGGCACCGTCAGGAGGAATCGTGTGTACATGCCAGAGCTACCCGAAAGGCGGGAGAAGGGCTCCATCATCCACCTCCAGGCAAATAATATCTTGATGCTCTCATGGATGGACAATCGTGACGTCAATGTCCTCACCAGTATCCACCTGCCCCGCTTAGAGGACACCAAACGCCGTGATAGAGCCACAGGTGAGGCGGTCAAAAAGACAGTTGCAATCGTTGATTACAACATCAACATGCGGCTGGTTAACAAGTCAGACTCTGTCATATCGTCGGTCGAGTGTGCCAGGAAGACGATGAGGTGGTATAAAAAGCTATTTTTCCACCTACTCGACCTCACCCTCTACAACTGCCACATCCAATATCATGAAATCACAGGTGAAGTTGAGACGATGGAGTCGTACTGCATCGAACTTGCACGGGAGCTTTTGTACTTCTTCAGGGATGGTCCATGCCGCCAGCAACGCCCCGCAGCTCATTTTCAAGCACCAGAAGGCCCCGCCAGACTGACACAACGCCACTTTTGCGATTTTGTCCCGGCCAACGAAGGAATCCCCAACCCACGCAGACGGTGTCATGTGTGTCGCAACACAGGCAGACGCACACCCAAACGGAAAGACACCCGGACTTGGTGTCAAGAATGTGGTGTGGGACTGTGTTTTCCCACCTGCTTCAGGGATTATCACATCCTCGAGCACTTCTAACTGTTCAAAGTGTTCAAAGACTGCGATAAAAGACACTATAATGTAATACTAACAGTGTATATAAAAGATGCAAAAGTGAATATAAAACAGTGTGTATATATATATAATTTACAAGTGCAAAGTACCGAACAATATAAAACACTAAGTAAATTCTAAACTTATAAAACTGTGTGCAAATAATTATAAGAATACGAGACAATAAGTGCGTAAAACAATGTATATACACCTCATAATCTTAGGTAAAACAATGAACAAGTACAAATAATTCAATGAAAAGGAGAGACAGAGTGACCTTGAGTGAAAGTGACAGCCAGACAGAGAAAGAAAGAGGGAAGGGTGCTGTGGAATGTGGGTCACTCGGTCCCCTGTCTGGCCGTGTGTTCGTACGTGCGTTTTGTTATTGTCCTGAGCAAAGATGGCCGCCCAAGATGGCCGCCCAAGATGGCCGCCATCACCATGGCAACGGGGACGCTAACACTCGTACGCACTTGTAATACTTGAATGAAGGCACTTATCACACTACAACTTCAGTTATATTGACATTATGTGATATACAAAGACATTCTATGAACTCTGAAGCGCAATTTATGTCCGAGAGGTGCTAAATAAGTCATGCTGCCTGGCGGCTGGCAACTGGCTGCTGGCGCGGGAGATTTGAAGTGGCGCTAAGGCTCCACTGAGGCTGGGGACCCCCACCACCTCCCAGGACCCCCAAATGGCCTAGGTAAGTACTTTTTTCACATTTCTTCATGTCTGTCATTATTTTCTAACACATTCTGATATATTTACCAAAACAAAAAATCCGAAAAATTGCCCAGGTTCTGGTGCACAAAAATAAAAAAAACGGCCGGGGCTGTACGGGTTAAGAGATGTTCTCGTCGTTCCCGGGTTAAGAAATGTTTAGTTAAGAATATTTTCAAAAACATAAAAGATGCAAGAAATGAGAGCAGGTCATCATTATTTGGGACAGGTTGAGTAAGAGCAAACTTCCAGCAAGAAGGAAAGACGTTAGAGGGAAGAAAGAGACAAAAGAGTTTGCTTAGGCAGGGAGTCCGCACGGAAAAACAGGTTTTTAGTACAACAGGAGGAACAGTGTCCAGTCCGTACGCCTTCTTACTATTAAGCCCAGAGAGGGCAGAAAGTTCATCCTTAGAAGAGATTATGATCTTAGGCATAAGTAAGTGAGAGGGGGTGGAGAGGGAGGAATAGCACCGGAATCATCCAAGGTGGAGTTTTTAGCGAAAGTTTGAGTGAAGAGTTCAGCTTTGTCAGAGTAAGAGGTGATGGTGGTACCATCAGAGTGGAAAATAGGAGGGAAAGACAAAGAAGTGAAATTGTTGAAGAGGTTTTGGCTAGATGCCAAAAAAGCTTGTGAAGAGCTAGAGTGGGAAACCTCAGAGCATTTGTTATTGGGGAAAGAGTTTTTGGTGAGTCGAAGGACAGATTTGGCTTGATTCTGGGCAGAGATTTATAAATTACAGGACTCTTGCGTTCGAAGGAGACGGTACCATTTGAAGGCTTCCTCCTTATTGTGGACAGCAGTAGAACAAGTGTGAGTAAACCAAAAGTTTTGTGAGTTAGTTTGAGAGAAAGAAAATGGGATGTATGCTTCCATGCCCAAAAGGATTACCTCAGTAATGCGCTCGGCACTCTCTGAGGGTCCCTGGCCACAGAAGCGAAAATCATTCCATAGGTTAATCAAAGAAGTACTGCCCGAAGAGCCTCCCAGTTGGCAGCGCCAAAATGCCACAAGCGCCACCAACCTGTAGGGGGGGGGTGGGGGGGGGTCAAAAGCCCACACTGGAGAGACAGGACAGGTGACAGAGATAAGGTTATGATCGGAGGAGCCCAACAGAGGGAGAAGAGTTACAGATTAGTGGTTAGAAATAAGTCAAACATGTTGGGCCGATCTCAAGGGCGGTCTGGGATACGGGTGGGGTGCTGAACTAATTGCTCTAGTTTATTTAGGATAGAAAAGATGTAGGCTTGTTCACCAGGTTGGTCAGTGAAATGAGAGGAGAGCCATTGGTGTTGAATTGGTGAACATTGAAATCTTCTAAGATGGAGATTTCAGAGAAGGGAGATATGGATAGAATATGTTCCACTTTATAAGTAATTAAGATAGTCAAAGAATTTTGGATAGTCAGTAGAATTAGGGGAGAGACAAACAGTACAGATATATTTAGTGAGAGAGTGACAAGATAGCTTAAGCCAGAGAGTTGAGAATTCAAAAGAATCGAGTTGGGAACACGAGAGCAAGAAAGATTGTTGCGTACATACACACAACATCCACCTTTGGCTTTGAATTGAGGATAGAGATAGTATGAGTGTTATGCCACGTTATAATAAAACGTGATGTAATCTGACTGTGAGTTCCATCTTGGGAAATAGCGCTAATCAACAACTTGGGTTCCTCTCCGCTGGGAAACAACTAGCCTTAGCTTGATAACTTCACTCAAATAATAATCAATGGACATAAAATACACAGTAATGGTTCACAAGTTTATTCCTTAATAGCTAGGGTACATTCTCAAGATGATATTGGAAAAATAATATATGACTAACATACAAGTAATAGTAATGTTACTGGTTGAACATATAAATAATAAAAATGTTACTGATTGAACATATAAATAGTAATAATGTTACTGATTGAACATATAAATAGTAATAATGTTACTGATTGAACATATAAATAGTAATAATGTTACTGATTGAACATCTAAACAGTAATAATGTTACTGATTGAACATATAAATAGTAATAATGTTACTGATTGAACATATAAATAGTAATAATGTTACTGATTGAACATCTAAACAGTAATAATGTTACTGATTGAAATATAAATAGTAATAATGTTACTGATTGAACATAAATAGTAATAATGTTACTGATTGAACATCTAAACAGTAATAATGTTACTGATTGAACATATAAATAGTAATAATGTTACTGATTGAACATCTAAACAGTAATAATGTTACTGATTGAACATATAAATAGTAATAATGTTACTGATTGAACATATAAATAGTAATAATGTTACTGATTGAACATCTAAACAGTAATAATGTTACTGATTGAACATATAAATAGTAATAATGTTACTGATTGAACATATAAATAGTAATAATGTTACTGATTGAACATCTAAACAGTAATAATGTTACTGATTGAACATCTAAATAGTAATAATGTTACTGATTGAACATATAAGTAGTAATAATGTTACTGATTGAACATATAAATAATAAAAAATTTACTGATTGAACATATAAATAGTAATAATGTTACTGATTGAACATATAAATAATAATACACAGAGATGTTAAGTCTCAAGCACAATAAGTAGTGTCCTGAAAGAAAATAATGAAAAGCTCTAAATATGGCTTCACTCAGGGTAAATAATAGTTACTGCGCTAGCATACACGCAGTACTGAAGGTATGTAAATTAAGACACTACTTTACTTCTAAACGAAAAATAAGTTATATTAACTTGAACAGGAGATAAATATCTAGTAACTCAAAGAGTAATAATTATGAATATAAATTCATGAATTGGTTAGATTTAGATAATAGTGATGTATGCGTGACTGAATTTCAGAACGAACAATAAGTTAATACAACTTGAATAAACATAGAGTTAGAACAACTCAAATAATACACAAATTAATTAGACTTCATATAGCGTGATAATAATATTAGTCATAAATAGGTGACTGAATGAGAAATACTCTGTGAATAAACTATCTATGATTTATGTACCCAGATGATGAAAATAGCATAAACACTAGGTCTGAATAAGCATTCACTGGTTCTGACGTGTAAGTGCATGTATTTATTCCCGGACGAACATATGTATATTTCCGCGTAAAAAATACAGGAGACTGTACTCGAAGAAGTATATATATGTTAATCCCATGATAGGTGTGTAATTGTTCTCCCTTAACCCATCCAATCCCAGCAACGGCTACCAGCCGTCAGTAGATAAGTCACTCCCCAGTCCCAGCAACGGCTAGTAGCCATCAGTAATGTACTTTCCTTGTAACTGCCTGTACCAGGCTGTGCCTGGTACCACGACCGTTTGAGCACTGCTCTCGATATGGCAACACTTCTCAGCTTATATAAAACCCACTGAAGGCTGGGAGAGCCAATCTTCCTTCATCGTGAGGTGGAAGATTGTTTTATCTTGCCATTTTGGCCACATTGCTTGGGACTGGGGGGGATTATTATTACTGTATCCTCCGGTACAGTAGGGGTTAACCCTCAAAAAGCCGCTCTCGACTTAAGTCGGGTTAGAGAACCAAGGCCTAAACAGCGGGTCCCGACTTAAGTCGCAAGGGATTTTGAGCACATTATCGGCTCTGAGAGAGAGTCCACGCGGTGGGAGGACCGCAGACAGGCTCTGACCGCTTGGCCCGAGCCTAGCGAGGTTACTGGCATGTATAACACATACCTACACATCCCTCGCCTCGCTAGTAAGGGTAAAATCTCGGGAAATGACCGTATTTTAGGGTTTTTGTAGTCGTGTTGCAACATCGTTGCAAGCGAACCCGTTGTCGTACAATGATGATTCAGGTGTCATTGGAAAACTCTATTATCGCCCTTTCACGGATACATAATTGTATTACGCTCTGGCTCTTGTTTATGCATGAAAAAGAGCATGGAATGATGCTCATTTAGGGTAAATCTGCCAGCCTGGTAGGTAGTAAAAGTTACAAATGTCCCCATCCGTAAAGGGTTAACAGAGTAACGGATAAATAAAAATAGGGAAGAATGGACAATCTTCGATAATTACGTTAGACTATGAACTTCAACATACCAAGTTAACCCTAATTGCAATCATCGTTACCATTACTAAACAAAAGAACACTTAAAGGTTTTAGGTAGAATAGAAGCACTGGTACAGTACTTGGTTAGTTGTCCCACGATTGATCACAGGGGCTTGGAGAGTTCACACGCTCTCGGTAGGTTCGGGCCCAAATAACTTGATGCGCCTAGCTCTCTCTTCTTTCTTCTTTCTTTCTCCACGACACTCTTGATTACTCTCTGCATTGAGTTGGTTGGTCAGATTTACTTTAGATTGATGTTTTATATTGGTTTGGTACAGTGATACCAATCTATTATCTAGATTGCTATCAAGGTTACCGACTTGGCCTGAGATATTGGGACTTTCTGTTTTACTGGTGGTAAGCCTCCAAATGACCGGATTTTGAAAGCTAGTTACCAAAGCAGGAAGTTCCTCACTAGAGGTTGAGTCTGACTGATCCCTTTCTGAACTAGGGATCCCAATGTAGGAATAAAGCCAGTAGGCTGTTTTTTCTTGCTTTACCTTTGGTCAGTGCAGGTAGTAACCCTACTTCGGTCAGCATCAGGGGGCTTTGCTCTCGGGGTAGTAGGGGCATGCGTGATATCTTTATTTTGATCTTAGGGATGGATGGAGTTGCAATAATATTGTTTTGACGGTGTGTCTTGTATGCGGAGGAGGTTTAGGAATTTTGGGTCTTTTTGGTTTGCCCTAGGTATGACCTGGTGGTGATTTAGAAGGGGATTGTGACTTTGAGGGATTTTATTAGATTTAGGGTTTTCCTCAGTTTTAATACTGAGGGAGTAACTTGGCTCTGAAAGGGCTTGTTTGTTAGCATGACTAGTATGGTTGGCATAATTGATTTGGTACTCTACTGGGGGTATTGGGGGTTTTGATAGGGAATTTGCATAACATCGGTTTGGTCATTATTTGTCACTGGTGGGTTTTGGGTGCTAAAGGAGTTCTCCCTGGAATCCTTGCGCTCCAGGTTTTCTATGAGAGCTGGTCCTGAGGGTACGTTTTCTGGCTTGGTTGAGTCCCATTTTCTAGCTTGCTGTTGATGCTGGTCCTGGGTACTGGAGGGTCTGGATTGTGGTTTCTGACTTCTTATGCTCGCAATGCGGCAGATCTGGTCTGAGGTGTTGTAGGAAGACGGGAGCAGGTTGTTGGATATATTTGGCATATCTTGGCCAGACCCCGTCATCTCAATGAGGATATAGAGAAGGGTTTGCTGTCTGTTGCCTTAGACAGGTGTGTTTTGGTGAGAAGAAGTAAGTCAGGTTTGGTAGAAGAGAGATGGTGTTCCACAAAGAGGAAGTTAGAGAAAAGGCCACGGATGTTGCAGAAATCGATAGACAGAGTACTAGATAGTGGTCCAGGGCATTTTAGGGAGTCATCAACAAGGGTCCGACCATTGGGGGCATTTTTGGTCCCCCAAAGCTGAACACAGGTGGGAGCAGCAAAGTTTGACCGTTTGCTAAGCGACGCAGTAAAGGATTTTTTGGAAAAGAAACAGAGTCAACCGAGGACTGCCAGAGACGAGGACCAAGGACAGCCATGAACGTAAATGTAGATCCGACCAGAACCAAAACTTCGATTAAAGAGAGTTCCGTGAGTTTTAAAACCACAACTACAAAGGTTTTTTATGCAAACGCTCGTAGCATACGCAATAAATTTTCAGATTTAGAAGAACTAGTGTTTGCAGAAAATTATGACGTAATTGGCATAACAGAATCTTGGCTCAATACAGAAGACAGAGAATTTTTAGCAGAGTATTCACTTCCCAGTTATGTAATGTTTGAGAAAAGCCGAATTAATAGAAATGGAGGTGGCGTTATATTTGCTATCAAAGAAAGCCTTAACCCGATCCCCTTGTCAAAACCCCAAATTGTGAACGTCGACACATCCTTTGTGCTAATAAATAATTATAAATGTACAAAAATAATATTTGCATTAATATATAGACCTCCAGCTCAATCAGTGCAAACTGACCGAGAAATTTACGAACAAATTGCAGATGTAAGTATCTCACAAGATACCTTAATATTGGGCGACTTTAATTTACCTGTGACCAAGTGGGGCGATACTTTTACTTCACACTCCGGACATAAATTGTATGCGAACTTGCAAGAGAGTTCGCTCTATCAATTTGTTCGATCGCCGACCCGTGGTAATAACGTTCTTGACCTTGTACTTGCAACAAAAGAAGAATGAATAGATAATTTGAATGTTGGTGATGAATTCATTAAAATTGATAATCGTACGATCACTTTCTATTTAAAATTCAATAGCAACGAACTCAATACCAGCAAAGAGAAGGTCCCAAATTTCAAGAGAGCAAACTTCCGTAAACCTAGAGCAATATTTAAGGAAATCGACTGGAGTTCTGTGATTAACAATGATGATCTAAATCTATTGTGTAGATTTTTCACCCCCACTTACTCGAATGCAGTTCATGAGTGCATACCATTAAAAAACCGAAGATCAGTTGTTACGACCGGGGCTACGAATAAAACAAGGGCACTTAATGGTTGGACTAGTAATAGGGCACTATGCAACAACGGTACGCTAGATCCAAACCCTTGAACTTATATGCCGGCTAACAAAACACACCTATACCCTCCAGAGTTAATCTGCGATAATGGGGTATGCTTAACTGGGCATAAATGTACTCTACTCCAGGATAACCCACACTGGTATAGCCTGATAACAATCAAGATGCAAGTTACGTTAAAATGCACAAAAGGGAAGCTATGGAAAGATCAATTAAATCAATGCAAGATTTAATACAATAAAAAGATGCTTCAATATAGTTACTCTAAACAACAATAAACTCTTCACTCCTATCTGAAAGAAAGTGAAGTCTAGTCCTACAGCATAGACCTGGAAACTTCTGAAGAAAGTCTGATGCTCATAAGATGCTCATATCTTAAATTATAGAAAGGCAGGAGGCAGGACACCCAACGTGTATACGGAGTACACAAAAAGATAGGACATATAATGTTAACTGACACGAGAATATTATAAATGAGCAACGGCAGTAATGTTAGACACTAAAAGAAATGCTTCCTCATCAACGAAACAGTCTACTATGGTTGTGCAACTCAACAACAACCTAGACTCATAAATGCCGTGAATAATAATGCATACATATCATAAAGAGCTCATATCCTAACTAGTGTCTGCTAGGTGAATAAAGTCTAGCTGGGATATCAAGGTTAGGAAACTGTGGCTGAGCAAGACTGGCTCATAGCCTAGCGTTGTCCTTAAGGCGGTATGATTAAAGTTACGTTAAATGACGGGGATGCTCTCTTGGTAGATCCAGATCTCAAGTATCTGGTTCTATCCTGGCGATCCCTCAAAAGTCAAGCAAAGAGGCAGCACTGTGTGACAAGGTAGTAGGCTAATGCCCTCTTACCACACGATGCTGCACTCGCAAAAGGCACAACCAAAAAGACAACCTAGGCTACCACAGAAACCGTTGAAGTCGTGTAGGTATAAGCGAACCGTACACACATCACTGACAACGACAACAGAAGCCTTATCCCAGTCTAGCATTAAATAACCCAGCAGAGAACTAAATCAATAATGGAGACACACACCGAGTTCTTAACCTCTACTAACTAAGAACCCTCAAACCTATTCTAAGTACATGTAAATATCTCAGAGGACGGCGCATGCAATACAATGGGCTGGCTATGGAAACCGTATGCAGAACCCAAGGGGATAAGTAATTGAATAAAGGTGAGGAGCAATGGAAAAGGAGAAGGTCAGAGAGAGAGATAGTGGTAAAGAGGGTGATCGGGAGAGAGTATGCAAAGGGATGTTAGAAGCATGCACGCCAAGCCTGTCCTGAGGAGTGTAGCTCCTCGGGACCCACAGGATCTCACAAAGGCATGGTGGTCGGCCAATCACAGGCCGATACGTCACCAGGCAGCAGGCCTCCAGAAGGTGCCAGGAACCACCAGCCAATCAAAACCGAGAGAAAGGACACGCGGGCGGGAACCTCCTCTGGGAGGGAGGAGGGAGGAGGAAAGCAACACTCACTGCCCCCACGCTGCTCGCTCGCTCTCTCTCTCTCAACTTCACTACAATGCATCTTATGTTCTACTCATGATATAAAATGCTTCCCGTTGTCACAGACGAAATATAAAGACCACCACTGGACTGTCTGTAACAATGCAAGTACGATGAAAGAAAGAACAACCTTCTCTGATAACTGTAGCCCATTTCACTGCCCTGGCGAGTGCTAGTGGCTAACGGGAGGCGATTCTGCCAACGCTGGTAGGCATCACACCCCGCCCAAGATATGGGACGCTCAACATTAGGCGAGCACCATATCTGACAAGGCAGAATGCCGACAAGACCCGCCACAACCAGCCACTCCGCCAGAAATGAAATGCAAAGCTCAATCATAAACAAAACAACATTTTAGCATAAATCAAATCTTATAACCCCTCCCAAACATAATAGTATAATTTTAGCCTGCTATGCTCCCAGAGCGAGCTTCACAGAGCCCAGCCTACTAAGTGAAAGACAGGTTCAACTTATGGACTTTAGCTACAATGTATAAAACAATTTTAAAAGATAGTAAGAAAAGTGTAGGCTAACAAGAAAGGGAGTACTACTAAGGGAAAAAAATATATAATATATACAGTATATGGAAAACGTGTAAATTTATAGAATCATGCCCAATCGCTTAAGAATTGAGAACAATACAAAGCAAAATCCCATGGAAAATCCAGTACAATAAACATCATCATCATCATCAGGGGGGGCTGGATTAGATAGGGTCGCCGTTAGTCTTGGTGAAGGTCTGGTTTATTGGTAGGGGTGGTGGTGGTGGTTGTGGCTTATTGGTAGGGGTGGTGGTGGTGGTTGTGGCTTTGACCTTGGGGGTTCGCTTTCACTTTGGGAGGGAGGGGTGGATATACCGTTAGGTCGTTAGGTCTGCCGTTAGGAATGTGGGTCTGGGTGAGTGTTGGCCCGGGGGCAGTTTTGGATGAGTTTTGTGGGCGTGAATGGTGGGTCTGTGGAGGTTGGAAAGGCAGAGAGTGGTTAGTTGGTGGGGGAAGAGATTTTGGCTAGAGAGGGGTTGATGTTGGATGATGGTTTGATATGGATGGTGGCTTGAAGGGTTGCGGTCGGGGGTAGTGATAGGGGGGGTTAAAGGTGAAATGGGCAGATCGAGTCGGGGTTGTTGTTGTGTAAGAGGTTGGTGCTGGGGAGGGGTTGAATTGTGTAGAGAGTTGTGGTCGTGAGATATGGATGGGCGTGGTATTTTGTCGCGCGGGATCTTTGGGGTGGAATTTGGGGCGAATGGGGTAACGGTGGAGAGGGGGGTAAGGTAGGGGGGAAGAGGAGGTAGGGGGTATGTACGGGGGTGATTTTGTGTTCTGAATGTGGTCGTGAGAGGGTAGGCTGGCAGGGTGAGAATTGGTGGAGGTTGAGAGTTTAGGATGATCTGGGGTTTTGGAGAGTAGGGGTGTGGGAGATTGACAGGTAAATTGTGGAGATGGGGTGAGTAGGTAAGTTTGGAGAGATTGTTGCGGAAGAGATTTGTCTCGGAAAAGAGTGGAATTTGGTAGGATGGATGAAGGAGACATTGATGGAGATTTTGGTTCTGGTGCTGGATTATGGGGCAGGGGTAGGTTGGCGAGCGGGGGTGTTACTGGAGGTGGATTCAGGAGCAGTTTGGGTAATGTTGGAGAGGGTGACAAGGGAGGGGGGGAATAGGAGGTAGGTGGAGCTGTATAATTCTTGGTTGATGCGGGTGTTTGAAGGTGTTCACCGAGGTTGGGCATGTGGGGAGATGATGGTTGGGGGGGGTGAGGTTGACAGTTTTGAGGGGGGGACAGGTGATGAATCTGAGGAAGTGAGAGGTGTGACAGGTTGTTGAAGGATTGACGGGGGTGAAGGTTGGTCTTGGGTGACAGGGGCATGTGAGAGAGTGGAGGGGGGGCTCATTTTCTGACCAGCATTTTTCAGGGGTGACATTGAAAGAGAATTGGTTATGGTGGGGGTGACCATTTCTGCATTCTGTGGTTTGTTGGCAGGCATAGAAAAGGGAGGGGGTTCATGGGGTAACACAATTGATTGAAGATTATCGTTGGTGGATGGCTGGGCAGGGGAAAATTTAGGGATGGTCAGAGAGGATAGATGCAAGGAAGAGTGCACTGGGGTTGGACTTTCATCGGGGGTCATTTTGGAAGGGTGCACGGAGTTTGATTCCTTAGGGGAATGGAGGGACTTATTGATGATAGTGTTAAGTGGAGGAATACATTTACTTTCTTGGATAGGGGCTGAAGGGGTGGATAGGGGATTCACAGGGTGTTTAGACATGGCTGGGGGTGAGAATTTTTCAAGAGCTTCATTTACTAAGGGGGAATGTGAGGGAAGGGATAGATGTGGGTGAACAAATCTCGGACTCGAGTTGGTAATGGTGAAGGGTTGTTCCTCATTAATTTTGTCATAGCTGGCGAGTTGTTTGGAGTGGTGGGTGTCCGTAGAAGTTTCCGTATTTCTCGTATGTTCTGGTGGAAACTCACTGTCCCATGGTCCATGAAATGTTGGTAGATGTCTACCGGAAGGAGGTTCACCAGGGAGAGGAACACCTGTTGTTCTTGGTATTCAAGGGTTCGCGAGGGACATGCGGATTTGATTTGCCCCCATACCTTGGCTAGGGTGACGTCCAGGCGTCCTTCATATACCACTTGATCGAGTTGGCACATTTCTCTGATGGAGAGCATATGTTCTTCGAATGAGCCGTACAGGTCGAGATGGGCGGTGATGTGGGGTGGGAGGATGTCGAACAATGCGGTGAATAAGTGTTCATTTTGTTGCTCGTCATCTTGAGAGCTATACGTGGTCCTCACGTATCTGTAGAGTTGTACGAGGGTCACATTGATATCTCCTTCATACTTGATCTCGTCGACTTTTATTATTTTGGGGGCGACGAGGGAACCCAAAAGTGGCCCGAAGGTCTGGATCACGAGGGATCGAAACTGGTTCCAGGTAAGCTTTGGCGTTACCTGTTTAGCAATTTGGGAAACGGCTTTTCCCAACTGCATAATGTGCAATAATGCAACGTCGATTTTCTCGCGGTCATTTTGAAGTGCCAAATCTAACACTGGCTTTACTATGTCTAAGTAAGTGGCGATATCATACGTGTTTACATCATACTTGGGAATGTGAGTGTAATAGCGAGCTGCCATTTTTGCGATGTTACCATGCTTCTATTGTTTCAAAAAAATGTAATGCAATGAAATCTTCTATCCGAATCAAGAACCACCGCTGCCGCCAATGTTATGCCCTGATTTTATACAGGATTAACTTGGTATAGGTGAGTTCTGCAAGACTGGGTTATTGGATTTCTTGCAAAATACATAAAGAGAATCAACAGAGGACATAGATAATCTCGGATAAATGGTTTGTAATACAGCTTTATTCTAAATAACACTCAGGTATAAGGTACGTAATAGAATTCATACGAACAATAGATGTTGGAGCACTCAGGTAGGTTATTGGACTTATTACAATCTCCCAGCACTTATAGCGGATTTGGATAGAGACATACTTCCCACTTAAGAACATAAGAACATAAGAAAATGGGAGTCTGCAGAAAGCCGATTGGCCTAAGCAAGGCAGATCCCTGTCCCACACAACCCCAGTTCAATTACAAAGCCCAATTATAGGCTCAACACTCTAATACCCTGAGGATCATCTTACCAAAACGGTTAGAGATTAACGCAGGATTATGGGGGTATGCAGAGTGCTGATTGGCCCAACCCGGCTGATCCCCCTTCACACCCAACCCTTCTCGTCCATATGCTTATCCAATTTTATCTTAAAGCTCCCTACCGTTTTAGACCCCACTATAGCACTTGGTAGTCCATTCCACCCATCTACAACTCTGTTACCAAACCAATATTTGCCTATATCTTTTCTGAAACGAAATTTATCTAATTTGAAACCATTGGTACGAGTTCTTTCGCTATCACTGAGCTTTAGTACATTTGCCTTCCAACGTTCAGGCATTATTCTTCTGATCACATTGCTTTATGATACGTAGGGTACATGAATCACACAGGTTAGGTATTTCGCTTTGTTAACTCTCTGGTAATATGACTCTTAATCAAGGATGAAAGTATAAGTAATGTGGTTATTGCCCAAGAATTAACGTAAAGGGATAACTGTAACTAGTTGCACAGGTCTAGGATGTTCACTTGTCTAGGTGATACTTCGGACCGAAAATATCAGTGAGGGCGAATCAGGTTAAACCTGATGGCAAGAATAATTACGGGAGTCAGTTCGCCTAAGCTAAATTTCACTGATATATATTAATACATACTAGCATAATCATCACTTGTTTCCTAACATAAGAGAAAGTTGAGACATAATCGAATACACTGGATGGTTGAGTTAATAGCACCGTAACACTGGTACTTTGCGAAGTAACACTGTGATAGAGTTTTCCTGGTTATCTTGCGTTAGTGATGTTGGGGGTTAACAGTAGCTCTGGGGCCGTCCAAGCTGTCCGGTAGTGTAGAGAAGGTTTTGCAGATGGGCTTCTTGCGGGCAGTTTTGCACCTTTTGGCAACAAATGCTGATGGGGTAAGACAGTCGATTGTTGCCAAGGAGTTATTCTTGCAGAGTCCTCACTCAAGAGTTTCTCGCATAATCCCTTCTAACATAACAAGATCTTTCTGCCTTAGATCAGTTATGAGTTATGATCGTTCGTAACTCAAGTAGCGGATGGTACACTATCAGAAGTTAATGAAACAATCAATAATTTGTGAATTTGTTGTCTACCAATATCATATTACTGCCGGTAGTCCCGATCGCAATAAAACATTCGTAAAGGGTTAATTCACTTCCTCACCGAGTTGCACAGATTTCGGAATGCCGAATTATCGTGAATCTTGAGGAGGGGAGGACGTACTAGACGCCAACGCAGTGTGGCCAGCCGTTGCTTTGGGCTCTAATATTCAACTTCCCGACTGTTGTCTCTGTGTCTTATTTATAGGCAGGTCAAGGAAGCTTCAGGAATATTCTAGAAGTATTGGATGTCGGTGCTATGAAGTAGTTAATTTATTCTGGTGAACTTAGGGGGTTAGGGAGGGGGTCTTTAATGTGGCGGTAAGTAACTTGTTATCTGATTTATTATCGTGGATATCTTAACCCTATTATGCGGTACTAGTAGAGTTGTTTAGGTGGATTTGGTGAATGTTTTTAAGTACTTCTTTGTTGGCGCCCTACGTGACTAGGCTGGGAGGTATTATTCATCAATTCACCTAAGTATCCTTCTCTGGTCTAGCTGACATGCTATTCGGAATTTAGGATGGGTTAAGAGGGATATTGGAGTTTTAGTTAAGGATGGGGTAGGATGGTATTTGGATAGGTATCTAGATTTGTAGGTCATAACCTGTTGGAAACTCACCTGTTGTCTGGCAAGAATTTGCTGGCTTGCGCGGGTCATGGTAATTCTCCGCGGGGGTCGGTGGGGTCCCCGTGGGGTCGGGGGGTGCAGGCCGCTCCCTGAATATGGTTATCGAGAGTTCTTACGTTAATTGGGTTGAGATATGAGTTCAGGTTGTCAGGAGGTATCTTCCTAGTTAGGATTGATCACTACATCTAGTTTTCATGTACGAGGATCACTCGTGGGTGTTAAGAATAGTGGTTTTGTGAAAATGCAAGTTAAGGGGAAATTTACATTTTTAAGGGAGGACGAGAGGGGGTCGTCCTAGCCTCGCGCCGGCTATTGTTCTGGTTCAGGTTGTGAGTGGGGCTAGGGAGTTAGAGGATAGTTAAGGGGGGGTACAAGGATAGGTCCTTACCTTCCATTTGTTGAGGTTAGTGAACGAACTGAGTCGGCATGTTAACGTTCTTATGGCGTCTTTACAGGGGGAGGGTTGTGAATTGTAAAGGGGGTGGTTTGAGGCTAGGTGCCGCGCCGCTCGTGACCTAGGTTCGTGACCCTTAATGCGCTGGACATACGGGTGGCATTTCCCTACGATCGAACAGGTAGTGTGGTGTGTGCAGCGGGGCGTGAAGGAGAAGAGGATGACCCAACAACAGGTTACCACTGAGCATAGGGTCACGAAGCAAAACAGAGTAGTGTGGATTGTGGATAAGGAGGAGGTGATTGGAAGACGTATAACAATTGTGGAAAAGTAAATGGAAGAGAGGAACACAATGGCGGATAAAAGATAATTAACCTAAGGATTGAATACATGCATGAATGACGACATTATAGCCGTCATCCTAATAAGATGATGAAACCGGGTTGGTATGCACGTGGCACAATACGACACTAGGACAGTGTCGTATCAATATCGGTGGGCATACTCTGGTTAATATTATATATATACTTAGTTACTAGAAGAACAAGACAAGGGGCAACTGAGCATGGGGGTACATATCTATATACTTAGTTACTACAAAAGAAAGGAACAGCTGAGCATGGGGTTGGTATGTGGGTGTTGTAACTGAGCATGGGGGGCTGCATATATCTATTCTCGTAATGGAGAGAGATACTAGGTAGCTTTCCTGCATTCCTCTTGAGATGATCGTATGCAGATTGGTCATAATTAAACATATATAAATCAACAGATATGAATCAATACAATAACTGGCAGAGGGTTAGTATTGCGGGTTAGAGGTTAGGTCAGAGGACGGAGGGGGATCATAATTAATTATAGGGCTGACATAATCATGATCGGATTCGTTGTGGACTGGAAAACGAAGGTGTCCTGGGGTCGCCTTTGCACCTACACAATGAAAATACTATAACTCACAAGGTGGTTATCTAATTAAATACATACTTAGTTGGTAGGCTACAACATCAAGAATGTCCAGGAGGAAAGTCATGTGGTTTGTATTCTACAAGACTGTGATTTAAGAGGCGTGTAACATGCGGAGTTAAGTGGAAAAGAGAAACAACATTGTGGATAACAGATAGTTACTCCAAGGATTGAATATATGCATGAACGACGGCATTATAGACGTCGTCCTAATAAACTGATGAAAACTGGTTTGGTATGCACGTGGCACAATACGACACAAGGACAGTGCCGCTATGTCGTATCAATACTGGTGGCATACTCCGGTTAATATTATATATACACTTAGTTACTAGAAGAAAAAGGAAAAAGGAACAACTGGGCACGGGGGTACATATATCTATACTCGTCATGGAGAGAGAGATACGAGGTAGCTTTCCTGCATCTCCTGATAATCGTATGCAGATTGGTCATCGTGAGTTTATCCGAATTAACAGGCCCAAATCAATACAATAACTGGCATAGGGTTATCGGGTGTATAGAGTCGGGGTTAAAGGTTGTTACATAACTCGTCATTAACTTATCTAAATCAACAGGCATAAATCAATACAAGAACTGGCAAGGGACACAAATTGACAGACGAACAATGCAACGTGAGGTTATGTATAGCTAACTGCTAAAAATGGGGGAACGAAGATAGGTGTTTTCCCTTTTTACAAGTTCCCTAAATTATGTTAACATTTGGGAGTTGGTACATCAATAAAATAGCAATGTGGATCTCAGTGAGTTATGGGGCTGTCTAGTGTAATTTCATAATTAATCTCGGAATTACTCCTAGGTATTTTGTCTAGGGAAATGGAGGTTGTATTGGGAAGGTTGGGAATATATAGTTAGTGGATAAAACAACGGGAGGTTAGAGACATAGAATTGCTAGAATTGGGGGGGGGACTATGATTGTTATATAACTAAATACAGGGCTGACGTAATCACGATCTGATTTGGTGTGAAATGGAAGCTAAGGTGTCTTTTAGATCGCCTCGAACCTACACAATGAAAGTATTATAGCCTGTATGGTGGTTACATAATTAAATACATACTTAGGTGGTACATCAAGAATGTCAGTGAGTAAAGTATTGTGGCTTGTATATTAGAAGACTGTGATTGAGAGACGTATAATATGTGGAATGAATTGGGAGAGAGAGAGAGAGACCAAATCGGGGATGGAAAAGGGACCAGGGATCTCGTTGGGGATGGGGGTTTCGCTCTCAGGATTTTCGTTCCTGTGGCTCGTTAGGGGTGGGGGTTTCGCTCTCAGAATTTTCGTTCCTGTGGTATTTTAATCATTATCTCCGATAGACTGGAAATGGTGTCGTATTTCACACCCAAATGCCATAAAAGGGTGTCCAATATCAAGCCAACTCAACCCTGCTCCTACACAGGCTTGAGGAAGTGAACAACTGGGTTTAACTCAATCCGATGCGGCTTTACGTATATATTTGTAAGCAAGTCATCATACTTCATTGGCGAGTGTTAAATAAATATATCTATCTAAATGTAGTCTTAAATTGACACAAACATACGCCAAAGTAAAGTTATTCACGATCATTCGAAATTGGGCTTTTGTGTATTTCCTCTTTAACAAGTAAGTGTTTATACTTATAAGAGTGTGCAAAATATAAATATGTTCTAATGTATAACTAAGAACCCCAAAAGATTCACCAAACCCAAATATAAGAAGCGTTTGTTGACGTTCTTAAAAAAAAAAAAAAAAGAACAACAGCTAGAAATTACCGCCAAGGACACAGTGAAGGACTTGGGAGTAAATATGAGCAGTGACGCCACTTTTTCCCAGCATATTACCAAAGCCACAACAACAGCAAAACAAATAGCAGGCTGGATCCTGAGAACCTTCCACACAAAAAATGAGAGGTGTATGCTAACATTGTGGAAGTCACTGGTCCTACCACGACTGGAGTACTGCTCCCAGCTCTGGTCTCCCCAAAAAGTAGGAGAAATAACAGAAATTGAAGCCACCCAGAGGACATTCACCAGTAAAATCCATGGGTTTCAACACTTTAACTACTGGGAGAGACTTAAGGAGCTGCAGCTGTACTCACTTCAAAGACGTAGGGAGAGATACATCATCATCTACGTCTGGAAGATTTTGGAAAAAAAGGTACCAAACCCAAACATCCAAGAGACTCAGCACCAAAGGCGAGGGAGGCTGTGCTATGTGAGGACTACGCCGGGATCAACACAAAAAATCAAATCCCTGATCCATCACAGCTTTACATACAATGGAACCAGACTGTTCAACTGTATACCAGCCCCTCTCAGGAACATGACCGGGGTGTCTCCAGACACCTTCAAGAAACACTTGGACATGTGGCTGGCCAAAATACCGGACCGGCCACCAACACCAGGATACCCCAGCACCAACTCCAACCGACTTCTGGAATGGAGAGTGGAAGAAAGGGAGCTGCCTGGTCGCAGTGGAGCCCCAGCTCAACTGTGTCACTAACGGACGGAATACAACTAAGTGTAACTAAGTGTAAGTGTAAGTGTATAACGGAATGAAGGTTCTTGGTACGATGTTGCCAATGTAGCTGCTACCGCTAAATCCAGCGAATCACTTCCATCACTTCCATCTAGCGACATCAAGATGTGATCAATTCTAGTGATATTCAAGTTAGTTTCCCTATTTTAAGGAATTGGAGAGATGTTTTGATTGTTAAAGATTATTCTAGATACTTCAACATATGTTTTCTAGTGACATACAAGTTTTTAGTGTCTGGTGAATGTCTAGCGATTTGTCAATGCTATTCTAGCATACATTTGTGCTTTAGTTTATCTTGCATTTTTTTTCTAAATTTGCCCTATTTCTCCAGAAGACTTCCTACATGGTATAGTGTATTGTTCTAGTGATAATTAAATATTATATAGGGCTATTTTAAGTTGGCTGATGAATATGAAGCAGTAATATGCTGGACGATGAGAACACTGTATAGCTGCGTTTTCTGTTACCCCAAAGTCTGATAACCCACTCTCATTATAGTGGGGTGGCACAAAATGTACACATTTTACGAGCCTGCCTTCAAAATGTATAGGCCTATATAATATATACAACATTTGTTTACTATTGTTGAACATGAATGTAAATATATATTACAAAATGACCACTACAAAGTAAAACAAAGAATATAATACAGATGAAACATCTAATATAATAAATATTATGAGGTATTTCAGGAACTGCAATGATCGACATATAGACATATCGGCAATAACTTAGAATATATTATACAATTGAAGATTGTTTGTGACAACATACTGTATATGAGTTGGAATTATACAAAAAAAAACTTTTTGTAACATTAGAGTAATAAATAGTTGCTTAGGTTAACATTTCAATAATTCTGAGTATGAGTGGCGGAATATTGTAGGTGACGAACACTACCATGCAGCCGGTACAAGGGCTATCCCGAAACACAGTCCACCTCCCAGCTATAATAATAATAATAATAATAATAATTCTTTATTCCAGACACATAAGATAGATACAGTATAAATACAGTACGACCTAATGGTCCATATCACATACACTTCTCGTCAGAGCACAGATAATAATTATACACAAAGATATATTAATAAAGACACAATAAAATAAAAAATACAGTAGGCCTATTTACAGAATAGAGCACATATCACATTTTGTCACAATATAACACAGATAGGCTAACTAAGGCTATTGCTCAATGTTGGTTAACACCTATTGCACAGATCATTGCTCATAGTTCAATTAGACCTATATATTACATTACAGTACATACTATGTGTGCAGCAGCTTCTGCCAGTGAGATATAATACGGGATTCATAGATATGATCACTAGACCAAAGAGCTACAATCAGCGTGTTACTGGAGGATTGCAGTCGCTGCGAAAAGCTGTACACCAGTCTCCTGATGACAGCCCGACAGCACTGCACATCCAACAGTGTGCACACCATACTAGTGCTTTCATATTTAGAGAGACCAATGAACATCTTGAGTATATTATGATAGGATGTACACAGACCATTTATGGTGGCTCTCTTATACTTCCACCACAAATGGGCCGTGTACATAGAGGAACAATATGTCCGGAACAAAGTGACTTTAGTTTCCCAATTACACATGTGGAATTTTCTCAAGATGGTGTTACCACGTAAATATAGCTGTCTGCGCTGACGGCCGATATCTGCATCATCTGAGCAATCGTTTGAGATAATGTGTCCCAGGTATTTTATTTTGTTTACTTCTTGAATAATTTGATTATTGAGTGAGAAATTTGGCAGTTTACTTTTATACAGTAATTTTGATCTAAATATAAGAACAGCACTTTTCAGTGGGTTGAATTTAACACAATGTTTACTACCAAAAGATTCACATATATCAAGAAGTTTGCTCAGACCCGCAGAAGACGGTGCAATAATGACCAGATCATCAGCATACATGAGATGGTTGATGATTTTATTCCCACCATAACATCCAATCTGCTCTTTATTCAATTTATCACTTAATTCATCCATATATACATTGAATAAGTAAGGTGAGAGAATACTACCCTGTCTCACTCCATTGGTTACTGTAAAGGAATCCGAAATAATGTTACCCCATCTTACATTAAATGTTTGATTGGCGTACCAGTACTTCAAGATTCTCAGTATATAGGATGGCACTCCCCTTGTTGCTAATTTATCAAACAGGATATTGTGGCAGACTCTGTCAAATGCCTTACTAGCATCAAGAAAGCATGCAAAAATAGAGCTGTTCATTTTGATGTACCCATCCACTAGCTCCTTCAGAGTGTAGATGCACTGGTCCGTACCATGATTCTTTTTAAAACCAAATTGATTACTATTAGTTGAGATATACACTGAGATTCTGTCTAAAATGATTAACTCTAGTATCTTACTTACAATACTGGCAAGGGCAATAGGTCTATAGTTGTCTTTTGATGTAATTTTGCCAGCCTTGTCTTTAATTACTGGTATCAAGGTAACGGACATCATAGATTCTGGTAGGAAACCATGGATTAGAAAGCTGGTAAAGCAACTGCTGAGTTTCTCCAAGAGGAGAGTGGAGGAGTACTTCAAATGTTCAGCATATATACCATCAAAACCACAGGATTTGTTAGCATCTAGCCTACTTATTGCAGCCTTGATTTTTTCACTTGTAACTTTAATACTGGCGTGCTTGGCATATATTTACCCCTATGGTAAAGCAGTGTATTTAACTTGGCTTTATTGTATTAACTAAACTAACCAATAATAAGTAACCTAATCCAATAAAATCAAGTAAAATACATCAAAATATAATCATGATTACTGATTGGAAACACGAATGTAGCGGCACCACGGCTGCGGCTATGTTCCGACATTTCTAAACAAAATAATTTTACATGTTAAGATTATTATTTGAGTCCTTATTTTGGGATTATTTTGATCTACTTGAATTTGTACAACATTGTGATGGGTAGGCATATAATATAATTGCTTAATTTTGAGTATATGTATACAAAGTCTAATATAGGTTATCACCCTTTCATACGATTATGACGCTTCTTTCGGATATTCTGAGGATATAGCTAGGTACATTTATAATTATCACATCCAAATCGATTATTTGTATATGGATATATACACAAAGTCTTAAAACTGTTATCAAGCTCCGAAAGTCTGAATCGGATTAAGTTTCGACCCTGTGTAGAGCTGCATTTTGTGTTACCACCACTGATAAGCCATTGGGCTTTTGGCAAAAAATGCCAAAAATTGTCAGTGATATCCGAGACATGTTTACATACAGTGTTCTCATCGTCCAGCATATTACTGCTTCATATTCATCAGCCAACTTAAAATAGCCCTATATAATATTTAATTATCACTAGAACAATACACTATACCATGTAGGAAGCCTTCTGGAGAAATAGGGCAAATTTAGAAAACAAATGCAAGATAAACTAAAGCACAAACGTATGCTAGAATAACATTGATAAATCGCTAGATAGTCACCAGACACTAAAAACTTGTATGTCACTAGAAAACACATGTTGAAGTATCTAGAATAATCTTTAACAATCGAAACATCTCTCCAATTCCTTAACCCGTGGAGCCCCGGCTAGTTTTGTAATGTTTGTTCACCAGAACCCGGCCGGTTTTCAAAAAATTGTTTTATTCCAGAAACAATAGCGAATGGGTTAGGAATGAAGGAAAAACCACGAAAAAACGCTCAAAAAGCTTAAAGAATGGTCCTACAGAGCCCCCGAAAACGTATTTTACAAGAGTAAAAAATTGAAGGCAATTACCCAAAAAAAAACAGGTTATTGCGCGCTCACGCGCACGCACGTGGACTTTGAGAGTTTTCAACCATCGGCACGGTTGCGTGGGATACGTACACAGTTCCCATACAAATCTGAGCCCTCTTGAGTGGCTACACCTGAGGTTACGGTCGGCGCAATTAGGGTGACGCGCCAGGCGCGTCTCTGGGGCTGTGCGTTACATACATCGCCGACGCGGCTGGGGCTGTACGGGTTAAAATAGGGAAACTAACTTGAATATCGCTAGAATTCATCACATCTTGATGTCGCTAGATGGAAGTGATGGAAGTGATTCGCTGGATTTAGCGGAAGCAGCTACATTGGCAACATCGTACCAAGAACCTTCATTCCGTTATAATGAACAAGGTCAGATTTCAAAACTGTTACAATTATTTCAAAGTTCAGAGATCATCAGATTGGTTTGGAAGTCGAAGTACATAATTTCAGTTCCATTAGTTTAACACACATTTACATAATAAATGATAATATGCTACTTAGAGGGTTTAGTAAAGAAGCATTACTTTCCCGATATCGTATAAGCGTACGCAAGCTGTTGTTCGTTTTTTTTTTTTTTAAGAACGTCAACAAACGCTTCGTATATTTGGGTTTGGTGAATCTTTTGGGGTTCTTAGTTATACATTAGAACATATTTATATTTTGCACACTCTTATAAGTATAAACACTTACTTGTTAAAGAGGAAATACACAAAAGCCCAATTTCGAATGATCGTGAATAACTTTACTTTGGCGTATGTTTGCGTTAATTTAAGACTACATTTAGATAGATATATTTTTTTAAACACTCACCAACGAAATATGATGACTTGCTTACAGATATATACGTAAAGCCCGAATCGGATTGACTTAAACCCAGTTGTTCACTTCCTCAAGCCTGTGTAGGAGCAGGGTTGAGTTGGCTTGATATTGGACACCCTTTTATGGCATTTGGGTGTGAAATACGACACCATTTCCAGTCTATCGGAGATAATGATGGTAAAGGAAAACGCGGCTTAGGAGCAGGGTCGAGTTGGCTTGATATTGGACACCCTTTTATGGCATTTGGGTGTGAAATACGACACCATTTCCAGTCTATCGGAGATAGTGGTGGTAAAGGAAAATGCGGCTTATGTAAACATGTCTCGGATATCATTGACAATTTTTGGCATTTTCTGCCAAAAGCCCAATGGCTTATCAGTGGTGGTAACACAAAATGCAGCTAAACTACTTTAGGTAGCGACAAAGAATCCGTATAACAATTTCTCAAGTTTCTTATTGCATGCATACAATAATTATAAAAATAGAAAAGAAAGCAGTGCGTTACTTCAAAGAATATCTGCTTATAGTTGGTTGGTTCTACACTTGAGATCCGTCCTAAACTTGTTTAGAGACACATAACCAAGATTCTAACACATTCTATTGCTAGCAACCAATGGTTATAAAAAGAAAAAGAAAGCAGTGCGTTACTTCGTAGCAGATCTGCTTACCGTTGACCGGATCTATTCTTTTGAGATCCGTTTTCTCGTTGTCCGGGGACATATTTGTATTCCCATAACAACGGTTTACCGAACTATAATTCTTAGATTATCTTTTGGCCTTAACGTAATTGTACGTTTTTTGTAAAATTCGTACATTCTGTTACTTCTATCTAGTTGAAACTATGATAGATTATCTTTAAAATTAAAAATTTGAGATATTAAGCCAGCTTGCTTTAATAAGTATCACGTTGGTTCGTGATCTTATTACAATACCCGGCGGAGGGGCTCAGGGTCTGTTCTTCCACACTCCCCCCTTCTTTTTTCCAACTCCAAATAAGAATTGAATTAGTAACAGCATACTACGAGACCCGCCGCCGTAAAAATTTTTTGAGCTAGTAAGCCAGCTCGCTTTAATAAGTATCACGGTTCGTGATCTTATTACAATACCCGGCGGAGGGGCTCAGGGTCTGTTCTTCCATACTTCCCCCTTCTTTATTCCAACTCCAAATAAGAATTGAATTAGTAACAGCATACTACGAGACCCGCTGCCGTAATGCTACATGTCAATAATGGAATAACTTGAACCACCTACAGGTCTCGCGTTTAGAAGTGTGAAAGAAGCCCACCAATTGGTGTTATCTATATCGTCAATTGAAACCATTTTGAAAAAAATAAGCGAGACGTTCTACTTTCTCATAAAATGGGTTTGTATGCCCCTCAAGGTGGGGATACTGCCCCTAACAAAAAAAATTGAAGAAAAGGAGTTAATCCCTTTCTTCTTGTGACGCGAGTTCTGTTTGGTTGGTCCGTAAGCCGCCTGGGTGTTGAGGATGTAGTGTCCTCATAACTAACTTAAAACATGTATTGGGCATTTGTAAGTCCGCGTTCTGCGCCGGTACTGACGGTTATGAAAAAGACCGCGTTCTGCGCCGTGGCTGACAGTTTAAATAACCCTTATATAATGTTGTGTAATACTCAAGGGACACTGAGCGATTTGACATTGGTCGTTCAGTTTCCTTTTCCTGAGGTAGTTAGGTTTTGTACCTCTCGCCGTCAGCTCAAGTACTGTTTTCCCGTCGCTTAATCCGTAAGGGATACAGACCTCATCAAGAATAAAAAATCCCGGCGCTTGGTTACATTTGCACTAATGGACCCATTGGTAAGCTTTTGTGGTCTGGCGAACAGGAAGGTATGAGCCGGCGTGGAGATGGGTGTAGCCTGACACATAAACATGTACCATTCTTCCTCTACCTACTGGGATGGACAGGTTAGACTGGAAAGACCGGGAGGTCATGCCTGGGGGTTTCTCATGATGGGCCAGTGATTCTGTTTAGTAAGCACTTATCACAGTAACCCATTTAGTGTCTAATGAACATAGCAAACTAAGTCAAGAGTTTTATTTGCAACTTTCTCTCCGTAGCCTCTTGGCATTTTATGTAGCGTCCGGAAGGTATCCGTCAGTGAGATTACGAGATCTCCAGTATCCTCTTAGTGGAATCATGAGGCCGGGAGTGACCCCTGGTTCTATCATCCTCCTTCCAACTGGTGGTAACACCTTTGCGTCGGTGGGGGTGAACCTACTCTTAAACGTGAATCGGGCAACTTGTGGACAATCGCGTTTCCGCAATCATCTTTTGCAGATGTTTTGCGGGAGCGTCCAGTCTGCTGAAGTGTCCTGTCTCCGGGACAAGGTCTCGCCGGTCGTTTATTACTACGCCCGGGAGTTAAGCTGCGCGTAGAAGAATACTCAGCGTTTTTGGCCCGAACCAACATCCGTTTCAACCATGATCCTGAGGTTTCCGTTCGATCGGGATCCTTTATTGCTATCACCACAAAAGACTAGCCTGACCGCTAAAAGGAGGGCCAGTCTACCAGGGTCTTAATTTGGACTGGGTAACACCGAGCTTAATTAGCCACTGAAGAGCTGGCTACCAGCTTACATCCAAACAGGGATTTGCCTAAGGCTCGGTCAACACCCGGATCTATTGACCGGTGTGTTACTGTGGGTGTAGGTAACAATGAGTTCACTGCCATAGTTCTGTTCATACTAATGTTTTTAAGGGTGGATGCCGGGATATAGTGAAACCCGGCGGGCCCCCACCGTAGATTTGAACAAGATAGCCATGTCCCAAGTCCTGTCGGGAGATAGTGACAAGCGGCGAGCCAGCCCCGAGGGGTCGGCCAAAGTAGGTGTTAACTAACAACACCGAATTCCTTTAGGGTCATCGAAAGAAGAATGTCTGAGTCCCCCATACATGATGGAAATTGCTCAGACACTTAAAGTGCCCGGTAGACCAGATAGTCTGACACTTTGCAAAAACTTTACCGACCAGTACTGCTAGACCTCGTTGACCCATGTATCTGATTGCAAGGAGTTGAATTCAGAGTGGACCTCAAAAAACGCTATTTATGTTCGTGCGATTGAGGCACCAATAGCTGGAAGATCTATGGATGGAAAATAGGAACTCAATTGCTTTGCAGAACCTCCGTGGGGTGGAACAAAAACTCCGAATCCGGGTCTAAATAACCCCCCGAAAAACACCCGATTTCGAAGCCATGGTATTAAACCTACCTATGGCTGAGGATAAGAAAGCGTGCAAGCCAACCGTGGTGTCGGTTCAACCCTAGAGCGTTTTTAAAAAAGTGGTGTATCCATTTCAGACTTGTTATGAGTGTTCCTCTATAATTAGCGGTAACCGCTCGTTTAACTCCAAGAGTCGACTTCTGGAACGTCCACCTGTCCGGTTATTTCGGGCGGTGAATCCAGATCAATAATCGTACTTGAGGTATAGTAACTCTATTTGTGCCACCCTCATGAGCCAACCGGCGAGGGACTCCATTCATGTGATATTGTGATCTTAATCAAGGAAGAAAGCAAAATTTATAGGACTGAAAAGTTAGGACTGTCTGGAGCCATGTTTTAGGTTGATGAGGACTATTCAAAGAAAATTACCTCGTACCGAAGCTCGCTTGTCCTAGTAACAACTTGTTGGAACTTGTCGTGTACTGAGATATGCCAAAAAAGGCTTCTGTCAGGATGAAAAACGTCTTCCACTACGTGGCAGATACGTAAACCTGATCTGAATCCCATATCGACTTGTACGTGTGTTGTGAACGGAGTGAACCCGGTGAGATTGGACTACGCCCGGGTTAAGTGGACCAGTAACCCACTACGGCACGAGGAGTCTTTGTAGCCTACTTGGTATGTCAGAGTCAACCCTGAAGGGACATTCCTACTTTCCACTAAATGTGCTAAAGTCTGGTGACACGTCCGAGGGAGCACCGTTATAAAACAGGGTGCGTACGGCGGAACAAACATTTCGAAACTCATTATCGGATCACGGATCGAAATAACTTTTTGGACGGTGAGATTGAGTCTGGATGAACCGGACAAATTATCTCAACGTAGGTGACTCTTACGGCTAAATCTGAAATTTTAGTGGAGGGCTTAGTAAGTTTATGACTTCTCCTTTACCAGGGAGACACTCAGTTAAAATCTAGGCCATAACCATTCTACCCAAAATCCTGACATAAAAGATTCGATGATAAGATGGGGATGAACGAAACGACCTGTGACTGTTATAGTGTCCGAGGCAGTCTGAGTCCGATTCAACGGGGCTACACTTAGTCTACTCAAGGGTATAAATCCATATCTGCCGGTAAGATAGACATTTGTAGACCGCGCCAGCTCAACTTCTACCGCTGGGGAACGAGCCCTATGTGGTGTGAAAAATTAGTAAAGATTACAGTAGTCCCGGCTGGCACTTTTACTATTTTTGGCGCATGAGCCGGAAACAGATAGTAGTCACCTCACCTGACCGCTCGTCCGGTGGGTTTTTTTACGGCTTATGCCGTCCTATATCAATTCTGTTCTATGTACCTGAAATTCTTTTGCCTTAAAGCGAAAAATTTCTCGGTTTATCCTACCCGGCGTTATGAGATTATCCCGCAAAACGTGGCGTATGTAGGTCAATTATGGGGAGACATATTGGTTAGGAAAGCCTGGTTAATGCCTTAGTCGATCGTCTGTACTCCTTTATTAAAAAGAGTTGTCATTCGAAACTCGGGAATAGATGCGATGTAAATCGCCCATTCTTACGTGTTGGTTTGACCGGGAGATATTGAACCCTGGCAGGCCACCTCCCTAGAGTTTATTTTGATTAAAAGTACCCACAATTTATCCAGTCTAGCTTTCCCAACCATGTCTATGTAACCTTCCTTGTGCCATACCCATCCGCAGGGGAAGGGAAGAAACTGAAGCTAGAGGTCACTGAGTCGCTAACCTGTGCTTGTGACCTGAGTCATAAACCTGCCTCACTGAGTTTAGGATGTTACTTTTTAACCCCGCCAAACGGGAGCGAACGCTCCTGTTGGGACATGACCCCTTAAATTACGGCACTCCCGTGGAGTCTGGTGGCTGGAAAAAAGGGGAGTTCACAAAAGGGGTGCCCAAATGACTGAGAAGTTAGACAAGAACTTGTTACAATACCCCGCCGTTACTAGTTGACGAAGGGTAGGAAAAAAACACTAGTCTGCCGGACCTATCCCCCACTACTGGCGAAGGATAGCGTTTGGAAAGAATATAATCCTTAGATACAATGAAACTAGTTTCTAAGAACATCCTTGCCACCTGGCCCATAAAATTAATGTACCATTTGAACCCTTGCTTTAAGACTTATGTCCTTAATATACAACTGTACATATCCTACTTTGAACCCTTTATCCTTAATATCGTATAGTTGAAACTATGATAGATCTATAAATAAGATAAAAGGTTGAGCCTTCTCACCGGCTTTACTAAAGGGTAGGATAGAAGCCTGAGCCGTCTCGCCGGCTTGACTTTTGAATTTAAAAAATTTGAGCCGTCTCCCCGGCTTGCCTTTGCGATAAATTATAAGCCGACTCACCGGCTTGATTGAAAATGTCCCACTCGGGAGTTTTCTAGCCAAATCTTACTGCCGCTGAACTATGGTCCTGCCCTGTGGCTGTGTAAGGTGAAGCTAATCGTTACTCCTTGAGTCAAGGCAAACCAACTGTAGGGAGCTTTGTTTGAGATACTCGTTGAACCACCCTTACCTTAGACCTATCCTTGGGATCCAACCGGGTATCGATCTAGGCTGTCCGTCTGGCGGTGCCGGGCGAGTTCTTGTGTTGGGGAGGGGGGGTTATTCCGAATCACTACTAATGGCTAATTGCTGGGGAATTCTTATTGAATGAGTAAAACAGAATGAGCTGTAACCGGTCTGCGACCTTGTATATTAACTCTACGTTTGCCACTCATCTGGCATAGGAGGTAAATTTAGATTTTATCGATCAAGGCCACTAGGCACGGTCGATCTTGAGAACTCATCCATTCCGTATAAAGATCTAAGCCCACCGGGCATTTTCTAGGAAGTCCAGAGAAACTTAGCCCCATCCCTGCACATAACCCCTGTCAAACAGTGTGCAATTAACGGAACTAGAAAAACGGGTAGGAGTGGCCCAAAAGTGAAAACAAGCAAGATGGATATGAAACCCCCCCTTCCCCGCTGGGGACGGTTCCTTCCTCTGCTGTTCTGCTCCCTATGTGAAGAGATCTGGAAATACAAATTTCCAGGAATCAATGCTCATAAGGATAACCTGAGAGGTTCAACACATCCTACCTGCTCTGAAGCTTCGGAAAATAATTTTGCCACACAAAATGATATTCCGCCACATCTGAGAAACTCATGTGGAAACCCCACCCCTTTCTTAAGGTTACCACGAGTCAGACTGCTTACCTGTGACATGAGTCACTGACCCTGAACCCACCGACTTTTCTTATCCGAGAGGCTATTTGGACTAGCTGGATAGGAAAAACCATGAACTGTGCCGCTGAGCGTACGAAGTGTGAGGCGAGTACAGGGTGAGTCTATAAAATTGAGCTCCTTTCCTCCAGCCTTAGCATGACCGCCGGGAAGGAAGTAGCACTTACGCTACTATGGGTAAGCTGGTATACACCCCTCCCGCCCGGCGGGAGTTGCGGCCTCGATATACTGAAAGAGAGCCGGCGGGAAAACCAACCACGAAAAATCGTCTCAACGACAGCTACTATGGGTAATCTGGTATACCCTCCTCCCGCCCGGCGGGTGTTGCGGGCTCGATATACTGAAAGAGAGCCGGCGGGAAAACCAACCACGATAAATCATCTCAACGAAAGACCGATCAACCGCAAAAAACCCACAAAGCCAAACAGGACGTCTCCTGTCCCTCGACATATATAACAAGAGACATAAACCCGAGGGGACTAAGGGGACACAAATAAATAATTGTACATACAATAATAACATTTTACCCCTAGACCGCTAAGGAGACCCCTACTGAGGCTAGCCACGAGGCTCGTAGAATCGTCATCACGGTAGCAAACTTACCTCCGAAGATACACAGACGTAGTACAAGGAAGAGGGGCTCCCGAAAGGGGCCCACAAGCAGACTCGGATGCTAGAAGGCACCGCACCACGTGTGGCCACCCTTAGACTAGAGCGTCTGCTAAAACAAAGAATGCCACTGCCTCATAGAGACGGTCTGAAGCATTAACTCCTGCGAAGATAGTAGCCTCCTAACTAGTAAGATGAAACAACAGCTAAGGCGCAGTGATAATACAAAACACAAACATGATGTGCTGGTCCTGCAGAACTGTAGGCGCCTGAACAAAAGTACCCTATTTTAACACTCCCTGCGGGCATACCAATGGGGTAGCCTGTGCTAGCTAATCTAAACCCTGTTCAATACAACTCAGATATATACAAATGAGTAAGGACTCACTAGAAGCGAGCGAACGAAGAATGTGGCGGAGCGCAGGCGACACACATCTAAGCAGGTTGCCCGCGGGGAGTAGAAGGAAGTATGGCAGCTCAGGGAGCAGCGTCAGGGAATCCCACCCAAGAAATCCACGAGATGGAATGCTATAGTATAACAATTGTTAAGTATATTTTTCTTTTTTATAATTTACGAAGGTTTTTTCGTAGCGAGTACCCAATCATAAGACGATTCCATAAGAGAATAAGCGTTACCCTTATAATGTGTACTCCGTTCTTCCCCGCGGCGGTAGATTCAAACTGCTGACCCGCGGGCGTTTGAATGGAGGCTATTATACTAATAGGCATATCGTCAATGATGGAGGGGCCACTAATAAATACCCCTTTTTTCTACCACAGATCCTTCATAAGCTCCACAAAATTGTCTAATTATAGCTAGAATACAATACAAAAGACGTCCGATACACGAAGGGTTAAACAGTCTAGGAAGAGTTTAAAGAAAATTATTAACACTCTTCTTTTGTTCTTTGACCATGATCTTTAACCTTAAGTATTATAATATATATAAATGATTAAAATGTATGTTATTTAAGTAAAATGCAACTAACAGTAGTCAGCTTATCGAAAATTTAGTATTTTTTTTATGATGAAGGTTAACTTTTGAGCTTGGCTTGTGACCTTGACTTTTATTTAGGATTATATGTTGTGTGCTTTGATGTAACCCTAGAAAATCAAATAAGTGTATCAAATTTCATTAAAGATGATCCGTTAGTTTCAGAGGTATTAAAGGAATATTTGACCTTGACCTTTGACCTTCATCTTGACCTTCATGATGTCTGAAAATTTAACAATTTAATTTTCCCTTAAAGTACAACTGTCTCAACGAATGTTGTGAAGTTAACATGAATAGTCAAGAAATTAGCATATTGACCTTATAGTTGATGTTGGCCTGTGACCTTGACCTATCAATGTAATTATGTTTATTCTTGTATGACCTTGGTCTAGGCATTCCGAATATGCATGATATGCCTAATGAAAATCTTACATTAAATAGGAAATACTAGTACAAATCATATATCGACCTTTAACATTGACCTTCGACCTTAGAATTTCTTATCCAGGAATTAGTTAGCTTAACAGCAATGTTCATACAACTAGCATTATGAATATGGTGTTATTCGTATAAAAACTTATTGATTACAAATAGTGATCATATACTGTGACCTTGACTTTTGACCTTTGACTAAAATTAAAATACATATATTTGGATGGTCGTCGCATTGACCAACTGAATTTGGTGACAATACATTAAACAGTCTAGGAGTTTAGGGAAAATGACAAATACACTTGTTTTGACCTTGCTCTCTGACCTTAACTATTACAATATTTATGTGAAATTTGATATATATGATATTTAAGTAATAAGCCATAACACAGCCAGTTTTCCAAAATTTTAGTAATCTGTTTTAATAAATATTAAAAGTTGACCTAGACCTGTGACCTTGACCTTTATGTAAGAGTACATTTTTGTTTGCATTGTCATTGCCCATGAAAATCAAATAAACATGCCTAATTTCATTAAAACCCATCAGTTAGTTTCATATATATTAATAGAATAGTTGACCTTGACCTTTATCTTGACCTTTATATGTCTCAACATTTATTATTTTTCCTTTCACTTAAAGGTGGGGGTGCATGGGTTGAGGTAAACATGGAAACATAATCGCCAACCTGCATATAATTATCTTGTCAATTGCAATGTCGCTGAAATAATTATTAACAATGGTATAAAGGATTTTGTGGATCGTATATACCGGGCCTGTGACTCACGTCACACCAGTATCCTTTTCCTGGACTGGATGATGGACTTACACTCTTGTGACATCACAGGCCCGGTATAGACGATTCACAAAATCCGTTATACCATTGTTAATAATTATTTCAGTGCCATTGCATTTTGCAAGATAATTATGTACAGCTTGGCGATTATCATTCCATGTTTATCTCAACCCATGCGCCCCCACCTTTAAAGTGCAACTATCTCGCCAAATGTTGTGAAGTTTGCTCGAAAAGTAAAGAAAATAGCATATTGACCTTCTATTTGACCTTGACCTGTGACCTTGGCCTTTCATATGGAATTGAATAGTTTATTGTATGACATTGGCATAGGTATTCCGAATATACATGGTAAGCCTATTGAGAATCTAAGAGTTAGTATAAGAAATACTAGTAAAAAACCTATTTTGACCTTTGACCTTACCCTTTAGAATATTTATCTAAAATTTGGGCAATACGATATCAAGGTTACCAGTAACTTGTATAGTGAAAATGAAGACATTTGAATACAAATTAAAAATAAATAGTATAAGTTGACCTTTCACCTTGACCTGTGACCTGGACCATTTTGTAAGAATAAATGTATTTGTTCATTGACATTGCCCAGGAAAATCAATTAAGCATGACTAATTTTATTAAGACCCATCAGTTAGTTTCATATATATATATAGAATAGTTGACCTTGACCTTTGACCTTCGATGAAATGACGGAGCCAAGAGGACAACCACACAAGATAGCCACCGTAAGGGTATCCAGGGAGACCAGAAGAAAATTATTTAGAAATAGATTAATTTCCCATTTTCCAGAACTCGGGAAATCTGACCCCTGTACCCATGGTCTAATTCCACATACAGGTGAGTTACCCCCGAAGGGCAGGTCAAGCCCCTCCAATCAACACCTCACGCGGCCCCGCCAATCACAGAGCGGGACTCAAATAGCCAAGGCAGAAATTCACCCCGAATACCACCTCGAGTACTATAATGAAAAAGTGTTTATGCAATCTAAGCATAAAGAGCCCTGGGAGTACTTAAATCGTTGGGGCCCTCCATCCGCAAGAAGCTGCCAGACGAGAAGGAGAGTGAAATGGTGATATGAAGTGCCACAGAAGAAAACCATTACATAAACAGTGCAAATAGCCAAAACAATTAGTGAACAATAAATCATGAATTACATCATCAGGCTTGATGATATAAGAAAAAAACAAAGGTTAAAAAGACGAGAACCTCAGTGCGATGTCATTAAGCACCATAATATATTTTTCTTGTAATTATTAACTGCAACATAGCCAATTTGTATGTATTTACTATGCCCCTATTCACACGAGATCACACAACCTGACTAAGAGAAATAACCCGAATATGTATACTAACTGAAACTACAGGAAGTCAGTTCACACTCAGCAGCTTGCTCCGTCCGGATATATGTCCGAGAGTATACCTGCCTAAACGCTCCATCCGGATGTATGTCCGGGAGCCGTTTGCCTTAGAGAGAGAAGGAGCCTGCCGTCCACCTGCCCCCCTGCCCTTGGACCCCTGTCGGAGCTATACCCTGATGTCTGGCCCTACCCCCTGGACTCCTGACGAGTGGCCCCATTATGCCCAGCTGCCGTGCCAGGACATTTGTGATGCCCCGACCCTCGTACTTGGCCCTTCTCCTCCTCCACGCAAACCCTAAGTGTTTCTGTGATCTCAATTTGTGGCTATTGTTGCAGGTAAAATTATATATGCGAGTATTCCAAAAGTGTTATTGAGTTGATCTGTGCCAAGGATCTGTGCCTGTTATTTACTTAATTATCGGTCTGTGTACACGTTACATAGTCATTTATCCTCCCGTTAAAACTTGATCTGTGCAAGTGAATTCATCGCACTAGATATTGCTACCTTACCCCCTTGCAGTTTATGTCTTGACGTGTTATCGTTAATTATCATTGGCGCACCAGTTATATACATTCATCTCGATCCAGGCTCAAATACGGAATACTCTCAGATGTCACCTATATATGTTATTTATTCTCTTGTGTATACAAGTTGAAGTGTAAACGTATACCGTGAAGATATTCCCTTATTTACTACCTTTTACCTAGGACCTATGCCCAAATTTTAAGCTGTCTATCTTTCCTTACCGAAAAGTCAAGAGCCCCCCGTTGAGTTAATTTTAATTCTATTTATTCGAGCTATCTATAGTAGTTTATACCAGTGCTTGTGAATTAATCTGATCTACGTGTGTGGGTAACTAATAATTCTTTTCACACATTTATAATAACTCCATATTCAAGTTATTTATTGTTCGTGTCTCCGTATTATATTAGTGACCATTAATATTTCGATTTTACTATTTCCATAGTGATCATTTAATTACATCATCTGTTTATGTAATTCGCATACGCCATATCTTTGATCCACGTATTGCCATATAGGGATTTGCAAATACATTCAAATTTCCTTTCATGCTATTCTCATAGTATTTTAACCCAGTACAACTTAGTCGTGTACGCCCTTTTGTATTCTGAGTTCTTCCGAATTCTACTTTACTGTGATATTCCAGTCGCATTTTAATTGAGTGTATTTCCTCATTTTATAATTAATTTGCATTCATTCTAAAACTTGTTATAGTGATTCATTGATCTTAATTTGAATTTGGATTCTATACTTGTGTGTATTGAACTCTTACCCGGTGTAAATATATTTTTCGTATCCGTGTTTAGACTCTTTCACAAAAACAGCTTAGATAAGTAAATACCAACTAAAACCACCCTGTCAATAATCTCTTTAGTATATGTTTAATATTCACCAGTGTCTTATAGTTGCACTATTTCGAATTATTAATTCATACCAAAGCAGTCACTCTGACCTAGGGTCGAAAGCACTACCTTTTATTTATCTTACCTGTGTAACCCTTCCCTTAATCCCCTTGATAGGCGCTCACCGCCCCCCACGCTCATGAACGCTATTGTCAAGTCAATTCGCCCTATGCCAGAAGTCTTCGCGCTAGACGTTACACTCACATACACATTATCATTTAATTTGATTATCTATGTACATGTGTAACACCATTATTCCTGCATATTAATATTACCTATACTGTGTGTAATTGTAACGTGACTAATTATAATAAAGTTATCACTATAGACCATTCTATATTTGATACGTCACTTGAATACCTTTATTGTCTGCCCTATATGACAGAGCAATATTCTATATACATTAACCTATATAATATGAATAAACTCAAGTGTGAAGTAATATTGTGTTCTTATTGTGTGAATGCTGCCTTGGGATAAAGAATTGATGCAAGAATTATAAAGCTAGACGTGACCCTGTTGAGCATATTCCATCTCAATATATCTTAGTATAAGATTGTATGAGATCATAGTAAATCAAGTTGAAATACCAACCCGACATTTCATTCACCTTGACCTTCATGATATGTGTTTCAAAATTTATTATTTTCCTTTTCATTTAAAGTGCAACTATATCACCAAATGTTGATGTTGTGAAGTTTGCATGAAAATTAAAGAAATTAGTATATTGACCATTTATTTGACCTTGACCTGTGAACTAGACCTTTCATATAGAATTGTATAGTTTTTGGTATGACCTTGGCCTAAGTATTCCGAATATACATGGTAAGTTTAGTGAGAATCTAACAGTTAATGTAAGAAATACTAGTAACAAAAATAGTTTGACCTTTGACCTTGACTTTTGACCTTACTGGTCAGAATATTTCTCTAAAATGTTGTCAATAAGATATCGAGGTTACCAGTAACTTGTATAGTGAAAATTAAGAAATTTGAGTAAAAACTAAGACACATGTAATATTGACCTTATTTTTAACCTTGACCTTTGACCTTAACTTTTTAAGTTAAATTGAAAATTTCTTTTTGATTGACCTTTGCATTGACCAATTGAATATACATGTGAAATTTGGTGAAAATCCATTGAACGGTCTAGGAGGAGTTTCCGGACGGACGACGATGGACGACGACAGACAAGCTGACTGATGGTGCACAGTATACGGGCAGGATCTGTGTGCGCGATACCACTCTGCTTCGCAGAGTTGATTATTTTTATTTTTACACCCTACCATGGAAAGACTATGTATACACCACTCCTGCCTGGGCCTCACACAGTGGCATGGCCCAGTCGTACTGAGCTCATGACGCTGGTGGCATTGCCCCGGAGGATAGCCATTACCATTTGCTTGAGCCAGAGGGTTTCCCGGGGTTCTCCTTAAACTTCTCTGATTTTGCGGCCTATTTCATTCACCATATTGAGGGTGGTAGGGCCGAAGACTCCTGAAGTTTCGAACGCCAGAGGCTCGAACTGATGACTTCTGGCGAGGACTTGATACTCTTCTCGCTTTCTACTTTCTGCTATCCGGGCGGCTTCACCTGCTTCGTTGGCGCTTCTGGTGATGTTGGTTATTGAGAAAGTGTCAACACATGTGGCATCCCACACGAGGCACTGTCCATTCTTGTAAAGGAAAGTGGTCATCCCATCTGGCCGTTTGCCGTCATCTCTGGCAAGTTCATGTGGTTCAAGGATTGATGCACGGTTAGCACTCTGCAGGGACTGTCATGACATAATTTAGTGCCGAGTGTCTTGGCAGGCGGCTTGCGCTGTGACTACCTGACAAGGCATGGTGACCTTGAGCATCCATCAATGTACCACACTTGCAAGTGTGTGGTTGACAAACTGACACACCCACTCTGACCGCAATGGTCACCCGGAGCGCTTCAGCGTCCAAGTGAGTTCCAAGAGGTGGGGTGGGGATGGCAAGTAACCACAAGCCACTCTCCAAATAGGCGGCTGCCTGGAGGTGTGCTTTAGCAACCTGGTCCGCATTGGTTAGGAGACTTTCTTGTGTTTTCTTCGCAGAGATGGTATCCCACGCTTTCTGCTTGCTCCTGGAGGTACTGTTATGCCCTGTTTTTCTACAGGTTTAACTTGGGTAATGTGAGTTCTAAATTGACTGGGTATATAAGGCTGCATGCACAATACAAGATATGAGGAATAGAGAACACAAAGAAACACATGGTAGCAAGTTACATGATCACGTTTATTGATATACCACTGCAGAATACTTGTGTAAGACAATATAATAGAATTGAACAACACTAGCATAAGTGGATCTGGATGGAGCCTAGTCTCCCACTTCCAACGTTCAGGTATTAATCTTCTGATCACTGGCTTTGATTTCACAGGTTTATATACCGAAGACCATCAATGTTACTTATAGATTCATATTCACTGTTAGATTTATTACTGGTAGCTCTGGTGCACAAGTAGTAGTTCACAGACTAGATTAGACACACGTATTTTTAGAGCACGGGAATTCTAGTAACCTCAGGGGGGTACTGATCTAAGTTTTATATCCTTGTCTCAGAAATACATAGAACGCAAATCAGTGGGCGAACGTTAGATATCACTAGAGTTTTAATATCTGAATAAAGTAATTACGAGAGTCAAGGTCGCCTGTTAATTAAAGAGCACTGATCGCTTAGTACGTCCCAAATGGAATGGTTAAGTATGAATTACACTGGGCAAGGTCTTAGCCACTTCGTAGAAATATTAATTAGTGAATCTAAAACAGCACAGTAATATGTAGTACTGCTAAAGGGAATCTTGGGTAGTATCTGATGGGTCTGGTCCTGGTTATCTTGCGTCCATGATGTTGGGGGCTAACGACTGGTTCCGCGGCCGTCCAGGGGGGCCATATGTGTGAAGTTCTTCAATACGTGGGCAGGTCCTTCTATCCAAATCTGCCACGGAGTCTGCCGGTTCTGGGATCTCACTCCGGAACAACACAAGGGCAGAGCTAGAAATTAACTGCAGGGTAGTGACCCCTGGTTGGTGTCTAGCTTTCAACTGATTTGACTGGGGGCGGGAGTTAGATTTATAGGCTCGGTTCTGGACCCTGTAGACAGTAGGGATCTCGAGTCTTATGGACTTAATTGAGCTCTCAATAGATATGGGGACTAGGTAAGATGGTATTTACTGTTGTGGCACAGGGCGATAGGAAGCCTTTATATTTTCATATAACTGAGCCTTAGTAAGAGGTACTATTTTGGCTATACTGGACGTATTTAGGGGAGAGAGACTGGATCTACTTTGCGAGGAGGATGGGGACAGCTGTGATAGGAGCGTCTCTCTAGATTGTTCAATCTTCATTCTATGGTATAGCTGAGGTGCTAATTTAGTGATCAGAGCATGCAAGAAAGGTAAATGGTTTATTGTGAGTTAATAGAGGTTAGTAAAGGTGTTAGTCATTCATGGTTAGTTCATTGATAGGAAGAATTCCTGTGCTACCTGGCAATGACTCGAAAGTCAAAACAGGGGCCAGGTATACCTCCGCGGGGGTGGGGGTCTCCCTCCTCGGGTGGGCAAAAAGGGGGAGCTGGGCGCCCTCTCTCTGATATAGTCGTCCGGCGGCTGTGGCTAGGGGCTTGCCATATCACCAGTGTTTGTAATAACCCTCTGTGTATGAGACAGATGTGAGTGTCTTTAATACCAAAACCGAAGGTGCCTTAGCTAGCTGGTTTTACTCGGCTGGTTGTTAATTGTAGGGTTTGCTGGATATGGTGGAGACTGGGTTGCTAACTCTGCCACATTTATCTGGAAGTATGGCAATAGAAGTTAGTTACTGGCGGGGCGGCTAGCCTCGCACCGACGACCATTGGGTGCAGGGTTGTGAATGTGTTGTAAGAGAATAGATGGCATGCAAGGGGCTAGTAAAGTTCTAATGTTGTTCTGGCCTACTAAGTGAAGGTAGGCTGGATAGGAGTATATATATAAAAGGTTGGAGAGCGTTAGTAACGGACAATTCAAGGATCTTCAAGAGGTATGAGAGAGAGGCTAGGTCGGACAAGAGTCGAGAAGCGCGGGTGTCTTAATGAGAGGGGGGGGGGAGTTCAAGGGCTACAGGGAAATTTTGCCCTGTAGCCCTTGAACTCCCCCCCCCCCCTCTCATTAAGACACCCGCGCTTCTCGACTCTTGTCCGACCTAGCCTCTCTCTCATACCTCTTGAAGATCCTTGAATTGTCCGTTACTAACGCTCTCCAACCTTTTATATATATACTCCTATCCAGCCTACCTTCACTTAGTAGGCCAGAACAACATTAGAACTTTACTAGCCCCTTGCATGCCATCTATTCTCTTACAACACATTCACAACCCTGCACCCAATGGTCGTCGGTGCGAGGCTAGCCGCCCCGCCAGTAACTAACTTCTATTGCCATACTTCCAGATAAATGTGGCAGAGTTAGCAACCCAGTCTCCACCATATCCAGCAAACCCTACAATTAACAACCAGCCGAGTAAAACCAGCTAGCTAAGGCACCTTCGGTTTTGGTATTAAAGACACTCACATCTGTCTCATACACAGAGGGTTATTACAAACACTGGTGATATGGCAAGCCCCTAGCCACAGCCGCCGGACGACTATATCAGAGAGAGGGCGCCCAGCTCCCCCTTTTTGCCCACCTGAGGAGGGAGACCCCCACCCCCGCGGAGGTATACCTGGCCCCTGTTTTGACTTTCGAGTCATTGCCAGGTAGCACAGGAATTCTTCCTATCAATGAACTAACCATGAATGACTAACACCTTTACTAACCTCTATTAACTCACAATAAACCATTTACCTTTCTTGCATGCTCTGATCACTAAATTAGCACCTCAGCTATACCATAGAATGAAGATTGAACAATCTAGAGAGACGCTCCTATCACAGCTGTCCCCATCCTCCTCGCAAAGTAGATCCAGTCTCTCTCCCCTAAATACGTCCAGTATAGCCAAAATAGTACCTCTTACTAAGGCTCAGTTATATGAAAATATAAAGGCTTCCTATCGCCCTGTGCCACAACAGTAAATACCATCTTACCTAGTCCCCATATCTATTGAGAGCTCAATTAAGTCCATAAGACTCGAGATCCCTACTGTCTACAGGGTCCAGAACCGAGCCTATAAATCTAACTCCCGCCCCCAGTCAAATCAGTTGAAAGCTAGACACCAACCAGGGGTCACTACCCTGCAGTTAATTTCTAGCTCTGCCCTTGTGTTGTTCCGGAGTGAGATCCCAGAACCGGCAGACTCCGTGGCAGATTTGGATAGAAGGACCTGCCCACGTATTGAAGAACTTCACACATATGGCCCCCCTGGACGGCCGCGGAACCAGTCGTTAGCCCCCAACATCTTGGACGCAAGATAACCAGGACCAGACCCATCAGATACTACCCAAGATTCCCTTTAGCAGTACTACATATTACTGTGCTGTTTTAGATTCACTAATTAATATTTCTACGAAGTGGCTAAGACCTTGCCCAGTGTAATTCATACTTAACCATTTCATTTGGGACGTACTAAGCGATCAGTGCTCTTTAATTAACAGGCGACCTTGACTCTCGTAATTACTTTATTCAGATATTAAAACTCTAGTGATATCTAACGTTCGCCCACTGATTTGCGTTCTATGTATTTCTGAGACAAGGATATAAAACTTAGATCAGTACCCCCCTGAGGTTACTAGAATTCCCGTGCTCTAAAAATACGTGTGTCTAATCTAGTCTGTGAACTACTACTTGTGCACCAGAGCTACCAGTAATAAATCTAACAGTGAATATGAATCTATAAGTAACATTGATGGTCTTCGGTATATAAACCTGTGAAATCAAAGCCAGTGATCAGAAGATTAATACCTGAACGTTGGAAGTGGGAGACTAGGCTCCATCCAGATCCACTTATGCTAGTGTTGTTCAATTCTATTATATTGTCTTACACAAGTATTCTGCAGTGGTATATCAATAAACGTGATCATGTAACTTGCTACCATGTGTTTCTTTGTGTTCTCTATTCCTCATATCTTGTATTGTGCATGCAGCCTTATATACCCAGTCAATTTAGAACTCACATTACCCAAGTTAAACCTGTAGAAAAACAGGGCATAACATTGGCGGCAGCGGTGGTTCTTGATTCGGATAAAAGGTTGCATTACACTGCAAGTTTGGAACAGTAGAAGCATGGCAACATCGCGAAATCTTCAGCCATTCGCACACATTCCCAAGTATGATATAAACACGTATGATATCACCAGTTACTTAGACATAATAAAGCCAGTGTACGATGTGGTACTTCATAATGACCGCGAAAAAATCGCCTGGGCAATTTTGCATATGTTGCAGTTGGGAGAAGCCGTTTCCCAACTTGTTGATAAGCCTACCTTTAAAGAATTTCTTCACCAAATGGTGACACAGAATACGCCAGAGAGTACTTGGAACCAGTTTCGATCCTTCGTGATCCGGACCTTAGATCCACTTTTGGGTTCCCCCGTCGCCCCCAAAATAATAAAAGTCGACGAGATCAAGTATGAAGGGGATATAAATGTGACCCTCATACAACTCTACAGATACGTGAGGACCACGTATAGCTATGAAGATTACGACCAACAAAATGAACTCTTATTCACCGCTTTGTTAAACATCCTCCCACCCCACATCACCGCCCATCTCGACCCGTATGGCTTATTCGAAGAACATATGCTCTCCATCAGAGAAGAATGCCTACGCAGTTCGATGAATCCCCTATCCAACCCTTCAGCCCCTATCCAAGACTCCGTGCACCCTTCCAAAATGACTTCCGGTGAAAGTCCAACCCCAGTGCAGTCTTCCTTGCCTCTATCCTCTCTGACCATCCCTAACTCTTCCCCCACCAACCCTCCGCAGCCCCCCCAACAAGCCCCGTATTCTAGCTATGCCTACCTATGTAGGCCTACCACAACATATTTTCCCCATGACCCCAGAAATGTTCAGCTATCCCCCCACCAACAAATTTCCCTTGTGACAGTTTTCCGTCGGTAGCTTGTGACAGTTTTCAGTCAGTAGCTCCCTTCCACCCCCACACAATTCACAGCCCTAGAAAACTTCGAAACCCCACACTTGACTCGCCCTCTCATGTCAAACAAACTCACCAGTCCCAGATAACCTCTAACCAGACCGAGACTGCCACCAAGAAAATTTCCCAAACTCGTCCTGTTAACAACCCCAACACAGTACATCACTCCTCCCTCAATAACCCATGTCCTATGCCTAACTCTGCCCCCACTAATCCTCCCCAGCCCCACATAACCTTTAACCAGACCGAGACTAACACCAAGCAAATTCCCCAAATTCGTCCTATTAACAACCCCAAATCAATACATCAGTCCTCTACCAAGAACCCCTGTTCTACACCTAACTCTTCCCCCACCAACCCGCCGCAGTCCCCCCAATAAATCCCGTTTCCTATCTCGCTCACCTCTCACCACCCAGACCCTCCCACACGCGCCGTTAATCCTCCCCTCACGCGTGACGACCTAGGGACCCAACCATGTTCCCCCCCTTCCCCCAGAAATGCTCAGCTATTTCCCCACCAACAAAATTTCCCGTGTGACAGTTTTCCGTCAGTAGCTCCCTTCCACCCCCCCCACAATTCACACACCTAATAAACTTCAAAACCCCACACTTGACTCACCCCCTCATGACAGACAAACCCACCAATCCCATATAACCTCTAAACAAACCGTCACTGCCACCGACACACCCCACCACTCTGATCCTCCCACACGCGCCGTTAATCCCCCCCTCACGCGTGACTCCCACCAAAGTGATTTCCCCCCCCTCATGCGTACCGAACACCTGCTCACCAGTCGGTCCCCCACCATCATGAGCCCAGCTAAACTTTCAACCTCCACCAATTCCCACCAACAAAATCTCCCTTGTGACAGTTTTCCGTCAGTAGCTCCCTTCCACCCCCCCACAATTCACACCCAGCATTTCATTGGTGGCAGCTAGGGAACGTGACCAGGTAGCTACGTGGAGCACCCGTCACGCGAACCCTATACCAACAATATTGAGATTGCTGAGGTAATACAGCTACGATACCTTACGACCTTAAAATAGGCTAGGGACTAGCCCAGTTAAAGAAGGATGTAATGTAATGCCCTCGAAAATGTCCCGCACCCACAATAATACTAACCCGAGTTGACGTCAGGTATAGCGTAAAATAGTCGGAGATGGTAAGTCCAATAAACTCATCACGTGATAACACCACGAGACTATCACCTGGTTCTTAAAAATCGGACTAAGGTTGCTATACTTTTAGTACGTCCGTGGTAGTACAGTGGGTTAGCGCGCGGGCCTGGTGGTGATGGTTGGGTCACTAACCAGGGTTCGAACCCCACCCAAGGCATCTCAAAACCTGTGGGTTTTTAGGGGGGTTAAATTCCCTTCAGAGGTTCGTACCCCGCGCCAGGTACCAGGAAAAGTTGATCCTAAAGGTAGCCTGGGGATATTTCAGGAGACCATGAATTCCCTTCACACCCAGCATTTCAGGTACCCTGAGGCTCCTCCTCTGTTCCTGTATTTTCCTTCCAGGTGTTCATCGCTTCTTCTACGTCCTCATCAAGTGTCATTCCGGGTTGAGAAAAAAGGATGGACACTATAAAGTCGTTGGTTGCGATAAGGGAATAGATAAAGGCAGGGGAGGCAATATCCGTGGCTCTCCGTATCCCCAAGCCCCCGAGGCGGACAGGGAGAGTGGCTTGTGCCCTGGTCCAATCTTGAAATTCCACATTGGTGATGCTGGTCACTGCTTCTTGGATTATGTTGTCTAATTCATGGAGGCCGCCAGTGTTCGTGTAAGTCATCGATGTACGCAAAAGTTATTGGAGCTTTGGGATGGAGAAGTAGTTCTTGAGAAGGGCCAGAGCTGAGTGGGCATCGATGAGTATCAAGCGGCTCACAAGACGTTGAAGTTCCTCCTTTTTACCTTGAAGTGTTGGTGGGATTGCTGCCGGAGTAAGTGGGGAACCTAAGAGGGTTTGTTGGTGCTCCTGAAGGATCCTTACGCCTGGCAATGCGTCTCGGAATTGTGCCTGAGAGTGTTCTCTTTCTTCAAGTACGTGGTTGAGGACAAGTTCACATTTGGTGTAATTTATCTCTAGCCCAGCCTGGCCGAGGTCAGCTATGATGTTGTTTAGATCGGTTAGGACATTCTCTACAGACCCACCCAAGGCAGGATCGTCCAGGTACCAAACATTCAATTCTGACCTAGCTTTGTTAGCTGCAGCATCCACCCCTAGTGAGAAAAGAGAAGGACCAACTGGATCTCCCTGCTGTAACCCGGTCGCTGATGGGATTGCCGTCTCGCTGAAAATCAGAATTGAAGGTTTGGAATAAGCCAGGGAGTACAGAGTGGGGATGTGCTCTTGAGCTGCATGGAGGAAGACATCCCTGTGAATGCTGTTAAATGCGTTCCGCATGTCTATCTTTAGAAGTACTCGTTTATCCCGGGCTTGGCTGAGGTAGGTACGGGTTGCATGTATAGCAGCTTCACAACCCCCTGGAGTTCCAAAACCTAGTTGAATTGATCTTAAGTCTTGACCTAGGCCATTCGAAAGTGGTTTCAAACCCACCTTTGGGGCAAGGCGGCGAAAGGTGTTTCCTACTGCTATTTTGGCGCACACCGCCATCTTTTTTTACCAGTGCACAGAGTGATGCCCCGAAAAATAGGGGTGTGGCACAGTCGGGTACTTCCCCTCTTAAAACCATGTTGATAAATTTGGTGAGGGCTTCCAAAAGTGCCTCCCCAGCTGCTCCTGATCCCTGACCCAAGAGGCCTTTCCAAGTGAGGTGGGCAGGTCGGATACCATTTGGGCCCGCGGCTGAACCTGCTGGGAATGAAGTCACTGCTGCAACCACCTGCTCCTTCGTGACAACTAATGGTTGGGGCATCTGGTCATTTGGGGCTGGGGGGGAGGCTTAGATCCCCAGGTGGAGGTGGGTGTTTTCCTCGTAGGGCTTCGACAACTTCGGTGCCATGGCCAGCAAAATCTTTTTAAGAGGACAACAGTCTGACGGCCCCTTTGATGTCACTATCAGCCAGCTTTGCTGCGACCCTCTTTTGTAGCTATTCAGCCTCTTCCTCTTCCTTGTCCTGTTACTTCTGGGTTGCTGTTTGCTGTTTGCTGTTGCTCGGTTGCTGTTTAGGGGGGTCTAACAGCCTGTTTGCATCCATATACTGTGCTACTTGACGTTTCACTCTGGTGTCTAGTGAAACCTGAAGATGGTCTTGTATGTTGGTTCTGGGTGGCTCCATAAGAGAAACCAAGGAGCCATGGTCCAGCAGATACTAAGTGTTTTGTCTGTGAAGAAATCAGAGCGAGAAAGGTGTTGCAAAATGTTCCGGCTGTTCTAGACCCGTTCATTTAAGTTGTGTCAAGTTGACCAAGAAGACTTCAGGGGAACAACCGAACTGGAAATGTCAGTTATGCCCAGGGCCCACTGCAGGGCCAACCAGGGCAACGCCAGACGCCGACTTGACCCAACTTGTGACCAAATGGCAAGCGCGGATCCGGGTCCTTGCCCGGGTACCAAAATGAACCAGAATCCAAGTGCCGGAGGCCCTTACAACCCTCATAAAGCAGGCCGTAGAGCACAAGACACCCCTCGCATGGGCACGGCTCCTTGGTTTCTCTTATGGGGCCCTCCGAAATATAGGTTTGAGTCCCGGAGGGAAGAAGGAAATCCTAATATTTAGTAGTGGCCCCGAAATCATTGACGATATGCCTATTAGGTAATAGCTCTCTTTCGAACACCCGCGGTCAGCCTGTTTGAAACACCCGCCACAGGGGAAAGAGTGCCAACATCATAAGTACAACACTCATTCTCTTATGGAATCGTCTTTATGATTGGGTACATACTACAAAAAAACTTTGTAAAAAAGAAAAAAGAAAAATTAACTTAAGAATTGTTATTATAAAGCTTTCCAACTTCGTGGATGTCTTTCTGTGGATTCTATCCGAGACGCTGAACCAGGCAACGCCATTCCTCGATCCTTCCTTCCCCTGTGGCCGTCCCGAGAAGGTGTGCCTAACCTGTCCTCCGCTTCATTCGACATTCGTTCACCTCTAGTGAGTCTTTTGCTCATTTGTATTTATCTGAGATGTTATAGAATAGGTTTAGATTGGCCAGGACGGTCGGCCCCATTGGTACGTCCACAGGAAGTGTTAACACCTTAACCCTTAATTAGAGGCTCACCACATAAGTCGAGTTAAATAAAGCTGGACTATGTGGCGGCGCTCGACATAGGTCGAGTGGCAATTTCAGCACGTAATGTTGCTGAGAGAGAGAGACAAGTGGTGGCAGGAGACTAGCGAGCGTATGACTGCTCCAGACCACCACGGCGAACCTACTGACATGAATCTCAGCTCCCTCCTCCCTCTCTCACTCACTACATACTGAATTATATGGGGAAAGTACCGAATTACATGCTTTTTGCACTCGCGTTGCATGGTTATTGCAAGAAAACTAGCCATCATAAAAGGATCGTTATGGTGTCATTCGAAAGCTCTGTTTATGCCCTTTCAGGGATAGGAACTTGTTTTACGTTCTGGGTCTTATTTAGGCATGAAAATGATCACGTAAACAGCCCTATTTTGGCTAAAAACACCCCGCTGGGCGGTACATATAAATAAACCGCATAGGCCGCTCGTAAGGTGTTAAGAGCGGCCTATGCGGTCCCGGTCCAGATCGCCGCTCAAGCGGTCCTACAAGTCGTCCACAGAGACGTCCAGGTCGCTCAAGAGGCGGAAGACAGACGCGGCGGCGTCTAGTGACAGACAGTCAGAGGGGAAGGGTCATAAGCATTCCCGCAAGGAGGCGATGTGCTCGCGGCCTCGGCAATCGCCAGGGTCGCGTCCATTGCCCTCCGCCCCTACCTCTACCATGCCTAACGTCCAATCTGGCAGTTCCGAGGTAGGGACAGAGGGAGCTGAGTCAACTCCCAGGGACGGGGCTAGTGATAGATATGTGGACCATAATGTGAACTTTGCTATCCCTAAATTAGATACTACACGTAGCCGGGCTTCTATAGTGTCTCAAAGAGTTTTTGCTGAACAATACGGGGATTACACAGTGAGAGAGCCACATGGCTATGTTACGGGTTTACAGTTAAGTCAGAGTTCTCAATTTATCCCTGATTCACAACCTAATGTTGAGCAAGGCCGCAGTGTGTGGAGACACCCTGAGACCGTGCGAACACAGCCCTTACAACAATACCCGGCGGAGAATAGAAGTAGTGATAATGTTGACAATATTCCCTCTTCCGTCCCTGACCTAGTATGGCCAGGTAGTGAACAGTTTACATTTGAATCCCGGCAACAACCGAAAGAGATGGAGGTTACAGGGCAAGAGCCGGAAGACGTAGAACAGTTGTCTTCAGCTCAGCCTGAGCCAGTTGAGGAAGGATCAGAGGTAGGGTCTGATTCATCCAAGGGGTCACAAAAATATTTCACCAGGGAGGATCTAGATTACATTCTCCATAATATGATGCAACAATATAATCTTCCACCTACGTCACATGAAACTCCCACAGCTATACCGGGAGCTCCTCCGATTGGGTCTGTTGTGTGGCAATTAGTGCCAACTAGAGTCGTTGTTCCATCTAATTTGCCACCCTCCCTACCTAACGTAACTCAACCTACTACTTCTACTAGTAGTGTGCAAAGTCCGGCTTTAACCACCACTAACGTGTGTGTAATTACGGACATTAATCCCCCTCCTTTAGAGAAGGTACCGATAAAGAAAAGCCCTATGCCTCTGCTTTACGGACCAGATTGTTCATGGGTGACTATCATGGCATCAAATCCAACCATAGCACAAACGACAATCGCGGGGGAGCTCCCAGTCCCTAGTGACTGGGTAATCCTGAAGAATAAGAGTAGAACATTAAGGGCAAAAGACACACAGGGTCAAATCTTGGATGTTGCTGTCAAAGCCATCCCCAATGTTTATTCCTATGAGTATTTCGTGTATTCCCCCACACCGGCTATTCCTCCTGCCTCTTCTGCACGACTATTTGCGGATCGGTCCAAGACTGACGGCATGAACGACATCAAAGTCTTAGCCACGCTCTAGCCGGAACTGGATACACTTCCGGTGAGTGACCAGTCCGGCAATCCGGTCCTGCAGGTGGGACAGGTAGGTTCAGGCCCTTGGGTGGACTGGGAGATTAAGGCGCAACAGTTTGCGGCTACAATAACTTCAAAATCCTCCCACCAAATCCCTCAGGAGAATCATAGTTGGTTCTCATTGCCCATCACAAAAGCCGGAGGAGTTCCCCCTGCTATTTTTTATTTTCTTGCCGACCCTAAATTAGCTTTATGGGACTTACAGGAGCCCTTTTCAACGCCTCCTCCGGCACATCTGGATAGAGATTTTAAGTTGAGACATAAAACATTCAGGCTCTTCTCCCAGTTCTTACTCAGTCGCCAAATAGCCCAGTCACTCACTAGAACAATTGATGCTATAAACGACACAGATGTTAGGAAAGCCACGGATCTATCCCGCCGGCTTCTACTACAGAACTCAATACAATTTCTGGGCGATGTCAGGATAGCCTTGTTGGAGGCTGTCCGCGCACGTCAAGACTTAAGAGTCTACATGGTGAAGAAATTACCGGAAGACATTGGTCGCCGGGTAATCCTTTCACCAGTGTTGACGCCCTCTTTACTTTGCCCCAACACTTGGAAAACAGTCTTCAATATGGTAGATACTGTCAAGCAGGGTGCTTCCCAGGCTAGGAAAGATAATTTTAAGAAACCTTATTCTAAGCCCAAGAGCAGTGCTAAACCCCAACCTAGTGGGTCTAAGCCCTTTCAGAGCCATAAATCCCCTCCAGCACAAGGAAGCACCCCACCCAAGTATCAGCAGGGAAAACAATCAGGTAAATGGCACAAGCATCAACCAAAACATAAATCAGGTCAGGGATCGATATCTGCCAAAACTAGTCAGCTGTCTAACCCTACCCCACCACCATAAAAAAAACTAGTCATATCACAAACTCTCTCACTCCCGGGGCCTGTCGTGGGCGAGTTGGATACGAGGGTAGTTACGCCGGACAAGCCCAGTCAACGAACTGGGTCATTCCGGGCGTGTCACCGGGCTTGGCCCCGGCGGACTTGGGCACGGACAGTGGTACGCAAGGTAGTACGCAAAGTGGTAGCTCCGGCGACCTCGTTTACGTCAACCACTAGAAATAAATCATGTGTCTTTAGAGGTGGAGTCACTAGTCCAGGAAATGATCACCAAGCATATCATTGTCCCGGTCAATCCAACTTGCTCAATTTACACGTCCAGACTTTTTCTCGTACCAAAGAGGGACAGTATTCAGATGAGACCGGTCGTAGACCTATCTTGTTTGAATCGACACATTCACAACACATCGTTCAGGATGCTCAGTAGCTCACTGTAAATCATATCAGGCTAACTCTTCCGCCGCAAGGTTGGATGTGCTCGTTAGACCTGACAGAGGCCTATTGGCACGTCCCGGTAAACAAAAGGTTCCAAAAATTCCTCGCTTTGAGGATAGAGCATCAGACTTATGTCTTTCAGAGAATGCCATTCGGATTGAACCATACATCGAGAATATTCACAAAATTAGTCCGGCAAGCCCTCATGCCAATATTGAATCAAGGAATCAAGGTGTTGTAGTACTTAGACGACTGGCTAGTGGTGGCAGAATCAGAGAGTCAATGCAAAATTCATGTCACTCAAATTATAAACCATGTTCAATCTCTAGGGTTCAAGGTCAACTTGACAAAGTCGAACCTTGTTCCCACACAGGTAATTCAGTGGATAGGGCTGGTCTGGGACACAACATATCTTACTCTCAGTCAGAGTGTGGACAACCGCAACAGATTTCGAAAGAATTTTGTTTTGTTTCTCAACAGTCTGACTACCACGAGAAGGACATGGGAATCCCTGGTTGGCTCTCTCAACTGGATTCAATTAACTGTGAAGTTGGACCGGTTGAAAGTAAAGAGATTAATCCTGGAAGGAAACAAACATTTCCCACTGTTGCCGGCGAGAAAGTTATGGCGAATTCCGAAATTAATTCACAACTTATTATCAGTCTGGGCGAGGAGAGAAACATTGCACTCAATAATGACGTGGACATCTCCCCCACCTACGGTATGGATAGACACGGATGCTTCAGGGACAATAGGCTGGGGTTATCAGTCGAACCTAGGCCATCAGGGTCAAGGTCTTTGGTCCCAATCCGAGAATTTTCATATCAATGCGAAAGAACTATTAGTCCCTTTATTTTTCATTCAGGCTCACGGCTCCACCTTGCGGGGGAAATCAGTAGCTTTTCGAATGGACAATTTGAATGGGGTGTCCTTCATTCAAAAGCAAGGGTCAACGAGGTCTCAGAAGTTGCTAGAGTTGTCAGAGGAGATCTTTGTTCTGGCCGAAGAGCTGAACATTCATCTCCATGCATCATACCTCCCAGGCATAGCGAACGTCTGGGCAGACGCCCTTTCAAGAAGACAGAGCACCAAAGTAGAATGGGCTCTCAAGCAAAACATCTTCAACCAGATGATTGCAGAGCCATACCGTCCACAAGTGGAAATATTCGCGTGCAAGGAAAACCACAGGCTTCCTTTCTACATAACCCGCAGGGATGTATCTGCGGCGGGGGGTCCAGACGCATCGATGGCGGACTGGAACAGGTGGAGTTCCATCTATCTGTTTCCGCCTCCAGATGCTTGACTCATGTGTCAGGTAGTTCACAAACTATGAGGTTACCGGGGCTTAGTATCGATGATCGCGCCTCTATGGCCGGCTCAGTTGTGGAACCACCAGTTGAAAATGTGGTGTGAGACCCCGGTGTCACTCCCGATCTCATACTTCCACTTGGAGACAATTGGCAACCTAAAGACCTCGCTGACTTTTGCCTCTTGGACATTCAGAATGCCAAATGGTTAACCCCGTATGGAGAGACCATCACTAATAAATTTCTCAATCAGTATACTCTTTCTACCAGGCGTCAATAACAATCGCATTGGAAGTCTTTCACGACCTGGATAATAGAAATGGCGCAAACTGACGCATCAGTAGCTTTGATCTTCATGTATTTGGATTACTTATTTGAACAAAACGCCTTTCTGTAATTACACTGAAAAATCATTTGTCAGCTATCAGAACTCCCTTTTATGACTTAACAGGGCTATCTATACCGCAGGCAGAGGAGAAAGGGTTCATGAGGGCATGCTTCAAGCTTCGCCCACCACCCAGTCAGCTCATGCCTACCTGGTCACTTGACAAAGCATTGTCTTTGCTTCATTCGCGCAAGTATAATCATGCGCCGGATTTCAACTCACTGTTAAAGAAGGCCGTGTTCCTTATGGCTTTGGCCACAGGTAACAGGGTGTCTGAGCTGGCGGCAATGAGCAACGAACCTAATTGCCTCAGGTTTGGGAGACGCAATATTAATGTACAAATTGCTCCTTCCTCCACTTTTGTCGCAAAAAATTAACATTCCGATCATGTTTTTTCTGAATTTACTGTCCCGGCACTTAAACACGGAGACACACACCATATTTTATGCCAAGTAAAATCTCTGATAAAGTTTTTGAGAGTGTCACAACCTAAGCAACAGGGAGCTTTGTGGGTTAATAGTGCAGGTAAGCGCGTCACAAGAAGAAAATTGGCCTCATTGATTGTAGATGTAATCCGAGAAAGTAATCCCGGCGTAGTGGGAAGGGCCCACAACATCAGAAAGTGGGCAGTTTCATTAAGATTCTTCCATTATTATTCCATAGATGATATTGCAGATACACAATTGTGGTCATTCAATCATACTTTTCTGACGCGCTAGTGTGCTACCTATCTATGGCCTTAGATAAATCAAAACTTACCTGTGTGGCATTATGGCAGCGGGTCTAATTGGTCTTGTGTGCTACTAGTTCTAAGAATTATCTTATATGTAAAAAGAAGGGGGGGGGGGTAATGAGAGCCAAGACCCTCAGACCCTCCGCCGGAGAATGTGATAAGTATTACGAGCTGTAATACTTGATATGCCGGACTGGTTATACAGTCCAAAAAAACAAATAATAATAATATATATCATTAATAGTTACACTATGAGATATTATAGAAGATAAGTTGTACAAAATATACAGTATGTACAAATTAATCTTAAGGACCAAATATATATAATCAAATTATTTGTTTGTTCCTAGAGAACTTTGACGCCGAGGAAGGGTCAAAGACTTCTTATGTTTTTGGACAAGAATACAACATTCTTGGAAAATATATTTTATTGAATCTCAATGTGATATTAATTTACTGATGTACCTGTAAGGTTCTTTAAAAGCAGAGTTCTTTGAAGCACGCAATCTGCTTTCTTTCCATTTTTTACAAAAAATATTGTTTGTATGCAATAAATTTAAGATTGTTATATGGTTCTTTTTCTCTACCTATGGTAATTTGTTAGTGGGTTAGATATTGTCACGAATGTCCCCCTCCAGTCTTGAGATATCAGGCATATCGTCAATGATGGAGGGGCCACTAATATATTATAGGTTTGAGTCCCGGAGGGAAGAAGGAAAACCTAATATTTAGTAGTGGCTCCGAAATAATTGACGATGTAGGCCTTCCCTTCCATCCCCTTCCCATTCGTTGATGTCTTGAGTTTAATCTTGATATATCATTGAAGGAGGGGTGGCGTTGCCTGGTTCAGCGTCTCGGATAGAATCCACAGAAAGACATCCACGAAGTTGGAAAGCTTTATTATAACAATTCTTAAGTTTATTTTTATTTTTTATTTTTTACAAAGTTTTTTCGTAGTGAATACCCAATCATAAAGACGATTCCATAAGAGAATGAGCGTTGCACTTATGATGTTGGCACTCTTTCCCCTGTGGCGGGTGTTTCAAACAGGCTGACCGCGGGTGTTCGGAAGAGAGCTATTACTTAATATAGGCATATCGTCAATGATTTCGGGGCCACTACTAAATATTAGGTTTTCCTTCTTCCCTCCGGGACTCAAACCTATATTTTGGAGGGCCCCATAAGAGAAACCAAGGAGCCGTGCCCATGCGAAGGGTGTCTTGTGCTCTAGGGTCTTCTTTATGAGGGTTGTAAGGGCCTCCGCCACTTGGAGTCTGGCTCATTTCGGTACCTGGGCAAGGACCCGGATCCGCGCTTGCCATTTGGTCACAAGTTGGGTCAAGTCGGCGTCCGGCGTTACCCTGGTTGGCCCTGCAGTGGGCCCTGGGCATAACTGACATTTCCAGTTCGGTTGTTCCCCTGAAGTCTTCTTGGTCAACTTAACACAACTTAAATGAACGGGTCTAGAACAGCCGGAACATTTTGCAACACCTTTCTCGCTCTGATTTCTTCACAGACAAAACACTTGGTATCTGGTGGACCATAATCCTCCAAGATTATCCGTTCCTCTGCACCTACCTAGCCGACCTCCTGATCTGCCTGGTTTTCCAGTGGAGCTTCCACCTCTGCCATGTCTCCCTTGTTTCAGAGACCCCGGGAAATCTCTCCTGGCATATATCAAGATTATTGCTGTTGTTATTAATGTAAAATTTATTGTATGCTTAAAATTCCCATATCTTAATCCAACTTGCTGGTGGGCTCATAGCCTCATACACGCAATTGGCCTGCTTCTCCCAAAGCTAAGTGGTTACATGTATAAATCCTCGGCATTGGGCACCGGTACAAGTAAAATATCCTACTAATTAAAGGGAAACACGCCAATTGTATCCTATGATTAAATTGGTGACTCCACCTTAACCCCTCCAGTTCCAGCGACGGCTATAGCCGTCAGTAGATAAGTCACTCCACAGTCCCAGCGACGGCTATAGCCGTCAGTAATGTACTTTCCTTGTAACTGCCTGTACAAGGCTGTGTCTGGTACCACCACCTGTTAAGCACTGCTCTCGTTTTGGCAACACTTCTCAGCTTATATTAAACCCACTGAAGGGTAGGAGAGCCAGTCTTCTCTCATCTCTTGAGGTGGAAAGGTGTTCTTTCTTGCCATTTTGGCCACAGTGCTTGGGACTACAGGGGACTTTTATTACTGTATCCTACGGTAGAGTACGGGTTAATGCTTGAGTATAAATAAATGCTTGGGATATTTATAATGCCGTCAACATTAAGATAGGGAGAGAGACAGAGAGCGAGAGCCAGGATCTGAGTGAGTAACCGAATCCAGGACAGCAATTATGGCAAATTATTCAAATTGTACAAAATGCTGAGAGAGAGAGAGAGCGGGGGCGGGGGAGAGAGAGAGTGAAAGCGAGAGGGAGAGGCTGCTGGCCTAGTTAGGTATTGAAAAATGTTGGAGGAAAAAAAAATATATATAATAATAGAGAGCGATCTGTGATGGTTACGTACGATAATTGAAAGTTGTTCAGGATACAAAGTAGCAATCCACTGGGTTTTGGCTCTTTAAGCACTAAATAACATTAACATAATAGACAACATATATACTGTTAGGTCTCTCAATTCTTAGAGTTCATCATAGGACATGTATCAGTTATAAAAACGCAATTTGGGAGTCTTGACACACAAAACGCAATAGATCACAAAAGCACTTCCAGAACGTAATTAGCATGAGTTTATAAGTAGGCCTAATACAATCGATCACTTGGACAGCACTTTTATCATAGTTTGCACAGCAAAAGAAAAGTGTCACTGAGGTTGAGTTTACGTGTCGGTTCAGTGGGTGTGTATGGCTGAAAGATAAAAATATTACCATAGACAATCTCTAATGAGTTTATCTATAAATATTTCACTTACACAACGACAGAATGTGTGTATTGTATCCTCATCTATAGAGGTCTGACAAATGAGACGGAGGTCTGTTGTACAGCCTTCAACTACCAAATTCTTCGTTTTTGAAATCGTGGCCCAACATCTACTGGTCTGCATCTGGCTCATCCCTGCAGTGGCTCAACGGCAGGTTCAGTAGTGGTCCTCCATTGATGTCTTCCGGCGGTCTCGACACACTGTTCTGAGCTTAAATTCTCAAAGTTTTATGACGGAGCAATCTTAAGGAAAAATGCACTGACCAGTGTACAGGCAGCCTTCCTTAATACCGCTCCAGGTTCCAAACCCGGAACTACCCGCAAAGGTAGAACAGTTTGTGGTCTGCGCCTGGTAAAGGGTGTTGACGCCCTTCAGGTACCAGTTCCACAGGTTGAACCAAGCTCACCTAATTGTTACATCCAAATGATGGGTCTCGTTCCCACCACTTGACTTACATAACCAGTGTGCAGCTCCTTGTTATAGCAGGAATGCCTGTATAACAGAGAGGGTTGGTAATCTCTAACACAGGTTAGGTATTACCTGGACTCCTTGCTATCCAGAAATAGGTCAGGTGAGCCAGAGAACTTGCTAGGTGGCACGAATAAGTGTACTGGCAGCCTAGCAATTCCCTGTTCGAGTCTAGGTGTGGCATGGACCAGTGTACTGGCAACAAGCACTTAAAAACAACAGGCTACAGCAACAATTAGGCAAGGGATTCGTCTAACACTAATATTGCTCTCAACATTAATGATCAGGTTTGCCACGATAAACCACACATTTCAACCTACTTCAACTCCTTCTTCACCTCCATAGCAAACACACTTGCACAGAACCTACCGCAACCTCTCAATAAATACACGACAACAACGGCCACCTTTCGAAATTTCTACAGGGATAAAGGCATACACCCGAACACATTTGGATTGCAAAATGTTACACTAAAATACACATTTGACGAGCTCTCTAACCTAAATGTACATAAAAGCACAGGACCAGACAAAATTCCTGCCAAATTTCTGTGAGATGGAGCCATTGGTATAGCAGGTCCCCTAACCCACATCATCAACCTGTCAATTAACACCAACACTGTACCTGCTGAACTGAAGGAAGCCATTGTAACCCCTCTATTCAAGAAAGGAAATAAACTAGATGTTGGCAACTACAGACCAGTTAGCATATTATGTATTGTATCTAAAATCCTTGAAAGAGCTGTATACACCCAAATTGAACACTACCTCAAAGAAAATGATCTATTCTATAAGTTTCAATCAGGTTTCAGATGCATGTACTCGACAGACTCCTGTCTCATCCACTTAACAGATCACATTCGTAAAGAAATTTCTAAAGGTAACTACACCGGTATGGTTCTTCTTGATCTACAAAAAGCATTTGATACAGTAGACCATGATAGCCTCTGTAATAAACTACAAGCAATGGGCATTGGGTCAGTGAACTGGTTTAAATCTTATCTTAGTGGTAGGACACAAAGAGTCAAAATTGATGATAATATATCTGATCCTATGCCAATTAACTGTGGGGTCCCGCAGGGAAGCATCCTTGGTCCCTTACTCTTTCTCTGTTATGTAAACGACATGGAACTGAGCGTCCGTGCAAATTATTACTGTATGCTGACGACAGCGTGCTTCTGGTTTCAGGAAAAGACCCAATAAGTATTGCCGCTTCACGTTCCAAAGAACTAGAATCGTGTAGTGATTGGCTAGTGGACAATAGACTATCTCTTCACCTGGGCAAGACGGAAGCCATCTTATGTGGAACAAAACGCAAACTGAAAGACATTGTGGGCTTCTCGGTCAACTGTAATGATATTCGTATAACAACAGTGTCACAAGGTAAATATCTCGGACTAAAACTGGACTCGACTTTGTCAGGTGAAACAATTTTGGAATCTATCCTAAGTAAGTGTAGAGCACGGATAAAATACCTGTATAGACAGGTGGGATGCTTTTTTTTTTTTTCTTTTTTTTTTTTTTTTTTTTTTTTTTTCTATGTGATTGAGGGAGGCAAAAGGCATAACTGCCTATAGCGAGTGCCTCCCCCATAGTTGAAAGAGTGACAGGGCCAAAATCAAGGGACGTTCGAGCCAAAATGCTTGCCAGCGGCGACCAAAAAGACCCTTTGCCAAGCGCTTGTTCAATGTCATTTTGACTATTCTGTGTCATCCTGGTACTCTGCATCATCTAAATCAGCACAGCACAAACTTCAGGTCACTCAAAATAAAATGGTTAGGTTCATGCTGAACCTAGGACCCAGATCACATGTTGGCCAGGAACAACTTCAGTCACTAGGTATGCTCAATGTCTCTGACGGCCAAACAAATCAGGCTCACTAATGCCTTCAAGATATTCTATGACAAAGCTCCAGAGTATCTAAAGAGTAATTTTGTTAAAGCAAATGAGAGGAGTGGACATAATACAAGAAACAGGATGTTTAATTTTATGGTCCCGAGAATCCAAGGACAGGGTAAGCAAACATTCTTCTTCACTGCCATCAAAGACTGGAATGACCTACTCCAGTCAGTCCGTGAAAAGAGAACACTGTATTCCTTCAGACGTAGCCTGAAGGAACACCTGAACCGGACAGCTGCGAGAAGGGAGCACCAAGCTTATGTCTACTACTAAATACGACATAAGAGATAGGCAAAACAGACTGAAATGATTACTGATTACGGATTACTGATATTTACTATAGGATGAAAGGCATCTTAAAATAACCCCCTAGAAATACTTTCTCTAAAGTATCTAATTCTTTTATCCTCCCCTTTTTCCCCAGCTAACCTAATCCCACAAGGACCCCAATGGAAATACGCCTAACGGCCTTATTGGGCTATCCTTAGTTGGAATTATGCAAGGCTGGTACATGTCATTTATGTAACATATTATGTGGTACCAACATTGTAAAATGCTAACTGAATAAATATTATTAATATTATTATTATTATTATTATTATTACCCAAATCAGGAAACTAACCAACTGCGTGGACCAGTGGACTGGCAGCAGGTTAACACCCAGGTCTGAGAACTAACAAACTGCACGGACCAGTGTACTGGCAGTAGGTTAATACCCAGGGCTGTGAATTAATTCCCGGCAGCTGCGGGCTATCTGCCTCCCTCTGATTTTGGTAACATAGTCACACCTTCGTCATCGTTGTCGAGTGTTAATTGTTTGGAGGCAAGAAGGGCATGGTGGGCAGGGTACTTATCTGAAAAGCGTGAGGTCGACCTCGACCGCACGAGCACAACCCGGGTAGTTGCGCTGAGAGTGAGAGGGGTTTGGAATCTCGCTTTCAAACTCGGCGGGCACCCGGAATGAGGCTAAACGGGACTCACTTCTTCTTCTTCTTTCTTCAGAGCTTTTATGTTTCTTCTCGGCTTTGTTGTGTTTATTGTCTCTCCTTTTAACTTGTTCCCTTTTCTATTCTTGTTCTTTTCTTCTCTCTGACTTCAGGACTTCGATCTGGTCTTCGGTTTCTCTTGTTTCTCTATGATCTTTTGTCTCTCGCATACTTTCCGTTTTCTCTTCTGTCTTTCCTTCTTTCATGCTGTTTCTTAAGTCCTTCTTCTTACTACTCCTTCGTCTATCATCTTCCCATTCTCGTATTTCTCGTATTTCACTTCCCTCATCGGGGAAAAAAACACGGACCTGTGGCTGGAGGTCGTATTGAATGTAAGTAGGCGTCGTCCAGGCGGGGTCGGCGTGTTTGAAGAGGTCCCACCATTTCATTGAGCGGACGTCGGAATTGAGACGGACGGTTAAGAAGGTTTGCGTGGTGGATGAATGCAATGCCCGGTGTAATTGATCCGTGAAACGGAAACGAGTGATGTATCCATTTTGGTTATACCAAAACACGTTTTTGACAAAGGTGGTGGTAGAAGACATGGTGATGGGAACGGAAGGTACTGACAGTGGAAAGATCGAGTGAAGAATGTCAATTGGTGACCTGACCGCGTTGAGGTTAATGAGTGGTGCGGACGTTAAAGTACCAATGAGGCCCAAACGATGAGAGTTGGTGCACAAAAGCAGTACATTTGTGTTTGTTTGGGCACCTTTGGTATTTGATTGTGAATTTTTATATGTGATGAGTGGAGGGTTGAAGAATGGTATAGTTAAGTGAAGGAGGGGATTTTGAACGTTTGGGTGATGAAGGTGGGATGAAACGGGTTTGGGGCTTGGATAGGCGGCCCGATTTAGTGACAGTGGGAATAGGCTTGAATTGCTTTTAGAGAGTGTGGGAAGAGAGAGAAAGCATGAAAGAGACATCAGTCTGCCTTCAGGCCTCGAAGAGGGAAGATATATGTCTCGTTCGCCTCTCACCTCATGACTGGAGGGTCGGCAATAATTCGTCTTTTTCACCCCCAAAAAACTATTCCCACTTGTTTTATTGCTGTTACATGTTAATATCTTCATATTAAACTTAAAATAGGCGCATACGAATAAGCAATAACGATATTTATGGTAAAATTACGATTTTAGGCGGGAATGAACCAAAATATCCTCGCTTGGCGGGAGGGTATGAACTACCAATGGCGCGCCACTCTTGAGTTAACTAGGTGTCGCAATCTTCCACAAGACTGTCAATTATTCTTCAACAATACACAAATCAACCCTTCATCTTCTCTCAATATTCTTGGTGTATCTTTTTCATCCAATCGTTCTTGGAAAGATCATAATAACACTCTTGCTAAACAGCTTCCCAGAAGTTGGGTGTGCTCAACCGTCTCCGTGGGTTCTTCACTCTCACACAGCTTCTTGCTCTGTAGGGGCCAAGTACACCCATATATCGAGTATTATTCACATGTGTGTGAGGTTCTAACCATACCGCACTTCTCAAAAGAGTTGAGTTTAAAGAATTTTGCCAAGAATTGGCAAATTTTCTCAGTCTTTCTTCTACTCAAAAAGTGAACTCTGGAACTCTCTCCTTCAACCAATCTTTCATTAATCCTATGACTTAAACTGCTTTAAACTGTGTGTGTCCAGGCATTTTGACCACAACTTCCCTTGAATTTAGCTCTGGGGGAGACACTCGTTACAGGCAACTTGCCTTTTGTCTCCTTCATATCCATAGAAAGAAACAAACAAATAAATAAAAGACAGCCCAGTAGCTATAAATCCGCCCCTGTATAAACAACTGAAACTATCTTTTCCTCTTTCCAGCCGATGCGGAGGAGTACTCCAATAAATTGTATTCCATATACAAAGGTTATGTCGGCCAATGTCTTCAACATATCAATGGTATAATAGTCAACGTGATTAACACAATTCCCAGGAAAATTTCCCGTTCAGAATAGGCTCCTGGTTCTCAATCGACTTGGAACTAGTAGACCTGATTGTGGGACCACACCGATACTGGCCGATGCCGGAGGTAGGGAGAACAGTCTGGCCGATACACGGACCTCTTTATGGTGCATTTAATGCAGAACTATCTGCTCACCACCCCAACCTTATTTCCAGTGATATTAGCTGGAATGGTCACAGCCTTGGTTGAGTTGTCATACTCATTAGGAGTCATTTTGCATGGAAAAAGGGCGGCCAAGTACTGGACCTCATTAAGGGCGAGGTATGAAGCCCTTCAATGACCTTGTGCCTTCTGTTCTGGCTGACCCCATGTTAGCAGCGTCTGGGGCTGTTGTACTGTGGCCACTCTTGTCTGTCTGGTCTTATGTGGTTCCCCTGTTTCGTCTGGTTTGGCCACCCGAGTGATAAAGGGGCCTGGGGTAATGAGGAACTCATGTTCCTGTTGTATTGTGGCCCATCTCGTTTTCTTCCTGTCCTCCTTTGCCTTTCTTTGTTTCCTCCACATATCTCCCTTCTCTCGTCGCAGTTTAAATGGCATGTGAATTGTTATGCCGTGATTTTATTTAGGTTTAACTTATTGGTTTAGGTGAGTTCTTTCAAGACTGGGACTTCAGAGTTCATACAATACATGCAAAGAAACAAGTAGAGGATACATATAATACCGAAATACAATTTAAGAACAGTTTATTTACCTTAAGCTCTACGTACATATATGTGAGAAGAAACTGAGAACATACAGTAGATAGATAAATTTATACAACAGGATACTAATATCTTCTAGCACGATCGAGGATCTAGATGGAGCTCAGGTATATTAATAAGTTTCACTATCCACTTATCTTCAATCAGAGTAATTGGAGAGTTATGAATCTGCTGAAGAGTAAACAAAAAATGTTAAGTAGTGGATTGATATTCAGATATGATATTGCTATTTACTGTAGTTGACGAGGTTATTCTAGAGTCGATATACTATACTCTAATTTAGTACTATCACCTTGCGCACTGGTGTATCTATTTAACAGAGTCGATATTTGTGGACTCTAACGTTATTATCACTTGTACGTATGTTAACAGAGTCAATATTTGTGGACTCTAACTATGTAACACTTATATGAATTTGAACAGAGTCGATATTTGTGGACTCTAACTATATTATCACTTGTACATATTTTTAACTTTATTACTGGACACTGGGTGCACTGGTGTAGATATTTAGAGTTGATATTTAGGGACTCTAAACTTCTTAGGCCTCGTCACTGGCATTAACTTCATTCAGGTTTTTCTATAACTATTCCAACAAGGGCACTGGGAATAGTAAAGTTGGTTTTATAGCAATTTGTAGTCTTCTGAGTCTCCGTGGGCCTGTCGTGTGAAGTAGTAGGTTACAGATGGACTAATGGGCTTGGGATCTTAAATGAGGCTCCATAAATAGAGTTTAAGCATTTGGGCACCTCATCGGACTAACGTGAGTATATACTGTACAGCATATAGCGTAGGGATACGCGACTATCCTGACCTTTATATTAGTCGTTGGTGAAGTTCTGTTCAGGTACTCTTGGTGTAGGGTCTTTAATACAGTGCCTCAGTTTTGACAGATTAGCACTATATCGGGTTAACGCGAGAAGACAATATGGCTGTGGCCAGTCTTGACTAACTCGACTACCTCTGACCTTTATAAGGGTTCAAGGGCGGTGTTGAAACCTTTTTGTTGCAAAAGTCTAATAAGATGCTACAGACAAATACACCAAGGACTTCTATATGCAGAGTGCCTGCTAAGGTGTCTCGCAGAGCCCTGAACCACACAAGAGACCTTGGGATGCCAAAAATCTCTTCTGGGTTGTTACTTTATCGATGCTAACCGTGGGATGCCACAAATTAGAAAAGATCCCTCAATAGGGTCAGTAACTCCTCAACTAATGGGATATGCCGGCTGTGGCCGTAGTATCCTCTACTAGGTGAGAAGCTTAAATCTTACTAGAGACTAGCTCGGGATGCCGAAAATCTCGTAGCAGGACTTAAGGTTGCGTTTTAATGGTAGAGTTCCTGAAGGTTGAGGATGCTCATAATCCTCAGTCTTCTACCATTAAAGGTGCAGCCTTCATGAATATTCATGAATATACTGTAAAAAAGTCCTATGAATTAAGCAAATTCCTCTCTGAAATTAAATTACCAAATTATAGGTTTGATTCCCGGAGGGAAGTAAAGAAAACCTAATATTTAGTAGGGCCCCGTAATCATTGACGATATGCCTATTAGTATAATAGTCTCCCATCAAACACCGCGGTCGCTAGTTTAAATCTACCGCGCGGGAGGACAGGAGTACTAACCTTATAAGTGCAACGCGTATTCTCTTATGGAATCGTCTTTATGATTGGGTACTCGCTACGAAAAAACTTCGTAAAAAATAAAAAATAAAAATTAACTTAATAATTGCTATACTCAAGCTCTCCCATGCGTGGATTTCTTGCGTGTGGATTCCTAACGCTGGCCCTCTAGCGGCTATACTTCCTTCACTGATATATCAAGATACAACTCAGAAATCAAGCGAATGGGAAGGGGATGGCAGGGAGGGCACTAACATCGTCAATGATTATGGGGCCCTACTAAATATTAGGTTTTCTTTACTTCCCTCCGGGAATCAAATCTATAATTTAATAGTGGCCCTTCCATCATTGACGATATGCCTGATATATAAGACTGGAGGGGGACATTCGTGACAATATCAAAACCACCAACCTAAATGCCATAGGTAACAGAGAATCCGTATAACATTATCAGTTTTATATTGTGTACATACAATATATAAAAATATAAAAGTAGGCAAGCAGTGCGTTACTTCGAAGAAGAGCTGCTTGGACATGACTGGATCTTCACTTGCGATCTATCGCATGTTTAGTGAGAACATTCATGTACTCTCATAACTAGAACCTTAATCCTTTGGATCATGTTCTGGCCTTAAAGTTATTTGTACAATAAAATCTGTTTGTACATTCTGTTAATACTACATAGATGAAACTATGATAGATTTCTTAAAATAAAAATAAAATTTGATTAAACTGTATAACCAGTTTGAATTATTTCGCCGCTCGTGATTCGTGATTTCATCACAATCTCCGGCGAAGGGGTTCTGTACCCCTTGTTATAAATTATAATTGACCGACTAGGTACAAATGGTCAGATCTCACATCGAGATTCGTACACAAAGAAAATGAAAATTTATTAGAGAGCTGTAGACTCAGCTCGACTTATTAATATCACAGCTCGTGACTTCATCATATTATCCGGCGGAGGGGTTCTAGGGTTCTTTGGGCTTACCGGCGCTCCCCCCCCCCTCCCTTTTTCCTTGTAAGATCCAACTTAATGAGAAGCACATGGACTACTAGACCCGCTGCCTTGATACCACACAGGGCAGTTGCTGGCTTATCCAGAGCCATAGACAGGCATCGTGTCAAGAAAGAACGGTTGGGAGCCCTCAACTTAGTGCTAGCTATGCCATCAATGGAAGATTTTGAAAAAAAATGAGAGGCAAAGCCTCTAACTCGTGACTTTTGCCAAGTCCTTGAGCCGAGGTAAGGAGATGCATAATCCAACCTCAGCGTTATGTGTCAACCGGATAGGAATAACTAGGATTCCTGATTCCTTGCCCTTGGCTAAGCAACTAAGGAACATTACTGATCACCAGAAGTATATGTCTCTGTCTCTAACATACTAAAGAGGACACATCATCTTCCTGGATTGTCCATTCAGTTCTGGACAATCAGCAAAAGAAAATTTTCGTCGTTGCTTAAAATTTTCTCGTTCTGTGCTTGTGTCTGTTGCTTGCTTATGCTCCACCTGTCCGGCGGGTTTGATGGTCTTGGTCTTCCCGTATTCCCCCCCCCCCCCCCCCTCCTTTTCTCTAACTCCTAAAGCAACTTAATACTAAAGTACCATGCCTTCAGACCCGTTGCCGTACTGGGCCACCAAATTGATTTCGTTGAGCGAGAGAGAGAGGGAAGATAACCCGTAAGAGAAACCGGCTGGGTCAGCCGGAATAATTCCCTTAACTTGCCTTAGATCTGGCACTGGGTATACACGCCGGTGGCTAGCTCAGTGTTTGTAAACACCGGGAGCCTGAAAAAAGTTAGGCAACCACACGGTTCGTTAGTGGCCGTGAAGGTAGAGGAAGACGCCCTAAGGCCGATGGACATGTGTTGTTTGTTCCTGGAAGGATCCAGGTTCGACGCTTCCCGATGCGATACCCATTTTGACTGTGTACCCCTACGCTGATGGGGCGGGGTGAAGTGTGAACCCTCAACCCAAAATCCTGTGCCTTCATCTTCGGAAACGAGGACCCCAAAAGAGGGCGGCGTCTCAGATTGTTGCCGCGTGATTCTGTAAATTCATGATTGAATTAGTTTGAATAGTAATATCGAAAAAAGGGAATGCGAGCGATTATGGAGTTTCAGTTCGATCGGATTCCTCTATTTCTGTTACCACCAAAGACTAGCCTGACTGTTAGAGGTAAGGCGAGGCTACAAAGGATCTTATCTCGGAATTTGTTAATGCCGAGATTAGTCAGCTACCGAGGAGCGAGCTATCATCTTGCATCCAAATTGGGTCTTGCCCAAGGATCGACTAACACCCGAAACCAGTGATAGGTACAACACTGAGGATGTCGGGAAAAAACTGGGGTGAAACACCGGAGATACGTTTATTCCCCCTTTTTAGGCGAATGCCGGGATAAAGTGCCAACTACGAAGTCGGTCTAACCGGATGTAGTTACATAAAGTGTGACGCTGTGGGCGTAGGGTAAGGCCGGGGTGGAAGAGATACCGTCATTCCAACGTCTTAGGCCACGCCGGGAAAAGTAAACAGTCGATATCCAACTGCCAGAAGGCAGTCTACTAAAAGTTTTAAGGGGGTGGGCGCCGGGACATAGTGAAACCCGGTAGATACCCACCGTGGATTTTTACCATAGCCAAGTCCTTTATCACTGTAGTGAGATAGAGACGGGCGGCGCGCCAGCTCCAAGGGGTCAGCCAAGGCAGATGTTAACTATCAACATCGAATTCTTTTAGAGTCCTTGACAAATTGCATGTATGAGCCCCCCTAATCGAATGATTAGAATTGCTCTGCCGGTGCCTGGTAGACCATATAGTCTGCCAGCGTCGTAAAACTGTACAGACAATTACCTCTAGACCTCAGATGAAGGCCTCTCCGAGGAGTGGCACCAACAACTTTCGAAGCCGGGGCTTAATAAACCCCAATAAACGCCCGTTTCTGAAGCCTTGGTATTACACCTATCGTAGGCAGAGGATAAGAACGCGACAGAAAACCGTGGTGCCGGTTCAACCTTAGCGCAAAGCAATTTCATACTTGTTACAAGTGTTCCATAATTACTAGCAGTAAAACGCTCTTTTACCCCCCAAAAGTCTACTTCTGGGACGTCTATCTGTCCGGTTATCACGGGCGATGAAACCATATCAGTAAGCTTACTTGAGGTATAGAAACTTTAGTTGTGCCTCCTTGAAGAGCCAAACGGCGAGTGACTCCGTTCTTGCAATTTTTTTGTGATTTTAAGCAAAGAATAAAACGAACCCTAAAGCACTGAAGTGTTAGGGATATTGAGACATGCAAAAAAGGCTTCTGTCGGGACAGAAACGTTTTCCACTACGTGGGGGATACGTAAACCTGATCTGAGTCCTCTAATGTCTTTGTACATATGTTATGACCGGAGTGAATCTGGTGAGATTGAGCTATGCCCTGGTGAAGTGGACCAGTAACCCACTACGGCACGAGGAGTTTTGTACTTGGTAGCCGGAGTCAACCTTGAAGGGACGTTACTGCTTTCCACTACTTGTGCTAAAGTCTGCTGACACAACCGAGGGAGCATCGGTATACAACAGGGTGCGCACGGCGGAATTAACATTTCTAAGGTCATTCTACTCCTATTGGATCATGGACCGAAATTCCGTTTTGGACCGTGAGATTGAGTCTAGAACAACCGGACAAAATATCTCAACTGAGGTGACTCCTACGGTTAAATTCGCAGATTTAGAGAGGGGGCTTATTAAGTTTTGTGACTTCTCCTGTACTAGGGAGGCAGTCAGTGTTAAACTCTACTAGGTTACAATCCTTCTAACCGGAATCCTGACTTGAAAGATTCGATGGTAAGATTGGGGCAAACGACCTGTGACTGTTTTTGTGTTGGGGAGGCAGACAGCGTCCGATTGCATTGGGCTACACGTAGTCTACCCAAGGGTATAAAACTATATCCTCCAGGCAGATATCAATTGCGCCAGCTAATCATCTATCCCCGGGGGGCAAGCCCTAAGCAGTGTTAATGTTTGTAGTACAGGCTTAAGTAGTCCCGACTAGCACTTGTACTATATTGGTGAGTGAGCTGGGAAACATACCAGCGGCACCTCCCTGACCACCCATCCGGCGGGGATCACGGGTTTTATGCCGTCCTGCATCAACTCTGTACTATGAGTCCGAAAAACTAGCCTTTAAGCGAAAATTCCTCGGATTATCTTTCTCGGCTTCGTGACATTTCGTACCGCGACCTGCAGCATATGTAGGTCAATTATGGGAAGACATCTTGGTTTAGGAAAATCTGGTTAATGCCCCAGATGATCGTTTGAACTCATTACCGAAACGGGTCGACATTCGAAACCCGGGAACCGAGGCGATGTAGATCGCCTATTATTACGTGGTGTTCCGGCTGGGAGATAGTGAACCCCGGCGGGCCATATCCCTAGAGTTTATTGTGAACGACCCACCACCATATCGAGTGTGGGTTTTCCCAAAAAAATGTGTCTATGTCACTTTCCTTGATCCATACCCTTCCTCAGGGAAAGGGAAGGAACTGAAGCTAGAAGTTACTAAACCTGTGCCCGTGACTTAAAACCTAAGTCTGCCTTCACCAATGGTGCTTAAAAGTCCGAGAGGCTAGACAAAGACTTGACACTAGACCCCGCCGTCATAAGCTGACGTGGGATAAGAAAAAACAACTAATGTGTTTGACACACATCCCACTACCGGCGAAGAACAGCGTCTATTTAAACCAAATATTTGAGTTCTGATTGCTGTCCTGGTTCTTCAAAACCTGGTTGTCCGCCGCGACGGATCTAACGGGGATTATCCAATCCGAGTTGTTACCGTAAACGTAGTGTTGGGGGCGTGCGAGGTAGTGAACCTGAAACTTTCTAGTTTGTAGAACTTATCCTACTATAGGCGACGAACAGCGTCTATTTAAACTAAAGAGTTTGAATTCTGATTGCTGTTCCAGGTCTTCAAAGCCCGGTTGTCCGCCGAGAAGGATCTAACAGGGATTATCCAATCCGAGTTGTTACCGTAAACGTAGTGTCGGGGGCGTGCGAGGTAGAGAGCCTGAACCTTTTCCAGTTTGTAGCACTTAGCTTTGGAAACGTCCTGCAGGTACCTGTGTAAAGAATACAACCTGTAGATACAATGAAATTGGTGTCTCCGAATATTCTCGCTATTTGTTCCACATAATGAAAGCCCAAATCGGACCTTTGCCTGTAAGCTTTATGTCCCAAATGTACAGCCGTACACATCCTATTTCATACAAGTTATCCGTACTATCCTATAGTTGTAACTATGACAGGTATGTAAAAATACGATAAAAAGTTGAGCCGTCTCACCGGCTTTACTAAGGATAAACAAGGCAAGCCGTCTTCCCGGCTTGGTGTCAGCTGGGGAATTTTGAGCCGTTTCCCCGGCGTATCTTACGATAAAATTTATGAGCCGTCTCACTGGCTTGATTAACCGTTCCTCCTTGAGGAAAGGCACCATAACTTTATCGATCATTGAATGAGATACTAGTTGAACCACCCTTACTTTAGACCTAGCTTCGAGATCTGACTCAATCTCCCCAGCTCCTGCCCGGAGGAGTCCGGGCAGAAACCGGGGGGAGAGGTCGTGAAAACCGACTTACCCTTTTTGTGTGACATCGGCTCTGTATACTGTCGTTTGGGAGAGCGGGGGCCCTGGCCGGAAGCTGTCCAACCTGCCGCCGGGGTATCAATCTAGACGGAGTCTGGCGATGCCGGGTGGGTTCTTATGTATTGGAGGGGGGGGGGGGGGGAGTTCGGGTTTACCTCAATGGATTCCTGGTCACTGCTAATGGCTAATTACTCAAATAAGTGTTGAGTATTGGATGCCTAGAAAAGTGATGAATGTGACACTGGGGAATTCTTATTGAATAATTAGAGCAGAAAGAGTTGCAACCGGTCTGCGACCTCGAATGCAACTCTTGTGGCTTAGGAGGTAAATTTTGTTATATATCGATCAAGGCCGCTAGGCCCGGATGATCTAGAAAAGAAACTCATCCATTCCGTATAAAGATCTACGCCCACCGGGCATTTCTGGGAAGTGCAGAGAAACTGAGACCCATCCATGCACATATATTACTGTGCAATTATCCGAACTAGAGAAATCAGGTAGGTATGACATAAAAAGTGAAAGCATGCAAGAAGGAACTGAACTCCCCCCCCCCCCCCCGCTGGGAACGGTTTCGTCCTTTGTCGTGCTGCTCACGATGTGAAGAGATCTGGAAATAGAATTTCCAGGAATCAATGCTCATAAGGATAACCTGAGAGGTGTTAATACATCCTACCTCAAGTCCGCCGGAAAATTAGCTATAGGCACTGCTACTCTAACCTTCCGCTGGACCCGACCGAAAAACCTGGGGTTTTTCTTTTTATATATATATGAACTGCTTACCTGTGACAAAATGTCACTGGCCCAATCGACCTTAAGTATTTTACTATCATTGACTATTTGCACTAGATAGATAGTTACTTAGCTTTATGACTCGAGTCATAGTTAAGCCCACTTGACTGTTACGCCAGGCGAGAGAAGTCTTACTGCGTGAGGCTATTCGGTCAGGGCGAGTTTACTCGGCGGGCCGAGTTGACTCCCTTAAGAATGTAGCAAATTCCGCCGGAAGGTTCGTGGTTGAGCATTCCACGGACTCCCTAAGAATTTTAGCATTATTCCGCCGGAAGGTTCGTGGTTCAGCACACCACGCCAGGACATTTGGTTGGTTTATCGTCCGAGACGAGAAAACGGCGGCTCTGCTGAGAAAGCCGCCGGAACAACGAACCAAAATTTTCAGAGGTGAGGACTATCATGGGAAAGTCAACACCCCCAAAAACAACCACCATAAAAAACGGGACGTCTCCCACAACCCTTAGAGCATGTAAAGCACACATGCCAAAAAACACACATAGGGGAAACATTAGGCTTAAAATTTACATAGAGCATAATTTATAAAAATAAATAACCCCTAGCCTACATTGGAGACCCCTAATGAGGCTGGCCATGAGGAAGCGACGAAACATCAAGGTGGCTGCAACCAGACGCTCCGAAGACCTAGCAGCAGCAGCACGAGGAGGAGAGGCCCACGATAGGGGCCCATGTGCAGATACGGACTCCAAAAGATTCCACACCACATGCGGCAACCCTTGAACTAGAGCATCTGCAAAAATAACTATGCAACTGCCTCATAGTGACTGCCTGAAGCATAAACTTGTGGAATGGTAGCCTCCTAAATAACTATCAGAGAGCTAAGGCGCAAAAATAAAACACAAATAACAAACCTGGCGGGAGGGTCCTGGGACACGTAGGCGCCTGTTACAATAGTACCCTAATTTACCATCTCCTGTGGGCGTACCAATGGGGCAGCCTGTGCTAGCTAATCGAAAAAACCTGTTCAATACAACACAGACATATACAAATGAGCAGGGACTCACTAGAATCGATCGAACGACGAATGAAGCAGGAGCATAGAGCAACCCGCCCTCACGGTACGGCCGCGGGAGGAGGAAGGAAGTATAGCCGCTAGAGGACCAGCGTCAGGAATCCACATGCAAGAAATCCACGCATGGGAGAGCTTGAGTATAGCAATTATTAAGTTAATTTTTATTTTTTATTTTTTTACGAAGTTTTTTCGTAGTGAGTATCCAATCATAAAGACGATTCCATAAGAGAATACGCTTTGCACTTATGAGGTTAGTACTCCTGTCCTCCCGCGCGGTAGATTCAAACTAGCGACCGCGGTGTTTGATGGGAGACTATTATACTAATAGGCATATCGTCAATGATGGAGGGGCCACTATTAAATTCTAGTTATATGTGCAGTCTCGATATCAAATTTGTATTCACAAATATTCCTCTTAACCAAACCATTAATCTATGTGTGGATTTAGTTTTTGATCAGCTCGACTGTTTCATGGGTATGAGCCGAAATGTGTTTAAGAACTTATTATCTTTATGTGTGAAAGATAGTCTTTTTATTTGTAATGACACATTATACAAACAAATAGACGGTGGGATCGCCACTAAGCTGTTTGCTTGCTGATATATTCCTTTGTCATTTTGAAAAGATCTGGCTAGAAAACTGTCCCATTCAATTCAAACCATTACTTTACCGCAGAAATGTGGATGATACCCTTGTATTTTTTTATAATGCCACTCAAGCCAACAAATTCTTAGAATATATCAACAAACAACACAGTAACATTCAATTCACAATATTATTATTATGGCGGCGTCTGATAGTTGACTGTCTTGCAAATTTCCTGCCTTCCAGTATTGTGATGACGTGATAAATCCCGATAGTTGTCAGGCAACAGAAATTTACCTTTAACCCCTCAAACCCGGTTGGGCTCTGAGGCACCCATAACAAACACCCCCCGCGGAACACGGTAGGGCTCTGAGGCTCCGGGTGCTTGCGTATATGTTTTCGAATGGCGCGTGTCAAATTTTGTTTTGTTGTAGCCAGGGAAGAAGCCAAAAGACTTGGTGAGGATGAGGATGAGCGTGGTGACTCATCTCGCCCGCCATTGTCTCCCTTGTCTCCCCAAGCCACCCAAGATGACCCGGGTGCCCTCCATTATTCGCCACCACCCCCACCACTGCCAAGGGTTGAGGACCCCCCACTTTCGGCCTATTTGCCTCCTAGGTCCCCCGAGACATACTGCTGCCGAAAAGGGGAAAGGCAGGAAATATGTGAAAAAAGGACAGCAAACTAGGCGGGCTTTGTTCGAGGCTCCCGCGGCGTCCACCCCTGCCGGCCCCAGCCATACGCCCCCGCAACTTTCCCCACGGTCCTCCCCACCTCTCCAGCCTTCAACATGTGTTCCTGACAAAGTTTTTGAGCTCGCATCACCAATACCTGGGCCTATTGACAGTGGAACATTGCTTCCTGCCACTCGTCGCAGGCAGAGGAGCCCAGAACCTCGGGGGGACATAGCCTCACCTTCCACTCCTTCCCCACCTCACCCCCCCGCATGTCGCCCACGCATCACTCGTTCCCCGCCAGATTATGTGGGGGACACTGACGATGAAGGGCACCTCACAGATGACTCTGGCCATGACTATATAGGTCCACCGTCAGGGCAAGATGACCACTCTGACGACGACTACGTGGACATGGACGACCCTCAACCCTTCCGCTCTGCCCGGGGGCGTCGTGCTGTGGCCCGCCCTGGCCACCCTGGCCGCTGCCCTGGCCGCCCTAGCGTGCGCGCCTCCCGAGTTGGCCGTGGGCTTGCTGGGCCACCACCTGGAGCTCCTCGTGGGCGTCGCCAAGACCCATTCTACGTTTTCCAGTGGGATGACCTTGCTGACAGGGAAGATTACAACCCTGATGTGCCAGCTTTTGATGAGGTACAGGAGGGTTCAGGAATTACCCCCAATTTTCCCCGCAGGCCCCAATGCTCCACCACATGAGCTTTTTGAGGCCTTTTTTGATGAGGAGGTTACCGGATTTGTCATCAAGGAGACCAAGAAGCAGCACCAATTCCAGATCCACATGTTTGACAAGGTGACGAAGGGCTACATGAGGCAGTGGACCCCAGTGACTCATCACAAGTTCATGGTCTTCCTGGCACTCACCATGCTAATGCCTCATGTCAAGAAGCATAGGTTGCCTGACTATTGGATCACCAATGATCTCATATCCACCCCTGCCTTCGGGAAATATATGTCTCGCGACCGGTACCTTGACATCCTCGCAGCGCTCAATCTTGTCACCAACACCGACGTCCACTGCCCAGACAAGCTGTGGAAGATTAGGACGTTGTACGAGATGATGCGAAACCGCTTCTCCTCCTACTTCAAGCCCTTCCGCAAGGTCGTCATTGACGAGTCTCTTGTGCTGTTCCGGGGAAAGCTCAGCTTCCGGCAGTAGATCCCTTAAAGAGACATCGCTTTGGCATAAAATTCTTTGTGCTGTGCGACTGCCGAACTGGCTATGTCCTGGACTTCCTGGTCTACAGCGGGAAGGAAGAGGACGTGCTTGTGGACCCCCCCAATTGGCTTTGGCGGAGCAGTGGTGCAAGCCATGATGGACCGCTATTTCCATAAGAATCACGTCCTCTACACAGACAACTACTACACGTCCCCCACTCTCTCAAAGTACCTCCATGAGCACAAGACGGGGACTGTAGGCACAGTACGAGGGAGAAGGAAGGGCATGCCACCTTTCCCTCCAAAGACCAAGAAAGGTGATGTATTCCGGAAGAAATCGGGGCCTATTCCGGCTATCCACTGGCAAGACCAGCGGAAGGTCAACCTCCTGACCACCGTCCACAAGGGGGAAATGGTGGAGACTGGCAAGGTGGATCGCCGCACCCAGGCCAGGGTGACCAAGCCCGATGCTGTCCTGGACTACAACATCAACATGAGGCTGGTGAACAAGTCAGACATGCAGATAGGCTTCATTGACTGTCTGCGTACCTCGTGCAGATGGTACAAAAGGTTCTTTCTGCACATGGTGGACATGTCCATTCTGAATGCCTACAATATATACAAGCTTCGGAATGAGAACACACCCAGGAAGTTCAATAGCCTGCGGAGGTTCCAAAAGCAGGTGTTGAAGGAGCTCCTGGAGAAGTATGCTATGCCACAGAGGGCAGTGGCACATGCTGGGCCCGCCGCTACTGACCGCTTGCACTGTGCATATTACATGAATATGCACAGGCTCATTTCCCTGCCTCTGACAGCAGCAGGAAGAAAGCAGCAGAAGCGGTGCTATGTCTGCTACAACACCAGGCTGAGGACGAGGTCAGAGAAAAAGTCCACCATGGAGTGTGTGGAGTGCAAGGTGCCACTCTGTGCTGAAGGGTGCTTCTTTGATTACCACTCCAAGCAGGAGTTCTAATCATAGTGAAAGTACCAAAGACAGTGACAATATGTATATATATAGGCAATAAGTGGAAGTAAAACAATTTATTGTAATACAAAAGTCAAATGTATTATGAGAAAATTTATACATATACAATAACACCATAATAATATGTGAAAGTGACACATAAATGTATATAATAAGTGACATTCATATGATTAGAACCTATAGAAATATAGAAATCAGTGAAAAAAGACACAATAAATTGTATATAAAACGTTTACAAAGCATATAACTAAGTGAAAGTGACACAAGACCTAATATTTGATGGCCAAAGTATAATAAACACCTGTGATAACGAATAATCAGTGTCTAATATAACAATAACCTACCTCAATAACTAATAAAACGTACGGTATCGAGTGAAAATGAGCATTATCAGTGACAGTGACACTCTCTAAAGCATATTTACCAAAGTGAAAGTGACCCAAGACCTAATATTTGATGGCCAAAGTATAATAAACACCTGTCAAAACGAATAATCAGTGCCTAATATAACAATAACCTACCTCAATTACTAATAAAACATACGGTATCGAGTGAAAATGAACAATATTAGTGACAGTGATACCCTAATACACATACTTTATATAATTGGCCTCAAAATAACTATAAAGATATCAAATAAACATCACATTGTCAATATCAACCACTAAAGTCGTCAATGGGAGGCAAACACTCTGGCGTGACGAGCAGCTAGGTGCGTGGTAGCCGGGGCCGGGGCGACGCATCCGAACGCGGGAAGAATTTGCCGCCGAAAATCACTCTAATTCCCGTGCTCGCCATTATGCAACCACTGGGGCTAGAGATCTCTACATTCTCGGCATTCTACAGAGGAAGGTTTGTGGAACATTTTATTTTTTTATTCATAACAATACATGCCCTATTTATTGAGTTACAGGTGAGTGAACATAGCCCAATAATCGGCAAAACACCCGGGACCACAGTACAGTCGCGAGCTAAGGGCGCCGGGTCTGGAGGGTTAACTTGACCCTATTTATTTTATATGTTAGGGGCAAATTTAAGGATATTCCCGATAATGGTGTAATACTGGAGGATTTAACGTTCTGCTAGATAACTTATCTCACTTTTTTATCATCTTTGTGTAATTCACCTTTAAGAAGGATCTGTGGACATTAAATGGGTAAAGACTATCACACTTAACACTTAATTTGCGTAAATAAATAATCAAAATTTCCCGCCAAACCTGCAATGGTGTTTTATCAGATTGAAACCATTACGCCATCAGACAAAATATTAGTGGTCCGAGTCAGCCATGTCATGGTCCGAGTCCGCCATGGTCCAAATCGGTCACTGATATGGTCCGAATCAGCCTCATTGTGGGCCGAATCGACCAAGGTCCGAATCAGCCATGGTCCGAATAAGTCCGAATAAAAAAGATAAATATATCAATATACTCAAATAATAACAAAGACTTCAAAAGGGTAAAATGGGAAGAGACAGAATATTACAAAACTGATACAGTATCGTAACAACAGTATACTGAGGAAGTAGAAAAAGTACAAGGTAGAGATATTGGTTGCATAACAGAGTTCAGAATAATACAAAATATCGCAGACTAAAAATTAAAAAAGAAATACAGAAGAAAAGTTAACACAAATAACAAAACAACAAAGGAACCCCCTCGGATAAATAAACAGATAAGAACAGCCATAAAAGACAGAAAAACAGTGAACAGACAAACAAGAAAAGCTACTTGTGCAATAGAAAAAGAAAGGCTAACCAAACTCTACAAAGCAAAGAAAAGGGACGTACAAAATATGATAAAGGAGGAAATGTATACACATGAAAGGAAAATAACCCAAGAGATAAGAGCAAGTTCAAATAAAAATAAGAAGCTATGGGACAATATAAATAAGTTAACACAGCAAGAACTATTAAAGTCAAAGTGTACCATCTTGTATAACAATTGAGAAGGACAACAGCTAAAGGAAGAAGAGGCAGAGAAAGAATTTGAAGATTTCTGGGTAAAAATATACAGAAAACATGAAAATAACATCAATCAAGTGTGGAATGAGAATAAAAAACAGAAATACATAGAGGAACTAGAAACAAATGTTAATCATGGAATAGATGACGAACTAGTCCCAGTTCTAGGAGGAAAACACATACAAAACATTGAAGGCAATACAAGAATACCATGGAGCAACCAAAAATAACTAAAGAAAGAGTAAAGAAATGCCTAAAAAAATCTAAAAAATTAAAAAGCACCAGGACCAGATGATTTAAAAGGAGAGCTCTATTTCATTGTCAGAGAGTGAGGTATATGTGTCAAAACACTGGCTGAATGTTTTAAAGTAGAAATGGAAAAAATAGAAAAACAACTGAGTGGAAAACATCAAAAACAAAGATGATACCAAAGAAAACAAAGCCAACAGCTTCAGATTTAAGACCAATTGCTCTAACAAATATTGCATACAAGATGTTCATGTCACTATAGTAGGAGAAGATGTAGAGAACCGCCTGGAAAATAATAATGAAATAAGGAACACGTACACCGGCAGGATTCACTAAGGGAGGGAAAATTGAGGATAATCTGTTCATACTGCAATATTGTGTAGAGGAAAGTTTTAAAAGAAAAGAACCATTAATTGTAACCAATAGATTTTAGTAAAGCACATCACTCCATAACAAGAGATAAGTTAATAGAAACATTATTAAAATACAAAATACACCCTAACTTAATAGATGCTGTTTAAAATATATATAAAGATGATAAAACAAATATTAATTTTTAAAACATTGATAAAGAAATAGCAATAAGTAGCGGTATCAGACAAGGCTGCACAGGATCAACACTGTTCAAATTAATAACATATTTAATAATACAAGAATTGGAAGAAAAAGGAAAGGGATTTAACCCTTAATTAGCGGCGAGCAACATAAGTCGAGTTAAATAAAGCTGGACTATGTGGCGGCGCTCGACATAACTCGAGTGGCAATTTCAGCACGTAATGTGGCTGAGAGAGAGAGACAAGTGGTGGCAGGAGACTAGCGAGCGTATGACTGCTCCAGACCACCGCGGCGAACCTACTGACACAAATCTCAGCTCCCTCCTCCCTCTCTCACTCGCTACATACTCAATTATGTACCGAAAGTACCGAATTACCTGCTTTTTGCACTCGCGTTGCACGGATATTGCAAGAAAACTATCCATCATACAAGGATCGTTATGGTGTCATTCGAAAGCTCTGTTTATGCCCTTTCAGGGATAGGTACTTGTTTTACGTTCTGGGTCTTATTTAGGCATGAAAATGATCACGTAAACAGCCCTATTTTGGCTAAAAACACCCCACTGGGCGGTACACATAAATAAACCGCATAGGCCGCTCGTAAGGTGTTAAGAATGATACTTGTAAAATAAATATCCTGTTCTTTGCTGCTGATGGACTTTTGTTATCAGAATCATTAGAAGAGGCAGCTAACAACATAATACTACTTACAGAAATAAGCAGCAAATTTGGTCTTGAAATTAATAAAGATAAAAGTAATAACATCATATACAATTTAGAAAATCAACCTGAAATCATAAAAGCAATAAAGGTGACAAACACCATTATATATCTAGGAATAACTTTAACAAACAAGAGAAACCTTTTTTAAACACAAAAGAAAATTATGATAGAAAGAGTACAAACACTGGCAAATGTAACTTACTCAGTAATAGCAAAAAGTTGCCACAAAATTTTAATTGGGAAAACATACTGGAAAAGTTTAGCAGTACCTTCTATATTGTATGGAACAAATGTCATGCTATTGTCAGAGGCAGACATAAAGAAACTGCAAAGGATTGAAAATGGAGTGTATAGAAAAATACTAGGGGCAGCAAAATATGCACCCAACTGCACATTAAGAGGAGAAATAGAAGGCAAGAATAATAAAAGGAAAACTGACATACATAAAAGGCATAGAGGAAGGTAAAAGTCAACTATTAAATGACATAACAAGAGATATGAGGATAAAAGAAAACAATAAATGGATGAAAATGATAAGAGGTTATCTGGAAAACATAAACCTAAGGTACATCAACTTAACAGAAATTAATAAAGAAACCCTGAAGAAAAAAGTGAAGGAATGGGACACAAATGAATGGGAAGAAGTGAAAAGCAAGACAAATTTGGAAATATACGAGAAATGGAAAACATCAACAGATACAGAATTGTGAACAGTTAGTATAATCTAAATGTGTATTCAGTATGCATAATTATGTAAGTATAGATATACTTGCAGGAGGTACCGATGAAAAGGTAAGACCTCCGAAACTATCATTGTCATTGTCATTGTCATTCTAATAACACACATAACGAAGCCACTCCAACAGCTTCCTCTCTCTCCCCTCTCTAAACTCTTCAGAAAATAGGAAAAGTAGAAAGTAGCTACGAAATGCAGTTGTAAAGGCTTATCCCTCAATACCTTCACCACCAGAAGGTGACGAATAGTCATGTATATAGTCATGTATCCTTCGTAAAGCAAGTGTCACACTATGCCGATTTAAGTGCCGACGCTCCACGACTTAAAGAGTGGCGATACAAGGGGGAGACCACTGCCGAGTATCGGAAGTGATAGAGGGACGGGACGCCCACGGCGGGCAGTATGGACGGGCACGCCGCCTAATGGCAACTGGACGGGGTCGAGCGGCAACCATGCAAGACCTAAGGAAGATAAATGATGCCACCGGGGCGGCGTCATGCGCCGTAGCGCGCAAACTGGTTGGCGACACTGCTCCTGTCGAGCGGCGCCTATAGGAGGTAAGGCGGCGCCGATAGATACTACGCCGGCGATGGACAGCCACCCTGTCACACTGAACCCCTACTCCGTCACACTTGATCCCGACCGAGGAAAACCGGTCCGTCGGAGGCAACGTTTGTGTGTGTGTGTGTGTGTGTGTGTGTGTGAAGGGGGGGGAGGGTAGGAAGCTTGAGGTCTAGGGAGGAAACTAAATGCATAATAAAAAGATCCATAAATGAGCAAATAAATACGCCCATCTCCCATTAATTAAGTGGTTCTTTGAGTAATTGGTAAAACAAGGCCATCTATAGTTAACCCTTTCAGTACTGGTGACGTCTTTCTCGTTATAGTCTGGCAACTATTAGGTTATTGTAATATGCTTACGAAGGGCCAGCTGTGGCAATCACATGACCTCCATTCCTCTCATTTATCTCTCTTAACTCCCACAGACCGTTCTTAAGCTGCATAAAATTGTCTAAGTATAGCAGAACTAAGGCAAAACAGACGCCACCGCTATGGAAAGGGTTTATAGATATAGTCACTCGTTGATGGGATCGGATTAAGGGGACAGTGGTGATTTTTGGGGTCTATTTATTTATATATTCATTTATTTTTTAGTTTCCTCGCTAGACCATCAAGCTTTAAAAAAACCACCCCCAAAACCCTCTATCAACGATGTCCCGTGCGACATTGCCAGGTCGCGGACTCACGGTATGCCCTTCCCCTATGACACCGCCTGGGCGTTACCGGGTCGCTGCCTGACGGCGACCTACCTTATAGCGGCGTCTGGCGCAGACAGGCCGGCGCCCTTGTACCGTCTGATGCATACTGGACGCCGCCCGCCTACCGTCCCCGTCCCGTCCATTTACTAGCCGCCGACTAAGCTCATGAGAGTTGTGCTTGTCGAACTTTTCCTGAGGCCCCTGACGACCTCTCCCGACGGCTCTCTTGAGTCGGCGCCCACCCACGTCATGCGGCGATGTAGGCAAAGAGTGTTGTTACTGAAAATAGTTTATGTTCAGATTGATAATCATTGTCAAGGTATTTAATATTAAAGCTACTGATACTTCAGTTTGAGCAGTTTCCACTATCAAAGTCGTAAACTATTTCCAATGTGACTGATATTGGCGTCTGGTTGAAGGAGTGTACTGACTCATAAATTTATTAGCTACACTTTCTGTTATGCCCTGATTTTATTCAGGTTTAACGTATTGGTAAAGGTGAGTTCTTTCAAGACTGGGACGTCAGAGTTCATACAATACATGCAAGGACACAATAGAGGATATATATACCACTGAAATAATATTTAAGAACAGTTTATTTATCTTAAAACTCTATGAATATAAGCACAAGTAAATACTGAGAACAGAAAACAATAAAAATGGATACTATGAGGTAACCAAATCTTCTAGCACGAGTGAGGATCTAGATGGAGCTCAGGTATAATCAGATCCGATTCCTTTTAAATGCTTAACTTCCACTTACTTATAGGATTCAAACGTTAATACAGAATTAATCAGGGTATGATATGGTTCACACTTATAGTTCTGATCACTTGTCACCGGACGCACTGGTGTATTAGATTATAACCATTGATAAACAAATTAAGTGTTTTCAATCAACTGATATCTATGTATGAATAATAATGTAAGATAGCGAACTTCACAGGGTCATGGTCACTGACTCTTCTATCTAACACTTTTAGAAGTTGGCGTAGAGTCGTTATTGTGGACTCTAACTTTTACACTTGTATGAATTTCCTATATCACACTTTGGTTTGGCACAGAGTCGTGACTATGGACTCTGAATCTTTTACACATTTAAGTATTGGCCTAGAGTCATTATTGTGGACTCTAACTTTCAACACTTTGGTGAATTTCATATATAACACTTTTACACTGAGTGAACCGAGGGTGATTAGTAATATTTCTACTATGATATTTATAGCTGTATCACTGGCTTATTTCTACAAGTTTTCTATTAAATTCCTATAAGGGGTTGCACTGGGAATAGTAGCTGGTCTGTGGTATCTTGTAGTCTTCTGGGTCTCCGTGGGCCGTCTAGGTTGGCCTGTCGTGTGAAGTGGTACGTTTACAGATGGACTAATAACTTAGATCTTGAATGAAGTTACACAGTTGGAACTCATGTGTTCTATGCTTCATCGAACTAACGCGAGTATATCCTATGGGAGTTTTAAGGATTCTCGTCTGTTCTGACCTTTAGTCGTTGGTGAAGTGTTGTTCAGGTAGGCCCTACTCTTGTTTTAGGGTCTTAAATCTACTGCCTCTCTTGTGACGGATGAGTAATAAATCGGACTAACGCGAGAATAGTAAAATGGTGTGGGCCAATATTACTTTACTCGTCTGTCTCTGACTTTTATAAGAGGTTCAAAACACCCATTCGTTGTTCGTGACAGTGCACAGATCAACACTGGTTCCTCCACAGAAACAGTAACTCCACCAGAATATGGCGGTTTAGTCTAGCTATCCTTCACTAGAATTTGAGCTTAGTCTAGTGCAGGACTCCGGTTTGCCGGAAGTCAAGTCATAGGACTTGGGCACTCTTTAGACTAGGTGGGTAAGTCAGCAACTGGCCGTAATACCTTCTCTAGAATAGAATTAAAGTCTAGGGCAGGGCTTCGGGGTGGCGAAAGCCAAGATCATAGAGATTCTGTTAGCTCTTTAGACTAGCGGGAATAGTTCGGCTGTGGCCGTAGTCCCTATCTGGGATAGAGTTATTGCTTATGCAGAACTTCGGGATGCTGAAAGCAAAGTCATAAGTCTTAACATTCCTTTCTATTAAGGTGGTCGGACTTGTCCGTAATACCTCTCTAGAACAGAGTGTTTGCTTATGCAGGACTTTGGGTTGCCGAAAGCCAAGTCATAAGGCTTAACATTCTTTTCTATTAATGTGGTCGGACGTGGCCGTAATACCTCTCTAGAACAGAGTGTTTGCTTATGCAGGACTTCGGGGTGCCGAAAGCCAAGTCATAAGACTTATTAGTACCCTTTAGACTTAAAGAAGTAAGTCAGCTCTGGCCGTAATACCTCCTTAGAATAGGATTCTAGCTTATGTAGGATTTCGAGGTGTTGGAAACCCAGTCATACGACTTGTACACTCTTTAGACTTAAAGAAATAACTCGGCTCTGAACGTAATACCTCCTTAGAATAGAGTTAATGCTTATGCAGAACTTCGGGGTGCCGAAAGTAAAGTCATAAGACTTTTTCCTCTCAGTCAGTTTGGTACTCGGCTCTGGCCGTAAACCTTGCTGCTGGCCAGGTTAATTACAAGGCTTTGATTAAACTTGGCTGTGGCCAATATCCAACAAAGCCTTGGAATTGCTTGATTTGTTCAAATCTTTCCCGCCTAGTGATGACGTTTACTGAGATGGTTTCGCTCCCTCTTGAGTTGTATAGGGGCAGGAGAGTATACCTCGTAGTGGTGTATAAAGTCCTTCTGGCTGTGGCAGTAGTGTGAATGGCTTAGTCATATGCATATTACAGGTCTAGCTGAGTTCAATAAATTTTAATCATCATGGAAACATACAGGGAAAAGTAGTGGGTTTATATTAAAGAAGTAACTCGGCTCTGGCTGTAATACCTCCTTAGAATAGAGTTAATGCTTATACAGAACTTCGGAGCTCCAAAAGTAAAGTCATAAGACTTTTTCCTCTCAGTCAGTTTGGTACTCGGCTCTGGCCGTAAACCTTGCTGCTGGCCAGGTTAATTACAAGGATTTTATTAAACTTGGCTATAGCCAATATCCAATAAAGCCTTGGAATTGCTTGATTTGTTCAAATCTTTCCAGCCTAGTGATGACGTTTACTGAGATGGTTTCGCTCCCCTCTTGAGTGGCATAGGGGCAGGAGTATAGACCTCGTAGCGTTTACGTTTACGTTTACGTTGAGTGACCCGCAGAGGGCTGCTCTCGGGCAGCATGATATGCGGGGGTTGTGCTTTTAGGACTAATGGTTAGGGACAGGATCAGGATTAGGGATGTAATGATTGGTGATCCTAGTTCTAAATGAATCAAGGGTGGGGCTATTAACTACATGAGATGGGAGGTGATTCCACTCTTGGATGCTGCGGGGAAAAAATTATTGTCTAAATATGTCCGTGCTTGCCTGATACGTGTGGTATTTTAGGTTGTGGCTGCGTCTTGTAAATCGTATACTAGTAGGGTGTAAATATATATCTTTGTCTATGTCTACTAAGTTGTTAGTGATTTTATATAACATCTGGTGTCTGTGCATTTGTCTTCTTGTTGCAAGTGGGTCGAGTTTAATGTCTTGTTTGAGCAAAGTGACAGATGTAGTGTGTCTGTAATCACGTCTGATCCATCTTGCAGCTTTGTTTTGTATGGCCTCTAGTTTATTTATATTGTTGTGAGTGTGTGGATCCCAGACGGTGTCGCAGTATTCTAAGTGTGGCCGAACAAGTGTTTTAAATGCTAGAATTTTAATATTTGCGTTGCACTTGGTGAGATTCCTACGCAGGAAGCCCAGGGCCTTATTAGTCTTTGCTCTGACGCTGCTAACGTGAGTGGTCCACCTCATGTCCGCTGAGATGTGGACCCCCAAATATTTGTGGGAGGGAACAGTATCCAGAAGAGTGCTATGGAATTTGTAGGAGAATGGGATGATTTTGTTTGAACGGGTGAAACGGATATGGTGACATTTGTCCGGTTTAAATGTCATCTGCCACTTGGCTTCCCACTCTTCAAGCGCAATTAAGTCGTCCTGTAGTCGAAGGCAATCGTCCCTATTAGTAATTGGTCTATAAACTAAGCTATCATCTGCGAAAAGTCTAGTAGTAGAAGTAAGCGATAGTGGGAGGTCATTTATGTATGAAAGGAAAAGTAGGGGACCCAGGACAGTGCCTTGTGGGACCCCAGAAGTTACAGACACAGTGGAAGAATGAGAACCCTCGAGACCAACGCGTTGATCCCGATTTGTCAAGAAAGTCTTAATCCAGTGAAGAAGTGGTCCTCGGATGCCATAATAATCTAACTTAGCTAACAGTCTTTGGTGAGGGACTTTGTCGAAGGTTTTGTCAAAGTCTAGTACTATAGCGTCTATTTGTCGAATTTTCGGGTCGTTAAGGGTTTGGGTGGTGTATAAGGTCATTCTGGCTCTGGCAGTAGTGTGAATGGCTTAGTTATTTGCGTATTACAGGTCTATCTGAGCTCAATAAATTGTCATCCTCATGGAAACATACAGGGAATAGTAGTGGGCTTATATTAACATAGAAATACTAAAGTAAGGACAGTACGTGGTTCTCAGTATATTAGGACATGAAGGAGCATTTCTTAGTTGATAAATTCGCGGGTAGCGATTTACAAGGAGAGGGGTAAACAGATGAATGCTGACATGCGCACTGTCAACAGAATCTACATGGATAGTTTGATTATTCGTGAAGACAGTAACAGCAGTTATCAGAGATAGTAATTGTGTAATTAATTAGTAAATAATATTCTTAACATAGATAAGGAAACAAATATATTCTGATGCTTTTGCACACGTCTTCTGCACATGGCACATCTGCCAAGGGAATAAAGCGCGGTTCCCATACCTCCGTTTTGACCTCCGTTTGGGACGGACCTACGTCATCGATGACGTAGGTCCATTTGGCCGTGTGTGCTCTCCGAGGAGTTAAAACTTCACGAGCGTAAAATCCAATGTTGCCACACTATCTCTTAGCTCGCCCAGTTGGGCTTACTTTAGGTATAGATGGCAAATTATTCGTCTTTGTGGTACTGCTTGACACAATTTATCGTGATATGCACTATGTAAACAGTCAAAATATTGGAGAGTATTTAAAAAGCCTGAAATCCAAGTTAAATTAACGAGCACTAGCATCAAAAGAGGCAATGTACTTCAAGCCTAAATTTGTTGATTTCGGAATAAATGTTACACAATACCCATAATTGGTCGTTGTGACAACATGCACAGCTATCAAATTACACTTCTATACAACTCTGGCTTCACAAAATGGAAAGTATGAGACTATTTAAAAATGTGGGCTACCTTTTCGCTTTGCTCCAACATTGGCAGTACTTCAGAACTCGCCCAACATGGTGTCCGTGGCAGAGAGGGCGAGTGTTTCCCTTATTTACATTATAAATACGCACTATACGTACATCCTGCGTGTGTATGCATAGGCTATAGGGTGTGTACTATTCATTGGTGACCAGTAGCCTACATGCCGATACAATATATCATGGGCAACATAAATATACGTACAGTAATTGTTTTCCGATGTCCGTCCAAAGTTAAACCAAAGTCAACTTTTTGGGGACAGGATCCGGGATCGGAAACCCGCGAAACGGAGAACAATAGACCTCGGTTCCCGCTCGCCGGAGCCCACGCATGATCTGACCTACGTCGTCGATGACGTAGGTCCGTCCCAAACGGAGGTCAAAACGGAGGTATGGGAACCGCGCTTAACATGTTTGTATGAATCATTTGTTTCTACAATAATCAGTGGATGGGTGTAGATAACATCATAGCAAAAACATATAGTGACTGGTGGCCTAAAGATAATAATGAAGATTGTACTAATGATTTCCTAAAGGAAAACATATATGCGGAGATATGCACGCGATCGGTGGTGATGCGCACTGTTTTTAAAACACACTCGTTGTTACTGATTTTGGTAGCAGTTAGGAAGGAAGATATAGTTGAGATAAGATTATAAAGATGTTCAGAATACATCGTATAGTGATCATTTAATAATTAGTCTTATAATTACAACAGGTACTCATCATAATTTTACATAGTTTATGTGAGATAATTTATACATGTTTTCAATAGGGTCATCAGGGTAATATACATGGTTATTTATTCTTAAAACGGTATACATTCTCTTCTCCTTGTGAAAATACAGTCGTCCACTTCTTCTGAGTTGATGGGAGTGAGAACTGTTGGGGCTTCTTTTTCTCGGATGGTGTCGGGCACTTGGTGGTGATCGTGGCTATGTGACATCCATTTTCTTCCATCTGCAGAGGTGTTCTGATAGTCCTCTGTGACGCGGCTCCGTGGGTTGAGGGTCTCTGGGCTGGATGCTGTATGGTAGGTTTTGCTGTCGGCGTGTGTGGTGTTATATTTTCTTGTGTCTGTGTTCGATGTTCCGCTGTTCTTTTCCGATTTTGATTTGTTTTTGTTTCGCCTGTGTTGATTAGTTTTCTGTGTGGCGTGGTGACAAAATGTTTTCGGAATATGACGGTTCAGTCTAGCTATCCTTCACTAGAATTTGAGCTTAGTCTAATATAGGACTCCGGTTTGTCGGAAGTCAAGTCATAGGACTTGGGCACTCTTTAGACTAGGTGGGTAAGTCGGCAACTGGCCGTAATACCTTCCCTAGAATAGAATTAAAGTCTAAGGCAGGGCTTCGGGGTGGCAAAAGCCAAGATCATAGAGACTCTGTTAGCTCTTTAGACTAGCGGGAATAGTTCGGCTGTGGCCGTAGTCCCTATCTGGGATAGAGTTATTGCTTATGCAGAACTTCGGGATGCTGAAAGCAAAGTCATAAGTCTTAACATTCCTTTCTATTAAGGTGGTCGGACTTGTCCGTAATACCTCTCTAGAACAGAGTGTTTGCTTATGAAGGACTTCGAGGTGCTGAAAGCTAAGTAATAAGACTTATTAGTACCCTTTAGACTTAAAGAAGTAAGTCGGCTCTGGCCGTAATACCTCCTTAGAATAGAGTTATTGCTTATGCAGAACTTCGGGATGCCGAAAGTAAAGTCATAAGACTTATTAGTACCCTTTAGACTTAAAGAAGTAAGTCGGCTCTGGCCGTAATGCCTCCTTAGAATAGGATTCTAGCTTATGTAGGATTTCGAGGTGTTGGAAACCCAGTCTTTAGACTTGTACACTCTTTAGACATAAAGAAGTAACTCAGCTCTGGCTGTAATACTTCCTTAGAATATAGTTAATGCTTATGCAGAACTTCGGGGTGCCGAAAGTAAAGTCATAAAGAATTTTTCCTCTCAGTCAGTTTGGTACTCGGCTCTGGCCGTAAACCTTGCTGCTGGCCAGGTTAATTACATGGCTTTGATTAAACTTGGCTATGGCCAATATCCAACAAAGCCTTGAAATTGCTTGATTTGTTCAAATCTTTCCCGCCTAGTGATGACGTTTACTGAGATGGTTCCGTTCCCCTCTTGAGTGGTATAGGGGCAGGAGTATAGACCTCGTAGTGGTGTATAAGGTCCTTCTGGCTCTGGCAGTAGTGTGAATGGCTTAGTTATTTGCGTATTACAGGTCTATCTGAGTTCAATAAATTGTCATCCTCATGGAAACATACAGGGAATATAGTAGTGGGCTTATATTAACATACAAATACTAAAGTAAGGACTCAGTATATTAGGACATGAAGGAGCATTTCTTATTGATAAATTCGCGGGTAGGGATTTACAAGGAGTGGGGTAAACAGACGAACGCTGACATGCGCACTGTCAACAGAATCTACATGGATAGTTCGATTATTCGTGAAGACAGTAATAGCAGTTGTTGTTGTTGTTGCTGTTCCCCAAGCTGCCTGGCCGAACAGCCCCAAGGCCCCGAGCAAGGCCAAGGCCATAACCGAGCGCCCCCACAGAACCCTCCCTGCCGACCACAATAAAGCCTGGGTGACCGAAGCCACTCCATGGCGGGGAGCTTAGGAGGGTGCGGAAATGCCCGGGAAACCAAAGCCCCACCCAGGGGCCTGTACCCCTCAGCAATTATGAAGAGGAAGTTGAGGAGCAAAGGAAAAATGTGACGATAGTAATAGTAATAGCAGTTATCAGAGATAGTATTGTGTAATTAATTAGTAAATAATATTCTTAACATAGATAAGGAAACAAATATATGTTGATGCTTTTGCGCACGGCACATCTGAAAAGGGAATAACATGGTTGTATGAATCATTTGTTTCTACAATAATCAGTGGATGGGTGTAGATAACATCATAGCAAAAATATATAGTGACTGGTGGCCTAAAGATAATAATGAAGATTGTAGGCCTAGTAATGATTTCCTAAAGGAAAACATCTATGCGGAGATACGCACGAAGGTGGTGATGCGCACTGTTTTTAAAACACACTCGTTACTGATTTAGGTAATAGTTAGGGAGGAAGATATAGTTGAGATAAGATTATAAAGATGTTCAGAATACATCATAGTGATAATTTAATAATTAGTCTTATAATTACAACAGGTAGGCCTACTCATCATAATTTGACATAGTTTATGTGGGATAATTTATACATGTTTTCAATAGGGTCATCAGGGTAATATACATGGTTATTTATTCTTAAAACGGTATGCATTCTCTTCTCCTTGTGAAAATACAATCTTCCGCTTCTTCTGAGTTGATGGGAGTGAGAACTGTTGGGGCTTCTTTTTCTCGGATGGTGTCGGGCACTTAGTGGTGATCGTGGCTATGCGACATCCATTTTCTTCCATCTGTAGAGGTGTTCTGATAGTCCTCTGTGACGTGGCTCCGTGGGTTGAGGGTCTCTGGGCTGGATGCTGCATGGTAGGTTTGGTGTGGTGTTATATTTTCTTGTGTCTGTGTTCGATGTTCCGCTGTTCTTTTCCGATTTTGATTTGTTTTTGTTTCTCCTGTGTTGATTAGTTTTCTGTGTGGCGTGGTGACAGAATTTTTTCGGATGGCTGGCTTGTGTATGTTTCTCCTGTCGAGGTCCTGCAGAGGTCGGTTTGTCTGGTTGAGGTCTGGTAGGTGTTTTCTTCTGGGGTATTTTACTTCCCTCTCTGTCATGAAAGCTACGTCCCCATGCCTCAAGTGGGTACGTGAAAATGTTGCCTTGGCGGGTGAAAGCAGGTAGGGTTTTGAGAAAGTTCCACCAGTCGAGGGATCGTAGGTAAGTTGGTTTGCTGGTGTCTGTTATTATGGTTAGGATGGCCGTTTTTTCTGCCATGACAGTGGCTGTGATGGCTTCCGCAATGGACCGAATGCAAAAAACTTGTCCTTCTTCAGCAGCCCACTTGACTCGTTTAACGTAAGGTGGAACGTCCGTCATGGCTTCTGCAGGTAGTGAGGTTTTTCTGGAGCTGGTAGGTGTTGGTGGTGCTGAGGTGTGAAGGTGAGTGGTGACCTTTTGTTTGACCCCGGGGTGGTTAATATCTCTTGCGGACGCAAAAGTACCACAGTTTAATTTTGGTGTGTGGAGCATGACTGATTCAGAGAATTTTGTGTTTATTAGCAAAGAGATCCTTAGAATTTTAGAGGTGTTCGTGTGTGTTGGGTGTTTTGTTTTGGTATCAGTAGAAAAGTGAGTAATTGTAACTTGGTTTGAAATAAGAATGGGAGAAAATCTAATGGGGCGTTTCACAAGGCAACCTTTAGTAGTGCGAAAACTGGTGCTAATAGGGGGTTCTGGGCTGGATTCTGATGAAGAAGATGAGTGAGGAAGGGGTGTTTTGTGGGGACTGGGGTTTGGGAGGGCAGATAGATTAGGTTGAGAGTTACTTTTCGTAGGTTTTGTACGAGATTTGGGTGAAATGGATGAAGGAAAAGGTGAGAGTTGAGAGGGGGCGAAACGGGGTGGTATGGTAGAGGTTGAAGGTTGAGGTGATAGCGTGATGGAGGGTGGTGCTGATGCAGGTTTTACTTGTTTGAAAAGTGGTTTTGGCATTTCGGGAGACGATTTGCAAGTTGATTTTTTGTGAAGGTTTCGCTTTAGCGACAGGAGCAGGTTGAGAGTTGGCTTTAGTGGATAGAGGTTGTGGCAGAAGTTCGGAGTTTGAAGAGGTAGGAGAGGATGATGATGATTTAGATGTATGAGAAGCGGGAGTGGATACTGGTTGTGGGGTTGGAGGAGAAGTTTGAAGTCGTGGTCGCTTAGGAGAAGGTGAATTTGAAGGTGAGGTGGAAGAGGTAGATGGGGTTATTTGGCGAGGTTGTTTTATGGTGGACTTTTGTTTGGTAGAGGTGTGGTAAGGGAGTCTTTTGGGGGGGCCTTTTGGACGGTGTTGACTTTTGTTAGCTGCTTTGAGCTTTGTCCCAGGTCGAAGTTTGTAGTGAAACTTCGTAGGCTTGTCTTTTGCCTTGTTTCGGTTTGTGGTGTCGGTGTCTGTTGGTTGTGGGTTTTTTTTTTTAGCAGGAAGATGAAGGGGTAGTGTGGGGTGTATGAAGTGTGACTCTGGCAACTTGTCTTTTTTACAGGTGGTGGTAGTAGTTGTTGGAGTTGATGGTTTTACATAAAGTGGTAGAGGAGTACTTAACTGAGGTACGGACATGTTTTACAGGGGTATCAGGTATGCCTGGAGAGTTTTTAGGTGGTGAAGTGTTGTAGTTTGTTGTTGAAGGTTGATATATTCAGACGAACCTGTTTTTATAGGTTCGTGTTTCGCCATGATAATGGATGACTATCTGATTAGGCCTATGGCCCAATGTAGCGGGGGCCTAAGTTGTTGGTGATGGGTAGTTTGGTCGCCATCACAGTGTCACCTATAGCGAACGGGTTTTTGTGGTGAGTGACATCTTGTTTACTGTCTTGGCAGGTTTGAGCAGTGTATAGGGTGTTTCTGAGGTACTGCAAGGGGTCGACAGTAAGTTGAGACGTGGACGGCTGGGCAAAATGGTGGAAAGGGAGCAGTAGGGGTGCAACGCCGTATACTCTCTCATGGAGTGAAATACCGTCTTCCCGTGGGCAAGAGTTCATCCCCCACTGGATCATTTTAATTTGTGTTGGCCAGTCTGTGGTATTTAGAGCTATCATGCGGGTTCGCAACTGATTGTTGATGGTGCGATGGCTTCTTTCACATATGGCATTCCCTTGGGGTCAATATGTTTAATTTTAATTCCGCATTTCTTGGTGAAAGCTTCCCATATTTGACTGGTGAATTCGGGAGCATTGTCAGACAATAAAGAGATGGGAAGTACAAACACAGGAAAAATCTTGGTGGCTAATAGTTCAGCTATGGTTAGAGAGCTGTGATCTTTTGCGGGGCAGGCTATCAGGAACTTCGAGTAGACATCCACAAACGTGACAACAAATCTTTTCCTGTGACTTGTTGTAAATGGACCCATTACGTCTAATGATAAGATTTGCCAAGGTTTGCTGGCTGAGAGTGTTCCAGCAGGTCCGGCAGTTTTGCATCTATCTTTACCTAAAGTGCATGGCTTGCAGGCTTCTGTGACTCATTTGGCAATTCCAGAAGGGTTGATGGTCCAGTATCGGTCTTGGAAATTTTTTAGCATCTTTTTCTGTCCTAAATGGATACCGTTATCTTCGTGAATGGAGATCATGTATTCTTGAGCTATTCGGGGTTCTAAGACAATGTGTCCAGATTCTGTCTTTAGTTGATCTCCCCAGCGAATTAATTTCTGGAATATATGTCTTGGTATCCAGGTGGGTTTGCACTTTCTCTCCCAGGATTGTATGAGAGTTGGTTCTGATGGGGTTTCTGAGTCTGGATTTGGTAAGACGGCTGGCGTAGAGTATTGAAAAGCTGCTAGGTTGTCTGGTGTATAGTCTGGTACTGGAAGGCGGGAGAGAGCATCAGCATTGGTGTTGAGTTTCCCTGGTTTATATTGTATTTCGAAATCATATTCTTCTAGGGATTCTCACCAAATTACCAGCAATGTTGAGTTGGTTTCACATTTTCTTAACCATTGTAAGGACTGATGGTCTGTTATAATTAATAGTTTAGCCCCTAATACAAATCAACGAAAATGGTTTAGGGCACATATTACGCCCAGGCATTCTCTTTTGGTGGCGGCATAGTTCTGTTGAGCAGTGTTGAGGGTAGAACTAGCGTAGACGATGACATGTTCCTTACCATCCTGAACTTGGGCTAGGACGGCTTCGATGACGTAGAGTGACACGTCGGTATATAGCCGGAACAGTTGTTGGTAGTCTGGAAATGCTACCGTAGGTGCTTGCACTAATTTGTCTTTGAGAGTGTTGAAAGCTGCGTCTCTTTCAGGTGTCTAAGCGAACTCTGTATCCTTGTGGGTTAGTTGATGAAGGGGTCTAGCAATGGCTGCAAAGTTTGGCACAAAACGTTGGTAGTAAGTGGCTAACCCTAGGAAAGATCTCATGCCTTTGACGGTGGTAGGGGGTTGTTGTTGGGCGATGGCTGAGAGTTTACGGGGATCCGGAGAGATACCATATCCGGATATCACATGGCCCAGGAAATCTACTGACTTGCGTGCAATATCGCACTTGGAGGGTTTAAGCTTTAAACCTGCCTGTCGGATGCGTTGCAGGACCTGTCTAAGTCATTGAAGATGCTCAGGCCAGGTGTTCGAGTAGACAATCACGTCATCCAGGTAAGCGAGGCAGGTTTCCCATGTTAGTCCCCTCAGTACGGACTCCATGAGTCGAGAGAAAGTAGCTGGACCGTTGCATAAACCAAATGGTAACACGTTAAACTCATATAAGTGTCCTCCACTAGTTGAAAAAGCTGTCTTTTGTTGGTGTTCTGGTTTGATTGGGACTTGCCAATATCCGGCTTGTAAATCAAGGGTGGTGAACCATTTGAAGCCGTGAAGGGAGTCCCGAGAGTCATCGATGCGGGGTAATGGGGTTGCATCTTTTACAGTAGCATCATTGAGACGACGATAGTCTACGCAGAATCACATCGATCCATCTTTCTTTTTTACTAACATGACGGGGGAGGACCATGGACTGGGGTGGCAATTCCGGCATCTAACATCTCTTGCACCTGTCGTTCTTCCTCTTGTCGTTGTACCAGGTTCTTCCGGCGAGATGGTTGACGTAAGGGTGGTCCAGTAGTGTGGATTTCATGTTCTTCCATGTTGGTCTGGCCGATTATGTTGGGTGATGTAGCGAAAACGTCTTGAAAGTCGTGTAGAACCTGTTGCATTTGATGTTTCTGTAAGGCTGTTAATGTGTTGGGAATGGTAGGTAGCATTTTTGGTAGGTGAACTTCTTGTGGAGGAGCGGTGATCTCATCAAACGTCTCGAGGTCACCAATTACGAGACCTTCGGGAAATTTCCTATTGGCTATTAGAATAGTGTTGTGATAAGACGAGACAATAGCAGGTTGAATTCTGCAGCGATCGTGATTGTTGGCTGGCGTGACAGGGGTAAAAATCATATGTTTTTGAGGAATGGGTTGTAGGGGTCCCATTGTTGATGGTGTGGCAAAATGGAGATCTTTTGCCTGATGAGGTCAGGGCTGATGATAGTGGTGGTTGTGGTGGTTGTTTATTTCTTGTTTACTCGTGATTTTTGGATAGTTTTAATAGACTTCTTACTGTATGATGAAACAGGTGTGGAGGTGGTTAGTTGAGTTTCTTTTGTTTTTCTTCGGATGAGAAGAGCTCTGGTTTGGTATTGTGAGGTTTTCTTTACTTGTGGGTGGTGAGGCAACTAATTTCTGACCGGGTTTTTTTTTTCTTCTGGGGAAAATTGTTAATCTTCTTTTGTGGATTTGTTTGGACTGTTTTGTTAGGCAGGTGTTGTTTTTTTTCTTCTTGGCTGTCATTCCTGAGATGAGCGAGTTTGGATCTGCTTACCGTTTTTATTTTTTTATTTTTATTTTTTTAACATTATTAATTGTTCTCCGCAATTTACTTGGGCTTGTAGTTTTTGTAGAAAATCCAAGCCCAGGTAGCCATCGTTGTGACGACATTCTGAGGGAAACACTACAAAAGGATGGTAGCAGTTAATTGGCATGTGGTTGAGGGGTGGTGACATGTAAGGGTCTGGTTTCGCCTCGAATTGGTAGTGGTGTGTCACCAGCACTTATTAAGTTGGTGGTTGTGGCTTAATTGTAGCTCTCCAAATCTCTTTTTATGCTTGAGGTAAAAAGAGTTGAAAAGGCATGAACGTGCCGCGCCCGTATCAATGAGTAATTTCACTGGTACGTTCTTGATTTTTGCGAAACGATAGATAGGGGGTGGTCTTTCAATGGTAGACTCCCCTGCCAAAGCCATAATGGGCGGGGGAGGAGTTAAAAACCCTGGGTATCTTCTTCTTCTTCCTCCAGGATTTCTTCTTCTTCATGTTGTAAAATGGGAGCGATGTCTTCTGTTTCTGTTTCTTCCTCTAGTTCGGTTTCCGGAAATTGGTCAAACTCTTCTTCTGCGGCTGAGAGACGTGGTTGTGTTTGTTTACTTTTGGCTGCATCTCGGATGTCATGGACGCAGCATTTGGAGTTACATGCATGGAAATCATACGGGTTTATGATCACCAAGGTGTGGTTTCTATTTCTATAGTTGTTAGAAGAAAAACGTCCAGTGGGTTAGTTTCTGGGATAGACCCTTTTTAGTGGATTTGGGTTGAACTTAGGTCGGCTCGCTTGCTGTTGATTGGCATGGTAAGCAAATCTTGGTGGTGGGGCTGGATTACGGGAGAAGAGTGGTTGGTGTCGAGGCCGATTTTGCACTTGTGGGTGAGTAGGGAATCTTTTGATAGCGGCTACGGTTTTAATTTTTGGGCGATTCGCGAGAATTTTCCGGATGGAAATTATATCTCTTGGAAAACCCACTGGGTCATGCACAGTGAAGTGTTCTTGGATGGTGAGAGGTTAACACTTGCACCAGGTGGATCAGGGTATGTTGTTGTTGTTGTTCTAAGGATAGGGTAGGGTAGGGTATGCAGCTTTCACTTGCTGACTAACGGCGGCTAGAGTGGCATCTAGATCGCCTTCGTACTTTATGGTTTTCAATGCTGCATGGGCGACGAATGTACCTAGTGATGGCTTAATAGCATCAATGACCATGGGCCGGAATTCGTCCCAGGTGAGTTCAGGGGTTACCTGTGGGGCAATTATGGAAACGGCTTTTCCTAATTGTGGTAACAGGACGGCGATTTTTTTCGCGGTCAGTGTTGTATACCAAGTCAAGTATTGGTTTTGTTACTCTCAGGTAGTTTTCTATGTCGTATATGTCCCCATCGTATTTGGGAATGGGGATGTGAGAGCGATTAACTACCATTATGTCAAATGTTAAACAACGCTCTCTCGTCTCCAAAAGCTTGTAATGTAATGAATTCTTCTTTCCGAATCAAGAACCACCATCTGCCACCAATGTTATGCCCTGATTTTATTCAGGTTTACCGTATTGGTAAAGGTGAGTTCTTTCAAGACTGGGATGTCAGAGTTCATACAATACATGCAAGGACACAATAGAGGTTCATTGTCTCTTAAAAAAAAAAAAAAAAAAAAAATATATAACACTGAAATAATATTTAAGAACAGTTTATTTATCTTAACCCTCGGTACCCGGTAGGGCTTCCAGAAGCCCATAACAAACTCGTGCCGTGGGGCCCGGATGGGCTTCTGAAATTCATAAGCTTGAAAGCCTATTAAGCGTGGTTTGAAAGTCGTGCGCCGAAACGTTTGTAAACAAAGCCGGTCGGAGCGACGCGCAACTTCAAAAACAAGAAGGAGAAGTCGGAGGTTTGTTGATGTTGACTGCTAGGACGAAATTAGTGTCTGTAAATGTCCGATATTGCTAACATCGCATCAAAACTCTCTCCACGGAAATCGTCATCACAACTGAACCAGTTGACCTAGAGAGCTCAACTCAATGCCAGTCTACAGATACAAAACAGGGCTACATTTTGAGATGTGTGTAAATTCTCTAGCTGTTAAAATAACAAAGATAGGGCTAGCCTATTACAACGTTTTTCGGCCAGATCGCCCGGGTTTCAGTGCTGTCCTTTAGAAGGCAAGCCCGGTCCAGAAGGGTTAAAACTCTATGAATATAAACAAAAGTAAATACTGAGAACAGAAAACAATAAAAATGGATACTATGAGGTAACCAAATCTTCTAGCACGAGCGAGGATCTAGATAAAGCTCAGATATAATCAGATCCGATTCCTTTTAAATGCTTCCCTTCCAGTTACTTATAGGATTCAAATGTTAATACAGAATTAATCAGGGTATGATATGGTTCACACTTATAGTTCTGATCACTTGTCACCGGACGCACTGGTGTATTAGATTATAACAATTGATAAACAAATTAAGTGTTTTCAATCAACTGATATCTATTTATTAGTGGCCCCTTCATCATTGACGATGCGCCTTACGTAGGTAGTAGCCAATCTTTGAACTCTAGCTTGCTGTTCAAACTTCCCGCCCGGGGAGAACTCAAAATACGATTGCCACACATCGTGAGCGAAACACTCTTAAAACCACTCACGGACTCGTCCTTATGATGTGGGTACCACTACTAGAAAAACTAGTAAAATAAATAAAGAATACAAATGAAAATTAAACTTGACCCAGCATTGCGCTTCCCGTGCGTCTGCTCTTTTGGGAACGGCACGCCATCTTGTTCATAGCGTCTGTTCACTCTTATCCTCCTCGGGCCCGCGTAGTGTGGACGTACGTCCCCGGCACTCCTGCCTAAATCTCGATCGTCACCTTTCCTTAACACTAGTGAGTCTTTACTCATTTGTCCATGACAGTGCTGAAGTCAGGTTAGATTATCGACTAGGTGTAGGCTGAAGTGTTAAATACGGACCCTGGAGATTTGTTTTTCTGGGTCTAATCATTCGTATTAGGTGGTGTTCTTGTTGCGATAAGGCAAGTCGCCCCTGGTGTTTTGATTTATTATCCTAGCCTACTATTAGTTCACTGGTTAGTCATGAGGCTTCTTTTAGGGTGAACTGGAGCCTGTTACTCGGTCCCTTCAGGGTGTGTAACAAGTATGCTTCGTGGGCTAGTGCCGTTGGATTTTCTCACTTAGCTGAGGGGTCCGGCACGGAGCCATACTGCTCTGCAACTTTATCATCATGTGTTCTACAGGTGGCGGGGTCGACGCTGGATCGCAGGTTTGTGCTATTGACGGAACTCATCGCCAAGTGCTCCCATCTAGTTGGCCTCATTAGGTTGCATATATATATGGTTAGGGAGTGTTATCATTGATTATTGATTGTTTATGATATATAACCCTGCCATGTATGTACACGTTATTCATCCCTATATACAAATTATATACTGAAGGGTTGGCCCTTCCGGCAGGATTTTTTATATTTCAAGTAAGACTTAAAAATACATAACAACGTGTCTCAGGGTGTTCCACGTGGTTTCCCCGCCAGGAAACACCCTGAGTTATATTAAAATTCAGTATTCCTCAACTGGTACGGGTTTGCAATGAATTTGGTTTGTGTTGTTTAAGGCATATAGTATGATTCCGGATGTACCGGCATGTTACTAAAACAAATCGGGTTTCGAAGGGTAACGGCTAAGCATTCCCTCGTAATCGCGTTTTCCGCCGCCAACAAACGACACAAAACAAACGTTCTTTTTGCTTGAGAAACGTTACGCCGGCTGATATTAAAAAAGTGGGGAGCCACGATCGCCGCGCGAATTACAGCTGAGCCGGATAATAAACTCACCCATCTCGATCTTGTAGCTTCCAGTTAAACTGTTTTGCTTTATCATTGGCGATTTGTCCGCCGGATTTAGAATCAAAATTCCGTTTTAGCGATGATCGCCGGGGTTGATTCATGCATCACAAGACGAATTAGGTCAGTGTTATTCACTTGGGTAAGAAGTTAACAAATTAAGTAGCACATGGTAGGCTACACAATACTCAATTACATTTCTGAGGAATGTTTAACGTAAGGGGAATTAAGATTGTTTAAGTGTTATTCAAACTTTATTTATTTTTTTACGTGGAGATATATATTTATATTAATTTTGTCCAGCCTAGCGTGTCCTTATGAGCATTGATTCTTGAAATTTTTCTCACACAGGTTCGAAAGTGAGACACCTAGGAAGGTTAATATCTCTGTGGCGGTGGGGAGTGTATTCATGGATAAGAGTATTTACTCTTTCTGTTCGGCTCTGGGCTGTCAAAGACTAGCAATTATTGGTCACTTACTCTGTGTAAAGTGTGTCCCTTGCCTAGACCGTTCGAGAGGTCGTTGGTTATCAAAATCTTGTCCCAAATGTTCAGCCCTCCGCAGTGCCTTGATTAACCATGAAGATAGTCAATGCAAGACTATCCTTCTACACATTAACTCTGAATTTGTAACGTACTGTAGGACAGTTGCTCATAAATCCCTTTAATTGGATGACCAAACTCTTGAGGATTCATTCAAGAGTTCAGTTGTTACTTCACCCCCTCCGGGATCTTCTTCGGATGACACTTCCTCCCGCCACCGAAAGAGACCTCGGACCAAAGATCCGCCGGAGAAACTAGCTTCAGCCAGCCGGCGAGATAGGTCAAGATCGCCTTTGCCACAAACCAAGCCCCCGTCAGATGACCAGGAGGCTAAGAGGTCCCGCTCGAACTTTGACTCCGCATTATCCGCCAGGGACAAACCAAAGTCGAGCCGGCATAGGAAGTCCTCCTCATCAAGAAAGAAGACGGCTAAGGATCCGTCAAAATCGGGAAAGAAATCTTCATCTAAGAGAGAGGCATCAAGAGACACATCTAGTTTGGTCTCAGGCTATTCCCCCCAATTTACTATTCCCCTTAATCCTGCACCGGAACCTATTGATTTACCTGTGTTAGGTAAGGAAAGAAGTGGCAGTGTAGTTTCTCACCGGCGGAGACATGAGAGCTCCCCAGACCAGCGTTCACCTGTTCAGGAATCCACCATGTTTGAGATCCCAGATTTAAATTTTGTTGATCTGGCTGGGCCCGGAGGTCCCTACCAATCACAAACAGATACAATGTCATATGAAACCGCTGCCCGGGTTGATGAGTCTCGGTCGGAGACTGAACCAGCCCCCTCAGCCCGGTCAACGGGATCACTGATAAAGGGGCCACTAATAGATATATACCAACAAGGGGTATATACTGAGGAACTGGCACCTAGCCAATGACCAGTCTCTCAACTATCTGGAACGCAGGGCTCAGAGATGTCACAGTCAGTATGATCAGGATAGTGGGTTTTTTGTAGTAAAGGAGCAGTTGCAAGAGCTGTTTGATTTCATGAGGCAGATTAAGAGTGAGCGACAGGCTGTTACCCCAACACCAGTAACCCCGGTGGTACGACCTCTTGGGCAAGTGTTAGTGCATCCTCAAGTTACCGTAACTTCTCCTCCCTCTACCCTCACTGTCAACCCCGTGGTTCCGATTCCAGGTACCTCTGCTCTATTGCATTCTAACATGAAATTGTTTCCGGATGTACTACCCCCCCCCCCCCCCCACTAGACAAGTCCATCCCCAGCAAAAAAGGCCCTATGCCACTCTTGTATGGACCGGATACTTCTTGGTCAGTATGTCACCCTCTGCGCCCCGAGCTCGCACAACCCACGGTTACAGGTGAGGCATCTGTCCCGAGTAACTGGGTTATAGAGGCAAGTGAAAAGAAGAAATTAAGGGCCAAGACCCAGTTGGGAGAGGTACTTGATGTTGTTATTAAGGCCATCCCAACATTTTGCAATCCTGAATGTTTCGTGTACTCACAATCCCCCGCCTTGCCTCCTACTTCCGCCGGAAAACTGTTTTCAGACTGGACTAAAACTGATGGGATGAATGATTTGAAAGTGTTGCAGGGTTTGACCCCAGAACTAAATTCCATTCCTTTCAGGGACTCTCATGGGGCCTCATTAGTTCATGTTAAGGGAGGGGAGTATGGGCAGTGGGTTGCTTGGGGACATGAGGCCCAGCTGTTTGCCAGCACCATTACCAACAAAAGTAGTCATCAAATTCCGTCAGAAGACAATCATTGGTTTTCTATGCCAGTAGGCAAGGTGGACGGGATTCCCCAACATATTTTTTATTTTATTGGGGCCCCGAAATTATCTTTGTGCCAGTTTCCTGAACCATTTTGTCCCCCCACACAGGCTCAGATCGACAAAGATTATAAAATGAGACAGAAAGCCTGGAGGCTGGCATCTCAACACCTTCTCAGCCAACAACTTGGAGCCTCTCTGGCTAGGACGACTGAGTCGGTTAGGGACGCCGGAACTCAGACGGCTCTTTCTCTGACCAGACGCCTCCTCCTCCAAAACTCAATTCAGTCTCTCGGCGATGTCCGGACATCTTTGAGGCTGTACGGATGCGCCAAGATATAAGAGTGTATTTGGTGAGGGGACTTCCGGCGGAGATCGGTAGAAGGTTGCTCTTATCCAATATTTTTACAGCTACCTTAGTCTCTAACCAAGCATGGAGTACAGTAACTTTTCTCCTAGACCAACAACCTGCCACTACTACTAAATTCAAGGGTGAGCAGGCAGCTAAACAAAATTTCAGAACTAAGAGTTCCTTTCGTGGTCAGTCACAGTTCAATCAGTCAGTCAAGACTTTCACCCCCCCTGCTCATACCGGGGCACATAAAGGGTGTGGTAACTTCAGGGGTAGAGGGAGATGGTTTCGGGGCCAACACAGGGGTAAACCCAGTAGCGATGGTAGCAAGACCTCTCATCCCCCCATGCCAAAGTCAGAGTCACATTCATCCTCCAAAAACTGACACACCACAGGGCTCTCTCACTCCCAGTGCCAAGGCAAGGCGAGACGGATCCGAGAGTAGTACTGCAAGACAAGACCAGTCATGTGACTGGCAACTTCCGAGATTATTTCCGGGCGAACATGGGTAAGGACAGTGGTCCGCAAAGGTCTCTCGTGGCGGTGGTCCCGGCGACCCCGTTTACGTTTCCCCACAGAATTCAATCAGGTTTCATTGAGGTGGGATCCATTATCAAAGAGATGGCACAAAAGCAGATCATAATCCCCAGTCCTACGTCAATGCCAGTGTTCATATCCCGGTTGTTTTTGGTGCCAAAGAGGGACAGTGTTCAGATGAGGCCGGTGATCGACCTCTCATATCTCAACACCCACATTCACAATCAGTCATTCAGGATGCTGACAGTGAATCAGATCAGGTTGTCACTCCCGCCGCAGGGCTGGATGTGTTCAATAGATCTGAAAGACGCCTATTGGCATGTTCCAATCAACAAACGTTTTCAGAGGTTTCTAGCCTTACGCAACGGGGATCAAACGTTTGTCTTTCAAAGAATGCCCTTTGGATTAAATCTAGCACCTCGAGTTTTCACAAAATTAGTTCGACAGGCGTTGCTACCATTGCTCAAACAGGGAATCATGATTTTATGGTACCTAGATGATTGGCTAGTGGTAGCCCAATCCAAGATAATGTGCCTTCATCATGTTCAACTAGTATTAGACCATGTAGAGACCTTAGGGTTCAGGGTAAACTTAGCAAAGTCATCTCTCATTCCCACCAAGCAAATCCAGTGGGTGGGCCTTATCTGGGATACCGAGTTACTAACTCTGAGTCAGAGTGTGGACAACCGTCAGAGATTTCGCAGGAAACTCTTCCGATTTCTGCATTCTCGGACGACAACGAGGAAGATCTGGGAATCTCTGGTAGGCTCACTCAATTGGATACAGCTGACGGTACCGTTAGGTCGTCTGAAGGTCAAAAGAATTATTTTGGAAGGAAACAGGTGTTTTCCACTTTCACCGGCGGAAACACTGAGGACAATTCCAACTTTAATCCACAACCTCCTGGCGGCTTGGGCGAAGCCAGAAGTAATTCACTCCTCCTTGACTTGGACAGCTCCACCTCCGACGGTTTGGGTAGATACAGACGCGTCAGGAACCCTGGGATGGGGTTACCAATCAAACTTAGGCCATCAGGGTCAGGGTCGATGGTCAACATCAAATCATCTTCATATCAATGCCAAGGAGTTGCTAGTCCCACTATTCTTTTTACAGGAGCACGGCATGAGCCAGGCGGGAAAGTCCCTAGCCTTCAGAATGGCCAATTTGACTGCAGTGACATGCATTCAAAAGCAAGGGTCAGTGAGATCACGAGTGTTACAAGGGTTGTCGGAAAAGATATTTCGACTAGCCGCGAGGCTCGGGATTTATCTTCACGCAACGTATCTGCCCGGTGTGGCGAATGTATGGGCAGATGCTCTGTCTCAGAGACAGAGCACTCAAGTAGAATGGGCTCTCAGACAAAACATCTTTCAAAAGTTGATTGGAGAGCCCTACCATCCACAAGTGGACTTGTTCGCATCAGAGGCAAGCCACAGGCTGCCTCAGTACCTCACACGCCGGAGTCTCACTCCGGCGGGGGGTCTGGACGCATTTCTGGTAGTGGAACAAATGGAGCTCCATTTATCTGTTTCCACCTCCAGACGCATCCTTAATGTGCAAAGTAGTTCACAAACAATGGGATTATCGGGGCGTGGTCTCGATGATTGCGCCCTTGTGGCCGGCTAAAGTGTGGTACAACCAATTGAAGATGTGGTGCGAGAACCCGGTGTCGCCCCCGATCTCGTACTTCCACTTAGAGACAATTGGAAACCTCAAGGCCTCGCTGACTTTTGCCTTGTGGATATTCAGAAGGCCAAGTGGCTAGGCCAGTTTGGGGAAACCGTGACTCACAAGTTGATTAATCAGTATGCTCCATCAACCCGACGACAGTACCAATCACACTGGAAGTCATTTACTACCTGGATTGTAGAAACTGGTCAACAGCAGTCCTCAGTGTCTCTGGTGTTTAATTATTTAAATTACCTATTCGATATTCAAAGTTGTCAGTTATCACATTAAGGAATCACCTCACAGCAATTAGGACACCATTTTTAGATTTAACTGGTCTGTCTATACCGGAGGTGGAGGAAAAGGGTTTCATGAGGTCTTGCTTCAAGCTTCGCCCTCCTCCTCGTCAACTCACACCCACCTGGTCTCTTGATCTGGCCCTTGAGATGCTTCAGTCCCGTAAATATAACAGAAGGATCCTCCCTTTGACCTAATACTTAAAAAGGCCATTTTTCTAATGGCACTGGCTACGGGTGACAGGGTGTCTGAGTTGGCGGCGATGAGTTCGGAGCCAAACTGTCTAAGATTTTCAAGGCGTAACATGGGTGTACATATTGCTCCTGCTCCTAACTTCATTGCTAAGAATGAACATTATAATCATGTATTTACAGAGTTCGAAATTCCGGCTCTGAAACAGGGTGACAGGCACCATTTACTGTGTCCAGTGTAGTCACTTATGTTATTTATGCGGGCTTCCCGGCCCTCACAGGCGGGAGCCCTCTGGGTTTCACGGACAAGTATGCGGTTACAAAAACGCTGGCTAGCTGCGTTATTAGTGGAAGTTATTCGTGAGAGTAATCCCGGCGTGTTGGCAAGATCACACGATATCCGTAAATGGGCGGCATCACTTCGATTCCTCCATAATTACTCCCTAGAAGATATTCAGCAGACACAATTGTGGTCATCAAATCATACTTTTCTCACACGTTACCTGTCCGTCAATCTCATGAAACCTTCTCGTACATGTGTAGCATTAAGGCAGAAAGTTTAGTTTTAAGCTAATTTTGTGATGAAAAGGGGGGGGGGGGGAGTATCCTAGCTAAGGACTCTACCTGCCTCTGAAGTGATACAAAATGTAACGAGTATTAAGGTCATGTGATAATCTGTTCCTTAAACTAATGTAAGTCTACTCAGGAAATTTTGATTTTTATGTTAACACTATGGATGCAATAGGGTTTCCAATATACTCAATAATCTTAAGGATTAGGATTAGAGTAAGAGTACAAATATTTTGGTAATACAGTACCTGAGGCCATGAATATGTAGGCCAACATATTAACAAATTTGGATGATAATGAATGTTTCATTTATCTTGGGATGTATAAGCTAAATGAATAGTTTATTCTTGTGTTACACCAACTGTTCTATCAAACGTAAAGGTGCTAACACCACAGGCTTCCTTTAAGAAACGCCGCCTGTAACCCTCTTTTATATTTTTCTTTGATATTAAACTGATCTGATTAGTACGTGTTTCCTTGGACCTTATCTGGTTTATTAGTGGTATTCGATGTTCATGATGAATGTCCCCCTCCAGTCTTGAGAATTCAGGCGCATCGTCAATGATGAAGGGGCCACTAATAAATTATAGGTTTGAGTCCCGAAGGGAAGAAGGAAAACCTAATATTTAGTAGTGGCCCCGGAATCATTGACGATTTTGGCCCTTCCGTCCCCTTCCCATTCATCTGCTACATTTTTTAGAGTCTCGATATGTCAGATTAAGAGTGAACAGACGCTATGAACAAGATGGCGTGCCGTACCCAAAAGAGCAGACGCACGGGAAGCGCAATGCTGGGTCAAGTTTTATTTTTATTTTTATTCTTTATTTATTTTACTAGTTTTTCTAGTAGTGGTACCCACATCATAAGGACGAGTCCGTGAGTGGTTTTAAGAGCATTTCGCTCACGATATGTGGCAATCGTATTTTGAGTTCTCCCCGGGCGGAAAGTTTGAACAGCAAGCTAGAGTTCAAAGATTGGCCATTACCTACGTAAGGCGCATCGTCAATGATTCCGGGGCCACTACTAAATAATAGGTTTTCCTTCTTCCCTTCGGGACTCAAACCTATAATGTATGAATAATAATGTAAGATAGCGAACTTCACAGGGTCATGATCACTGACTCTTCTATCTAACACTTTTAGAAGTTGGCGTAGAGTCGTTATTGTGGACTCTAACTTTTACACTTGTATGAATTTCCTATATCACACTTTGGTTTGGCACAGAGTCGTTACTATGGACTCTGAATCTTTTACACATTTAAGTATTGGCCTAGAGTCATTATTGTGGACTCTAACTTTCAACACTTTGGTGAATTTCATATATAACACTTTTACACTGAGTGAACCGAGGGTGATTAGTATTATTTCTACTATGATTTTTATAGCCGTATCACTGGCTTATTTCTGCAGATTTTCTATTAGATTCCTATAAGGGGTTGCACTGGATATAGTAGCTGGTCTGTGGTATCTTGTAGTCTTCTGGGTCTCTGTAGGCCATCTAGGTTGGCCTGTCGTGTGAAGTGGTACGTTTACAGATGGACTAATAACTTATATCTTGAATGAAGTTACACAGTTGGAATTCATGTGTTCTATGCTTCATCGAACTAACGCGAGTATATCCTATGGGAGTTTTAAGGATTCTCGTCTGTTCTGACCTTTAGTCGTTGGTGAAGTGTTGTTCAGGTAGGCCCTACTCTTGTTTTAGGGTCTTAAATCTACTGCCTCTCTTATGACGGATGAATAATAAATCGGACTAACGCGAGAATAGTAAAATGGTGTGGGCCATTATTACCTAACTCGTCTATCTCTGACTTTTATAAGAGGTTCAAAACACCCATTCGTTGTTCGTGACAGTGCACAGATCAACACTGGTTCCTCCACAGAAACAGTAACTCCACCAGAATATGACGGTTCAGTCTAGCTATCCTTCACTAGAATTTGAGCTTAGTCTAATGTAGGACTCCGGTTTGTCGGAAGTCAAGTCATAGGACTTGGGCACTCTTTAGACTAGGTGGGTAAGTCGGCAACTGGCCGTAATACCTTCTCTAGAATATAATTAAAGTCTAAGGCAGGGCTTCGGGGTGGCGAAAGCCAAGATCATAGAGACTCTGTTAGCTCTTTAGACTAGCGGGAATAGTTCGGCTGTGGCCGTAGTCCCTATCTGGGATAGAGTTATTGCTTATGCAGAACTTCGGGATGCTGAAAGCAAAGTCATAAGTCTTAATATTCCTTTCTATTAAGGTGGTCGGACTTGGCCGTAATACCTCTCTAGAACAGAGTGTTTGCTTATGCAGGACTTCGAGGTGCTGAAAGCTAAGTCATAAGACTTATTAGTACCCTTTAGACTTAAAGAAGTAAGTCGGCTCTGGCCGTAATGCCTCCTTAGAATAGGATTCTAGCTTATGTAGGATTTCGAGGTGTTGGAAACCCAGTCTTTAGACTTGTACACTCTTTAGACATAAAGAAGTAACTCAGCTCTGGCTGTAATACTTCCTTAGAATATAGTTAATGCTTATGCAGAACTTCGGGGTGCCAAAAGTAAAGTCATAAGAATTTTTCCTCTCAGTCAGTTTGGTACTCGGCTCTGGCCGTAAACCTTGCTGCTGGCCAGGTTAATTACAAGGCTTTGATTAAACTTGGCTATGGCCAATATCCAACAAAGCCTTGGAATTGCTTGATTTGTTCAAATCTTTCCCGCCTAGTGATGACGTTTACTGAGATGGTTCCGTTCCCCTCTTGAGTGGTATAGGGGCAGGAGTATAGACCTCGTAGTGGTGTATAAGGTCCTTCTGGCTCTGGCAGTAGTGTGAATGGCTTAGTTATTTGCGTATTACAGGTCTATCTGAGTTCAATAAATTGTCATCCTCATGGAAACATACAGGGAATATAGTAGTGGGCTTATATTAACATACAAACACTAAAGTAAGGACAGGTGGTTCTCAGTATATTAGGACATGAAGGAGCATTTCTTATTGATAAATTCGCGGGTAGGGATTTACAAGGAGTGGGGTAAACAGACGAACGCTGACATGCGCACTGTCAACAGAATCAACATGGATAGTTCGATTATTCGTGAAGACAGTAATAGCAGTTATCAGAGATAGTACAGTAAACCCTCGCTATCTCGGACTAATTGGGGGGAGATCCAGTCCGAGATGACCGAAAATCCGAGATGTCCGAAGTCCGACTTATGTCCGACTTAAGAGAGGAAAATGTCCGAATTGGAAGAGGGAGTCCGAGCCACCAGAGAAAACGGAGACTTCCCTATCACTAACAACTTTGATTAAAGATAAATTTCAGTACCTGTACAGTATCCAGCAGACATATATTATAAATATCACTTTCCTTCTCCATTTCACTGTCCTTCTCCACCTCACTGTAGCCTTAGATCTCGGAATTTGCCCTTAGATCTCGGAATTTTCCGAGATATATGACACCTGTCCGACAGACCATGTGGGCCCTCGGAGTATTCCCCTTACATCTCGGAATTTTCCGAGATATACGGCGAACTTTCCGAGAGGCCGATGCCAGTCCGAGTAGTCCGGGTTTCCGACTTCTAGAGGTCCGAGATAGCGAGGGTTTACTGTATTGTGTACTTAATTAGTAAATAATATTCTTAACATAGATAAGGAAACAAATATATGTTGATGCTTTTGCACACGGCACATCTGAAAAGGGAATAACATGGTTGTATGAATCATTTGTTTCTACAATAATCAGTGGATGGGTGTAGATAACATCATAGCAAAAATATATAGTGACTGGTGGCCTAAAGATAATAATGAAGATTGTAGGCCTATTAATGATTTCCTAAAGGAAAACATCTATGCGGAGATACGATACGCACGAAGGTGGTGATGCGCACTGTTTTTAAAACACTCATTACTGATTTAGGTAATAGTTAGGGAGGAAGATATAGTTGAGATAAGATTATAAAGATGTTCAGAATACATCATAGTGATAATTTAATAATTAGTCTTATAATTACAACAGGTAGGCCTACTCATCATAATTTGACATAGTTTATGTGGGAAAATTTATACATGTTTTCAATAGGGTCATCAGGGTAATATACATGGTTATTTATTCTTAAAACGGTATGCATTCTCTTCTCCTTGTGAAAATACAATCTTCCGCTTCTGAGTTGATGGGAGTGAGAACTGGTGGGGCTTCTTTTTCTCGGATGGTGTCGGGCACTTAGTGGTGATCGTGGCTATGCGACATCCATTTTCTTCCATCTGTAGAGGTGTTCTGATAGTCCTCTGTGACGTGGCTCCGTGGGTTGAGGGTCTCTGGGCTGGATACTGCATGGTAGGTTTGATGTGGTGTTATATTTTCTTGTGTCTGTGTTCGATGTTCCGCTGTTCTTTTCCGATTTTGATTTGTTTTTGTTTCCCCTGTGTTGATTAGTTTTCTGTGTGGCGTGGTGACAGAATTTTTTCGGATGGCTGGCTTGTGTATGTTTCTTCTGTCGAGGTCCTGCAGAGGTCGGTTTGTCTGGTTGAGGTCTGGTAGGTGTTTTCTTCTGGGGTATTTTACTTTCACCATAGGAAGTTAACCATTTGGCCTTTTGAATATCCATAATGCAAAAGTCAGCGAGGTCTTGAGGTTGCCAATTGTCTCTAAGTGGAAGTACGAGATCGGGAGTAACACCGGGTTCTCGCACCACGTCTTCAATTGGGAGTACCACACCTGAGCCGGCCACAGAGCCGCGATTAGCGAGACTACGCCCTGATAATCCTGTAGTTTGTGAACTACAGTCAGGTCGCCCAATACGCGATTCGACAATGCGCGAAAACCCTAATACACGAGTTACCCCTCGAAAATAACCAAAAACATTAATTACGCGAGGTGGTACCACAATACACGAATCGAGAGCTAAGAAGGGGCCAAATCCGCTATTCCCGCTTGATACGCGAGCACGGTCTACGTTTCGCGAGGCCCAGGCGTGGCTCCGAAAAGAGAAGAAGAAGAAGAAGAAGGGCATACGCCTGCCTTCCCTCCCGCTTACCCTCCCTCCCTCCCTCCCTCCCACAGTCCCGCTCATAGCCGCGCGGAGTGACCAAACGTTTGTAGTGCCTGCCATTTTTTCGCCATGCCACACCAATATAAGAAGATAACACACAAAATGAAGGTGGAAGTGTTGGATCGCAAGAAAAAAGGAGAAGGAAACTGTGCAATAGGCCGTGCTATGGGCTTGTCAGAGTAAACTGTTCGTACGATTTGGTCAGGGAGGGAGAAGTTGGAGAAAATTGTGAAGTCCTACGGTCCTAGTCCTAGTCCTAGCCTATCTACTACTAATTTTAAGGTAAGGTTTCATATTTTTATTCAAAGTTGTTCTTATATATAAGATATAGACTGTACTGTAGAGCCAAAAATTTCGAAAATAGGCCATAATTGAGAGATGTCACCCATATCTAATTATTCCCATTTAAAGTTAGTTCCACAATACGCGAATTCGCAATACGCGATGCCTCCTGTCACCCCTATTCTCGCGTATTGGGGGTCCTGACTGTACTTGACACATGAGTGAAGCATCTGGAGGTGGAAACAGATAAATGGAATTCCACCTGTTCCAATCCTCCGTTAATGCGTCTGGACCCCCCGCCAGAGTCATCCCCCGGCGGGTTAGGTAGAGAGGGAGTTTGTGATTTCCCTCGGACGCGAATAAGTCCACTTGTGGACGGTAAGGCTCTGCAATCATCTGGTTGAAGATGTTTTGCTTGAGCGACCATTCTACAATCGTGCTCTGTCTCCGTGACAGAGCGTCTGCCCAGACATTGGCCACGCCCGGCAGATATAATGCGTGAAGATGAAATGTTCAGCTTTTCGGCTAAAACAAATATCTTTTCCGACAACTCTAGCAATGTTCGAGACCTCGTTGACCCTTGCTTCTGAATGCATGAAACTGCATTCAGATTGTCCATTCAAAAGGCTATTGATTTCCCCTGTAAAGTGTAACCGTGAGCCTGAAGGAATATTAAGGGAACTAGTAATTCTTGTGCATTTATGTGGAACTCCTTGGATTGGACCAAAGCCCTTGACCCTGATGACCGAGGCTTGACTGGTAACCCCAGCCGATTGTCCCTGAAGCATCCGTATCTACCCAAACCGTAGGTGGACGTCATGACTGAATACAATTTTTCCGGCCTTGCCCAGACCGCTAGTAAGTTGTGGATTAATGTTGGGATTGGCCACAACTTTCCCGCCGGCAACAGCGGAAAATTTTTGTTTCCCTCCAAGATTAACCTCTTGACTTTCAACCGGCCCAACTTTACAGTAAGTTGAATCCAGTTGAGAGAGCCAACTAGGGACTCCTACGTCTTTCTCGTGGTAGTCAGGCTGTGGAGAAAACAAAACAATTTCCTGCGAAATCTGTTCCGATTTTTCACACTCTGACTGAGTTAAATGTGTTGTGTCACAAACCAGACCTATCCACTGAATTACCCTTGTTGGGACAAGATTCGACTTTGCCAAGTTGATATTGAACCCTAGGGATTTGACATGGTCTATGATTTGTGTTACATGGTTGAGGCATTGTATCTCTGAGTCTGTCACTACTAGCCAGTCGTCTAGGTACCACAGTACCTTGATTCCTTGATTCAAAAGTGGTAGTAAAGCTTGTCGGACTAATTTGGTGAATATTCTCGGCGCTAGGTTCAATCCAAAGGGCATCCTTTGAAAGACATAAGTCTGATGCTCGATCCTCAAAGCAAGGAATTTTTGGAACCTTTTGTTTACCGGGACATGCCAATAGGCTTCTGTCAGGTCTATTGAACACATCCAACCTTGCGGCGGAAGTGTTAGCCTGATTTGATTCACAGTGAGCATCCTGAACGATGCGTTGTGAATGTATTGGTTCAGACGAGACAGGTCTACGACTGGTCTCATCTGAACACTGTCCCTTTTTGGTACGAGAAAAAGTTTGGACGTGTAAACTGGGCAAGTTGGATTGACCGGGACAATGATATGCTTGGTGATCATTTCCTGGACTAGTGACCCACCTCCAATGAAACATAATTGATTTCTAGTGGTTGACGTAAGTGAGGTCGTCGGAGCCACCGCCAGGTTATGCCCTTGCGTACCACTGTCCGAGCCCAAGTCCGCCGGGGCCAAGCCCGGTGACACGTCCGGAATGACCCAGTTCGCTAACTGGGCTTGTCCGGCAGAACTACACTCTGATCCAACTTGCCCACGATAGGCCCCGGGAGTGAGAGAGTTTCTAATGTGATTAGTTTTTTTAGTGTGGTGTGGTAGAGGTAGACGGCTGGCTAGGCTTGGCAGTCGTTGATCCCTGACCTGGTTTACTCTTAGTTTTCCCTTTAACCCGTCAAGTGCGGGGAGACTCTTATGAGTTTTACCGGTCAGCTGCGGCAAGACTCTTATGATCCTAGGCCTAAAAAAAAAACATTTAAACACCCCAGTAGCAATTGATTTTTGTTTGTTTTCCCCTTGGCCATGCCAAATATTAGTCCTCCACATCCCCTCCTTTCCCCCCTCCCCTTCAATTATCACCTATTTTCCCTGTTATTCCCTTATTCTTAGGTATATTTTCGTGCTAACAATAGCGAGTTGCTAGCAGGGTGTGGTCATATGTAGTATGTAGTCGATTCCGAATCAATAAGGAAGTTTGAAAGTAATCTTGATAAAGCATGGGGAAGACAAGATTTGAAGTTTGATTATAAAGCAAAAATACAGAATAGTAAAAATTTTGCGTCTGCTACCGCCGCCGCCAACACCGTGAACGACCGCAGCAGTGCAAGTACTGGCACTGAGCTGGATACACAGGCCTAGTTTGTCTTTTTCCAGAGGACCTACTGTAAGAAACTGTAAGAAACTGTAATATGTGTTATCAAGCGTGAGAAAGAGATAAGGAGAGAGACGTCAGTGTCGCTCCAGGCATCGTGAGGGGTGGATGTTGGCCAGGCTGGCTCACACTTGATGAATGTAACTCTCTCTCTCATTTCGCGATTTTGACCAGCCAAACACTGTTTCCACTTTTTTATTGTTGTAACAGGTTAATATCATCATATTAAACGTAAAATAGGCGCATATGGATAAGTATTAATAATATTTATGGTAAGATAAGGATTTTAGTGAATGGAAACAGTGAAATAGGTCCGCACAGGGCTATGGTGTAATTTCCCCCCCTGCGCACTTCTTAGGTTAAACCACTTATTTGAGTCATTCCCTTGTTTGTTCCTGACCGGACTGCTTCCTGGTGTTGGAGGAGCCTTGAAGGCCTGAAAGAACTTGGCTCCACCACTGGAGTGTGCCTTTTGACTAACTTTGGGTCTTGTATAAGGTTTAGCGAATTTGTGATGCTCTTTCCGTGCAGGGGAAGCAGTCGGTCTGGCAGCATCGACTAGATTGAACACCGTATGCTATGTAGTAGGACAGACTAGAGTGGGAGTGACCACAGGGGACAAAATTACCCGGCGACCTATGTCTTCCGATATTTTCTTTACTAAGTTGACCCTAAGATCCTGACGTGCACGGACTGCTTCTAAGAAGGCTACCCGGACGTCACCTAGTGACTGAATGGAATTTTGTAACATTAACCGGCGGGACAAATTAACCCTCTGAGGATTGATGACGCACTTCCTTTCCGTTTTCTGGCTCATATTAGACGATTTCATTCAGATTAGGAAGAATATATGGAAGTCAGAGGCATGATTGAGATAGTCTTTACCCTTTTAATACCCACAGATTCTTCCTAAACTGCATAAAATCGTCTAATGATGGCCAACATAAACTGCTAAAACGCATCAGAGCTTCAAGGGATTAATTGCCTTCTTGGCATCTGAGTCCGTGATCGCCTGCGCCGTTCTAACTAGAGACTGTGCAATCTGCCGTGATAACAGAAATTGTGACAGTAGACGTAAGGCTTTCCGGCGTAATATAAAATCTGTTTAATTGCACTGGGGGAGGGGTAGAAAAGGGCTCCTGAACTTCCCACAATGACAATTTTGGTTCGGTTAAAAATGCCAGCAAAGCTTTAGGAACACCAACGGCAGCGGCTACTGAAAGGGAAAACTAGTTGTGCATTTCCTGTGGGATCTGGTGGGAAGATTTGCTAGTGATAGTGGAGGCGAACTGTTGTGCTTCCGCCGCCCACTCTACCCACGGTCTTGGACCTACATCCCCCATATGCAACACTGGGTTGTCGACTGGTCTCTAACTGAAACTGTGTCTAATTCTGGTGTCAATACGGCTAGAGCTTTGATATCATTAAACCCATCCACCTTTGACCAGTTCGCGTACAGCTTTGCAGATGAGGAAGGTGTTAATGCCGGGGAAGAAGTGTACACAAAATAATGGGGAGTATACACACTGGGGATAGGTTTTAGAGAGACATCTATAATATTACCTGATGTATCTTTGGCCCGTAGCTTCCTGTGTTCGTTCCTTTGTATCTGCCAATGAGACGGTACCAGAAGTTCTCCCGAGATTGTCTGTTGCGCAAGTTTGGGATTTTGGGCTGTAATAGGTACCCATGACAAGTCTGGCCCATACAGTAGTGGCATGGGTCCTTTCCTGATGGGAGTTTTCTCCAACGGCCCTATCCCTGGGAGTCTTCTCTGCTACCCCTGTTCCCACCTGCGAACTGCCAGAGTGGACGTGAGGCGCGTCGAAGGTAGGGACGGAGGGAGGAGGACGGGACCCCGGCGATTGCCGGCGTCCCGAGCGCGAAGACTCCGTACGGGTGTTGTGTTTATGCCCTAAACTCTTCCCGCCTGACGACGACGCAACTGGTGTTGGTGCCTCAGGTGTGGTCCTTCTTCGTTTGGTGTCCTTGGGTCGCACTGGACCGGACGATTTGGAGGACTGCCGTAGCGGTGATATGGACCGTGCCCTGGTCACGTCCTCTTAAGAAGAATCGGACCGTGCCCGTTTGGGGGTTGCCTTTTCGCTCTAAACTGACTTATCACTGCTGCTTATAATTTCTTTAGACACAACTTTAGCCTTGGGTTTAGTCACAGAACAGGATGATTTTGACTTGTGCGCTGGAGATTTAATGATTAAAAATTCCCAGAGCTCTTCATCGTCGCACACGAGAGCTTTGTAAGCGATGTCTTTAGTGTAGGCAGTAAAAGTGGCATGAATTTCCAATAAGGCGACTTGACAAGACGGCTCGCGTTGGATCATGAAGCCATTGATAAGTTCTGAACATACGCTGCACTTACGAGAGAGCCATATACCTCTGGATCTGTCTAAGCATGTCACACACTTCACACAAAGTTTATGATTAAAATCAGGGATGTTCATGCAAGTGGGAGTAGAGCATAACGTGACGTAAAGCATGATGGTACGACCCCCCCCCGCTGGGATCGGCCCCCCTACCTGGAGCCCGTGCCAAGTGTAGCGGGCGGTTTATGGAGGTGGCTTGTTAGCGGAATGGTTAGGGTTAACTTATTTTCTTACCTCATATTTCCTGGACATTGTTGTAACACTCTGTAGGAGTCTGGAACATTGTTTATGCACTGGATAAAGTTTGTAGAGGTCCTAAATAAACAAGCACAGGGCTTTTGTAGTTTATTTATCAGAAAAATATAAGTCTGTAGCCCTTAATCCTAATTTTGAGATATTAGAATATATATTACACTAGATGTCCCGTGTGTTGGGGAAATGCAATTATAAAGTACTTCCTAATGTGGTGTATACTCAGAGTTGAGTGTGTACCGAGATAAGTACTGATACTTATAAGGTACTTGTACACTTATACTGGTCACAAATCTTACCCAGAGGGTTGAAGAGAGGGACCCTCCTTGGGTCGAGGCTGATGTGTGCCGACTGATTCGCTCCTCCCTTGCTTGAGGGAGGGTGCGGCTCAGCAACACCGTGTGACGACTGGGTGTGACAAAGTTGCTAGCAATTACTTCTCGATATCTTGGCAACGGATGTGTGATACCATTTGGTGATCGTGGGATCCGTGCTTGCCTTAGCACAGTGGAAAGTTACCAGCGTCCATTGTGATGGTGTGAGCTTCTATTGGGAGATCACACCAACACACTTATAGTTCTTTAAAAGGCTGTTATAATGGTGTGAGTTATATATGTGATTAAATGGTTTATTTTAGAAGTGTACAGTCGCTCAAAATGCGCTGTTACACAAGGAAGAAGTGCGGTATCTGGAAAGAAATGTCCAAGAATCAATGCTCATAAGGATAACCCAAGACATTCACACTCCAATCCCTCGAATACGCCGGAAAACTAGATCTAGCACACTTGTTACTCTAATTTGGTGGTGTAATGGTTAAGGTGTTTAAAAATCTGTGTGTGATAACCCGGGTTCGAATCCTGGTGGATCACATTTCATTGGAGGTGTTTGGTGTTGTGGTGAAATTAATAACAAATAGATTATCAGTAGGTTCAGGGATATTTCGTAGCGAGGCCGTTCTATATGATCTGTGCCCCATGAATATTCTTTCCTCTCGCTTAAAAATTAGGCTACCATAGTGCGGTGGGAATATGAACATGATTAGATTAATATCCAGTATTCGAGAATGGATAATATGTTGTAGGCGTGTGCATAAACCTTTAACTGTCTTGGTGGTGTAATGGTTAAGGTGTTTAAAAGTCTGTGTGTGATAACCCGGGTTCGAATCCTGGTGGATCACATATATGCTTTCATTAATTTCATTGGAGGTGTTTGGTGTTGTGGTGAAATTAATAAAAAATAATTTCCTTCGTATCCCTCTAGAAAAACCACACCTCGGTTTTTCTTATGAAGGTTGTTACGATCCAGGTTCTCAAAGACACAGGGCTCTTCAACATTGGACTAGATAATGGCAAAACGCAACAACGGTAACACTAGATCCAACCCCTGCCTTAAACACTGGAAAACAAAACACCGTTACCGCCCTGAGTCGTGCCTGGACAACGAGGTATCCTATGACTCGGTAACTGGTGCACACACACTAGGCTGACGCTCAATGAAACAGCCTATTCTCAAACAGTAAAAGATTACTCGATTATGTTACACAAAGAAAAGATAGTTAAAGTGATTAATTAACATTACGGTAGATACTCAAATAACTGGCACTCCTGTATTAAAGAAAGTGCAATGCTAGTCCTGCAACATCAACTGGAAACTTCTGAAATAAGTCTGATGCTGGGAAGATGTTCGTAAAGAATCTTGAACAATTATAATGCAGAATACGGGTCACAATAAATGCTAGGACATATAGTAATAATAGGCAGGCGAATAATAAAGACTGCGCAAAGGTAGTAATGCTCGACAACTAAAGAAATGCTTCGTGACACAACGCAACAGCCTACTAGGGTTGTGCAACTCAACAACAACCTCGGCTCAAAACTGCAGTGAATAATAATGTTGCATACATATAATAATGGGGCTTATCTCTAACCAGTGTCTGCTCAGTTAATAAAGTCTAGCTGGGGTATCAAGGCAGGGCAACAATGGGTGAGCATGCGGCTCGTAGCCTAACGTTGTCCGAAGGTGGTATAATGAAGATTACGTTATATGACGGGGATGCTCTCTTGATAAATCTAGGTCTCTAGTACCTAGTTCTATCCTGGCGATCCCTCAGAAGTCAACACAAAGAGGCAGCACTATGTTGTGAGGGATAGGCTATGGCCCTCTCACACCACAGCGCTGTGCTCGCAAAGTAAACCCACCCGAAGACAACTTAGGCTCCCACAGTACCTGTCGATGTCGTGCAGGGCTTAGCTAACACTGCACACATCGGAGACAACGACACAGTAACCTTACCCCTAGTCTAGCTTTAGATAACCAAGCAGAATCACTCAACACCTTGCCAGGGAGACATATACCGGTCTACAACCTTCCCGAGAGAGGACACATACGGAAAAGTCCGTCTCTCTAACCTCAATAAAGCATAATACCTCCTTAACCTAATACATGGAAATATCTGAGAGCTTCGCGTACAATACGACTGGTCGACGGTGAACGTCTATGCTGAAACCAGAAGGGATGTTGAGTTTAATAAAGATTAGAGAATGAGAAAGGAGAAGTCGAGAGAGAGAAATAGTATGCAAAGTGGCGAGTATGGGGGACAGAATTGCAAAGGATGTAGGCGATACGCGTGTCAGGCAAGCTCTGAGCTGGTAAAGAACATGAGGCAGCGACGGGAAGGGACTAGTTGACCACCCGGCCGCCAACGCCGTCAGCGCCCAAGCGAGCCGCGTCATAGCTCACCTCGCTGCCGGGTGTACCCCCTCACCCTCTCTCGCTCGCCTCCCACACAAGCAACATTTATATTATAGCGAATATAAAATATAAGGCGCGGTCACAGACCAAAACAAAGATCATTTCTAGACTGTCTGTGGCAACACGACACTAATGAAATAAAGCAGATCATTCTAGGACAACTGTAGCCTATCCCCCCATCCTGGCGAGCGCTAGCGAGCTGCAATGTCCCACGCAACCATTCTGCCAACGCCGGGCGGCGTCACACCCCCCCAAGATATGGGACACTCAACCATGAGCCCATATCTGAACAGGCAGAATGTCGCTAGAATCTGCCACTCCGAACCACTCTGCCACTCATGGAATGCAAGCTCAGTCTCCTCAAAAAAAAAAATACAACAACATTTTTATATAAAAAAATCTTATCACCCTTCCCAAATATAATACATTAATTCATAACATTGTGCTCCCAGAGCGAGCTTTAAGAAGCACAGCCTACTGAGGGAAAACATCTGCACTCAGTACTCAGCTACAATATTATCTTAAAATTAATTATTAAAAAGAAAGTTTTATTTAATTTTTCATATTTTATTTTAATGTTGTTTTTGGCGGCTACTATAGATGTAGCCTAACTTTCTTCTAATCAAAGCCAACAACTCCTGCCCTGCGACCCTACGCTGATGCTACACACGCGAGCCAACAAGCACCAGCGCAAAAATACACCGCGAGCCAAGACAGGAGGCTATACCAACATACTGTGGTAGCCTACCCCGGATCCTCCACCCACGACAGACACTGACTGAATAGCGAGGGTTCTCCTGCAAACAAAGCCAAAACATTATCAGTGCCCTTAGCATGCCACACATCCAACTTGTGTTCCGGCAGCACAACAACACCTGACACTGACAAACTGCCCAGCTCATCGCAAAACTGGCACTTCTCTTCGCTCTTCCGGCAACGGGGCCTGCCAATAACCCTTCACTAGTTCTACCTTCGTGATGAGCGAGGCAGCCCCGAAGCGGTCTATGGTGTCGTCAACTCTGGGTAATGGATAGGCGTCTGTCAGGGATAATGCTTCCACACTCTTGCAATCAACACACACACGGACTCTGCCACCAAACTCAGGTTGCAAAGCCACTGGCAACGACCACTCACGACATTCCTCATCCCTCAGACCCCCTCTCCACACGCCGTCCAGCTCCGCCTTCACAACAGGCTGTCGAGCAGGATTCACACGGCAGGGAACCAACTCGAGCCTTGCACTGTCTCCAGCCTCCATGTCGGATTCTACCCCGTACATCAGGCCTGGAGAAGCAACAAACATGCGGACGGACTGCCACAGCCTAGCAAACAACTCCTCCCGTCGCTCAGGAACAAGAGGCTGCAACCCATCTCGCAGAACAACATGCCCAGTGCCTTCCCACATCTCCTTCACCATGTGGAGAGGACCCCTCACCTGATGCCCGAAAACAAGCTCATTCGGACTGAAACCGAGACTCTCTCCAGGTACTTCTCTTGCCGCGAACAAAACATACGGCAGACCAAGGTCCCAATCCCTTCCATTCTCTGCGCAGTAACATCGAAGCATGCTTTTCAGCGTGGCGTGCCACCTCTCCAACACCCCTTGACTCTCCGGGTGATACGCAGAAGAGACGACAGTGCTGATGCCATGCTGAATCATAGTTTGTTTGAACAGATTAGATGTAAAACTAGAACCTTGGTCCGATTGCACCTCTTGCGGGTAACCATACCGCGAGCAATACAAGAGCAGGTTCCGGACAACAGTTTTCGCCGTGCCATTTCTCATTGGATATGCATCAGGATAACGAGTGGCCACATCCATGATAGTTAATAGAAATTTATTACCGGCACTAGTAGGGGGTAGGGGTCCGACCATATCAATGATGACCTTACTGAAGGGCGGTCCACTGACAAGAATGGGGTGCAACGGGGCTCTCGGAATTGTTTGGTTAGGTTTTCCAACCCTCTGGCACGTATGACACCTTGCTATCCAGGTTACCACCTGCCCCTTCAACCCCGGCCACCAAAACAATTTTTCTAAAGCCGCCACCGTTTTTCTCACCCCTAGATGTCCTGCCAGTGGTATGTCATGCGCCAACCTCAGTAGGCTATCCCTGCACTCCCGTGGCACCACCAACTGGTCCACTACTCCGGACCCCTCTTGCCAACTACGTTTAGGGTCTTGAAAACGCCTATAGAGGATGCCTTCTAAATACAAAAAAATCTCCTGGCTGTGCATCGCCGTCCTCGTCGAGCTCTACAGCTCCATTAGCACACGTTTGGAGCTCAGGGTCCTCTAGTTGCAACCGACGTATATCTGAGGGTGCCAAGCGATCTAACTGCTCCCGGAGCAATGCATGACCTTCCCCGATACTGGGCTGCTCCCTCTGTCTCTCTCGATGTACATAACGTTGCTGTCGTGGAGACTCGTCATGCCCAGCCTCGTCACTCTCGATGACAGGCCCAGGGGCTACTCCAGAATTAAGTAATGGTGCTAATACTGAATCACCCAGGAGAGCCGCCGAGTCGAAACTCTTAAAACCAACTCCAGCTTTAGCCTCCTCCTGTTGATCGTTCCTCCGCTGGTCTGAAGACGGAGGACTAGGCTGTGACACTTTAGCTGCCCGAGCTCGGGTGACAACACACGCCATGGGTTGTGTCTGGCACCGCTCGACCCACTCTTGCTCTTCCCTACTCACGTCGGCCGGCCTCTCGGCAACGACTAAGGGTAGAACCTCAGAAGCGGGCATTGCAAAGTCATTGCCGAGAAGAAGGTCGACGCCCTCCACTGGCAGTTTCTCCACAATCCCGACATCCAATTCACGTGCCACACCATCCACCTCCAACTCCAACCGCACCAGCGGGTATGACCGAGTTGCATTAATACCCTGCACCACCACCACCCGAGCCGCGTTTATAGGGTAGCCAGTCAAGTTTTTCATCAGAGTCTGGGAAGCACCTGTATCACGCAAGACCTCTACTCCATGCTTGCGCCCCGCCCACATCACGCAACTCCGCCCTCTATGGTCGCAATAAACATCCTGAGCAGGGTTCGAGCCTCCCAGGTGCTTCTGCATTGGCTGTGCCTCAGCCTCTGACGAACTGCCCCGGGCAAACTCAGATGACTTCGGAGACACACCAATGTTGCAGGCCAAAGACACAGCTGCTGTAGGTGGTTTGCTAGGACAGACTCTTGCAAAGTGCCCCTTTTTATGACAATGATAACACTCCAACTCCCCTTTGGGCTTCCCTTGGTACTGGGAAGGGCCCGGCCCCTTCTTAAACGGGACGGTGCTATTCTTGTGGTCAGTCTTGGTATCATGGCTCTTGTACTTGTTTGCATAAGGTATATCACTAACTCGGGGGGGTGGGGCGTCACGCCCCTTGTTACCTGCCTCACTACGCTGGGCAGACCCGCACCCACGAATTAGTGATAGCCGGAGGTCAGCCATCTCAGCTGCCTCCTGTAGAGTTTTTGGTTGCTTTTCTTTAAAGTTTAACGTCAGGTCGCCGCCCGTGCATTTGAAAAACTGCTCTAAAAGCACCAACTGTTTAATGTCGTCAAACGTAGTAGCTTTCTCCGACCTCAGCCAATTCCCAAAAGCATCGGACAGCTCCCGGGCATGCTCCAAAAAGGTGCTCTCCCGACCCTTGGTAACACCCCGGAACTTCAACCTGTACGTCTCTGGTTGTAGTTCGTATGCTCTCAGGACAGCCTCCTTGAGTTCCTCATAGATAATACAAGACTCTATAGGCAACGCATCGTAGGCTTTAAGACCCTTGCCTATTAATCTAGAGGATACAAGTGCTGCCCATTTATTCTCTGGCCACTGGTGTTCCTGGCACTTCTTCTGAAAGCGTGTGAACAATTCTGTTAAACCACTCTCATCAAACACCGGAACCAGTTTCAATAAGTGCGAGAGAGACTGCTCATGAACACGGTTACCAGCCCCAAGTCGCTGTCCCGTTGCCTCTACTCGCGACTTCTCTACGTCCATGTCGGCACAGTACCTAGTCGACTCAGCTTGAATTTTTGCTAGCTCTATGTGCTCATGACTGATAGTTTTTCTCTCTTCTATCTTGGCTAATTCTATTTGCTGCTGGAGCTCACCTGCCCTGATAGCCTTTCTCTCTTCGATCTTAGCTAATTCGAGCTGAAGCAATAATTCTGGAGATAACCCTTGAGGAGGTGAAGGTGGTACAATGTTTGAAATTACTGGTGGTCCCCCCAGGGGCAACCCACCCTGCCAGTCACCACCCAACTGCGGAAGCGTACCCGGGGTCGGCAAACTACTGGGATGGCTGGGAGTCGAGTGTAGGGGAAGCATGGTCGAAGGGCTCTGAGCACTCAACCCATCTCGCTCACCAGTCACCCTGCCCAGTACACACGTTATCAAGTTATCCTTGGTCATGCTGCTAGTAACCGCATGACCGATAGCTGTGGCCAGGCATTGAAGACCGTACCGATCCATACCCTCCAACCGCTCGGCAGTAACAGGCCATTGCAAAAATATCCTAGCATCCTCCTCACAGTTCACCCGATTAACCCTTTCATCATGCTGCTGTTCCTCAGTTTCGACATTACGTACTGTGTCTCCATTCTCCTCTGACCCGGTATAAGACATGATGCTCACAAAAATTTCTCACCACAATATTCAGAAAAGAAGTACCCCAAACTCTTATGTAGCACTATTCACTTGCCAAAAATGTCTGAAGACTCTCAAGTGCTATACTACTTTGCCAAAAAAAAAATTAACGTGCCCACTATATTCCTCAATAAAACAAATGACCACAACAATCCTGCAATTATCTCTTAGTTCACAAGATCCTGAGCTAGGTCGCCATTTGTTACGATCCAGGTTCTCAAAGACACAGGGCTCTTCAACATTGGACTAGATAATGGCAAAACGCAACAACGGTAACACTAGATCCAACCCCTGCCTTAAACACTGGAAAACAAAACACCATTACCGCCCTGAGTCGTGCCTGGACAACGAGGTATCCTATGACTCGGTAACTGGTGCACACACACTAGGCTGACGCTCAATGAAACAGCCTATTCTCAAACAGTAAAAGATTACTCGATTATGTTACACAAAGAAAAGATAGTTAACGTGATTAATTAACGTTACGGTAGATACTCAAATAACTGGCACTCCTGTATTAAAGAAAGTGCAATGCTAGTCCTGCAACATCAACTGGAAACTTCTGAAATAAGTCTGATGCTGGGAAGATGTTCGTAAAGAATCTTGAACAATTATAATGCAGAATACGGGTCACAATAAATGCTAGGACATATAGTAATAATAGGCAGGCGAATAATAAAGACTGCGCAAAGGTAGTAATGCTCGACAACTAAAGAAATGCTTCGTGACACAACGCAACAGCCTACTAGGGTTGTGCAACTCAACAACAACCTCGGCTCAAAAGTGCAGTGAATAATAATGTTGCATACATATAATAATGGGGCTTATCTCTAACCAGTGTCTGCTCAGTTAATAAAGTCTAGCTGGGGTATCAAGGCAGGGCAACAATGGGTGAGCATGCGGCTCGTAGCCTAACGTTGTCCGAAGGTGGTATAATGAAGATTACGTTATATGACGGGGATGCTCTCTTGATAAATCTAGGTCTCTAGTACCTAGTTCTATCCTGGCGATCCCTCAGAAGTCAACACAAAGAGGCAGCACTATGTTGTGAGGGATAGGCTATGGCCCTCTCACACCACAGCGCTGTGCTCGCAAAGTAAACCCACCCGAAGACAACTTAGGCTCCCACAGTACCTGTCGATGTCGTGCAGGGCTTAGCTAACACTGCACACATCGGAGACAACGACACAGTAACCTTACCCCTAGTCTAGCTTTAGATAACCAAGCAGAATCACTCAACACCTTGCCAGGGAGACATATACCGGTCTACAACCTTCCCGAGAGAGGACACATACGGAAAAGTCCGTCTCTCTAACCTCAATAAAGCATAATACCTCCTTAACCTAATACATGGAAATATCTGAGAGCTTCGCGTACAATACGACTGGTCGACGGTGAACGTCTATGCTGAAACCAGAAGGGATGTTGAGTTTAATAAAGATTAGAGAATGAGAAAGGAGAAGTTGAGAGAGAGAAATAGTATGCAAAGTGGCGAGTATGGGGGACAGAATTGCAAAGGATGTAGGCGATACGTGTGTCAGGCAAGCTCTGAGCTGGTAAAGAACATGAGGCAGCGACGGGAAGGGACTAGTTGACCACCCGGCCGCCAACGCCGTCAGCGCCCAAGCGAGCCGCGTCATAGCTCACCTCGCTGCCGGGTGTACCCCCTCACCCTCTCGCTCGCCTCCCACACAAGCAACATTTATATTATAGCGAATATAAAATATAAGGCGCGGTCACAGACCAAAACAAAGATCATTTCTAGACTGTCTGTGGCAACACGACACTAATGAAATAAAGCAGATCATTCTAGGACAACTGTAGCCTATCCCCCCATCCTGGCGAGCGCTAGCGAGCTGCAATGTCCCACGCAACCATTCTGCCAACGCCGGGCGGCGTCACAAGGTAATGACTACTGTACTTTTGTATGATACTCTGTATCACTAACCTATACTGATTCATTCCTATGGAATGTGCAATGGAAACTATTCTAACGCTTCACATGACGGGTGATAGTTTTTCCCACCAAACTAGGCCTTTCCGTGACGACAGATTCAAGGTCCTTCCCCGCCAGGTGAGGATATTCAATTCGTATAGGTGAGTCGTTCCGGCTGAGCCAAAGCTGCCCTTTAGGAGCCTTCTCCTCCGCCGGGCATTGTCGTGGCTCGCCGAGGCGAGCCCATGGAACCACTATGGAAAATAATTGCCAATTTTCCACCGGGGAAGAAAAAACTAACCCTTTGTGCGTACTAACTCGTCTGCCCAAGATAGAAAAACACAAATCAGCAATAATATAATGCCAGGACGTCTCCTGACACCTTCCATCATGCATAATATCACCACATGAGAGGGAAGGTTACATCTATCAGCTACAATATTACAATACATAGTAATAATAATAATGCATCATAGCCATAAAATGAACCCCTAAATTGAGGCAAGCCACGAGGCCTAGGGCAAGCAGCACGACGACACGAGACACTCAGCCCACCAGCGACGACAGGAGCCAGCCATCATCCGTCGCCCCGAACTTAAGGGGAAGCACGCAGAACACCCCAGAAAATTTTCCACCACGTGGAGGAACTCTTGATGATGGGTGATGGGCTGGTCTATCAGAGTGAGAACTGAGTGATCTCTGCCATACCCATAGCTTACTCTGACTGTTGTTGTTGTTGTTGCTGTTCCTCAGGCTGCCTGGCCGAACAGCCCCAAGGCCCCGAGCAAGGCCAAGGCCATAACCAAGCGCCCCCACAGAACCCTCCCTGCCTACCACAATAAAGCCTGGGTGACCGAAGCCACTCCATGGCGGCGCGCTGTTACTCTGACTGTTCCTTTTACTTATATATTTTCTAGATCTCAAGTCTCTTCCGTGGATTGATCTCCCAATCTACCAAGGTTGGAAGCCAAAGCGTCACATTTTTCCTTTGCTCCTCAACTTTCTCTTCATAATTGCTGAGGGGCACAGGGCCCTGGGTGGGGCTTTGGTTTCCCGGGCATTTCCGCACCCTTCTCAGCTCCCCGCCATGGAGTGGCTTCGGTCACCCAGGCTGTATTGTGGTCAGCAGGGAGGGTCCTGTGGGGGCGCTCGGTTATGGCCTTGGCCTTGCTTGGGGCCTTGGGGCTGTTCGGCCAGGCAGCTTGGGGAACAACAACAACAACAACAACAACTCTTAATTAAACCAAAGCGTCTGCTCCAACAAATAATAACCTGCTACCCCCACCTGAATGGTAGCAAAGTAGCAGGGCCCTGCATAAAATGCCTCCTAAATAGCTAGTAAGGCAAAGCTAAGAGCAAAAAACAAACAACAAAAACAATGGCGGAAGCGACCAACAGGGACGCGGAGCCGCTTGACATATTGTACCCTATAATTACACACTCCTGTGAACGTGCCAATGAGGATGCTCGACCTATCTAGTCTAAACCTATTCTAGAACATCTCAGATAATACAAATGAGCAAATGACTCACTAGGAGCCCAGTAGAATGCCGAATGAAGAGAGGTCAAGAACGCACGTCCGCACAGTACGGGCACAGAGAGAGGAAGGACGAGATGGCGCTGGGAACACATGGGGAAACATCCACAAGTTGGGAAGCTTGGTTCTTATGTTAATTTTTCTATTTTATTTTTTACAAAGTTTTTTCGTAGTGAGTACCCGATCATAAGGACGATTCTGTAAGAGAATTAGCGTACCCTTACGATTATGGCCTCTCTTGTCTCTCTGTGGCGGGTGTTTCAAACATGCGGCGCAAGTGTTTGAAAGAGTGCCATTATATAATAGACATATCGTCAATGATGAAGGGGCCACTAATAAGTATACTGTCTTCTCTCCCTCCCTGCCCACCCCAAACTTGCTTCCAGAAGCACATCCATACTCATATCTCTCGCTGTTCCATCCAATCACTCATAGACAACACGCAGGACTCGGTCCTTGTGGACCGAGTCCACATGGCCAGGCTGAGAAGTTACTCAGTTACTTGTTCGTCAAGGGGAATCCACGCAATGCGAGCTAAGCTCATTATTATCGCGCCTCCTTAACTGGGAATGTATTGCGTGAAATGCATGTTAAGTGTTTTATGTACTGTTGGAATGGCTGTGGGAGTGTGTGTAGTCTGTATTTTTTTAGCCAATTGGTGACATCGGAAACGAAGGCTTAGGGTGGATCTGTATGGTACCATTCTCACTATAGACGGTACCGTCTCGCCCGAAGACTTAGGTAGCCATCAGCTTAGGTGAACCATATGATACCCATCTCGCCTTGTACCATTTTTGCCAACCCCAGATGGGACGTCACAACGTCGTCCACTTATTCCAGGTACCTATTTACAGCTAGGTGAACTGAGGCTAACACATGAAAGGAGACAAGCCCAATTTGTCTCCGCCCGGCCGGGGATTGAACCCCCGACCCCTCGTGTGTGAGACGAGAGCTCTACCTACTAGGCTACGGGCTGTGTGTCACCATCCAGCTCTTCTGAGTTATCCGAGCTGGATATCTCCGTCTTCGACACCTGCCCAGGATGCAACACGGCACCCCATACTATTAAACACATCATAGGAGACTGCATTCTACACAATCCCTTACGCCAACAACATAATCTACACTCCTTGAGAGCCCTGTGGGAAAGCCCGATCGTGGCCATGGCCTTCCTTAGGGACTCGGGGCTGTTCTGCCAGGCGGCTTAGGGGACAACAACAATTTACCAGAGTTTATTACACCAAAGGGACATCCCAAATGTCTGTGAACTAAAAGTTCCTGTGTACTGCTTGGTGAACAGATTGTTGTTGAAGATGTGTTTATTTTATACTAGCCCTCTTGGTGAACAGAGGCATTGGGTGTTAGGAGACAAGTCAATCCATCTCATCTTTCCCAGGGACTGAACATGGGCCCAAATTTGGCAAATGAGTTTCAATGCGGATAAATGTAAAGTACTACATATCGGATACCTAAATGAGAAAGCAAACTATTCGATGAATGGCACTCAGCTTAAGAATGTAAACAGAGAAACAGATCTGGGAGTAACAATATCGAGTAACCTAAAACCGAGTCAACAATGTTCAGAAGTTGTTAAGAAGGCAAACAAAATAATTGGCTTTATAGGCAGGTTATTTGAGCATAAATCCAAAGAAGTTATCCTAACCCTTTACAATTCCTTAGTCCGCCCTCTTCTGGAATACTGCGTTCAATCCTGGTGCCCTTATTACCAAAAAGATATAAACAAGCTAGTAGAGTTACCAAAATGATACCTAGCCCAAAGAACAAACCATACGAAGAGCGTCTTAGAGAATTAAATCTATTTCCTTTAACCCAGCGCAGATTAAGAGGTGACTTAATTCAAGTGTTCAAAATCATCAAAGGCATCAACAATATGAACTGTAGTAAGTACTTCACTATCGACCAATTTAATTACACGCGGGGAAACGGTTGCAAAATTATTGGTATTTCTTTTAACTCACACAAATCTAAGAATTTCTTCTTCAATCGAGTTGCCAACTTGTGGAATGGGCTTCCCCCCCCCCCCCCAGTACACTTATCATAGCTTGTGAGTTTACATATTCCAATGTGTATAAATATTAAAAGTACTGTACAGGTATTGCCAATGAAAAAATTCATGTCTTATAAAACTATTTTATTGGTGGGTACAGTATTTATCAATTTAAATTTTTCAGTAAAGTAATAATAATGTCCTATTCCTGTGCATTATATTAAATTGTGTAGATAATAAGTGATATTAAGATATCATAACAGATTTAAATAATGGATAGTACAACCAACTGTGCCTCCATGCTGAGCTAGTTCTGGAGGTCTGAAAAATCCTTCTGGAGCAAGGTAATACCCATAATAATAATGTCTCTAACTTAAATGCAGTGGTAACCTGATGTTTACGGTACGGTGATTTTTTTTGTTTAACAATAAAATTTCTAACTAGGATAGTTTGTAGTTATAAGTACTCTGATAATTGACAAAGTAAGTAAAGGTGTGTTTGTTAACTAAATTTGTAATAAATGATGCATTAAATCTAGTAAAATGCATAGTGCCAGAATATGCTTAGTAAGAATTAAGCTAAAAATAATATCTATAGTATTTTTTCCAGCTGATGATAAACTGCAATGTCATCATGATTACTTAGCTATTACAAAGATTTTATTTCAAAATATGTTCTTAATATTATGAACACTCAGTATCAGACATAGCAGTTTAATATGTTTCCATCAAGCACTGAGAAATCAGCTTCTAAGGGATTTACATTTTCTGTCGGGTGAAAACATATATGATAATAGATGACCTCCTAATCTAGTCTTTAACACCTTTAGCATGATGACACCTTTTTAACATTTATTATGGCTAAATTAGACAATTTGATGCAGTTTAAGAAGGACCTATGTTATTCAGAGGGTTTATTGAGATCATCTTTACTCATTTCAGTCCTGACTGAAAGTAGATTATAGGCTAAAGAATATCATCTAATGGTAACCAGAATATGATGACAATTTGGTCATCATGATGAAGGAGCTAATAGCTAAACCCCTACCAAACACATTTAATTAATGGCCAAAGCATCAGATTGTGCCTCCATGCTGAGCTGGTTCTGGAGGTCTGACAGTTTCTTCTTGAGCGATGCAATGCCCATCATAATTATATTCTCTGGCTTGAGCAGTCCTGTGCCTTCGATGTTGTAGTAGTACTTGTTTGGCTTTCCGGTTGGGTCAAAATCTGCCTCGGCTGTTTGGGGGAGGGCAGAAAAGGATTACCACACTTGTTTATAAAAGTAAATAATACAATTAATAATACAAATAATACAATTCAAGCCAAAATTGTTTTGCTCACATAGCTTATTTCCAAGGCAAAAGGTTACCCCTGAATTAACCAGCAAGGAATACACGTGTTATGGATTATTTAACCCCTTAACTATGAAATAAATGCTATACTGTTAGCCAAAATAAAACAATAAAGTCATTGAATGGGAACATAGTTGTTATCCAGTTTGAGCAGCCCCGTGCCCTCGATCGTTACTGTAGTACAGTGAAACCTCAAAATTACAGCTGATTATCTGTTAGACCAGAAATTTGCTCTTTTAAGTCTCCCCTATACCAAACATATAAGTAATTTTTTTATATATTACTATGAATCATATACCGGTATATATAAAACACTCTTACTCTACTTCAGAAACAATCAATTGTAGGCCTATTCAAACAATTATATACACTGGTACCGGTACAATTAGTAAACAAATGCGTTCATACGCTGGTCGTCTGAAGAGTTATGTAACTCTCTCTCGTTATCTAAACTAATAGAATAATAACTTCTACCCTCATCTGCTATTCTTCAAACAATAAGTAAACTCCCATTTCATCTATTTTATCAATCACATTGAAAGCATAGTTCAATCAATTTACAAGTTAAGTGTCGACTACTAATGGTGGTGAGATATGGCATCTAGATAATCAGCTGTGGCTACAAACGAATGAACTCGGGATGCACATGTGCATTTCTATGTGCACTTGGCCTGTACAAAATATTGTTGCCAACTTTTAATTCATTAATCTTAACAGTCTTTCCTTTCATTTATATTTTATTTTACAAAAAATGTATTCAACATTTAGCTATACAATTAAAAAGAAATATGCCTAATAAAGATAATGTTAATTAATTGTGGTAAGAATTGATTTTGAAAACAAATAGAATTACCAACATATTATTGATTAGGGTAAAATTATACAAGACCAGACAGATAATTTTATGTAACTTAGGAAGGACTGCTAGCAATTGAACTCAAAAGATCAAATTATATTTCAATCATGCTTTTGAACACTATAGATCCTTTCTAATTAATAAAATTGTCTAATAATATCCAGAATAAATTGATAAACTGTAAGGCATAATAATGCTATGGAAAATATTGTCCCTTAACTATAAAACAAATATTTACTGCTAGACATATTAGAACAATTATTATATCATTAGTGAAGGAGGTAGATTATTTGAAACATTCTTTAACCTACAGTACTAATAGCCTTTCAATTGTTATAACAAGATCCTACTTTGGAAGAGGTTAACCTTCTAAATACTAAGAATAGATAGAAGGAGAACCTAAATAGTCATGTGTTCATAGAAAATGAACCGAACATTTGCAATGAACATATTCGTTTATCATATACAGTAGGTATAACATTTTCATTAACATCTGCCACCTAGGTTAGGTTACCCCTCCCCTTAATTGCTGAGGGGCACAGGGCCCTGGGTAGGGCTTTGGTTTCCCGGGCGTTTCCGCACCCTCCTCAGCTCCCCGCCATGGAGTGGCTTCGGTCACCCAGGCTTTATTGTGGTCGGCAGGGAGGGTTCTGTGGGGGCGCTCGGTTATGGCCTTGGAATTGCTCGGGGCCTTGGGGCTGTTCAGCCAGGCAGCTTGGGGAACAACAACAACAACAACAACAACAACAACAACCCCTCCTCGAGGCTCAACGTGTAATTAAGTTGTACCCCACCTGCCCGTGGTGACCTGGCAAACACCCTGATTTTATTTATTTTTCTATCATTATTTTTTCCAACTGGGTGGCACAAACGGGGGCGGTGCTACCTGGGTAGTACCGGGTAATTCTTTTCAAAATTTGTAAATTTGTTTTCTATATTTTCAGCATAAAGTCTGTCGCTAATACATCTCCACCATGGTGTCCTGTCCTCGTTGCAGTAAAGCCGTGAGCAAGTCTGCTCAAGCACTGAAGTGTGCCCGCTGTAGCAAGTGGTTTCATCTTCCCTATGAGGACTTTGACTCTACCGACTACCTATTTATGGCAAGAAGCAACCATTAGGCTTCCGGTGGTACTGCACCCAGTGCTGTCCAATCACTGATGACACTTCGGGGCATGGAGAGTCTCTCTGATGACAAGGAGGGTCTGACCAAGGATATTGGTTCTCCGATTCTTGAGGAAATTCAGGATCTATCGGTGAGGTTGGGTAACATGGAGGCTAAGTCAGCTATAAGGACTGCACAAATAAGCACTCGCCTAAGTGTGTAAACTGTTCTTCTTCAAGACCTAGGAAGGCTGGTTCGGATCCTCCAGTCAGCAGAGTCAGTTGCTCACTTTGCATCTAGCAGGCACTGCCCGATTATGATTTCCCAGCGGAAGAAATTAATTGAAAATACAAACCACCAATTAAAAAAACTAACAACGCCTCCCCGAAATCAGTTAAGAGAAGGACTGTTAAGCATTCATTCCATTCGTAACAAGATCGATCATATAAATGAGACCTTAACCCTTCCTCCCCGGGCTCGCCTTCTAAATGACAGCACTGAGAGCCCGGGGGATATGGCCGAAAAACTTAATAATAGTCTAGCCCTATCTTTGTTATTTTAACTGCTAGAGAATTCACACACATCTCAAAATGTAGCCCTGCTTTGTATCTGTAGACTGGCGTTGAGTAGAGCTCTGTATGTCAACTGGTTCAGTTGTGATGACAATTTCCGTGGAGAGTTTTGAGGCGATGTTAGCAATAATCGAACAATATCATGATTACTTCTTGTTCTCCAAAATAATAACAACAAAAGTGCGACTTCTCCTTCTTGTTCTTGACGGTGCGCGTCACTCCGACCAGCTGTGCTTACATTCGTCGGACGCACGGCTTTCAAAACACGCTTAATAGGTTTTCAAGCTTACGGATTTTAAAATGACACCCGGGCTCCTGCCCAGCTGCCGCGGTGTCATTTTAAAATGACAACCGGGCAGGAGGGGTTAAGTGAATTCAGGCTCGGTATCTTGAGCCTGACAGAGACTTGGTTATGTGAATTTGATATTCACATTATTCGTAGTGCTTTGCCGAAGTCATAATCTATAATTAGTGTGTCAAGATTTTCTGCAGATCACCCTGGTGGAGGAGTTGCACTCATCCCATTTTCTTTCTCTCAAACAACAGATAACTCACACAAATCTTGGTTTACTCACACTTGTTCTACTGCTGTCCATAATAAGTAGGAAGCATTCAAATGGTACCGTCGCTTCAAACTCAAGAATCTCGTACTTTATATGTTTCTGCCCGGAATCAAGCAAAATCTGTTCTTCGACTCGCCAAAAACTCTTTCATCAATAACAAATGCTCTGAACTTTCAAGCTCTAGCTTTCCATAAGCTTTTTGGCATCTAGCCAAAAACCTCTCCAACAATTTCACTTCCTCGTCTTTCCCTCCTCTTTTCCACTCGGACAGTAACACCGTCGCCTCTTCCTCTGACAAAGATGAACTCTTTAATCAAATCTTTGCTAAAAACTCCACCTTGGATGATTTCAGCAGAGCACACATTGAATAGTCTTACCAGCCAATTAATTATCACATCTCCAACCTTCCTCATAGACTTCACAGCAATACCATCCATACCTTCTGCTTTTCCCGCTCTCATTTGTCTCACTGCTTCTTTCACCTCATTCTTCCCAACATATTTTTTCCTCACTTGCACTCCTTCCACTAGTAACTCTCCATTTGCATCTTTCACTGACTCTTCCTTCTTTTGTTCTCTTTTCCTTACTCCATTTACCTCCTTCCAGAACATCTTTCGTTCCTCAAAATTCTCACTCAATCTTTGACCCCACCTTTCATTTGCAATTTTCTTTGCTTCTCTAATCTTCTGTTTCGCCTCTCTCCTTTTCTCCTTATACCTCTACACTACCATCTTGTAAAACCCTCTCAAACCACTGTCTCTTTTCCTCGACTACCTTTCTCACCGTATCATTCCACCACTCTTCCCTTTCTGATACCTTTGCCTCATACTTTAATTTTACCACATACTTCCTCTGCACTTGCTTTCACTCCTTCCTTACTGTTTCCAATCATCCACTACTTCTCTCTCTCTCTCTCTCTCACTAACATCCATTTTTAATTTAGTCTTTCCTTGTACTCCCTCTCTTTTGTACTTTTCTCTAACTCACTAACTTTTATTACCTCTCTTACTTCAAAGTTGTCTTGCATTCTCTTGTAACTCCTTACTCTCAGCTTTCCCTCCACCAGATAATGATCAGACATACCGGTACCCTCCGCCTCACCTCTCAGCACATTCACATTCAGCAGTCAACAAAAAATTTCCCTTGTCACCAATACATAATCCATCAATGCCCTCTCTACAATCTCTCCCTCAAAGCCTTGTATTTACCTAATTGTAGTTTACAGGAGTTGAGCTAAGCTCGTGTTGTCGTGTCTCTCAGTCTACTTTCATCCAATTTTTTCTTGAAAATATGGATGTTCCTTGCCCCTACCACCTCCTCCTCCTGCCTATTCCATTTGTCAATACATCTATAGGGGAAGCTAAACTTCCTGATATCGTTCTTGCAGGTAGGTCTTTTTACTTTGTAGCTGTGGCCTCTAGTTATTCCTGTATCCATAATTATTATATCCTCCCTATCCAGCCTCTCCAGCCCTAGGGTACATTTGTACATCACTATCATGTCTCCCCTCTCTCTCCTCTCCATTAGACTCGGTAGATATAATTTTTCTAGTCTCCCTTCATATGGCAGTTCTCTGAGACTTGGAACAAATCTAGTAACTGCTCTCTGGATTCTTTCTAACTTGTGAATATGCTTCTTAAGATGCGGGGACCACACCACTGCTGCATACTCCAGTCTTGGTCTAATCATACTTTTTATAATTTTCGCTAACATGTTCTCATCCAAGTACTGTAGTTCAGACTTCAGAGCAACTTTCATATTCCCGGCCATTGCATACATTCCGCTAAAGAGCTTGTTAATATGTTTCTCTGGCGACAAGTTATCTTGTATAATCAACCCTAAGTCCTTTTCTTTTTTGGCTTTGCTAATTACAGTATATTATTGTCTCCCATTCTGTACTCCCAATTTAGTCTATTCACACTTCTTCCCATATTCAACACATGACATTTACTTATATTAAATTTCATTTTCCACTTGGTGCTCCATTCATATATTTTATCTAAATCCCCTTGCAGCTCCTCACAACTGCTTCTATTTGGTATTTGTCTCTTAATTTTTGTCATCTGCAATCATTGACATGTAGGAGTTTATGCCTATCGGCAGGTCATTCACGTACAAAGGGAACACGAGAAGTGCCAACACAGATCCCTGTGGCACACCACTCTCAACTTTCCACCACGATGAGTAAGTTTCTCTGATGTTGGTCCTTATTTCTCTATCTGTTAAATAGCTCCCCATCCATTTCAGCAAACTCCCCTAGACACATCCTATCGTCTTAAGCTTAGATAACAATCTCTTATGTGGTACCTTATTGAACGCTTTGGAAAGGTCTAAGTAGACGCAGTCCACCCATCCACCTCTTTCTTGCAGTACATCTATCACCCTACAGTACTATAGAAACATAGCAGACTGGTAACACAAGATGTCCCTTCTCTAAATCCAAATTGCTTCGGGGTTATTATCTTTTTTCTCTCCAGCATTTCCACCTATCTCTTCCTAATTAGCTTTTAACAAGTCTTGCATACAATACTGGTAAATGAAACTGGTCTATAGTTTAAAGGCTCCTCAGAGCTTCCATTCTTATATATCGGAATGATATTAGATCTCATCCATTGAACAGGAACCTGTCCTTTATCTAAGGAAGCTTGAATTATGTCTCTCACTGGCTCCACTAATAGCTCCGCACACTCCTTTAAATCCCAGGCAGACACTTCATCCAGTCCCATAGCTTTCCTTACTTCAAGTTCTCTCATCGCAGATAACAGCTCATCTCTAGTTACTGTATTTCAATCTTGCTAAGACCACTCTCCAGTACTCCCATCTGGGGTTCATCAAAACTTTCATCTCTACTAAAAAACAACCCCAATTTGTTATTCATTACCTCGCACATGTCTCATACGTTCTATCATCTGTTCTTAATTTAGTCATTTGTTTCTTTACCTTCAACTTACTGTTTATATATTTATAAAACAAATTAGGGTCACTTTCACATGTACAGTAAACTTCCGTTAATCCGAAGGGCAGCGGACCGGCCCTCGTTCGGATTAGTGGATTTTTCGGATTATCGGACTTTGCCCCCCTATGAACCTGTGTATGACGGAAACATTGAGGCATTAGGCCACCCAAATGACACAATGGTGCACACACACATATCATATGTTCATGAAATCACTTCAAACGTTTACCATTGTCATTGTAGCCTATTACCTACTTCAAAACATTCAGATTAATGGTCAAAGGAATCTGCTGATATAAACGTAAACACCATATGTCCGCATCGTCGTCTTCTTCTTCTTCCGTCTACTAGCGAGTTTGTCTTGCTCTTGAAGATCAGATCAGATGTGGTTCGGGAAGTAATGCCTTAACAACGGCACTTCCCTGAGAGGTTCTTGTTATTTTCCTTTTGTGATTTTCCTTTTGTGACATGCTCTGTTATATTATATTGTATTGAAAGCACCCTTGGGACGCTCCGATCACTGAACTATAAATAGTAGCGTATCGGAACGTCCAAAGGTGCGTTTTCAAGCTCAAGACTGAATGCGCTTGCAGAAAATGCGGTGCAAGCCAGTAGCGCATCGGAGCGTCCCAAGGATGCGTTCAAGAGCAAAACAAACTCTCTAGCAGACGATGTGGTGTTTACGTTTATATCAGTAGCTTCCTTTGACCATTAATCTGAATGTTTTGAAGTAGGTAATAGGCTACAATGACAATGGTAAACTTTTAAAGTGTATTCATGAACATATGATATGTGTGTGCTCCATTATGTGTCATTTGAGTGGACTAATGCCTCAAAAAGGGGACTTTGGGACTTCTTGAAATTCGGACCATCGGGTGAATTCGGATTTGGCCTCAAATTGAAAAATTCGGACTATTGGGAGATTCGAATCATCGGTCGTCGGATTAAAGGACTTTTACTGTATTTACTATGTCCTTCTCATAGTTCATTTTAACTTACCTAATTATGTTAACATAATTATCTATTCCTCTCCTGTTTATATTTATTCCGATTACTCTCAGTGTTCCTTCTTCTTAATCTAGCCCAAGCTGCATCACGCCTATCCAAAGCTCTTTTGCATCTGAAGTTAAACCATTCTTTCTGCTTAACAAAATTTCCATTATTATACCTTGGGACTGTTACGTCCTGGGATATATAAACACTGGGCTCTTTCTATTGGACTAGGTATGCGGCAACAAGCAACAACGGAAAACGCTAGATCCAACCCTTATCTATAAACCCAGGCAACAAACCACCCTAAACCGTCAAGAGTCCTGCCTGGACAATGAGGTATCCTATGACTCGGTTACAGGGTGCACGCACTATAGACTGCTGATAGTCAAGCAGGCTATATAAAAGATCACACAATTAAGTTGACTTAAAGCTTCAAGGGAAAGATAGATAACGGAATTAAATTGCAGAAACAATTTAATAACAAACTAGAAGAAAGTACATTTAACGTTACGTTAATTAATACAACTAATCACCCCTGCGTGAAAGAAGGTGAAAGCAAACAGTCCTCAAAACATCGTACAGGTAGACAAGATGCGGGTTTCTAAACTGCATGCGGCTACTGTAGGATCTGATGCTTAGCAAAGAAAGTACGTTACGGATTTAGAGAACTCCTTAACTCATAAGCAGGAATAAATACTAGTGATAGGCCATACAGTGTATAATGGCATAAGTATAATTAAATAAAGGCAGCAACTCGCAACATAACCACATACAGGTGTGCTTCTCACTCTTAGTCAGGCAAGCCTGCTCGGACAGAGTCTCTAAGCCACACCCTGTCTCACAATGCTCACAAAAACGGTAAACTGTGGCACAATAACAAGCATACAGAGATGATAAACCCCTAGCTGTTAATCTGCCAGGTACTTTCTACCCTCTCTGGGCTTAACACTAATAAGGCGTACGGTGCGGACGGTGTTCCTCCTGTTGTTCTCAAAAACTGTGCTTCCGTGCTGACTCCCTGCCTAGGCAAACTCTTTCGTCTCTGTCTATCCTCTAACGTCTTCCCTTCATGCTGGAAGTTTGCTCACATTCAACCTGTCCCAAAGAAGGGTGACAGCTCTCAACCCTCCAACTATCGTCCAATTGCTCTTATCTCTTGTCTTTCTAAAGTTTTTGAAACTATTCTTGCTTCCAAATTTCTTAAGCATTTCTCTTCTCATAATCTGCTCTCAGATCGCCAGTATGGCTTCCTTAAGGGTCGCTCTACTGGTGATCTTCTTTCATATCTTACTAACTCTTGGTCATCCTCCTTTCGGGACTTCGGTGAGACTTTTTCTATTGCACTAGACATATCGAAAGCCTTCGATAGAGTCTGGCATAAATCTTTAATTTCTAAACTACCCTCCTTCGGTTTCTATCCCTCCATCTGTGCCTTTGTCTCTAATTTCCTTTCTGGCCGTTCCATAGCTGCGGTTGTGGACGGCCATTGTTCACTTCCTCACCCTATAAACTCCGGTGTTCCTCAGGGCTCTGTCCTATCTCCTATTCTCTTTCTAATTTTTATAAATGATCTCCTTAACTGTACCTTAATTCCCATCCATTCATACGCAGACGACTCAACTTTACACTACTCCATTAGTTTTTCAGAACGCCCCAGCCAGCAATCCCTCAACGACAAACGTAATGAAGCCATAGAACTCTTAAATTCTGATCTAAATACTATTTCCAATTGGGGCAGAGAAAACCTTGTTAACTTTAATGCTTCCAAAACCCAATTTCTCCATCTATCTACCCGTCAGGATCTCCCAGCGGACTATCCCTTATTCTTCAACAATACAAAAATCAACCCTTCATCTTCTCTCAATATTCTTGGTGTCTCTTTTTCTTCTGCTCTCATTTGGAAGGACCATATTACCAGTCTTGCTAAGGCAGCCTCCCAGAAGCTGGGTGTGCTCAACCGCCTTAGGGGTTCTTTTCTCCTGCACAGCTTCTTGCTCTGTACAGGGGCATAGTGCGCCCTTGTATTGAGTATTGTTCACATGTGTGGGAGGTTCCTCTCACACCGCTCTCCTAGACAAGGTTGAAAGGAAGGCCTTTCGTATCATTAACTCCCGTCCACTCACCAACTCTCTGCAATCTCTCTCTCTCCGCCGCAATGTTGCATCTCTCTCGCTATTCTATCGCTACTATAATAATCAGTGTTCCTCAGAGCTATCCCAGTGCATACCACCTCCTTTACGTAGGGCACGTGGTACCCGTCTTGCAACTCAATCCCACCCCTACTCTGTGCAACTCTCCAACCCAAGAGTGAAACGTTACTCTCAAACTTTCTTCTACTCAACATCTGAGCTCTGGAACTCTCTCCCAGAATCAGTCTTTCCCTCTTCCTATGACTTAAATTGCTTCAAACTCCGTGTGTCCAGGCATTTTGGCTCGAACGTCCCTTGATTTTGGCCCTGTCACTCTTTCAACTATGGGGGAGGCACTCGCTATAGGCAGTTATGCCTTTTGCCTCCCTCAATCACATAGAAAAAAAAAAAAAAAAAAAAAAGGTGGCAGAGGTCTAGCCGGAAGGATATAGGCTTCGGATACCCGGGCTGAGCCACCTGCTCTAGCCTAGGGACGTTCCCAGGTCTGTGCGCCAAATTATTCTAATTGAAAGGGTGCTCTCTTGAGAGACTCAGATCGCAAGTATCTGACTCTCTCCTGGCGACCCTAAAACAAAAGCAAGACGTGCTAGCGCAGTGCTGAGTGGACTAGGCAAGGGCCCTCACACAACACAACACTAGACACACAGGGACACAGACAAGAAAATGCCCCCAGACTCCCACGGGTATCCTAGTAAAGTCGTGCGGGTCCACAGGACTCGCACCAGCAGACTTTACTTAAAGGATCGCAAAAAGCCTCCCCTCCGGTCTAGCCCCTGCTAACCTGACACAAGAACACACTAGCAAGCATGAAACCACCAAATATGAGACAAAAAAACTTTCTAGGTCTCATTAACAATTACATCCCTGCATAAGGCCCTAAATCCTATCTAGTTATCTGAGAGCTCGTCGTTAATACAATAATAGATATAAGGTCTATCAAGGGGATGGGATAATTAAATAGATTGGTGAAGTAGTGGAAAGAAGGTATACAAAGTAAGAGAGAACGTTTCTAAGTGGGGTTGAGAGGGATAGATATCAAGGGGGTCCGAAGGGTACGACAATGAGGTGAGCTCTGAGTCTTGAATCTGTCTGGACCCCGCCCTAGGCATGCAGAATACATCCCATGCTTGGCAACACTCAACACAGTTGCCGGGTCAAAATCCTCTACCCCGTGCGTGAGTCGAAACTAACCCTAACGTTGCAATCAAATGCATGTGGCAACGCTTCAGGCTCGTCCCAAGCTGGCAAGCGAAGCAACGTCCCAAGCCGGTCTCTCTCTCCCGCTCGTCTCCTCCCGCCCTCACTAGACTTACATCTTATATATTATAATGAAACAATCAACTATCGAGAATGGGCGGGTGCCCAACCCCGAAAGGAGTTGAAATAGGGGAGCTATCCCCCCGCCAAAGGCGGCTTTCTAGGGCCTTTCCTAGCTGATGCTGAGAGGATTGGGTTCTAGTCATGTGGTGATGGGCTGGTCTATCAGAGTGAGAACTGAGCGATCTCTGCCATACCCATAGCTTACTCTGACTGTTCCTTTTACTTATATATCTTCTAGATCTCAAGTGGCGGCGTCTTTTCCGTGGATTGACCTTCCTACTGCCAACCTAGAAGTTGGCAGATTGGGAGCCAAAGCGTCACATTTTTCCCTTGCCCCTCAACTTTCCCTTCATAATTGCTGAGGGGCACAGGGCCTTGGGTGGGGCTTTGGTTTCCCGGGCGTTTCCGCACCCTCCTCAGCTCCCTGCCTTGGAGTGGCTTCGGTCACCCGGGCTTTGTTAGTGGTAAGCAGGGAGGATTTTGTGGGGGCGCTCGTTTGTGGCCTTGGCCTTGCTCGAGACCTTGGGGCTGTTCGGCCAGACAGCCTGGGGAACAACAACAACAACTATCGAGAATAAAATATACTAAGATGCGTTGGTTAAGAATAAGGGCAGCTACAAGCTGTGAAACAACATAAGAATATCCCAGACATTAGTTACATTGTCGTAGGATATATACTAAGGAAAAGCCTGCGGCCGGCTGCCATCAGCCGGTTTCTAAACGGCTGGGCAGCCGACGCGCGCGCATGCCCGCACGTGGTTACTATGCAGAAGCGTCACACCTCCCCCAAGATATAAGACCCTTGACTAAGTTCTTCATATCTAACAGAAAGCTTCTCATAGTACCACACACTGTTGCGACACAAGGCACCATATATAAATATAAATAAAGACTGTTGCGCTCCACCGAGCAAGTTCAACAACTCAGCGACAATAAGCGAAAACATTCAACTTAGATACTGCTACAACATCTTATACAAAATTCTACACGTTATAAAAAAATAAAGAGTTTTTATAAGGTTTTTGCTTTTTTTTTAATTTGTTTTTTTCGGCTGAACTACAGTGACAGCCTATTTTCCTCCACACTCAACCCTCAATCCTGTGGCAGTCTAACCAAACATCATCCACCCTTGATAGACAATCCGCTATCACGTTATCAGAACCGGCAATATGGCGTATGTCCAGATTATACTCCTGAAGCATGAGTGACCACCTGGTCAGCCTCATATTCCGGTTATGAAACTGATTCAAGAATTTCAGAGGGTGATGATCGGTATAAACCACTACGACTGGTCCGAAAGCAGGAACATATACATCGAAGTGCCTGAGCGCCAACACTATTGCCAGGAGTTCTTTTTCAATTACAGAGTAATTCCTTTGTGCACTATTGAATTTTTTTCTGAAAAAACTCACTGGATGTTCGATACCTTCATCATCTGTCTGTAACAAGACAGCCCCAGCCCCTACGCCACTGGCATCAGTCGCCAGCTGAAAAGGTCTGCTGAAGTCCGGGGCCCTGAGTATGGGGTGGGTACATAACAGGTATTTCACCAAGGAAAACACCTCTGCACACTCAGGAGACCACCGGAACTTCTTGTCCTTAGATAATAAGTCAGTTAAAGGTGCAAGTACAGTCGAATAGCCTTTGATGAAGCGACGATAATATCCTATCATACCTAGAAACCGCATGATTTGTTTCTTAGTCGTAGGCAGGGGAAACTGATCGATGGCTTTGATCTTTGTCTGTGGAGGGCACACCTGACCCATCCCCACCTCGAACCCCAGGTACAAAACTGTGGCTTTGACAAAATCACACTTACCCAGGTTTACCACCAAACCTGCTTCATTCAGTTTATTAAAAAGCTGTCCGATGTGAGCACAGTGACTGTTAAAATCATCGTCGTATATTGACATCATCTAGGTACACCGTACAGTTGGGAATGTCGGCTACAATGTCGTTCATTCATTTCTGAAACGTTGCAGGGGCATTTTTCAGCCCGTATGGCATAACATGGCAACGATATGTGGCACCGTCCACCACAAACCCACACTACTCTCGCGCTCGCTCAGACAAGGGCACTTGCCAATAACCCTTAACAAGGTCTATCTTAGTGAGGAACTTGGCTTTTCCTATCTTATCCACACTGTCGTCCACGCGAGGGAGAGGGTAGGCATTTGTGGGGGTTAAACCATTCAACCTGCGGAAATCTATACAAAACCGCACCTTGCCATCTGGTTTGGGCTGCAGTGTGACTGGGGAAGTCCACCTTACTGCACCCTCAGAAATCAGCCCACGTTTCAGCATATAATCCAGCTCTTCCCTAAGTGCTGGTAATTTAATAGGGGGAACACGGTATGGCACTGATTTAACCCGTGGAGCCCCGGCTAGTTTTATAATGTTTGTTCACCAGAACCTGGCTGGTTTTCATTTTTTTTTTTTTATTCCAGAAACAATAGCGAATGGGTTAGGAATGAAGGAAAAACCACGAAAAACCGCTCAAAAAGCTTAAAAAATGGTCCTACAGAGCCCCCGAAAACGTATTTTACAAGAGTAAAAAATTGAAGGCAATTACCCCCAAAAAACAGGTTATTGCGCGCTCACGCGCATGCACGTGGACTTTGAGAGTTTTCAACCATCGGCACGGTTGCGTGGGATACGTACACAGTTCCCATACAAATCTGAGCCCTCTTGAGTGGCTACACCTGAGGTTACGGTCGGCGCAATTAGGGTGACGCGTCAGGCGCGTCTCTGGGGCTGTGCGTTACATACATCGCCGACGCGTCAGACGCGTCACTGGGGCTGTACGGGTTAAAGGGCGGGTGGTCCCCAACATCGACATCGTGCACCGCTTGAGTAGTGAGGCCAGGATGCTCAGCGAAAACAGCTGGGTTTGAATCAAACAAGTGCTGCACAGCTACACGCTGTTGCTTAGGCAGGTGCAATATCAACTCGTGAGCCACTTGTCTAGAATTCCCCGCCCACTGATCCGCGGAAACATGACAATCCCAATTATCCTCCCCCGCAGCTTGACTGTCCCTTCCTCCTTCTCCACCACGATCGCTGCAGATCAACACCGGGACAGTGAGAGGCTCGGAGGGGCTCTTCACATACTCTTTCATCAGATTTACATGGCAAAGTTGGTTCTTTTTCTTACGATCAGGAGTAGCTACTAAATAGTCGAGATCAGAAACCTTCCTTACAACCCGATACGGACCAGAATACTTGGCAGACAAGGGGTGTCCCACCAGAGGCAGTAGTATAAGTACCTCCTGATCTACTTCAAACTCCCTCAGCTTCACCTTCTGGTCGTATCTGTCCTTCATCTGAGCTTGTGAACTCTTAAGGTTCCGACCTGCTACCTCCAGGCTCTTTAGCATTCTCTCACGGCTTTCAACAACATACTTTAGAAGCGAGCATGGCTTTGTGACTCCCTCCCAGATCTCCCTGACCCTGTGTCCAAAAACCAACTCGTTCGGGCTAAATCCCAAGCTCTCCCCAGGTACTTCTCTCGCAGCAAATAAAACGTATGGGAGACCTAGATCCCAGTCCTTCCCATTTTCCATGCAATAACACCGCAACATACTCTTGAGAGTCGAGTGCCACCTTTCCAAAACTCCCTGACTCAGGGGATGGTAGGCAGATGACACCACAGACACTATCCCATGTTGCTGCATGGTCTGCTTAAACAGAGCAGAAGTAAAATTGGATCCCTGATCAGACTGGATCTCCTGAGGGTAGCCATCACGAGAGAAATAGACAAGTAGGTTTTTGACAACAGTCTTAGCCATCCCGTTGCGCATGGGGTAAGCATCTGGATACCGTGTTGCTACATCCATTACAGTTAGTAAAAATTTATTGCCGGCACTAGTGGGGGGCAATGGGCCAACCATATCGATAACTACTTTGCTGAAGGGCGGCCCAATGACAGGGATGGGTTGTAACGGGGCTCTCGGGATGACCTGATTGGGTTTCCCAACAACTTGACAAGTGTGACACCCATGACACGACACTCGCCTTTAACCCAGGCCACCAGAAAAGCTTACTCAGAGCTGCCTCCGTCTTACGTGCCCCCAGGTGCCCTGCCAAAGGCACATCATGAGCTAATCTCAATAAGCTCTCACGGCACACCCTCGGTACTACTAACTGGTCCACTAATCCTGACCCGCCATCCCACTTTTTCTTGGGATCCTGATGTCTCCGATACAAGATCCCCTCGGACAAGAAAAAATCACCAGGCTGCGCATCCCCATCGCTTTCCAGTTCGACAGCACCATTACCACATGCCCTGACTTCAGGATCTTCCAGCTGCAAGGAACATATATCAGCAGGTGCGAGATTATCCAAGTTCATCTTAAAAAATTTATTTCCACCTCCAATGTCCCGCTGAGCCATCCTTTCCTCACGCTGCGCATAACGATGCTGTCGCAGAGTCTCTTCCTGCCCTGCACCTGCACTAGCGGTGACAGGCCCCAGGGCCTCTCCAGACTCTAACATAGGTGCCAATAATGAGTCACCAAGAAACACTGCCGGCTCAAAACTCTCCAATTGACCAACACTTCCCGTTTTCTTGTGACCTTTCCTCCGCGGTTTGATAGACTGAGGTGGTGGATGCAAGGCTCCGGATGTCTGAGAACGCGTCACAACACACGCCATGGTTTGTAAGCTACACTTCTCAACCCACTCCTGTTCCTCCCTACTAACGTCGGCCGCCTTCTCGGCAACGACCAAGGGTGAAACCTTAGAAGCAGGCACTGCAAAGTCGTTGCCGAGGAGGAGGTCGACGCCCCCAACAGGCAAGTTCTCTACAATTCCTACATCCAGCTCCTTCACCACACCACCCACCTCCAGCTCCATCCGCACTAGCGGGTAGGACTTCGTAGCATTGATCCCCTGAACTACCACCACCCGAGCAGCGTTAATCGGTCCACCAGTAAAGTTCTTTAATAAGGTCTGAGAAGCCCCCGTATCACGCAATAGCTTAACTCCTCGCCTTTCGCCAGCCCACCTCACAAAACCATGCCCTCTATGACCCCCAAAGACGTCGCGGACAGGGTTCGAGCCTTCCGGACTCTTGAACACAGGCTGTGTCCCACCCTCTGACGAACTACCCTTGGCAAACTCAGAAGATATAGGCGACACCCCTATGCTGTGGGCCAATGACACAACCTTGTTTGGTGGCTTGTTCGGACAAGCATTTGCAAAGTGACCCTCCTTGTGACATGCAAAGCACTCTTTACTCTTTGGTTTCCCTTGGGAGTGGGAGGTACCATTAGACTTCTTATACGGGACGGTATTTGGTTTATGTTCAGTTTTATTGTCAGTGCTAGATGGTTTTGTGTATTTATGTGTATCAAAATTCTTGGGAGGGGGAGGGGTACGATCCTTTGCACCCGACTCACTCCTAGCTGCTGCTTCGCACCCTCGAATTAATGACAGTCGGAGGTCAGCCATTTCTGCTGCCTCCTGGAGAGTTCTAGGATTTTTTTCCTTTATATTTAATGTTAAGTCCCCACCTGTGCACTTAAAGAACTGCTCCAAGAGAACCAGCTCACTCAACTCCTCAAAAGTAGCTGCCCTCTCAGAAAGCAGCCAATGTCGTAGTGCATCAGACAAGTCCCGGGCGTGTTCTAGGAAGGTACTATCCTTGCCCTTAGTAACACCCCGAAACTTCAAGCGGTAAGTTTCTGGTTGTAACTCATAGGCCCGTAGCACAGCCTTCTTTAGCTCATCATAAACTACACAGGACTCTAAAGGTAGTGCATCATACGCTTTTAGCCCCTTTCCTAGGAGTCTTGATGAAACTAATGCTGCCCACTTTTCCTGAGGCCACTGGTGTTCCTGACACTTCTTCTCAAATCGCATAAAAAACTCAGCCACACCTAATTCATCGAACACAGGAACTAGTTTAAGCAGGTGCGACAATGATTGGTCCCGATGTCTGTTACCTCCCCCAATATTTCGCCCTGTTACCTCCACTCGAGATCTCTCCAGCTCCCTGTCAGCCCGATACCTAGTAGACTCTGCCTGCAGTTCAGCCTTTCGTATAGCAACCTCAGCCTGAGCTCTAGCAACCTCAGCCTGCACACTAACCTGTCTTTCGGCGGCCTCAACCTTGGCCATCTCAAGCTGAAACAACAAATCTGGAGTCAACCCTTGAGGAGGGGAAGGTGCATTTAATGGAGAGGGTCCCTGTGATTGAATTCCACGCTGCCATTGACCATCAACTTGGGGGTATGTACTAAATTCAGGCACCCTGACGTTTGATATGGGGGTAGAGTGGAGGGGGGGCTGGGGACCGGGGCCCCCAGTCGCCTCTCCACCCAGGTCTCTCCCTTCTAAACCCAATATCAAAGTCCTCAGCTGATCTTTCCTCATGCCACTTAAACCCTGGTCACCCTGAAGACCTGCCACACACTTTAAGCCATACTTATTCAGCTTCAACACCCTGGCAGCAGTAAGGGGCACCTCTAAAAATCTTGTAGCACCCTCCTCGCTATCGACTAGCCACTCCACACGTCTTTCTCCCTCCGAGCCCGTATCGTGACCTGACCCATCACTGTGTTCTGATGTACAGTCGGCCCCGCAAGGGTGCGCACTAAAAGGGTGCGATTCTCCAACCGTGCGGCAGATGTCCGTGTGGTGCTTATAATCCAAGGGTGCGAAAAAAGCGCGAAAAAAGCAAAGCGTGCGTTTTTTTCGCCCAATAACCCCTGAAAAACATGAACTAAGGAAAGAATACCTGTACAGTATAGAAATGTGATTAGATATTAGATAGAATATGGGTATTACACTCACTTTGGATGGTTTATGTATGCGTGGAGGTTGGGATGTTGGTCTTACTGAGGGTCCGAGGCTGCCCCCATGCCCACATGGGGGCATTTTACACCTGCTGCCCCTAACCCACCGCCCAGGGCGATCGTGTTACCCACCAAAACAAAAGTGAAAGTTCTTGATTTAGAACAGAAAAAACAGTTACTAGACATGTTGGCTAGAGGTGAGAAACAGGCAAATGTGGGTCGACATTTTGGTGTGGGCATGGGGGCAGCCTCGGACCCTCAGTAAGACCAACATCCCAACCTCCACGCATACATAAACCATCCAAAGTGAGTGTAATACCCCTATTCTATCTAATATCTAATCACATTTCTATACTGTGCAGGTATTCTTTCCTTAGTTCATGTTTTTCAGGGGTTATTGGGCGAAAAAAGGGTAAGTTTGAAGAGTCCCCGGACTACATAGTGAATTTCCCATAGGTTCTTAAGCTCCAAGGGTGCGTTTTACAAGGGTGCGCGCATGTCTCGGACTTATGTAACCGCACCCTTGTGGGGCCCACTGTATTAGACATGTTTGTGTACTGCAGTAATTATCACGGTTATAGAATGTGCCTTATCTCCTATGCAAGTATGTATATACTAATGTTATTTAAAGTCTTTAACCCTCCAGCCCCGGCTATGTATTATATATATATTCCTCGAAACCCGGGTGTTTTGGCCGAAAAACGTCTAGGCTACGCTACCGTATAATCGTTAATCAGACTGCTTCCCGCATTCCCGCGCATCCCCAAGCGTAGCTGTGTTATTTACCTGTAGAATGGCATTAAGTAGAGCTCTCTAAGTCAACTGGTTGAGCTGTGATGATGATTTCATTGGAGATAACTTTATGGCCAAAACAGCCACTTTACACCACTTTTCGATACTTAACAACAACATACAGGCACACACGAACAAGCGACGCTCTCCTTCTTGTGGCCGGAGATGCGGGGCGTCGGTCCAGCCGGCTGTTGTTTACATGCGTCGGACCGACGCCTCGCACACGAAGCTCACAGGCTTTCAACCACTGGGCGTTCAAGAGGCCTTCCGGGTACCTGTTATATGCTTTTTTATGGGCGTTCAAGAGTCCTTCCGTGGTGAGAGGGTTAATGTGTTATATTGGTTGCTCCAAAAAAAGAACTCTATGTCAAGGACCCCAATGGAAATACGCCTAACGGCCTTATTGGGCTATCCTTAGTTGGACTTATGCAAGGCTGGTACATGTCATATTTGTAACAAACTATGTGGTACCAACTCTGTAAATTGCTGACTGAATAAATATTATTATTATTATTATTATTATTATTATTATTATTATTATTATTATTATTATGTCCACTGTATTCCTCTAATCATAAGGAATCTCAAAACAAATGACCACTATATTCCTCTGTTCAGTAAATCCTATGCAAGGTCGCCATTTGTTACGTCCTGGGATATATAAACACTGGGCTCTTTCTATTGGACTAGGTATGCGGCAACAAGCAACAACGGAAAACGCTAGATCCAACCCTTATCTATAAACCCAGGCAACAAACCACCCTAAACCGTCAAGAGTCCTGCCTGGACAATGAGGTATCCTATGACTCGGTTACAGGGTGCACGCACTATAGACTGCTGATAGTCAAGCAGGCTATATAAAAGATCACACAATTAAGTTGACTTAAAGCTTCAAGGGAAAGATAGATAACGGAATTAAATTGCAGAAATAATTTAATAACAAACTAGAAGAAAGTACATTTAACGTTACGTTAATTAATACAACTAATCACCCCTGCGTGAAAGAAGGTGAAAGCAAACAGTCCTCAAAACATCGTACAGGTAGACAAGATGCGGGTTTCTAAACTGCATGCGGCTACTGTAGGATCTGATGCTTAGCAAAGAAAGTACGTAACGGATTTAGAGAACTCTTAACTCATAAGCAGGAATAAATACTAGTGATAGGCCATACAGTGTATAATGGCATAGGTATAATTAAATAAAGGCAGCAACTCGCAACATAACCACATACAGGTGTGCTTCTCACTCCTAGTCAGGCAAGCCAGCTCGGACAGAGTCTCTAAGCCACACCCTGACTCACAATGCTCACAAAAACGGTAAACTGTGGCACAATAACAAGCATACAGAGATGATAAACCCCTAGCTGTTAATCTGCCAGGTGACAGAGGTCTAGCCGGAAGGATATAGGCTTCGGATACCCGGGCTGAGCCACCTGCTCTAGCCTAGGGACGTTCCCAGGTCTGTGCGCCAAATTATTCTAATTGAAAGGGTGCTCTCTTGAGAGACTCAGATCGCAAGTATCTGACTCTCTCCTGGCGACCCTAAAACAAAAGCAAGACGTGCTAGCGCAGTGCTGAGTGGACTAGGCAAGGGCCCTCACACAACACAACACTAGACACACAGGGACACAGACAAGAAAATGCCCCGAGACTCCCACGGGTATCCTAGTAAAGTCGTGCGGGTCCACAGGACTCGCACCAGCAGACTTTACTTAAAGGATCGCAAAAAGCCTCCCCTCCGGTCTAGCCCCTGCTAACCTGACACAAGAACACACTAGCAAGCATGAAACCACCAAATATGAGACAACAAAAAAACTTCCTAGGTCTCATTAACAATTACATCCCTGCATAAGGCCCTAAATCCTATCTAGTTATCTGAGAGCTCGTCGTTAATACAATAATAGATATAAGGTCTATCAAGGGGATGGGATAATTAAATAGATTGGTGAAGTAGTGGAAAGAAGGTATACAAAGTAAGAGAGAACATTTCTAAGTGGGGTTGAGAGGGATAGATATCAAGGGGGTCCGAAGGGTACGACAATGAGGTGAGCTCTGAGTCTTGAATCTGTCTGGACCCCGCCCTAGGCATGCAGAATACATCCCATGCTTGGCAACACTCAACACAGTTACCGGCTCAAAATCCTCTACCCCGTGCGTGAGTCGAAACTATGCCTAACGTTGCAATCAAATGCATGTGGCAACGCTTCAGGCTCGTCCCAAGCTGGCAAGCGAAGCAACGTCCCAAGCCGGTCTCTCTCTCCCGCTCATATCCTCCCGCCCTCACTATCTTATATATTATAATGAAACAATCAACTATCGAGAATAAAATATACTAAGATGCGTTGGTTAAGAATAAGGGCAGCTACAAGCTGTGAAACAACATAAGAATATCCCAGACATTAGTTACATTGTCGTAGGATATATACTAAGGAAAAGCCTGCCGGCCGGCTGCCACCAGCCGGTTTCTAAACGGCTGGGCAGCCGACGCGCGCGCATGCCCGCGCGTGGTTACTATGCAGAAGCGTCACAGGACAAACGGATTGGTTCCTTCTCTATAAATTTCGAGGAACCTACTATATTTACCTTGTACATCTTGTTCCTTTATAATGAGATCCCAATCTACTCACTCCCAATATCTTTTCAAGGATACATAATCAGCTTTACTATAATTTTGTCTGTCATTTATATAGCTATTATCTAATTTATTGTCATTACTCGAGATCAACTTCCATTTCAGTAATAGGTGATCACTTTTGCCTACAGGACATAAATAGTTGATACAGTATCACTAATTTCACGAGGATCTTTTGTAAAAATCAGATCGAGTTTAGAAGGTTCGTTATTACCCTTCAATTTATTAGTGGCCCCTCCATCATTGACGAACATGCCTATTACATAAGGTACCCTCTTCAAACACTCATCCGCCGTAGTTTGAATCTACCGCGCAGAGCATTTAAAATTTGAGGAGCCTTCATCATGAGCGCACGCGACCTCACTCATGGCTTCAGTCATTATGAATTGGGTTCTCACTATGAAAAAACTTCGTAAAAAAATAAAAATAAAAAGAAAATAAGAATAACTATTCAATAAGCTTTCCATCACAGGCTGGGAAATTAGTGTTCCAGATCTAGTTGCCCCGGGCTAGTGAATTCAGAAATGTACTTGCCCTGATATATTCCTTACTTGCCCTGATATTTTTGTACTTGCCCTGAATATGAAATTTGTTGAATTAATACAAATTATGCTATATACTGTATATACAGTATATAATGTTTTTTTAGTTATTTTGTTTTGTTTTATTCAATAGATTTTTTTTCTTAGGGGAATACAAAGGTTGCACATAGCAAAAAAATAGCTTTCACAAGTTAGCATATAAAGACAGTGACAAAGTTACAAACAATGCAATACCATCAGATGATTAGTTATCTAATTAATATGTCAAAAATAACTAATACGGTACCAGTAAGTAATAAGCTGTCAGTGTACAATTATATTATAGAAAACTTATGAAATCATACTCATGTTGAATATTAAGTAAGGTTAACCTCTGCAGAAAACTCATTCTGAAATCTGAACTAAATAAATAACTATCTATCTATCTAATATCTATCTATCTAATATTTATCTATCTATTTATCTGTCTGTCTGTCTGTCTGTATGTGTGTGTGTGTGTGTAAGTGTAGATATTATATTGCAAAATTCATGGTTCACATCTCTAATGAATGCGAAGGACTAGCTTTAGTTTATGATAATAAATATTGCTGATTTTTTTTTTTTTTTTTTTTTGTAGGCTATATAGAAAATAGAAATATGTCCAGAAAGTGAGTGATAAAGTCATCTTTAATCGACATTCGACACCCGGTACTTATTACTTAAGCCCATGGCCTCCCAACCAATGTCTGCAATGGCAGACATTAAGGGTGAAGTAGACCAGTGTTGTATTTAGAACGTGAATACAAGACCCTGATCAGCATGATCGAATTGATTACACTGGTTACAAACTAAATTCACCACCACAGCCATTCCAACAGTATGACTATGATAACACACATTTCACTTGAACCCCCATACACAAATAATAACCACCACAGCCATTCCAACAGTATGACTATGATAACACACATTTCACTTGAACCCCCATACACAAATAATAATTCACCACCACAGCCATTCCAACAGTATGACTATGATAACACACATTTCACTTGAACCCCCATACACAAATAATAATTCACCACCACAGCCATTCCAACAATATGACTATGATTGTCCATACTTAGTGTACTCAAACTAGTATGAACAGTCTCGATGTTACGTAATCTGGGTTGATGTAGCGTTACGTATCTTTCCGTAGTCTTAAGTTGAACGCTTCCATAACCTTGGTCGAACGTTCCAGGATTGGGTAGAATATATTATTCTATAATAGTATATGGGAAAGTATTGTAGGATTATAATTCCCATATATATATATATATGTGTGTATTATTTAAGATTGTTTATAAGTATCTCATTGTAAAGAAGATGGGATACATTTTCCATATGTTATGCGCGTGCGCGGTATGTCACGACAGAGACGAACATAACGCGCTCGCTCACTCTCCAACCAACCTCCGTCCCAGCTACACACGCTAAGCGTGTTATTTATTTCTAGTTATGTCTAGTTATTTCACCAGGTGTTTTCGCTTCACTTTTCATCTCATATTCCATATAGTCACTACATCATCATCTTTGTTAATTAGCACAACTTAACGTAAATATCTATCCTATCCTAGCCTATTGTAGCCTCTTTTCATACTTTGTTTACTAACCACTTCCACTTATCTAAATTAGCCATATAATTGGTCCTTCGACCTTTCACTAGTTTGCCCCCCCCCCCCCTTTTTGTGTTGGTGGTGGCCTAGCCTACGTGGTTATATATTTTTTTGTGCCGTATTTGCGTCTATCCCTCATGGCCCAGGGCTTTTGGCGTCATGGTGCCGCGGGTGGTGGGGTAGGGGAAGATTATCCTGCGGTGGTTGATAGGCCTGCGTACCCAGGCCCGATTAGGAAGGTGGCAATTTTGGGCCACTCCTACGTCAGGGCTTTCTTTTCCGTGACTCCTCTGGCCGCCCCAGGTGCCCGCGTCAGCACCTTGAGATCAACAGTAGCCTGGGGTCAGTTTTTAGTGCTGAAGCCCGACTTGACCTTCTTGGTGATAGGAGGAAACTAAATAAGGAGCGGGGTCAGTCCGAGAGGGATTGCGGAGGGGATTGAGGTCCTAGCTGAGGAGGTGGTGCGGCTCTCGGGAGGAGAAGTCCGGGTGATTGGGGTAGAGAAGCGACAGGCTCCACGAGGGGTCTCTATGGACGAGTTTAATCGCATAAGAAATGCGGTTAACCGATGGCTAAAGCGCCATATCCCCTTCACCCGGGAGCGCTATCAGTCGATGAATACCTCTGAGGCTGACTTCAGTCCCGACGGGGTACACCTCACGCACGAGGCATCAAAGCGTCTCTATTCGGAGATCTTGGCCACCTGTCGTCGGTGCTTTATGCAAGACGAATTTGCCATGGTTGCCAGGTCATACGACGAGATGTTTGCCCACCATGACGTTAGAGTTGATCAACACAATCAGTATAGCCTGGAATAGTAAGCCTTCAAATCGGTACAGTATTAATTAAATTTTGATTGTAAAACCTTTAGGCCCAAATTATAACACTTGATTGGCACTAAGATTAAAATCATCCATACTGTATTGTATAATAATTTCAAAAGGTAAGGTTATTCAATTCTATATCAAATTTATACTGTCCAATAACTTCTTTATAAATTCACGTGTCATTCTAAATTATTCTCTCGTCGTGTGCCCTGGAGGCGGGGTACTATGATAGCTGATAGGCTGAGTGTGTGTTAATCCAACTCAAACCTTTTTTTCCTTGTGACTTCTTGAGATGAATTTTTCTTGTGTACAATTTTCACATTTATTAAATTAATAATATAGAATTAGCGGTACCCAGTGAGTTTAGCCTGTTTCAATTACCCTATAGGCTCACACTCTTTTTTACTTTATTATAACTTTAAACGGTACTGCTCTTTTTGACATCTGGAGACTTTTGGCCTATACTGTATTGTACTAAATTTCCCTCCCGACTTTTCTTAACTTATGGCGTAATGAATCTATAATTTCATAACTATTACGTAAGGAGTTAAATTGAAAAGCTCCAGATTGCTTGTCTACATAGCGCACAATTCTTATTCCGCATTTTTGTGAGGGTGTTTTATTTTCGGCTCACGATTTAATTTGATTTCTCGGAGTACTGTATTGTTAGCCGCAACTTATTCGGTCTGGCATTATTAGTTTGATTTAACGTAATTAGAATTCCTTCCTCTATAATCATGGCTAAGTTCCTTTTAAACGCCACCATTTTGAAACATTTGTCTTATGTCAGTGCAGATCCGCAGATTATTCATCAGATTCGGTCAGGGTTGTATATAGACAATTTACTGGGTACAGGAAATGAAGAAGATTTCCTGGTTGATACCTACGCTGTAGTCCGAGAGATTATGAATGACGCCCATCTACATTTGCGTGAATGGGCGACTAATAATTCTGTTTTGCGGACTGTACTCCAACGGGATGGGGTGGCGGCTGTACAGCAGGAACATGTTAGAGTGCTAGGGTTGTTTTGGAATACGGACACCGATACCCTCTCATTCGGCGTTCAGTACGCGCAATATTCGCAGATTACAAAACGAATTTGCTTGAGTATGACAGCTAAACTTTTTGACCCCTTGGGGATAGTTCTACCGGTGTCGATCAAATCGAGATTATTCCTTCAGCAAATATGGAGGATAAAATTAGGATGGGATGAAGTTTTGACTGGCGATCTGGTTCAGGAGTGGGATGACATTATTTCGGATCTTCGTCTCTGTAAGGGTTTTAATTTTCCTCGGAGAGTTGTCATGGACCATCCTGTTTCCATTCATGCCTTCTCAGACGCTAGCAAGGTCGCGTACGGCACCGCCATATACTTTGTTGACACAAGTGGCAGCCGTCTCGTCATAGCGAAGGCGAAAGTCGCCCCGATCAAATCCCTTTCCATCCCAAAATTAGAGCTGACTGCAGTTCTGTTGGCTGCTAGACTCGTTCACTTTGTAGAGGAAACCTTTAAAAATTTGCTAAATGTCTCAGAGATTGTTGTATGGAGTGACAGCCAAATTACGCTCTACTGGTTACATAGCCGTAAGAAGCTACCAGTGTACGTCACCAACCGTGTCGACGAAATTCGTAACCTGCTCCCGACCGCACAGTTCCGGTATGTGTCTACCAAAGAGAATCCAAGTGATTGCATTACTCGTGGTGTATCTGCTAAATTTCTCAAATCTTCTGCGTTGTGGTGGAATGGCCCATGCTGGCTTAATGATCCCAACGAATGGCCAGAAAATATAGATTTGAGCGAGCAACACACTGCTATTGTGGCACCGGTAATTGACTCGGTGCCTGACGAAGACACACGGTTATGGGAGTGGGATAGATTCAGCAGCTATGAAAAGTTACAACGTGTTACAGCATGGGTGATACGATTTGTAGAAAATGTAAAAGCAAAAATTAAAGGCACACTGTCCACAGGTAGTGCTTACCTCAATGTGAAGGAGATCAGAATTGCAGATCAATTATTACATAAGCTCTGTCAACAAGAAATATATACGCAGGAATATAAATTACTGGTTAAGGGAACAAAGTCTAGGAATAACCTGATCAACCAATTGGGCTTACACTTGAAGGGGGACTTGATACATTGCGGAGGCAGATTACGATTGGCAGCCCTCTCTGAGGCAAGTAAGTATCCAATACTACTGCCCCCCAATCATCCCTTCACCCATCTTATCATCGATAGGTGTCACCGACTCTGTTGTCATTATGGGGTTGGTCATATAGTCACCTATGTAAGACAACGATGGTGGGTGCCTAGAATCAGGCAGGTGGTCAAGAAAGTCCTTCGCAAATGCTTAAAGTGTAGAAGAGTACAGGGAACACATTATGATCCCGTCGGAATTCCTCCCTTACCAAACCTGCGAACTACCCCAGGTGACCCTTACAAAGTTACCGGGGTTGACTACAGTGGAGCAATCCCTGTGAAAGATTCACCCAATCTTAAGGTGTACATGATACTTTTCACTTGTGCTGTTACCAGGGCAATTCACCTGGAACTGGTCACCAACCTCACTTGTGATAGCTTCCTACATGCCTTCCGAAGATTCTGCAGTAGACAGGGATATCCACGTATCATGCTGAGTGACAATGCAAAGACTTTCATAGGGGCATCTACATATCTCAAAGAAGTGAGCAACAATCCTAAGATTCAGACCTGCCTAGCGGATGTAAAATGCGAATGGCGTTTCATTCCCGCCAGAGCGCCTTGGTTTGGCGCCATATGGGAGAGAGCCATAGGCATCGTGAAGGCGGGTCTGAAGAAGGTGTTGGGTAGAGCTCTCATCTCGATTGAGGAACTCAACACCATTCTCTTGGAGATTGAAGCCACCGTAAATGATCGCCCTCTATACTATGCTTCTGGTGATTTGGAAGACCTTACCCCAATCACACCCTCAGTACTGGTACGTGGATACAGACTGCGGGATCTTCCAGAAGAGCATGACGAGGATACTATGGAAGATCCAGACTACATAAGTAAGGAAGTGATATCGGCCCGCTACAAATATATTCGTAAATTATCGCGAGATATTTGGCATCGCTGGTCAACAGAATATCTGTTGACTTTAAGGGAAGCGCAAAGGAATAAACTAACACCATTAAAAGGTCATTGGCCTAGGGTAGGGGACGTGGTAACCATCCATGAGGAGGGCCCGCGCGCATTTTGGAAATTGGGTCGGATAGAGGAGTTAATACCAGGTCGTGATGGTGAGGTTCGGGTAGCAAAGGTTCGCACCAGGACTGGAGTAATCACACGGCCAACAGTCCGACTATATCCTCTTGAGGGTGACCTCGATCGCAAGGACACCCCCTCGGATCAGTTATCCATTGAAGTCCCCTCTCTGGCTTCTACTTCGGCGCAGCCTGTTGACGCGTCTGGCGAACGCCCACGTCGACAGGCAGCCCAGATATCCTCCCAAGCTTGGCGGGATAAGATTGCCTCCGGGCAAATCTAATCATGTAAATTTTGTATATTTTCTGTTGGTGGGAATATGTCCATACTTAGTGTACTCAAACTAGTATGAACAGTCTCGATGTTACGTAATCTGGGTTGATGTAGCGTTACGTATCTTTCCGTAGTCTTAAGTTGAACGCTTCCATAACCTTGGTCGAACGTTCCAGGATTGGGTAGAATATATTATTCTATAATAGTATATGGGAAAGTATTGTAGGATTATAATTCCCATATATATATATATGTGTGTATTATTTAAGATTGTTTATAAGTATCTCATTGTAAAGAAGATGGGATACATTTTCCATATGTTATGCGCGTGCGCGGTATGTCACGACAGAGACGAACATAACGCGCTCGCTCACTCTCCAACCAACCTCCGTCCCAGCTACACACGCTAAGCCTTCTTTCTTCTAGTTATTTCACCAGCTTCACTTTTCATCTCATATTCCATATAGTCACTACATCATCATCTTTGTTAATTAGCACAACTTAACGTAAATATCTATCCTATCCTAGCCTATTGTAGCCTCTTTTCATACTTTGTTTACTAACCACTTCCACTTATCTAAATTAGCCATAATGATAACACACATTTCACTTGAACCCCCATACACAAATAATAATTCACCACCACAGCCATTCCAACAGTATGACTATGATAACACACATTTCACTTGAACCCCACAAATAATAATTCGCGGTTAGACATTATCAATTACCAACCCTCCCACGAAACAAGATACAAAATCGAACGAACTGAACGTTGCCTCTATGCTGGAGCTTAGTTTGTACCCATCCCCTCAGGGATCAAGTTGTCTGGCAATACATAGTTTTATTTAGGCCTAGGCATACTTTACATTGTACAGTAGGAGAACAGAGACTGCAGAGTATCATATATATATTTTTGTATTAAAAATTGTGTAACTAAATCCTTAAGATTGTTTATAAACACATTTTTGTAACATTAAGTAAATATCTTAGGTAGAAAACAGGTAGAGTAGCTTACCAACAATTTTCACTTAAGAGGCGAGTCAATAAGAGAAATCTATCGTCTGACAGACTGACTAGGCTAGATACAAAAAGTTAACAAACTATTTTAAAACAACGGTTTTACCTAGTTGTACTTGTTGATGGTGGTTGTTTTAGTGTTAAGAATCTTGTCAAGGAAGCCTGTTGTTTCTTAGACACACTCATTATAGTACATTTTCTCACTAAACACGTGCTTCCCCGGCGACAATTGAAACACTAATGTTATTGATAAAGAGCGGCGAGCGAGCCGCCTATTCGGAAGTACCTCTTCTCTATCCAACCGTCCAACGGTTATAATATTATGTAGGCCTACGGGGGTGGGGGGGGGGGGGGGGGGGGAGGAGGAGGAGGAGGAGGAGGAGGAGGAGGAGGAGGAGGAGGAGGAGGAGAATAGAGAGAATAGTGACGTGAAATGAACGTGAATCGAAAACCAGCCGTTACGTTACCAGTAACCAATGGTCGTTGAAAGTGGAAATAGTAGATACATCTGCCTGTCTCTTATACTTTATTTATATTTATGGAAAGTGTGTATGTTTGTTTTTATAATTATTTTAGCATTTTTCAAGGGTTAAAAGGCAAAAAAATCGACTTGTCCCCCGGGCAACCGCCGGGCAGACCAACATTAAAAAGCACTTGCCCGGCAACATATCCGGGCTAGCCGGGCTGCCGGGCTATACCTAATTTCCCAGCCTGTTCCATCATATCGTGGATGTACAGTACTTGTGTGGACTTTGACCAGACGCTACTGCAGGCATCATTCTTCCTTCTCTGCTCTGCGCTCAGCCTGCCCGGACGTGTCTCCCCACGCTCCGCGGGTTCCGCATTTGTTGCGTCCCTAGTGAGTTTTTTCTCATTTGTTTACTCCGGGATGTATCGAGTAAGGTTAGGATATGCGTAGCAGGAGTGTCCTGGGCTAGTTGCCCGCAGTGCAGTGTATTTTGGGTCGTGTGTTTGGGGCATCTATTTCGGATGTACCCTCGTGGTCCTGTTGTGGACATGTGAACTTTTTCACAGTTAGCTAGCTGTGTGATGTAGGCGGCTTTCATTACGCGTTATTGCTTCCTTTTATCTTTCTGATGAGGTAGCGTATTTTTGCTGACGTTCCCAGCGTATTTGTCTTCACTTAGTGAAGTTTTTTCTGGGTCCCGAGTCAGTTCTTCCCTTTGCCGGAAGTGTTTGCTACAGTGGTGTGTTGGCGGTGGTTCCTGTTGTGATATAATTCAGTGCTTTTTGTTTATATTCCGACATGTTACTGTTATCCGTCTGCCTAGGCCTAGCCAGCCTCTCGTAGCTTTACCACATATACAAGTGTTATTGATTTATTTTCTAAATATGTACTACTGTGTCATGTGTGTCCTGGTTTAGTTGTGTATTGGCTAATTCCGCGGACTATTTATGTGTCCTGGGTTAGTTGTGTATTGGCTAATTCCACGGACTATGTTGGGCCCGGCGTTAGTTGTGTTTTGGCTACGCCTCGGTCCGGTGTTGCGTTCAGATGGTTTCTGGACGGGGTTGGTTTTTTCCGGCGGGTTTTTCTCGGTTTCACCATGATAAACCCGGCTGGTTGCCGAGTTTTGGCCACGCGTGGTTTAAAACAGGTTTGTTTCCCCGGCGAGTGGGTGTCTGTGGCTCCCCAGGACTGCGTCTCTGTGGTGCCTGTTTCAGGCTCCTTATGAATCCCGGCAGGATGGCTGTACCCATCTAACAGTGTTCATACGGACACGTGTTGTTTGTAGTTTTTTCGGTTTTGCAAAGCCAATATAAAACTAAGCTGTTGTTGTATTTCCTCCCCGGCGATCTTTTACAAAGAAGTGGGGATAGGAACAATTGGGGTTAACTTTTAAACTTTAAATCACCCGGCGGGTGCAACCTGGAAGGGTAGGATGACCGAATTTGCAAAAATTCAGTTTAGTTGACCAGACAATTGAGGGATGCATTGTGTATCGCCTCCTTCAACATACGGCGCTTTAGGGCACAATTGGGGTTAACGTTTTTTAAACTAATATTCACAGGGTGCTCCTTGGAAGGGTGGGAATAACGAATTTACAATTCAGTTAGTTAACCAGACAATTGAGGGATACGTTTTGTATCGCCGCCTTCAACATACGGCGATCTAAAAAGATACTTCGGGAGAAGTTAGATCTCGTATATTTGTCAGGCTTCCCAGTTTTTGATCTACGAGATAATTCGGGGGCCGGCGTCTTTTTTTTTAGTTTTTTTTTCTCCAAAATTGAATCTTGAAACAAACACCACCGGAAAGACTTAATCAGTTATAAACGCCATGCTGGTCTTTATATATTATGTCAGAGGGTATTCATAAATCTTTTGGACAAATTAAGATATTCTGAAATCTTTTACTTAGGAAACCCCACCGCGTAGCGAGCTGTAGTCGTTGAGTATTACGCCTCGTTACCCGGCGGGTTATTTAACACTTGTGTGCGAACATGATTGGGTTAACCTTATGAGCATTAATTCCTGGAAATTTTATTTTTTTCCAGAGCTGGGTCCCGGCGGGTCTATACAGAACCTGGAGTAAGTTTCCCACCAGTGTCTGTCATGGCTTCCTTTGCCCCGGTTTTTGCCTTATGCATTACGCCCTCCTGTTCAGGTATCCCTATTTTTGCGCACACCCTTTGTATAAAAAGTGTTAAATTGTCTCGTTTGGTGTGGGTTACCTTTCCGGCGTTTTTCTCGTTGCTCCGAGAACACCGTTTTTGTTTACCGAGTTTTAGTCAGGATGGCTAAAATGGGTAAGTTACCCCGACGAGTTTGGTAGCTTGAGGGCTCATCAGAAACTGCGTTTTCTGTGGTCGAGCCTGGGATCAGGCTTCCTGTGTTATTCCCGGCGAGGGGGGCTCCACACAGTTATCTAGGTGATCATGCTGACACCTGTTGGATATGGTTTTCTCGGCTTTTCAAAGCCATTGAAACAATGCTGTCTGTTTGTTTGGTCTTTCCCTCCCGGCGACCTTTTTACAAAGAGGTCTGGGGCAGGTATAATTGGTTTGACATTGCATATAAAACCCGGCGGTTGTACCTTCGGGTGGTTATATTAACGGATTTGCGATTCGCGATAATTTGCCAAACAATTGATTGATACAATAGGGTATCACGGCCTTCAAGACGGCGATCTATGAGGGCTTCTGGGAGAAGCCGGATTAGAGATTAAGATAGGCTTAGACTTTTTATGGGATAAAAAGATGCCTGAATCTTACTAGTGTTTCAAGTGTAAAGGGATACTCGAAAGACTTCATCTTTAATAAAGATATGCTTCATCTTTATGAGGATTCAGAAGATATGCTTAATTCTTTTGGACAGGTAAAGATATGCTGAAATCTTTAATAAGCCATTGAAACAATGCTGTTTGTTTGTTTGGTCTTTTCCTCCCGGCGACCTTTTTACAAAGAGGTCTGGGGCAGGTACAATTGGTTTGACATTGCATATAAAACCCGGCGGTTGTACCTTCGGGTGGTTATATTAACTGATTTGCAATTCGCGATAATTTGCCAAACAATTGATTGATACAATAGGGTATCACGGCGTTCAAGACGGCGATCTATGAGGGCTTCTGGGAGAAGCCGGATTAGAGATTAAGATAGGCTTAGACTTTTTATGGGATAAAAAGATGCCGGAATCTTACTAGTGTTTCAAGTGTAAAGGTATACTTGAAAGACTTTATCTTTAATAAAGATATGCTTCATCTTTATGAGGATTCAGAAGATATGCTTAAATCTTCTGGACAGGTAAAGATATGCTGAAATCTTTAATATGAAACTAAAGGAAAACGAAAAGTAGTGGTGGAGTGCTACGGTTCGTTGACCGGCGGTTTTGTGGCACATATTTTGTACCATTTTTTGGGTGTAACCCTATGAGCATTAATCCCCGGAAATTTATCTTTCCAAGGCGGAGTACCGGTGTTGCACCAGGTGACCAGGTAGTTCCCGGGGGCGGGGTAGTTTTCCCCCAGTCTCTGTCGTGTCGGCACTTGAACCTCTCATTGCTGTATGTTCAACGCCGTTAAGCTCAGGTAGCCCTATATTATTTTTATTTATGAAATAATTTAATAACTGAATAATAATAAACATATATATTTTCTATGATTATATTATGATAATATTGTGTTTATTTATAGTAATTTATTTTAATACAATTAAATATAAATTAAATTAATTAGTATACTTTATGATTTTGCTCACCAGCTCTGCTTTAAATGTGTTAATGAGCTATGGGAGCTTTTAATTATCATAAACCTTTACGGGACTCGGACGAGGGCTCCCATTCAGAGAGTATACCAAGCTCACAAGCGAGGGACAGCCACAGCCAAGGTGTATGGCGATACTCACAGTCCTGGCAGGACAGAACACATCCCTTTGTGACTCAACTAGTGCTGACGTCCACCGGGATGCCGATGTACCATCTTCTATCCCAGTTTTAACATGGCAACATGTGGAGGTCCCGGCTTCGGCGGGATCTTCCCATGATAAGCCAGACTTAACGGATGAAGAACAACGATCTCTGGTCTCAGAGATGGAGGTTGAAGAGTCCAGTCACCTTCTAGGTGACTCTCAGGGTACTGTCGAATCTCCACGGAGTTAGTCATCGGCTAGGTATGTACCGGCGGAAGAGATTGATGGACTACTATTGAATGCACTTAATAGGTTCTTTGGCCCTACGCCGGAAACTCCTACAGTTGATACGGGAGATCCCGCGATGTCGACGAATGTGCGACCTCTGGCTACATCCTTTGCTTTAGCTAAAATACCTAACCATCCTCTTGTGTCAGATCCAATTTCCAATGTGCCAGGCACAGCAGCTCTCACTACTTCCAATGTGCGAGTCATATCAGACATATCTCCCCCTCCTTTAGACAAGGCGCCAGTCAAAAACAGGAGCTATGCCTCTTTTATACGGGCCTGATGAGTCAGGGGTAGCAATGTTACCAACTCAGCCAGAGGCAGCACAAGCCACTATTTTCGGGGGAGTTCCCTGTACCACATGAGTGGGTAATCCAAGGCAATAAGTCTAGAAAACTCAGAACTTTGGTTAGTCAAGGAAATGTTTTGGATGTTCATATTAAGGCCATTCCAAGTTATTATAACCATGACTTAATCTTCCCACCAAATCCCTCCAGAACACCATTCTTGGTTCTCTCTTCCGGTTTTTGGTGCCAGCGGAGTCCCCTCTGCTTTGTTTGACTTCTTGGCTGCCACCCCCCAAATAATCAATTTGTGCGAATTATAAGATCCCTTTAGCACGCCTTCCCCAACTTACCTAGACCGCGAGTTTAGGTTAAGAGGAAAAGCGTTTAAACTGTTTTCGCAATATATGGTTTCCAGAAAGTAACAAAGTCTCTGTTACGCTCTTCTCAGGCAATAAAAGCCGCGGAAGTCAGGAAAGCCATAGAACTTTCCCGGCGCTTGCTTCTCCAGACTTCCATCCAAGTCTTTAGGAGATATTCGGACGGCCTTATCGTCCGAGCAGTTCGAGCAAGGCAGGATCTGAGGATGTTCTTAGTGAAGAAACTTCTTGACCGTATTGCAAGCCAAGTAGTTCTGTCTCCAGTTCTAACTCCTTCTTTGATTTCACCAGCAGTTTGGAAGACTGTTTTCAATTTGGCACAAGCATTCAAGCAAGGTCCCGGCAAGCCCTGATGCACTTGTTAGAACAAGGGATCAGGGTCTTGTGGTATCTGGGCGACTAACTGGTGGTGGCAGAAACAGAAAAGTTACGCATCATTCATGTCTACGTTACGTTAAACCATCTCAAATCTCTAGGATTCAAGGTCAACTTAGTAAAAGTCAAACCCTTGTTCCCTCACGAGTATTTCAGGGGATAGGGCTGGTCGAGGACACAGCTTCTCTCACTCTGAGTCAGAGTGTGGACACTCGAAACAGATTTCGCAAAAACTTTTTATGTTTCTCCACAGTCTGACTACGACACGGAGACTTTGGGAATCTCTAGTCGGTTCTCTCAACTGGGTTCAGCTAACTGTGAAGTTGGGCCGGTTGAAAGTCTAACGTTTAATCTTGGAGGGCAACAAATTTTTCCCACTATTACCGGCGGGGATCGTATGGCCTATCCCAACGTTATTACACAACTTAATAGCGGTTTGGGCGACGAGAAAAATGTTGCACGCAGTCATATCATGAACCTCTCCTCCGCCGTCGGTATGGGTGGACATGGATGCGTCAGGAACGATAGGTTGGGGCTTTTAGTCAAACCTCGGGCATCAGGGTCAAAGGTTTTGGTCCCATTTAGAAATCTTCCACATCAATGTCAGACTTACTAGTCCCCTTATCTGTCCTTCAGGCTCACGGCTCTGCTTTACGGGGCAAGTCGGTGGCCTTCAGAATGGACAATCTGAATGCGGTTCACTGTATTCAGAAACAAGGGTCAATGAGATCTCGGAAGTGGCTAAACGTGTCAGAAAAGATTTTTATACTAGCCAACAGGCTGGACATTCATCTTCACGCATCTTATCTCCCAGGCGTAGCAAACGTCTGGGCAGACGCTCTGTCTCAGAGACAAAGCACAACAGTAGAATGGGCGCTCTTGCGATTGCGGAGCATTACCATCCACAAGTGGATTTGTTTGCGTCTGAGAAGACTCACAAACTCCCACTGTACCTCACCCGCCGGACGATAACGCCGGCGGGCGGACCAGACGCTCTGATGACGGACGAGAACAGGTTGAGTTCCATTTATCTATTTTCCGCCGCCAGACGCGTCTCTAATGTGCCACGTAGTCAACAAACTACAGGATTAGCGAGGCGTAGTCTCGCTACGCCTGTGTTCCACTTAGAACACAATTGGCAACCTAGAAACCTCGCGGACTTGTTCATTATGGACATTCAGGAGGCCAAGTGGCTAGCACCATATGGTAGCGACGTGACCAAGATATTCACGAATCAATATACCCAGTCTACAAAGCGACAGTTTCAATCGCATTGGCAAGCTTTTACGTCTTGGATTCTTAGAACAAAACAAACTGTGCCCTCGGTGGCGTTGGTTGTTAATTATTTCATTTATCTGTTCATGCAGAAACATTTATCTGAAAGTGATTTATGTGGGCAGGTTTTAAACTCCGCCCACCTCCCCGTCAGCTCATGCCTACCTGGTCTCTGGACAAAGCATTGTCGTTATTTCGTTCCCGTATGTACCAAAGACTGCAGATTTTACAAAAAGGGCAGTATTCCTTATGGCTTTGGCTACCGGGAACAGAGTATCTGAGCTGGCGGCGATGAGCAACACACCTAATTGCCTCAGGTTTGATAGGCTTCATGAGTGTATTCACATTGCACCTTCCCCAGGATTCATAGCCAAGAATGAGCACAGTGAACACGTGTTTTCAGAGTTCACGGTGCCGGCGTTAAAAAGGGGAAAGGTGCACCATCTTTTTTGCCCAGTGCAAGCTCTAACCAAATATTTAAGAGTGGCACCTCTAAATCACCAGGGTGCTTTATGGGTCGCAAGTCCGGGTGAACGCTTGAGCGTACACTGGCTTCTCTCTTGGTCGAGGACTTTAAAGAGAAGAATCCCGGCGTTGTGGGTAAGACCCACGATTTACGCAAGGGGGCAGCCTCTTTACGTTTCCTTAATAATCTTTCGGTGGAAGTTATTAAGTCCACACAGTTGTGGGCCTCTAATCAGGAGTTTTTGACTCGATACCTTTCAGTAGCTCTGGACAAACCTTCCTTGCCATGTATAGCTTTATGGCAGAGGGTCTAGGTGGCCCTTTTAGTCACGTTTTGTTTAATTTCAAGAAAAAGGGGGGGGGGGTGCAGTCAGTGTGACATAGGAAACCCTAGACCCCTCCGGAGTATGTGTTCGGAACATACGAGCTGTGATACTGTTTGTAGGCATTGTATTATAAAATTTCTCTGTAGTATTCATTGCAGGAAATTGTGCTAAAGGCCAATAGTAGTGTTACAACAATTCTTGTTGTAAGTAGTTTTGGCTGTGAAGCAATAGATTTTTTAGAAATCTCGGTAGTTGCAACTACGACTTTTACTTTTGAAGTACTGTAATTACTTCTGCATAAGTACACGAGTTCAGTACTTCTATGAAAGTACAAGAATTCATTTATGTTTGGTTATATTTTTAGGAATATATCCACTAGTTAATGGGGTTTATATGTGCACATGTAAACTTATAAGTTTTTAGTTTTCACCACTTACTTTAATTGGGGTGCCTTCCTAACTAGCAGATCTGTGTACAGAGTCTCAGAGTTAACCCTTTTTCAAGCAGGCTTCTTTGAAGCACGCTCCTGCTTGTACCCCTTTTTGAAGATTTAGGCTGTATAAAGTTTATGCACCCGAATATATATTTTTTTACAAAAGTAAGAATACTATGTGGTTGTTTGATTATCTGCTTTTACTAGAGTTATGATATGATTACGAATGTCCCCCTCCAGTCTTAGATATCAGGCATGTTCGTCAATGATGGAGGGGCCACTAATAAATTATAGGTTTGACTCCTACAAGGAGATAAAGAAAACCTAATATTTAGTAGTGGCCCCGTAATCATTGACGACTGGGGCCCTCCCGACCATCCCCTTCCCATTCGTTGATGTATTGAGGATTTTGGTTTACTTGATATGTCAGTGAAGGAAGAATGACGCCTGCAGTAGCGTCTGATCAAAGATCCACACAAGTACATCCACGATATGATGGAAAGCTTATTGAATAGTTATTCTTATTTTCTTTTTGTTTTATTTTTTACGAAGTTTTTTCGTAGTGAGAACCCAATTCATAATGACTGAAGCCATGAGTGAGGTCGCGTGCGCTCATGATGAAGGCTCCTCAAATTTTAAATGCTCTGCGCGGTAGATTCAAACTGTGGCGGATGAGTGTTTGAAGAGGGTGCCTTATGTAATAGGCATGTTCGTCAATGATTACGGGGCCACTACTAAATATTAGGTTTTCTTTATCTCCTTGCAGGAGTCAAACCTATATTCTAGTATTCTCCTTCACATGTTGTGTGAGTACATTCTCCGTAACTAACTCTAATAATCGACTTCCCCAGGATCTCTGATTGGGCCCTGCATCTCCCGATTCCCAATTAACTTAACCACAGTTGAAATCTCCCACCAAGATCAATCTATTCTTTCATAAAAGCAATCTTCTCAACGACTGAATCATATCCTCAACCATCTCCTCAAACTCTAACTCCCTCCATGCTCTGGTCTTTGGTGGTATGTAAACTACTGCTATGTCTAGCTTTTTTCCTTCAATATCATTGAGTTCAACTGCCATTATTTCTGCCTTGTCATTATTTAACTCCACTTGCTTTGCTGTCATAGGATTCTTAACTAATACTGCCACTCCACCTCCCCTTTTCCCCTTTTTATCATATCTCCATACATTATATCCTTCACTAAACACTATATTGCTGTCAAAGTCCTGGTTCAGCTTTGTCTCCGTCAAACAGACTATCTGTGGTTGATCCTTTCTTAATATATCATCTAATTCTACCTTTTTACTGTTTATTCCATCTATATTAGTGTAGTAGCACAGTATATTGGGATCCTCCTCCCAGGTTCCCTTCCTCCTCCATCCCTTCCCTGACCTAACTCCACATTCCCTGCTAGTTCTACTCTCCTCCCCCCCTCTACCTTTTCCATTTCTACGTTCTCCACCTCCATCTTCTCCACCATGTCCTGACTCTCTCACCGGTCCCCTGCCCCCCGCTCCGACTCCTCGCTTCGACTTGGTACCTGTCTCTCTGCCTCTCTCACTATCACTCCTTTTACTTTCGGTTTTTGGTGGCTCCTGATATACCACTTCCTTAATTGCCCTTCCTTTATTCTCCAAAAAAAAAAATCTTCTTTTGCTTGTCAGACAACTTTCCATTCTCTTCATCAGCCTTAGCTTGCAGGTTCCTTAACTGTTCTCGTTCTTCTATACTCAAGTTTCCAGCTAACATTGGCTACTGCTTCTGCCGTTGACCTACACTTTAGTTCCACTCTTAACCCGGCAGCTGTGGGGAGACTCTTTAAGAGGTTTTACTGGGCGACTGCGGGAAGACTCTTAAGATCCTAGGCCTAGAAAAAACTTTTAAAAGGCCCCAGTAGCACTTGAACCCCCCCCCCTTCAATTATCACCTATTTTCCCTGTTATTCCCTTATTCTTTGGTATATTTTCATGCTAACATTAGCAAGCCGATTGCAGGGTGTGGTTATGTGCCTAGTGAGTGTGTTGGCAGAGGTAGATGGTGGGGTGAGACTGTCAGTCATGCTCCAGAGCTCGCGAGAGGAGGGGTTGCCTCACTGTGCTCCACATTTCATGAATGGGCCGCTCCATGTTTATTCGCGATTTTGACCATATAAACACTATTCCCACTTATTTTTTTGTTGTCACATGTTACTATCTTCATATTAAACGTAAAATAGGCGCATATGGATAAGTATTAATTATATTTATGGTAAATTAACGATTTTAGTGAGGAAAGAGTCATAATACCTACGCACAGGGGCATGGTGTATTTACCTATTTGTAGTTCACAGGGATTGAGCAGCGCTCGTGTTGTCCTGTCTTAGTTACTTTACAATCAATCCATTTTACTTAGACAAGTATCGTAATGGATATTCCCAATTCCCAGTATTTTGGACGAACATATCATAGCTTATGTTGTCCTATTTCCATATTTACTTTTATCCAACCTAGATTTGAACACGTTAATGTTCTTCGCTCTCACCACCTCCTCCTCCAAGTTGTTCCAAGTCTCTATACTTCTATATGGGAAGCTGAATTTCTTTGTGTCCTTACGACATCTGCCCTTCCTCAGTTTAAATTTGTGTCCCCTTGTCCTTCCATCATCCCTCACGAATAGATCTTCCCTATCTACTCGTTCCAAACTTTTTACTCCCTTGAACATCGTTATTAAGTCGCCTCGTTCCCTTCTCTCTTTCAAGGTAGGCAGCTGTACTGTCTTAAGTCTTTCCTCATATGTCAACTCCTTCAATCTTGGGATCATCTTCGTTGCTATCCTTTGGACTTTCTCTAATTTGTTTATGTGTTTTTTCAAATGTGGTGACCATATCACTGCTGCATATTCTAATCTTGGTCTTATCATAGTCATTATCAGTTTTCTTAACATTTCTTTGTCCAAATAGTTAAATGCCACTCTCATATTGGTTATTATTCCATATGCTCCTCCAATGATCATGTTAATATGCTTCTCCGGTGATAGATCATCTTGTATTATCACTCCAAGGTCCTTCTCATGCCGTGTTTTGCCGATTTGTTCAATTCCTAATTTGTACTGTGACGCCTACCAGCGTGGGCAGAATCGCCTCCCGTTAGCCACTAGCGCTCGCCAGGGCAGTGAAATGGGCTACAGGTTTCAGAGAAGGTTGTTCTTTCTTTCATAGTACAGTACTTGCATTGTTACAGACAGTCCTGTGGTGGTCTTTATTTTCATCTGTGACAACGGGAAGAATTTTATATCATGAGTAGAACATAAGATGCATTTTAGTGTAGTTGAGAGAGAGAGAGCGAGGGGGTAGTGAGTGTTGCTTCCCTCCCCCCTCCTCCCTCCCGGAGGAGTTTCCCGCCCGCGAGGCCTTTCTCTCGGTTTTGATTGGCTGGTGGTTCCTGGCGCCTTCTGGAGGCCTGCTGCCTGGTGACGTAGCGGCCTGTGATTGGCTGACCACCATGCCTTTGTGTGATCCTGGGGGTCCCGAGGAGCTACTCTCTTTAGAGCAGGCTAGGGATGCACATGACTAACATCCTTTTTACCACTGTCTCCCATATCTCCACCATTCTGATACTGTCTCTCTTCCTCAACTTCTTCTCTTTCATTCCTCTTATCTTTTAACGTCACAACACTCCCTTTGGGTTCTGCACACGATTTCATATCGGCCCATCGTATTATGTGCGTCGCTCTCCGAGATATTTACATGTATTTAGAATAGGTTTGAGGGTTCTTAGTTAGTAGAGGTTAAGAACTCGGTGCGTGTCTCCATTATTGATTTAGTGCTCTGCTGGGTTATTTAATGCTAGACTGGGATAAGGCTTCTGTTGTCGTCGTCAGCGATGTGTGTACGGTTCGCTTATACCTACACGACTTCGACGGTTTCTGTGGTAGCCTAGGTTGTCTTTTTGGTTGTGCCTTTTGCGAGTGCAGCATCGTGTGGTAAGAGGGCATTAGCCTACTACCTTGTCACACCGTGCTGCCTCTTTGCTTGACTTTAGAGGGATCGCCAAGGGTAGAACCAGATACTTGAGATCTGGATCTACCAAGAGAGCATCCCCGTCATTTAACGTAACTTTAATCATACCGCCTTAAGGACAACGCTAGGCTATGAGCCAGTCTTGCTCAGCCACAGTTTCCTAACCTTGATATCCCAGCTAGATTTTATTCACCTAGCAGACACTAGTTAGGATATGAGCTCTTCATGATATGTATGCATTATTATTCACGGCATTTATGAGTCTAGGTTGTCGTTGAGTTGCACAACCATAGTAGACTGTTTCGTTGATGAGGAAGCATTTCTTTTAGTGTCGAACATTACTGACGTTGCGCATTTATAATATTCTCGTGTCATTTAACATTATATGTCCTATCTTTTTGTGTACTCCGTATACACGTTGGGTGTCCTGCCTGCTGCCTTTCTATAATTTAAGATATGAGCATCTTATGAGCATCAGACTTTCTTCAGAAGTTTCCAGGTCTATGCTGTAGGACTAGACTTCACTTTCTTTCAGACAGGAGTGAAGAGTTTATTGTTGTTTAGAGTAACTATATTGAAGCATCTTTTTATTGTATTAAATCTTGCATTGATTTAATTGATCTTTCCATAGCTTCCCTTTTGTGCATTTTAACGTAACTTGCATCTTGATTGTTATCAGGCTATACCAGTGTGGGTTAGCCTGGAGTAGAGTACATTTATGCCCAGTTAAGCATACCCCGTTATCGCAGATTAACTCTGGAGGGTATAGGTGTTTTTTGTTAGCCGGCATATAAGTTCAAGGGTTTGGATCTAGCGTACCGTTGTTGCATAGTGCCCTATTACTAGTCCAACCATTAAGTGCCCTTGTTTTATTCGTAGCCCCGGTCGTAACAGTACTCCCAGCTTGGCCTTATCTCACTTGTTCCCACTTCCAAAACATGACACTTTTCTGCATTGAAACTCATTTTCCAAGTTTGGCTCCATCTGTGCAACTTATCTAGGTCCTTTTGAAGACCCTGACAACTTTCTATACAGGTGACACTCTTCATGATCTTAGCGTCATCCGCGAACATATTCAAGTTTTCTGGCATGTCGTTTACATAAAATAGGAACATTATCGGACCCAACACTGATCCCTGTGGTACTCCGCTCGTCACACTCCTCCACTGTGAATATTCGTCTCGTATTGTGGTCCTCATTTCTCTTCCTATTAAAAAGTTTTCCATCCATTTTAACATCCTACCATGTACACCTCCAACAACCTGCAATTTCCACAATAACCTTTTGCGAGGCACCCTGTCAAAGGCCTTTTTCAGGTCCAGGTAAACACAGTCAACCCCTCCCTCTCTCTCCTGTGTAACATCTACCAATCTGCTATAAAAGCTTAATAAATTAGATACACAAGATCTCCCTTTCCTGAATCCAAACTGTTTCTCACTAAGCACCCCCTGTCTCTCTATGAAGTGTGTCCACTTTTTTCTTATAATTTTCTCACAAATTTTGCAAACAATGCTGGTGAGGGACACCGGTCTATAGTTAAGCGGTCTATAGTTAAGCGGATTTTCTCTGTCTCCTCCTTTGTAAATAGGTACTATGTTAGCTCTCTTCCATTCCACTGGCAGGTCTCCTTCATTCAGTGAAGATTTGATGATGTCATAGATTGGTTCCATTAGCTCTTCCACACATTCTTTGAGGATCCATCCAGCCACTCCATCTGGTCCCATTGATTTCCTCACATCCAAATCCTGCATCAATTTCAGCACTTCACTTTTTGTCCCTTTCATTTCAGGCATCTGTGGTGTTCTCATTTCTCTATCAGGTTCTATAAACTCTTCCTCTTTTACAAACACTGACTGAAGCTTTTCATTCATAACTTCACACAAGTCTTTATCTTTCTCATAACTGTTCGTTCCAACTCTTAGTCTGACAATACCTTCTTTTGTTTTTATTTTTCCATTTACAAATCTATAAAATAGTTTTGGCTCGTTGGGCCAACAGGGGCTGCGCAGCCCAGAGGTTAATGGTCTCATCTCGCCCTTCTTATACTTTCCTAACCTTCTCACCTCCTCCACTTCTTTTAGCCATCCATAATCATCATCTAAGCACTCCAGTATCCCTCTAACTTTCTCTTCATCACTTTCCTTTCTTGCATTCATATCTAGGTGCTCCTCTACATCTCCAAAAATGATTAAACATATACCTCTGTCTATTGTCTCTCTCACTACCTTCTCTTTCTTCTTTAAAACTTGCACTAAATTTTTCTCAAACTCTTTCTTTTCCTTTTCTCTCTTCCTTCTGCTCCTTCACAATTTCTTCCAGGGCTACCACCTTTGCACTCTCCACCCTCGTCCACTCATTTTTTACCTAATTAATTACTTTGACTTCCTCACTCAAGTGGCCCTCATATTCCCTAAGCTGTGCCTTGAGTGCCATGTTTTCCGCCACTAACTCATCCACCTTGGCCATCACGGCCTCTATGCTGTCACTCACTGGCCTATCCACTCCGCCACTAAGCGCCACAAATTTCAGTCATAGCCTCCACTTTTACCCCCAATTCCCTTCTCCAATTTTCCACCACTCCCCTCCACCTCACCAGACCCATCAACTGCTTTTTAATAAAGACCAACTGCTCCTCATTATCTTTGTTGGAAAAGGCCTCAAACTCAAAATCCTCCTCGTCTCCCACCAGGCTCTCTCGTCTTCTCTCCATCGCCGGTTTCGGTCAAAATGAAATAATCTATCTATCTATCTATCTATTGCCTGACGCCGTGATCCCCGAAGGGGTGGCCACGAACGAACCGCCCCCATGCACCTCTGTCCCCAGTCAGTCGACGCCCCTCCCCCCAACCAGCACCACCTTCGTTCATGTACTTCCTCACTCCATCCTTCCACCTCATATTCGGTCTACCTCTCCCCCTCTGTCCCTCCACCTCGCTCTCATACACCCTCTTAGTCATTCTCTCGCTTTCCATACGTTCCATATGGCCAAACCATCTCAAGTTGTTCCTTTTCACACTTTCCAGCACATCTACCTCCACACCACACCTCCTTCTTACTTCCTCATTAGTCTGTCTATCCCTCCATGTAACTCCGCACGCACTCCTTAAGTAATTCATTTCCACTGCTCTCACTCTTGGTCTGAGTCTCTCAACCAACGTCCATGCTTCGCTTCCGTAAGTCAGTGTCGGGATTACCACACTGTCATGCAAGGACTTCTTCACTTCCATACTGACCACCCTATTTCTTGTTACTGCTTTTAGCGTTCCTACAACCCTCTTCCCCTGTTGTACCCTCTCCCGCACCTCTTCATCCATAGTCCCATCTTTACTCAACACACTGCCCAGATACTTAAAAGAGTTGACGATCTCCGATCTGAAATAATAAATCTATTAAAAAAAAAAAAAAAAAAAAAAAAAAAAAATGAAAAAATTAGAACTACCTGGGACAGGCCCCAGGTGGCGCCGTCCCCGTCTGTGTCACCCAAAATGAAAAAAAGTGAGATGGAAAAAGGAAACAAAAAAACTACTGGGTGTCTGCGAGGATACCACGGGCAGGTGGGGTGCGACTTGGCTACCCTTTGGGGGTAGCCCAACCGAGGTGTGCGGAAGGAGATGGTAAATACGCTGAAAACCTTAACCAATATTTTCCGTTTCGAGCCTTGTTGCAGAGCCTTATCCTCATTGGTTACGATACTGCCACTGCGCATAGCTGCCTCAAATCTTCCCAAAAACCCTCCACCTCCTCTAGCTTCTTTTAACTTCCTGGTCCACATGCACTCACAAAAACCCACCTTTCACCCTTAAACTGCATTCACACCCACATTAGCCTTGATGACACCTCTCTCCACTCTTTTATAAACTCTATCAACTCCTCCTTCACATTCATAGCTACTCTCTCTTTTGCATTGACTCCCTCTTCTACTCCATACTTTCTACCTTTCACATTTCCAAAAAAATACTTCTCGCTCTCCTTGCAGCTTTGTTTCATTCAGCGCAAGCATATCATACTTTCTTCTTTCAAATATCCTTCCAATGTCCTCTAGCCTCTCAATCGTTCTACATCCACCCACATTTAAAGCTCCTATGCTTACTGTCTTGTAAAATCATTATGAATATGACAAAAAAATAAAACGCACCAATCCGATGTTTCAGGGTGTAGGGTCGTAAGGACCATAAAATATTGTATTTAGGGACGTCATCAAAATATTTTGGGAACCACTGTTCTATATCAATACAGTACTAGTGGTACTCAGGTCTTATAAACCTTTATAGTTATAGTATATACAGTAACATTAACATCATAGTGACGGTTATAAAATATAACAATTATTTTTAGAACTGATGGTGACATTAATGCAATGGCAACATTAATGTACCTCATGTGAAATGAATACAGGACTCTGTAACGTTCTTCCTAAGCTTAACATAATAATCAGCTTTTAGACATGTTGTTGTTGTTGTTCCCTAAGCTGCCAGGCCGAACAGCCCCGAGTCCCTGAGGAAGGCCATGGCCACGATCAGGCTTTCCCACAGAGCTCTCATTGAGTGTAGATTGTGTTGTTGGCATATGTGGTTGTGTGAAATGCAGTCTTCTATGATGTGTTTAATGGTATGGGGTGCTGTGTTACATCCCGGGCAGGTGTCGACGACGGAGACATCCAGTCTCTTCTGATAGCTTTTAGACATGTAAAAATATATAGTACAAACTTGGAGTGAAAAGGTAAAAGAAAATATGGTTAACTAAGAAACTATAAAAAAGTTACACACAGTCACACACAACAATAGTTCAGAAACTAGGGTTATGGTTAGTTAAATTCATTGTCATGCTTTGATAAGGTAGGCTAATTTTTTTGCAGTTGGTATGCTGTCACTCCTTCATACCATACAGCACGATCAATACTGTATTGTTGTTGTTGTTGTCGTTCCCTAAGCTGCCTGGCCAAACAGCCCCGAGTCCCTAAGGAAGGACATGGCCACGGTTGGGCTTTCCCACAGAGCTTTCAAGGAGTGTAGATTGTGTTGTCGGCGTAAGTGATTGTGTGAAATGTAGTCTTCTAGGATGTGTCCAATGGTATGGGGTGCTGTGTTACATCCCGGGCAGGTGTCGTAGACGGAGACATCCAGTCTCTTCTGATAGCTCAGAAGAGCTGGATGGTGCCCACATCTCAGCCTGGCTGTATTGTATTGTACAGTAATTAAAGTTATTATAGTAATTTATATAACTTTGTTAATACTTAAAATATTCAATACCAATGCCTATTTAATGTACAAGAATATGAGCAACCGTTACTTATGTTTATGTACATACTGTATGATTAATTAATATCAACTAATATTGAAGTAGCTTACTCTATTGATTGGATTAACTAACTTCAAATAAATACCAGTACTGTAATATATATGTTTCAATCCTCTAATATGTAAATAATGGCTAAGGAATTTTCAGTCAAGACAGGTTTTTCCAACTAAATACAATAGATTTCGTTGATGTTATACTGTATGTGTTAGAAAATATCACTCAAAAGAGCAGATCAAATCTTGAAATTATTAGGTAAACACAGCAATCATAAACAGTAAGCATCCTTCTAATTCAAGGATATGGAATATCACCTATGTTCTTGCCAAATATGTTAAGCAAAATCAAAACCTATTATAATAGGCAAGCAAGTTTCCTTTTTCTATTCCAGCATATGGAGCATAACGCAAATGGAACCAGGCATTGCGTTCATAGGTAAAAATATCACCCATTTTATTAAAAATCCTAGGAATTATAGTACAGTACTGTACTGTATAAGGAAGGGGAACTTCACGCAAACGGAACCATAAATTGCGTTCTTGGCTAAAACACGTCATCCATGTTAAGCGAAATCCCAAACACAATTCTTATTGAAGGATAGGGAGCTTCACGCAAACGGAACCATACATTGCAGTCTACTATGCCTCAGTTGATGGCTAAGGCGTCGGTTTGAGCCTCCATTGTCAGTTGGTTCTGGATATCCGATAACTTTTTCTTGAGAATACCAATGCCCATCAGGAGCACGTTCTCAGGTTTGAGTGCACCCGAGGTCTCCACGTTGTAATAAAACTTGTTGGGTTTGCCCGTGGGGTCAAAGGGGGCTTGAGCTGTGAGATAATAGATGGGAACTGAAGAAATGAACAAGGGAGAAGGAAGGGAGACAAGGAATGGAGGGAGAGAAGGAAGGGAGGGAGAGAAGGAAGGGAGGGAGAGAAGGAAGGGAGGGAGAGAAGGAAGGGAGGGAGATAAGGAAGGGGAGATAAGGAAGGGAGGGAGATAAGGAAGGGAGGGAGAGAAGGAAGGGAGGGAAAGGAGGGGAGGGAGAGAAGGTATAGAGGAAGGGAAGGAAGAATGGAGGGAGAGAAGGAATAGATGAAGGGAAAGGAGGAATGGAGGGAGAGAAAGAATAGAGGAAGGGGAAGAAGGAATGGAGGGAAGATAAGGAGAGGAGTACATAGGGGCATGTAAGTGTATAATGAGAGAAGAAGTGTTGGTTCTGGATATCTGACAGTTTCTCCTTAAAAGTTCTCGGGGTCTAAGTGCCCCGAGGTTTTCACAATGTAAAAGAACTCATGTCTAGTAATTCATGGCAAATGTCCAGCAAAGTCCCTGTAACTAGAGCACACCCTAACCGTGTCAATCAAGGGAGTGTATGGCGTTAAAAACTGCATCATCAAAAGAACTTATTGCAAATGCCTGGGGGCTTATGATAGATAGGCGGTGAAGTAGTAGTACAGGTAGTAGGCCTAGTAGTAGTCGTTCCCTAGGCTGCCTGGCCGAACAGCCCCGAGCTCCTAAGGAAGGCCACGGCCGACACTGGGTTTTCCACAACGTTCTCAAGGAGTGTGTGTTGTGTTGTTAGCGTAACTGGTTGTGTGTTATGCAATCTTTCATAATGTGTTTGATAGTGTGCGGTGTTGTGTTACAGCCCAGACAGGTGTCCTGGACGGAGTCATCCAGCTTCTTCTGATAACTCAGAAGGGCTGGATGGTGTCCACATCGCAGCCTAGCCAGGTGGACTCTGTCCTCACAGGAAAGAAGGGGTTCTGAGGGATGGACTACAGGGGGCCGTGCATGTAGCTGAGTGTTGTCTTTGAGTGGCTGGATGGATCGGTGGGTGTTTTGAGTTGCTTCTGGAGGCTGGTTTGGGGTGGGTAAGTGGGAAGTGTAGACAGTATTTATGCATGATAATGAGTGCTAGGTGTTGTTTTGATGTTCCTTGATGTGTGTGGATGTTCTGTCATGTAGTGTAGTGGGTGGTGTTGGTTTTTGGAGGCTGCGGCGAGAAATTATGTGCCTCTCAAATCAAGATGATCCTTGATCTTGAGGACTTTGGTTTCCAGGTGTAGGTGGTCTGTAGGTGTGGTAGCTGTGCAGCCAGTGATTATTTTGAGGGCTTTGTTCTGTATGGTCTGTAGGGTGTTGTGATGTGTTTCAGAGAGATTAGAGGCCCAACCAGGGCTTGCATATACCATCACTGAACGTATATATTGTTTGTATATTGTGGTGGTAGTTTCTTTGTATTGTCCAAATGTTGTATGGGCAAGTGACTTGAGGGTGTTTAGACTTGGCGTTAGTTTGTTTTTATGCTTGTAATATGTTGTTTCAATGACATTGATGTATCGTATATTAAGGCATTAAGGACCAGGTCGTCGAACAAGTGTGTACAACTGACAATCCCAATAGGATCTTCAACCTAGCTAGGTGAGTTAAAAATGGCAGTAGGGATATTATAGGTGAACAGTGTGTTAGAAACGATAATGGGAAGATTGTGTATGCAGAAAATGAAATCAGAAGCATGGAAGGCACACTATGAACGATTGCTAAATGTAGAGTTTGAATGGGATAAGGAACAGCTTAGTATCGAAAAACCAATATCTGGACCCCCTCCTCTGATAGCACCAGCTGTAGTGAGCGAAGCAATCAATAAAATGTAGGACGGTAAAGCTCAAGGGTGCTCTGACATTGTCGCTGAGATGATAAAAGCCTCAGGGGAGACTGGTGTCAACTAGTCACTGAGTTGATAAACACCATTATTAAAGATGAGAAAATCCCAGAGGATTGGCTCAAAAGTGTAATAGTAAATATATACAAAGGAAAAGGGGATGTGCTAGATAGAGGAAATTATAGGGGCCTGAAAATGCTTGACCAAATCATGAAGGTCTGTGAGAGAGTCTTTGAGGGTTTGATCAGGCAAAGCATCTCCATTGATGATATGCAGTTTGGTTTTATGCCAGGACGGGGTACAACCGATGCTATCTTCATAGTCGGGCAGATACAGGAAAGATGCATACTAAAAGGCAGGGATCTTTTACTTTGTGTTTGTAGACCTGGAGAAGGCCTTTGACAGGGTGCCTAGAGATGTTGTGCAGTGGGCTATGAGGAAACTTGGTGTGGAAGAGTGGCTGGTTCGTGTGATAATGAAGATGTATGAGGATTCGCGAAGTGCGGTGAGGGTGAAGGGTGTACTGAGTGATGGGTTCGCAGTCCGTGTTGGAGTCCATCAGGGTTCAGTGTTAAGTCCCCCTCCTCTTTATTATGGTCCTGGAGGCACTGTCTAGAGTTTTTGGAGGCGGACTCCCGTTGGAACTGTTTTATGCAGACGATTTAGTCCTAATAGCTGACAGTATGCAAGATGCTGAGGCCAAATTCAGAGAATGGAGAGAGAGCATGGCGAGCAAGGGTTTGAGTCAATATTAACAAAACCAAGGTTATGCATTGTAGATTGAGACGAGGCAATGTGGAAAAGAGCGGTGCATACCCATGTGCAGTGTGTGGAAAGGGTGTGGGCGTTAAAGCGATTCAATGTAGCATCTGTCGACGCTGGGTGCACCATGGGAATAAGCGCTGTAGTAGAATAAAGGGACCCCTGCCGAAGGATAAGTAAGAAATAGAGAAATTTGAGTGCGTAGTGTGCAAAGGCGAGCTTGTGTTAAGTGATGATCCTGTGGCTGTGAATTTTGGAAATGAGTCATTGGAGCTGGTGAACAAGTTTTGTTACCTAGGAGATACAATCTCTGCCGGTGGTGGGGCCGAGGCTGCCACTGTCGCTAGAATTAGATGTGGCTGGGGGAAGTTCAGAGAACTGCTGCCAATCCTGACCATGAAAAGAATACCCCTCCCCCTGAAGGGAAAGGTGTATGCCTCATGTGTTAGAAGTGCAATGATGTATGCCTCAGAAACATGGGCCGTTAAAGTAGAGGATGTCAACAGAATGGAACGTAATGGGATGAGAATGGTGAGATGGATGTGTGGGGCCAGGCTCAGGATAGAATAACAAATGTTGAGCTGAGGAGACGTTTAGGTATAAAGAGTATTAGCGAGGTGATGCATACAAGTAGACTGGGATGGTATGGACATGTGGAGAGAATGGATGAACAAAATTGGGTGAAAAAATGCAGGTCTGTGATTGTGGAGGGAGCTGCACCAATGGGTGGACCGAGGAAGACCTGGGCTCGGACTATACGTGCCGATCTCAAATCCAAAAACTTGACAAGTGAAGCAGCCCTTAACAGGGTTGCCTGGAATGCCGCCATTAGGCCAAGAAACTGAAACTGCATGTATGTGTGGAGCACTCAGTCTTAAAAAATGTTGTATGTATGTATGTATGTTACACCAAGGATTTTTTTTTTGTGTGTGTGTATTCACCTATTTGTAGTTTACAGGAATTGAGCTGCGCTCGTGTTGTCCTGTCTCAGTTTCTATTGACTATCCAGTTTACTTTTAAAGTCGTGGATATTTCTTGCTTCTAAAATCTCTGCAATTAAGTTGTTCCACCTATATATCGTTCTATACGGAAAGCTAAACTTTTTCACATTGGACTTGCACCTCTCCTTTCTTATTCTATACATATGCCCTCTGGTTCTTTCATCGTCCAGCCTAACAAAAATCCTCCTTATCAAGTCTCTCGAACCCTCTCATGCATCTGTTCATTGCTATCAGGTCTCCTCGAACTCTTCTCTCCTCTAGCGAAGGAAGCACTAGTCTTTCAGGGTAATGTAGGTCCTTTAGTTCTGGGAACAGTTTGGTTGCTATTCGATATACTTTATCCAATTTTTTGAGGTGTTTTTTTTTAGATGGGGGGACCATACTACCGCTGCATATTCCAGTCTAGGTCTGATCATGGATGTGATTATCTGGGTTAGCATGCTTTCATCCAATTAATTGAATGCTACTCACGTACTTGTTATTAACCTATACGTTAATCCAACTATATGATTGATGTGCTTCTCAGGGGATATATTTTCTTAGATAATCACTCCTAGGTTCTTTTCCATGTTTGCCTTGCTGATTTCCTTATTTCCTAACCTATAACTTCCATTTGGTGTTCGGCCACTCTTCCCCATTTCTAAGATCTGACACTTTTTTGCATTGAATTCCATCTCCCACGTTTTACTCCAGTTATGTGTGTGTTATGGGGATGTTGTTTAAGGTAAGGTGAGGGATATAACTATGTTCTACAGTCTAGTTTGTGAGAAGGGCCACTGTAGATTTGGCTGGGGCTAGTTTGAGACTGTTTGCAGTGAACCAGTCGTGTAGTGTGTTGAGGTATGGCTGGAGGAGCTGTGCGGCTATGTTTGTCTCTCGATGTGGACATGTGAGTGTTATGTCATCTGCGTAAGAGGTTGTGTGTATCTGGGGTGTGTGGGGTATGGGTAGGTCATGCAAGTATAGGTTGAAAAGTGTTGGTGACAAGACGGATCCCTGAGGGATTCCGTTTGTGAAATTTCTGAAGTTCGATAACTGGCCAGAAAATCTTACATGAGCACATCTGCCTGCTAGATAGTTGGCCAGCCATCTTTTTGTGTTATTGTGCAGGTTTGTGTTGAAAATTTTGTTTGTAAGGTTGTGGCAGGGACTGGCATCAAAAGCTTTAATAATGCCAAATGTAATGAGAAGTGTTCAGTGTGGTGGCCTAGCTGAATTGATGCCATCAAAAACTTTTTGTGTGATGTGTAAAGAAGGGTGTTTGTGGAGTGCAGTGGCCTAAAGCCATGTTGTGATGTAACTAGGGGAATGTGAGGTGTGGTCAGTTGTAATAGGAGGCGTTCGGTAACTTTTGAGGGGGTGCAAAGGAGAGTGTGAGGTGGGGATTGTGATGATGACACCGTGCTTCCAGATATTGGGTATTATGTTGTGTGAATAGCTGTAGTTGTTGTTGTTGCTGTTCCTCAGGCTGTCTGGCCGAGCAGCCCCAAGGTCCCGAGCAAGGCCAAGGCCATACCCGAGTGCCCCCACAGAACCCTCCCAGCTTACCACTAATAATGCCCAGGTGACCGAAGCCACTCAAAGGCTGAGGAGGGTGCGGAAACGCCCGGGAAACAAAAGCCCCACCCAAGGCCCTGTGCCCCTCAGCAATTATAAAGGGAAAGTTGAGGGGCAAAGGAAAAATGTGACGCTTTGGCTCCCAATCTGCCAGGGTTGGCAGTAGGGAGGTCAATCCACGGAAAAGACGCCGTCACTTGAGATCTAGAAAATATATAAGTAAAAGGAACAGTCAGAGTAAGCTATGGGTATGGCAGAGAACGCTCAACTCTCATTCTGATAGACCAGCCCATCACTGAATAGCTGTAGTTTGATATGTTGGTGAGTTCTTGAATGCCTTGTGGTCCCAGGTGTCTTAAGGTGTATGTTATATATTTTGTCTCTGCCACAGGCGGATGAGAGTTTGAGGTTGTTGATTTTTTTTTTCTATGTGAGTGAGGGAGGCAAAAGGCAGAACTGCCTGTAGCGAGTGCCTCCCCCAGAGTTGAAAGAGTGACAGGGCCAAAATCAAGGGACATTCGAGCCAAAATGCCTGGACACACAGAGTTTGAAGCAATTTAAGTCATAGGAAGAGGGAAAGACTGCTTCTGGAAGAGAGTTCCAGAGCTCAGCTGTTGAATAGAAGGAAGTGTGAGAGTAACGTTTCACTCTTGGGTTAGAGAGTTGCACAGAGTAGGGGTGGGTTTGTGTTGCAAGATGGGTACCATGTGCCCTACGTAGAGGAGGTGGTATACACTGGGAGAGCTCTGAGGAACACTGATTATTATAATAGCGATAGAATAGCGAGAGATGCAACATTGCGGCGGAGAGAGAGAGATTGCAGAGAGTTGGTGAGTGAACAGGAGTTAATGATACAAAATGATGATGTAATTTGAATGAATGTTAATAGAGGGTGCATAGTCCAGGTCTGTAAGGAATTGTCGCTTTCGTCGGATGACTATTTGATTGTCATGGTGGGGGTTAAGATAGCTGACTCATGAAAAATTATTGATGAGAATATTAGCTTGTAGTTTTTTTTTTTGAAGGTATGGTGAACGAAGGCGGTGCTGGTTGGGTGAAGGGGCGTCGACTGACTGGGGACAGAGGTGCATGGGGGTGGTTCATTCGTGGTCACCCCTTCGGGGATCACGGCGTCAGACAATAGATAGATAGATAGATGGTGTCTCTTTTTGTGATGGCAGCATGTGATTGTGTTGTATTGCTGTTGGAGAGTGTTATGCCATTTAGTGTTTTGTAGAGTTTGCTGTTTATTATTTGTGATCAAGTGTTTGGAGGTAACTACCGGTATTCCAGTTTAGTGTTTGTTGTTCTAGTATTTTGCTGTTAATTTGAGTGTTTAGTGCTTGTATTTGTTGTGCAGTGTCCTGAGTGGGGCGCGTTGGGGAATATTTTAATGTCGCATTGTCTAATGAGGTCTTTAATTTCTGGTGTAAAATTGGGGTTGTGTTGCTTTCAGTTACCTCTAGGGATATATTTTTTGTCTGCATTTTGAATTGTATGAATGTACAGTATAGGTGTACTGTTTAGAGTTTCAAGCTGTAGTCCTGTTTCAGTTGTGAAAGCTTCCCAGTTGGCTCTTATATTTTCAAAGTACAGTATGTGATTACATCTGTGGCCAGCTGGGGTGATTCTGGTTTTGGTGGTGCTGATGATCGGGAGGTGGTCAGAACTTATGGTTTTGACCGCCCTAGAGGAGGTGGGGGCGAAGTTGGGGGAACAAAAGGTGAAGTCTGGTGATGAGGGTTGGTAAAGCGCTTGGTGGGGAATATGGATATGTTGGTGGATATTATTGAGGATGAATAGGTTACCTGTTTGGTTGTTGATCACCAGCCCTCTGTCTCAGTTGGGATTGTTTTCATGCCAGGCCGACGACTTGTCGTTGAAGTCACCACCCAGGATGATGTTGGGGATGTTTGAGATGTCTTGTATTTGTGGGGTGCAGTGATTTGGTACTATGGGGGACGTATGGGGAGGGAGGGATGTACAGTATGTAGGGAGTGGTTCCATGCAAGCATGGAACCATCCCAAATGCCCCAAGGCAGCTCTTCAGGGCAAGAGGAGCCATTCCAGAGACTAGATTTGGAGCTCTGGTGTCCTGTAGCTACCATGAAGCTGAAATGGACCAAACAGAATGAACAGTGGTCCGGACTTACGTCATTCCACATTTAATCGCCTCTTACGACATGCAGTAGGCACGTGGGGCATATTCGTACATTTTCTCTACCACATGGGTGGTGGCCTGAAAATGTTTGACCAAGTCATGAAGTGTGGAGAGTCTTTGAAGGTATGACCAGGGATAAGGTCCCACATAAAAGGCTAATAGAGAAAGTTAGAAGCTATAGTATAGGAGAGAAATGTGTGAAATGGATAGAAGCCTTCCTGAAAGATCGGAGACAGAGGGTACTGGTGAATGGAATAGGCTCGGGGTGGAGGGAAGTTACAAGTGGGGTACCTCAGGGATCTGTGTTGGGACCACTACTGTTTGTTATGTTTATCAACAACTTACCTGAAGTTATAACTAATGGAAGTGAGATATACCTGTATGTGGAGGGCATGAAGGGATGGTCTGAACATTGGTTAATGCTTTTTCATCCAAAAAAATGCAAGTCAGTTAGTCCTCCGGTAACGCGTGTTTTGGAAACGCGGTTTTGGTGGCACGCGGTACACCTCAAATATCCAAAATGTTGCTAACACGGTCAATACTTACACTGGCGCGGGGTCGAGCTGGGCGCCGAACCTTTACTCCCGACTTTCGTAGCTCATATCTCTTCAAATATATGGCCTAACCAATTGTTTATGCCTACCAGAGGTAGATATGATCGTTGTTGTGTGTTGGGTGAAGACTAGAACACCCTACATTGTGTAGTTATTGTGTGAGGTGAGAAATAATAAGACAGCGAGTTATGCGGGAATTCCGAAGCTACGATTTTCGTAATTTACCGATGCTCATGTCTCTGCAAATATATGGCCTAACCAAGTTTTTATGCATACCGGAGGTAGATATGATCGTTCCCGTGCATTGGGTGAATACTAGCACACTCCACATTGTGTAGTTAATGTGTGAGGTGAGAATAATGTTTTTTGTTTTTTTTTGTTTTCTATGTGATTGAGGGAGGCAAAAGGCAGAACTGCCTATAGCGGGCGAGTGCCCAACCCCGAAAGGGGTTGAAATAGGGGAGCTATCCCCCCCCGCCAAAGGCGGCTTTCTAGGGCCTTTCCTAGCTGATGCCGAGAGGCCTGGGTTCTAGTCATGTGGTGATGGGCTGGTCTATCCGAGTGAGAACTGAGGGATCTCTGCCATACCCATAGCTTACTATGACTGTTACTTTTACTTATATATTTTCTAGATCTCAAGTGACGGAGTCTCTTCCGTGGATTGACCTCCCAATTTACCAAGATTGGAAGCCAAAGCGTCACATTTTCCTTTGCCCCTCAACTTTCTCTTCATAATTGCTGAGGGGCACAGGGCCCTGAGTGGGGCTTTGGTTTCCCGGGCATTTCCGCACCCTCCTCAGATCCCCGCCATCGAGTGGCTTCGGTCACCCAGGCTATATTTTGGTCGGCAGGGAGGGTTTTGTCGGAGCGCTAGGTTATGGCCTTGGCCTTGCTCGGGGCCTTGGGGCTGTTCGGCCAGGCAGCTTGGGGAACAACAACAACAACAACTGCCTATAGCGAGTATCTCCCCCATAGTTGAAAGAGTGACAGGGCCAAAATCAAGGGACGTTCGAGCCAAAATGCCTGGACACACTGAGTTTGAAGCAATTTAAGTCATAGGAAGAGGGAAAGACTGATTCTGGGAGAGAGTTCCAGAGCTCAGCTGTTGAGTAGAAGAAAGTTTGAGAGTAACGTTTCACTCTTGGGTTGGAGAGTTGCACAGAGTAGGGGTGGGATTGAGTTGCAAGACGGGTACCACGTGCCCTACGTAAAGGAGGTGGTATACACTGGGAAAGCTCTGAGGAACACTGATTATTATAGTAGCGATAGAATAGCGAGAGAGATGCAACATTGCGGTGGAGAGAGAGAGATTGCAGAGAGTTGGTGAGTGGACGGGAGTTAATGATACGAAAGGCCTTCCTTTCAACTTTGTCTAGGAGAGCGGTGTGAGAGGAACCTCCCCACACATGTGAACAATACTCAATACAAGGACGCACTATGCCCCTGTACAGAGCAAGAAGCTGTGCAGGGGAAAAGAACCCCCTAAGGCGGTTGAGCACACCCAGCTTCTGGGAGGCTGCCTTAGCAAGACTGGTAATATGGTCCTTCCAACTGAGAGCAGAAGAAAAGGAGACACCAAGAATATTGAGAGAAGATGAAGGATTGATTTTTGTATTGTTGAAGAATAAGGGATAGTCCGCTGGGAGTTCCTTACGGGTAGATAGATGGAGAAATTGGGTTTTGTAAGCATTAAAGGTAACAAGGTTTTCTCTGCCCCAATTGGAGATAGTATTTAGATCCTAATTTAAGAGTTCTATGGCTTCATTACGTTTGTCGTTGAGGGATTGCTGGCTGGGGCGTTCTGAAAAACTAATGGAGTAGTGTAAGGTTGAGTCGTCTGCGTATGAATGGATGGGAATTGAGGTACTGTTGAGGAGATCATTTATAAAAATTAGAAAAAGAATAGGAGATAGGACAGAGCCCTGAGGAACACCGGAGTTTATAGGGTGAGGAAGTGAACAATGGCCGTCCACAAACGCGGCTATGGAACGGCCGGAAAGGAAATTAGAGACAAAGGTACAGATAGAGGGATAGAAACCGAAGGAGGGTAGTTTAGAAATTAAAGATTTGTGCCAGACTCTATCGAAGGCTTTTGATATGTCTAGTGCAATAGAAAAAGTCTCACCAAAGTCCCGAAAGGAGGATGACCAAGAGTTAGTAAGATATGAAAGAAGATCACCAGTAGAGCGACCCTTAACCCTCCAGCCCCGGCTATGTATTATATATATATTCCCCGAAAACCGGGAGTTTTGACCGAAAAACGTCTAGTCTAGGCTACCGTATCTTTGTTATTCTGACTGCTTCCGCATTCCCGCGCATCCCCAAGCGTAGATATGTTTCTTACCTGTAGAATGGCGTTAAGTAGAGCTCTCTAAGTCAACTGGTTCAATTTTGATGATGATTTCATTGGAGATAACTTTATGGCAAAAACAGCCACTTTACACTACTTTTCGATACTTAACAACAACATACAGGCACACACGAACAAGCGACGCTCTCCTTCTTGTGGCCGGAGATGCGGGGCGTCGGTCCAGCCGGCTGTTGTTTACATGCGTCGGACCGACGCCTCGCACACCAAGCTCACAGGCTTTCAACCACTGGGCGTTAAAGAGCCCTTCCGGGTAGCTCTGGTATGCTTTTTTATGGGCGTTCAAGAGCCCTTCCGGGAACCAAGGGTTAAGGAAGCCATACTGGCGATCTGAGAGCAGATTATGAGAAGAGAAATGCTTAAGAAATTTGGAAGCAAGAATAGTTTCAAAAACTTTAGAAAGACAAGAGATGAGAGCAATTGGACGATAGTTGGAGGGTTGAGAGCGGTCACCCTTCTTTGGGACAGGTTGAATGTGAGCAAACTATTACCGAAATTACCGAAACACACTTATGTTATTGTTTGGCTGTCGAGTGAGTGTGTGTGTACTGTGTTGTCATTGTGTGGAAAACATGGCTAGGCTATCTCGGTCGCCAAATCTTTACTCATGACTTTCGTAATTTACCGATGCTCATATCTCTGCACATAAATGGCCTAACCAAGTGTTTATGCCTACCAGAGGTGGATATGATCATTGTTGTGCGTTGGGTGAAGACTAGAACACCCTACATTGTGTAGTTATTGTGTGAGGTGAGAAATAATAAGACGGCGAGTTATGTGGGAATTTCGAAGCTACGATTTTCGTAATTTACCGATGCTCATATCTCTGCAAATAAATGGCCTAACCAAGTGTTTATGCATACCAGATGAAGATATGGTTGTCGCAGTGCGTTGGGTGAAGACTTTAACACCCTACATTGTGTAGTTATTGTTTAAGGTGAGAAATATGATGGAGGGATTTCAGAGCTTCGATCGAAAAATGTCGGCTACTGCTGTGACTCTCTCCTTAGCCTAGCTGCCTAGCCTAAACAAAATATTTATTCAGAGGTAAGAGTTGTTGCAATGGGCAAATCAACTCATTGCACATGTCAAATAACCTTTATAATTGATTTAATTATTATAACATAGGCTTCTATGGAGAAAAAGTGGACTTTGTGGAAATTCCCAAAACAACAAGGTACCTTTAACACTAGATTAGCGGGCTAGCGGTTTATTTATATGTACTGCCCAGCGGGGTGTTTTTAGCCAAAATAGGGCTGTTTACGTGATCATTTTCATGCCTAAATAAGACCCAGAGCGTAAAACAAGTATCTATCCCTGAAAGGGCATAAACAGAGCTTTCCAATGACACCATAACGATCCTTTTATGACGGCTAGTTTTCTTGCAACAACCGCGCAACGCGAGTGCAAAAAGCATGTAATTCGGTACTTTCCCCATTAAATTCAGTATGTAGCGAGTGAGAGAGGGAGGGAGGGAGGAGGTGGGATTCGTGTCAGTAGGTTCGCCGCGGTGGTCTGGAGCAGTCATACGCTCGCTACTCTCCTGCCACCACTTGTCTCTCTCTCTCAGCAACATTACGTGCTGAAATTGCCACACGACCTATGTCGCGCGCCGCCAGATAGTCCAGATTTATTATACTCGACTTATGTTGCGCGCCGACACTTAGGGATTAACATGTAAACATAAGGGTTCGGTAACGCAGATTTTACTAAGACGGGAGGTAACCAGAACACATTGGTCGCGTTACCGAAGGACCAACTGTACATGCGGATTGGGACAAGCAAGACAGACAAGGTAGGATACAGTATGTATGAAGCGATGGAGGAAGCGAATGCAGAAAAGGATATAGGAGTAGTGATAGACAATAAGTTAAATTTCTCAGAACATTTAGCGGAAAAGATAAATAAAGCCAATAGGATTGTAGGGCTGATAAGGAGGACATTTTTGTCACTTGATGAAGAAATCTTCAGGAATCTCTATACACCGCTGGTTAGGCCGCACCTGGAATATGCGAACCAGGTGTGGGCTCCATATATGGTAAAGGATATAGAAGCAGCGGAGAAAGTGCAGAGGAGAGCTAGCAAGCTGGTACCAACGTTGAAGAACGCGGGCTATGAGCAGAGGTTGAGGACACTGGGACTTCCGACACTGGCATATAGGAGAAAGAGAGGGGATATGATAGAGACTTTTAAGATAGTGTCAGGAAAGTATGATGAGGATGTGTGGTAAGGTATCTTCTTGATGCGGGAGGGAACAAGAACGAGAGGACACTCTAAGAAAATTTACAAAAGAAAGAACTAGGCTTGAAAAGGCAAAGAACTCATTTTGTGATAATGAGAGGACACTCTAAGAAAATTTACAAGGAAAGAACTAGGCTTGAAAAGGCAAAGAACTTATTTTGTGATAAGAGTGGTAAATGAGTGGAACGCACTGCCCCAGTAAGTAGTCGATTCCGAATCAGTAAGGAAGTTTGAAAGTAATCTTGATAAAGCATGGGGAAGACAAGATTTGAAGTTTGATTACAAAGCAAAAATACAGAATAGTAAAAATTTTGCGTCTGCTGCCGCCGCCGCCAACACCGTGAACGACCGCAGCAGTGCAAGTACTGGCACTGAGCTGGATACACAGGCCTAGTTTGCCTTTTCCAGAGGATCTACTGTAAGAAACTGTAAGAAAGCATTTCTATCGATGATATGGAGCTCAGTTTTATGTCAGGATGTGGTACAATCGATGCAATCTTCATAGTCAGGCAGCTACATGAAAGATATTTTCTTAACCCCTTCTCTACCGGTGACGTTCTTTTAACCTATTCTGGCTACTATTAGACGATGTTATTCAGTTAAATAAGGGCATCCAGCAATTAACAGACTTCGAACTATCTCACTTAACCATTTTTCCTACCACAGATCCTTCTTAAACTGCAAAAAATTGTCTAAATATAGCTAGAATACAATTGAAAAGACGTCGCCGGTACAGAAGAGGTTAAAGACAAAGATCTGTACCTTGTTAAAATATCTTTGAAAAGTTGACCGAATGAATATATAACGGTACACCATTTCAGGTGGACCACTTTATTGATAACGTTTCATAGATAACTTCTTCAGGTCACTAACAACGTTAGTGACCTGAAGAAGCTATTTGCGAAACGTTGTCAATAAAGTGCTCCTCCTCATATGGTGTTTAGATTCATCGGTACCTTGTGTTTGTAGACCTGGAGAAGGCCTTTGATAGGGTGCCCCAAGATGTTGTGCAGTGGGCTATGAGAAAACTTGGAGTAGAGGAGTGGCTGGTGTGTGTGATAATGAAGATGTACGAGGACTCACAAATAGCAGTGAGGGTGAAAGGTGTACGAGTGAGGAGCTTACAGTTCACGTTGGAGTCCACTAGGGCTCTGTGTTAAGCCCTCTCCTCTTTGTTATGGTTCTGGAGACCATATTTGGAGATTTCAGAACTGGGCTCCCCTGGGATCATCATCAAGCTCTCTCTCTCTCTCTCTTTTTCTCTTTGTACAGTGTGTTTGTGTGTGCAAGTGTATACTGTATGTACAGTATGTGTGTGTATTAGTAAGTGTATATACAGGGTGATTCAGTAACCCTTTTCATAAATTTAATGGCAAATTCGGGAGACAAAAATAAGACTAATTTACTCTATGACCCTTAGGGTGAGTCTTTGATATGATGGAGATATTACACCTTTAAAGTTATCGATAGATAGAAAAGAAAAAAATCTAAGGAGTGAGAATGAAAATGTCGTTGCTAACTGGCAGGGTAGCGTAACCAAGACTTGGTATCAAAATGGCTGCATACGGTAGCTGGATGCAGTTGGTTTGGCAATTTACAAAGGTACATTACTACTGTATTTGTATTATCATCATTATTATTAATAATCATTGTATTAGTAGTAGTAGTAGCAAGGGGAGAAGCAGGCGGCGGAGGATAAGTAAGAGGAAGAGGAGGAGGAGTAAGTGGTGGAAGAGGGGTATGTGGAGGAGGAGGGATCTGACTGCCCACTTTGAGCTTTGACACTCCGCTCATCTTAATGAATCTTGAATCAATCTGTACATGAATCTTAAGATTGTTTCTTTGCTTACACTTGGTATGTAAATGGTTGCATATGGTAGCAGTTGTCTCAATGCTCAAAAGAACATTAGCATTTTATCACCATCATCATAATTAATATTAATAAATAATGATTCATACTGACGACCGCAGTTTCGAAAGTCGAGTTCGGCAAGAAAAACCCTCCTCCTCAACTTACCCCTCCTCCTCTACTTATCCCTTCTAATCCACCTATCCGTCCTCCTCCACTTACCCCTCTTCCTCCACTTATCCCTCCTCCACCCGCTTCTCCCCTGACAACAACTACTACTATTGCTACTGCTACTGCTACTACTACTATGAATAATGTACGTATAATAATGATGATGATGATAGTACAAATAGTAATGTACCTTTGTAAATTGGGAAACCAACTGCATCCAGCTACCGTGTGCAGCCATTTTGATACCAAGTCTTGGTTACGCTACCCTGCCAGTTAGCAACGACATTTTCATTCTCACTCCTTAGATTTTTTTCTTTTCTATCTATCGATAACTTTAAAGGTGTAATATCTCCATCATATCAAAGACTCACCCTAAGGGTCATAGAGTAAATTAGTCTTATTTTTGTCTCCCGAATTTGCCATTAAATTTATGAAAAGGGTTACTGAATCACCCTCTGTATACAGGGTGTCCCAGGAGGAAAGGGCATAACTTTGGAAAATGATAGAACAAGGTATTCTAAGAATAAAATATTCTATAACAAAAAGTCCAAATTTCAACTGTTAAAAAGATATTAAAGGTTTTATGTAGTGTCCTCCCCCGCATCAATGTAATGGACTCTTCCATGTCAAATAGTTCCCAACTACTCCAAAGTGAGCTAATAATTATGTCTATAATCATTTTGCAACTTACAGAATTATAGTATCTTTAAAATAACATGGTAAAATAATTGCAGAAAGATGGAGGTGTAGTAGGCACTAGGACAGCTAGGCCAGCCTTATGGGAAAATACTGAAGAAAATACCATTTTCAAAATGCAATATCTCTATACCGGTCGAGAATTGGACTTTTTGTTATTGAACATTTTAGGCTTAGAATATTTTGTTCTATCCTTTCCCAAAGGTATGCCCTTTCCTCCTGGGAAATCCTGTATATATATACAGTATACCTGTATGTATATGCATGTGTGTATGAGTGTATACGTGTATGTATTGGGGGGGGAGGGAGATATATGGATGGTTAGATGGATATAGATAGGTAAATAGATTAATAGATAGATAGAAGCTCTACTGGTACTCATTTTTGGTGCACAGTATTTTTACTGAATTTGCATTCTAATTGTAGCACTGTGTACAAATTTGCTAGTCTACCCTACTCAACCTTCACACGCACCACATAATATATTTACTACCCACAAATGCAAGATACCATATTTCACTGCAGTTCCACCATCAATTATGTTTTACCTACATACCGTATATTCTTATTCATGTAATACATATTTTGTTCAGCTAAGATTAATTTCTATAGTATTGTACTGACACTGAAAAGAAAGAAAATTTAATTAGTTAAAATAGGAAAGATTTGCCTTCTGCATTATACATTAACCCTTTCACGCACATATGACGCAGAGGTTGCCAGATTAGCAATAAGAAATAGAGTTCTCTCACTCTTATAATTACCTCTCCAATATTAGTTTTCTGCCCACAGCTAACTCAAAGACAACTGCAGAGGTTGAAGTAACTAAACTAAAAAGGTTTCTAAATACCCCTGATGGTAACAAAGGCTTTAAAGTATCCCTAATAGGTTCAAAATCGCGTCATATGTCGGAGGGTTAACTGTACAGTACTATATACAGTATATTACTTTTTCTTGAAAACAAAGTCTGTGATCCGGAAATACACTTGGTAATGATACTTTAAGGTGATTCATGGGAAATTTATTGAAGTTTCTTCAGTAGTGAATCAATTCAGTGGGATCTCTAACCATCTAGCATATTGAACCTGAAAAATAAATTAAGTTTTAAATCTCACTCTAGCCTTCCATAACTTGCACTCACGTGTGTGTTCATCGATGGTGGAGTACTCGCTCTTGGGCCACTCCTCGGGCTTGGGCAGATTGGTGTGCCTGAGGCTGTTGTCAGGGTCATACTCAAAGGCCACACTACTGGTTGGGTTCCACTTAGCGTGCTCCTTCCCAAACCCCTTCACTGCGTATGCCCGTAGACGCAGTGACTGGCCCTTACGAAGCTTCACAATCAGGATGTCTGGGGAGATGTAGGAAATGAGGAACTTGGTACTGTACCAATATGAAAAGTCAATACACTGTATCTAATTTCTATATGTGGAGATTTAGGAGATAAGGAATTTAGTACCGGTACCTAAAACAGAGTGAAAAACAAACATATCTCTCAATGGTGATTACATTTTAATTGTTTTATAAATATAGTCTATCTATCTATCTATTGCCTGACGCCGTGATCCCCGAAGGGGTGGCCACGAACGAACCGCCCCCATGCACCTCTGTCCCCAGTCAGTCGACGCCCCTCCCCCCAACCAGCACCGTCTTCGTTCATGTACTTCCTCACTCCATCCTTCCACCTCTCATTCGGTCTACCTCTCCCTCTCTGTCCCTCCACCTCACTCTCGTACACCCTCTTAGTCATTCTCTCGCTTTCCATATGTTCCATATGGCCGAACCATCTCAAGTTGTTCCTTTTCACACTTTCCAGCACATCTACCTCCACAACACACCTCCTTACTTCCTCAATAGTAGGAGGAGGAAGTCAGGGAGGAGTACAGGAGAGCAGTGGAAAGACGACTAGGTGGGTTCGACCTGGAAGTTATGGAGGAAGTGGAGGAGATGAGCAAGGTGTTTAAGGATGAGATCTGTGCAGCATGTGTGGAGTGAGGAGAAGAGGGAGGGGAGTGAAAGGTACAGCATGGTGGACAGAAGAGGTAAGAATAGCTGTGGAAGAAAAGAAGAAAGCATATAGAGAGTGGTTGGGTAGTAGAGGGAATGAAGATTTCGAGAGACAGAAACGAGCGAGGTACGTGGAGAGTAAGAGGGTGGTGAAGAGAGTAGTGAAGGAAAGTAAGAGAAGATTAGATGAGGAATTTGGAAGGAATCTGAGTGTAAAATGGAGGGAGAGTAAGAAACTGTTCTGGAAAGAAGTCAAGAAAGTTAGGGAAGGTAGCAAGGGAAACAGTAAGGGTGTGAAAGATAAGAATGGGAGAATGCTAGCGGAGAAGCAAGAGAGAGTCGAAAGATGGAGGGAGTACTTCAATGAGTTGCTAAATGTAAGGAATGAAGAGCCAGCAAACATAGCTGGATATGGTATGGGAGGGAGAAGAAGAGAAGTAGTGGAGGAGGAGGTGGGGATCAGGAGGTCAGAAGTGTGGGAAGCCATGAAAAGAGTGAAGTTGGGGAAAGCACCAGGAACAGATGGAGTGTGTGGGGAAATGTTGAGGTATGGTGGTGAGATAGTGATAGAATGGGTATGGAAAATGTGCAAACTAGCATGGGAGAAGGGGAGTGCACCCGATGACTGGAAGACTGGCATAATAGTCCCCCTATATAAGGGCAAAGGGGAAAGAGGAGTGTGTGATAACCACCGAGGAATATGTCTTCTAAGCGTAGTAGGAAAGGTATACAGTAGGGTAGTGATTGAGAGAGTGAGAGTGAGAACGGAGAAATGGATAGGCGACGAGCAGGGAGGTTTTAGGAAGGGAAGAGGATGTGTAGATCAGATTTTTACCCTGAATTGTGTTGTGGAGAAATATCTGGAGAAGAAACAAAAGGTGTATGTTGCCTTTATGGACTTGGAGAAGGCCTATGACAGAGTGGATAGAGAAGGTTTGTGGAAAGTACTTAGAATATACGGAGTAGAGGGCAAGTTGCTGAAAGCAGTGAAGAGCATGCATGAGGGTGCAAAGGCAGCAGTATGTGTGGAGAGTGAGCAGAGCGAGTTCTTTGACCTGAATGTTGGTTTGAAACAGGGGTGTGTGATGTCCCTGTGGTTGTTTACTGTATATATGGATGGAGTCATGAAAGAAATACTATCAAGAGCAGTGGATGTTGGTGTATCGCTGAAAAGGGAGGGAATTGAGTGGAAGCTACCTATACTGCTGTTTGCGGATGATACAGTTCTGATTAGTGATAATGAATGGGAGTTGCAGGGTCTGGTAAATGAGTTTGGAACAGTGTGCGAAAAACGGAATTTGAAGGTAAATGCGGGGAAGAGCAAGGTTATGGTCTTCGAAAGGGGTGAAGTCACAGAGTGTGAGGTGAAGCTGAACAGTCAGGCTATGGAGATCGTCAACTCTTTTAAGTATCTGGGCAGTGTGTTGAGTAAAGATGGGACTATGGATGAAGAAGTGCGGGAGAGGGTACAACAGGGGAAGAGGGTTGTAGGAACGCTAAAAGCAGTAACAAGAAATAGGGTGGTCAGTATGGAAGTGAAGAAGTCCTTGCATGACAGTGTGGTAATCCCGACACTGACTTCGGAAGCGAAGCATGGACGTTGGTTGAGAGACTCAGACCAAGAGTGAGAGCAGTGGAAATGAATTACTTAAGGAGTGCTTGCGGAGTTACATGGAGGGATAGACAGACTAATAAATATAGTACATAATTATATAGGCTACCTATACTTTAAAGACTGAGTGATCTATAACAATTACAGTTTCAACTTCAATCTAACAAGCAGCCTGGGAAAAATAATCAGGCACTGTATGTCCTTGCTGTCACTCTGGGCTATAGGTCAAAATAGCGATGTAAATACATACATACCTGTACATACTGTACATACAATTTTAAAACTGAGGTGCTCCACACATACTGTACGTGCAGTTTCAGTCTCTTGTCCTAATGGCGGCGTTCCAGGCAACCCTGTTAAGGGCTGCTTCAATTGTCAAGTTTTTGGATTTGAGATCGGCAAATCACTTCAATGAAACTTGTACTATGAATAAATCTGAGTAATTAAGTTTGATTTAGCAGACACAACCTTGAATGTATGACCATCAGTGAGCACTACTGTTCTGACTACTGTTGTGACTTAACTGGCAGATGATCCAACAGCCTAAGTGGTACAAACAGTTTCCTGTATTGGACCTGAAGTGAACATATTCAGATTACAACTTTGCTGTACCGGATCCTTACTTGGGAGTTAAATTATATAATCAACTTTGTTTAATAATTACCTTATCTTTTAGTACTGATATACTCATATATACAGTATTTCTGACATACTTTAGCGTACAGACCATATGGTGAGTCTTGATGCAATAAATAAATGTGTTTCCATGCTAGGCAAACTATTGTGTCTCTGTCTTTCCTTTAACATCTTCCCTTCTTATTGGATATTTGCCCTCTTTCAACCTGTCCGACAGAAGGCTGACCACTCTCAATCCTCCATTTGTTGTCCAATTGCTCTAATTTTTAAATTACTCTCATCTCTAAATATATTTAATCTACTCTTTATTCAAAATTTCTTAAGCATTTGTGAGCTTTGTACGTGAGACCGGAACCGCACTTCGTGTGGAGCCCTTGGTCTTTTAGTTAATTTTATGTATGTACTGTACAGTATGTATGCATTCCCATAATCTTCTTTCAGATTGCCAGTTCGGTATGGTTTCCATAAATGCCGCTCTACTGGTTATCTCCTTTCTTCATCTTATTATATCTCGGTCATCCTCTTTTTGGGACTTTGGTGAGACCTATTCTACTGCGTAAGACATATCGAAAGTCTTCGATAGAGTCTGGCACAAATCATATACCTCTATTGCCAAACTTCTCTCCTTCGGCTTCTATTCCTCTACTTGTGCCTTTATCTCTAATTTTGTTACTGGCCGTTCCATAGCTGCAGTCGCTCACTTCCTCAACCTATGAACTCCGGTATTTCTCAGAGTTTGTCCTATCTCCAGTTCTTTTTCTAATATTCATTAATGATCTTCTCAGCTGTACCTCCAGTCTTATCCATTCATATGCTGATGACTCTACCTTACACTATTCAACTAGTTTTATATAACGTCCGACAATCCAATCCCTCCAAAACTAACATGATGAGGCAATTGCATGCCTTTCTTCTGATCTGTCAACTATTTTCGATTAGCCTAAGGCCGAGAAAACGTTACTTTCATTGCTTCCAAAACCCAATTTCTACATCTATCTACCAGTTACAACCTTCCAAACGACTATCCCTTCCTCGCAACAACACACAAATCAACCCTTCGTCTTCTCTCATTATTCTTGGCGTCTCTTTTTTTTCTGATCTTTCTTGGAAAGTCCATATCACCAATCTTGCTAAAATCAGCTTCCAGGAATTTGGGTGGACTCTCTTTACTCTCTTACATAGATTCTTGCTCTGTACAGGGACACAGTGCGCCCATGTATCGAGTACTGTTTGCATGTGTGGGGAGGTTCCACCCATGCCACACTTCTCGAAAGGGTACAGTCAAAAGCATTTTGTCCCATCAACTCACACGCCGCAATGTTACATCTCTCTCCCTCTTCTACCGCTATTACAATAATCAAGTGTTTTTTATAGCTCTTACAGAATGGAGGGCATCTGCTTTTTAACGCATTGCCACCCCTATTCTGTCCAACTCTCTAACCCAAGAGTGAACTGATTTTCCCAGCCTTTCTTCTACTCAGCAAGTAAACTCTGGAACTCTCTCCTTCAATCTACGACTTAGACTGCTTCAAGCTCTGTGCGTCCAGATATTTGACTCTTAACGTACAGTACCTTGATTTTGGCTTATTATCACTCATATCAACTTTGGGGGCGACCCTTGTTACAGGAAGCATTGCCTTTAGTCTCCTTCATACACATTAAATAAGGGGGGGGGGGGAGGCATACTGTATATATTTCCTCTATGGAGGTGAGAATACAGAAATGGAAATGAAAATTCCTAAATTTTGTTGACATTCAAATTGGCATGAATGCAAGACTGGAGGAGCTAAAAATATAATCGTATGTTTCAGACAAGTCTTCAACATTGAAAACAACAGGTTTATAACTAGGATCCGGGCGATCTGGCCAAACAACGTCGTAATAGGCCTAGGCCTATTTTTGTTATTCTAACTGCCAGAGAATTCACACAAATCTCAAAATGTAGCTCTGTGTTGTATCTGTAGACTGGCATTAAGTAGAGCTCTCTAGGTCAACTGGTTCAGTTGTGATGACGATTTCCGTGGAGAGAATTTTGATGCGGTTTTAGCAATATCGGATATTTACAAGCACTAATTTTCGTTCTACCAAACAACAACAAAAGTCCGACTTCGTCTTGTTTTTGCAGCTGCGCGTCGCTCCGACCGGCTTTGTTTACAAACGTTTCGCCGCGCGGCTTTCAAATCACGCTTAACCCTCCAGCCCCGGCTATGCATTACATAAATATTCCCCGAAATCCGGGGGTTTTGGCCGAAAAACGTCTACGCCTAGGCTACCGTATCTTTGTTATTCTGACTGCTTCCACATTCTCGCGCATCCCCAAGCGAAGATGTGTTTCGTACCTGTAGAATGGCGTTAAGTAGAGCTCTCTAAGTCAACTGGTTCAGTTGTGATGATGATTTCATTGGAGATAACTTTATGGCAAAAACAGCCACTTTACACTACTTTTCGATACTTAACAATAACATACAGGCACACACGAACAAGCGACGCACTCCTTCTTGTGGCCGGAGATGCGGGGCGTCGGTCCAGCCGGCTGTTGTTCACATGCGTCGGACCGACGCCTCGCACACCAAGCTTACAGGCTTTGAGCTCATGGGTCTTTAAGAGCCCTTCCGGGTAGCTCGGGTGTGTTTTTTATGGCCGTTCAAGAGCCCTTCCGGGTCTGGAGGGTTAATAGGCTTTCAAGCTTACAGAGTTTAAAAGGACACCCGGGCTCCTGCCCTTCGCAAGGGGTGTCATTTTAAAATGACACCCGGGCAGGAAGGGTTTTAACCCCTCCAACCCGGAAGGGCTCTTGAACGCCCATAACAACCTCGGCCCGCGCAACCCGGAAGGGCTCTTGAACGCCCATTGCTTGCGTGCGTGCTTTCGAATGCCGCGCGTACATTTTCGGTATCGTGGGACGGTAGGTGGCACCACCAGGCGTAAACTACGCCACAGCAACAGTATCTACCCCGACGCCATCATGGACAGTACGCCAAATAGTGATTCCGCTGTGTCCGATACCGTGCTTCCTACGACGCCCTTGCTAGTTCGTCGCGCCTTACCCCGACGCCATCGCCTAAATGTGTTATCTCCCGGAGGTATTGAGACGACATTGAGACTTTATGAGCGAGCTGATGCCAAGCATAATGTTGATGATGAAGTCAGTGACGACTCCAGTAATTATAAGTCGAGTGATTATGGCCATGAGAGTGACAAAGAAGAGCAATTCCTGGGATTTGCGAGAGAACATGACAGTGATGAGAGTGATGAAGGTGATGTACCAGTTGTTGAGGAAGCTGGTTTACCTAAAGACAGTGAACTTGAGAGAGTGAGTGAGTGGGAGAGTTCAAGGTCACTCACCAAATTTCGCATAAGTGACACGACGCCAAGCCCTTCCCCAGGTAAATCGCCTTTCAAGCTACATTTGTATAAGCAGAAAATACTTGAGAAGGCGGCCGCGGCAGCTAGGGAACAAGCAAAACTACTTGGTGAGGATGAGGCTGTGAGTGAGGGTCAGCGTGGTGACCCTTCTCGTCCGCCATTGTCTCCCTTATCTACCCACGCCACCCAAGATGACCCGGATGCCCCGCATTCTTCCCCACCACCCCCACCATTGCCAAGGGTTGAGGACCCCACACTTTCGGCCTATTTGCCTCCTAGGTCCCCCGACAGGAGACATACTGCTGCCGAAAAGGGGAAAGGTAGGAAATATACCAAAAAATTAAGAAAAGTAAGAGAGTTTTGTTCGAGGCTCCCGCGGCGTCCACCCCGGCCGGCCCCAGCCATACGTCCCCGCAACTTTCCCCACGGTCCTCCCCACCTCTCCCGCCTTCAACATGTCTTCCTGAAGAAGTCTTTGAGCTCGCATCACCAATACCTGGGCCTAGTGACAGTGAAACATTGCTTTCTGTCACTCGTCGCAGGCCAAGGAGCCCAGGACCTCGGGGGGACACAGCCTCACCTGCCACTCCTTCCCCACCTCGCCCACCCGCACGCCGCCCACGCATCACTGGTTCCCCGCCAGATTATGTGGGGGCCACTGATGATGAAGGGCACCTCTCTGAAGACTCTGGCCATGATTACATAGGTCCACCGTCAGGGCAAGATGACCACTCTGACGATGACTATATGGACATCGACGACCCTCGACCCATCCGCTTGGCCCGGCGTCGTGCTGCCCGTCGTGCTGCCCACCGCCCTGGCCGCCGCCCTCGCCGCCCTAGGGCGCGCGCCTCCCGAGTTGGCCGTGGGCGTGCTGGGCCACCAGCTGGAGCTCCTCGTCAGCGTAGACAAGACCCATTCTACGTTTTTCAGTGGCAAGACGTAGTTGATGAGGATGGATACAACCCTGATGTGCCAGCTTTTGATGAGGTACTGGAGGGTTCAGGCATTACCCCCAATTTTCCTGCAGGCCCCAATGCTCCACCACACGAACTATTTGAGGCTTTCTTTGATGAGGAGGTGGTAGGCTATGTTGTCAAAGAGACAAATAAGCAGCACCAATTCCAGGTCCACTTTTTGGGAAAGGTGACCAAGGGCCACATGAGGCAGTGGACCCCAGTGACTCATAAAGAGTTCATGGTGTTCCTGGCACTCACCATGCTAATGCCTCATGTCAAGAAGCATAGGTTGCCTGACTATTGGATCACCAATGATCTGATATCCACCCCTGCCTTCGGGAAATATATGTCTCGCGACCGGTACCTTGATATCCTCGCAGCGCTCCATCTTGTCACCAACCTTGACGTCCACCTCCCAGACAAGCTGTGGAAGATTAGGACGTTGTACGAGATGATGCGAGAACGCTTCACCTCCTACTTCAAGCCCTTCCGCAAGGTCGTCATTGACGAGTCTCTTGTGCTGTTCCGGGGAAAACTCAGCTTCCGGCAGTACATCCCCTCAAAAAGACATCGCTTTGGCATAAAATCCTTTGTGCTGTGCGACTGCCAAACTGGCTATGTCCTGGACTTCCTGGTCTACAGCGGGAAGGAAGGGGACTTGCTTGTGGACCCCCTCATTGGCTTTGGCGGAGCAGTGGTGCAAGCCATGATGGACCGCTACTTTCACAAGAATCACGTCCTCTACACGGACAATTATTACACGTCCCCCACTCTCTCACAGTACCTGCATGAGCGCAAGACGGGGACTGTAGGCACAGTACGAGGGAAAAGGAAGGGCATGCCACCTTTCCCTCCAAAGACCAAAAAAGGTGATGTGTTCAAGAAGAAGTCGGGGCCCATTCTGGCTATCCACTGGCACGACCAGCGGAAGGTCAACCTCCTGACCACCATCCACAAGGGGGAAATGGTGGAGACTGGCAAGGTGGATCGCCGCACCCAGGCCAGGGTGACCAAGCCCGATGCTGTCCTGGACTACAACATCAACATGAGGCTGGTGGACAAGTCCGACATGCAGATAGGCTTCATTGACTGCCTGCGTACCTCGTGCAGATGGTACAAAAAGTTCTTTCTGCATATGGTGGACATGTCAGTTCTGAATGCCTACAACATATACAAGCTTCGGAATGTGAACACACCCATGAAGTTCAATAGCCTGCGGAGGTTCCAAAAGCAGGTGTTGACGGAGCTCCTGGAGAAGTATGCTATGCCACAGAGGGCAGTGGCACATCCTGGGCCCGCCGTTATTGACCGCTTGCAGTGTGCTCAATACTTGATTAGGCACAGGCTTGGTTCCCTGCCTCAGAATGAATCAGGAAGAACACAGCAGAAGCGGTGCCATGTCTGCTACAACAGCAGGGTGAGGCCGAGGTCAGGTAAAAAGTCAACCATGGAGTGCAAGGTGGCACTCTGTGCTTTAGAGTGCTTCTTTGATTACCACTCCAAGCTGGAGTTCTAATAATCATACTGAAATTGCCAAATAAAATGACAATATGTATACTATAATTATATATAGGCAAAAAGTGGAAGAAAACCAATTTATTGTAATACAAAAGTCATGTATTATGAGAACATTGATACAAATACAATTACACCATAATAATATGTGAAAGTGACACATATGTATATACCAAGTGACATTCATATGATTAGAACCTATAGAAATATATAAATCAGTGAAAAAAGACACAATAAATTGTATATAAAACGTTTACAAATCATATAACTAAGTGAAAGTGACACAAGACCTAATATTTGATGGCCAAAGTATAATAAATACCTGTGATAACGAATAATCAGTGCCTAATACAACAATAACCTACCTCAATTACTAATAAAATGTACGGTATCGAGTGAAAATGAGCATTATCAGTGACCGTGACACTCTCTAAAGCATATTTGTCAAAGTGAAAGTGACACAAGACCTAATATTTGATGGCCAAAGTATAATAAACACCTGTGATAACGAATAATCAGTGCCTAATACAACAATAACCTACCTCAATTACTAATAAAATGTACGGTATCGAGTGAAAATGAGCATTATCAGTGACAGTGACACTCTCTAAAGCATATTTGTCAAAGTGAAAGTGACACAAGACCTAATATATGATGGCCAAAGTATAATAAACACCTGTGATAACGAATAATCAGTGCCTAATACAACAATAAGCTACCTCAATTACTAATAAAATGTACGGTATCGAGTGAAAATTAGCAATATCAGTGACAGTGATACCCTAATAAACATATTTTATATAATTGGCCTCAAAATAACTAGAAAATATCAAATAAACATCACATTCTCAATATCAAACACTAAAATCGTCTAAGGGAGATAAATACTTTGGCGCGACGAGCGGCTAGGTGCGTCGTAGCCATGGCCGGGGCGACGCGTCCGAACGCGGGAAGAATTTGCCGCCGAAAAGCACTCGTCTTCCCGCGCTCACCATTATGCAACCAGAGGGGCTAGAGACCTCTACTCAACGCCATTCGACAGAGGAAGGTTTGTGGAACATTATTCTTTTTTATTCACAACATTATATGCCATATTCATTGACTTACAGAGTAGTTAACATACGCCAAAGATCGTCAAAACACCCGGTACTTGCTAAAAAGTATGCTATTGATAAATTAAAATCCTCACAAAATGACGAAGACCAGGTGAAATTTGTAGAACTACGACGCAAAGCCAAAAAGATAATTAAGCAAAGTAAAAAGACTCTGGAGTTACATGTTGCGAGTCAAAGTAAAACAAACCCGAAAGAATTCTATATTATATCAGAAAGAAAAAAGTAGTTACTTCAACTGTTGGACCGTTTGTCGATGAAAATGGAGAATACACCAAAGACGAAGTACAAATGAGTAATGCCCTCAATACCTTCTTTGCATCAGATTTACAACAGAAGACCTCAGTGATATCCCTACAGCATCGCCGATTCAGATTGATAATTCTGATGTTCTAAGCAATATCACCATTACAGAGAGAGAAGTATTGAATTGTTTAGATAAACTCAAGGTAAATAAAATGCCTGGACCTGATACAATCTCACCTAGAGTTCTAAAGGAAGCAAAGGATGAGCTCTCCAAACCACTGACATTGCTATTCAATAAATCCTTGCAGTCTGGAATTATGCCTGATCAGTGGAAGCTATAGCATATTCGCTGTAAGTAGGCGAGAAATCATGACCTCTATCCTCTGTAACTCAAAAAGGGCTAGAGCAAATTGGCTGTAAATTTACACATCTATTCCTTGACCGACTCTTCCTAAATGGTAGCAATATTAGCTCGATTACTCTAGTCGATTTTTATTTACAGAGGTTAGAGCGACGCCCCTCGTTATGGGTGGTGATTTGGTGCAGCAGACTGTTTGAAGCGACAGCTCGCTCCCTTGCGAAGATGGGCTCGTCTGGCACTTTTTGCAGTTCGACATCGAGGGCTCTCTTGAAGTTGTCTAACGAGACGTCCCTCATGTCTCTTACTCGCTGTGGGAGTTTGTTGAAGAGACGTGGGCCTCTGTGTGATAACCAGCCCTCTCGCAGAGAGCCCATAGCACCCCTGTTATTCATACGGGGGATATCACATTCCCAGCCTCTCCTATCACTGGATATGCAACACAATCTAGATAAGTTATCATGTTGGGCCCAAATTTGGCAAATACTGTAAGTTTCAAATGCGGATAATGTAAAGTACAGTAAACCCTCTCTATTTCGGATTAATTGGGGGGGGACCCAGTCCGAAATGTTCGATTTTCCGAGATGTCCGAACTCCGGCTTACGTCCGTCATTTCAGGGGACAAAATCCGACCTGAACGAGGAAAAATCCGACGAATATCAAATAAGTAAAAGTGAAACGAGAACAAACTTCACCGTTGATTAAATAGGGAAATGGGAGCGAACTTCATGCACATGAATAAATGCAACCTCAGAAGAAGGGAAACGTGAACGAACTTCATGCACCTATGACAACGAATAGGCCTAAATGCGATTTTGGCTAGGCTACCCTATTCGTACTATAGGTTAATATACTGTACAGTAATAGCACATATAGTACTGAATATGGAACAATAAGTTCAGTTGATGGTTGGAAAGTAAGGAACAACACTCACCCCTTCATTGAAAAGCAGTCCGATTACTGTCCTCCACCTCACTTCCCTTCTCCATCTCAAGTGATATCGAGGTCACCTTACGCTTTGGGAGGCATGCTAACACGGGAATATAGACGGAGGAGATATATAACACACAAGATGGCTACCAGGTAATTCTTACTGACGCTAGTGATGTCATGTCTCGTCTCGGCGGGTGACTAGGTTCAGAGCCTAGCCTTTGTACCGGCGCTTAAAACTGCCGGATTCCCATTTTGACGGACATTCATCCTTATGTTCCGGGGATGGGAGCTCGACATCCGACACTTTCGAGACTGTCAGACGACGTACATTGGACGGTTGTGACGGACATTTGCCCTTATTTTTCCGAATACTTAGATAAAGTCCGACATTGTCGGAGACTGTCGGAACGATGACGGAAATGTCCGGCAAACAGAAGTGCGGATCCGGGAGGCCGTTGCCGATCCGGCTAGTACGGGTTCCGACAATTAGAGGTCCGAAATAGCGAGGGGTTACTGTACTACATATCAGATACCCAAATGAGAAAGCAAACTATTTGATGAATGGCACTCAGCTTAAGAGTGTAGACAGAGAAACCGATTTGGGAGTAACAATATCGAGTAACCTAAAACCGAGTCAACAATGTTCAGAAGTTGTTAAGAAGGCAAACAAAATAATTGGCTTTATAGGCAGGTCATTTGAGCATAAATCCAAAGACGTTATCCTAACTCTTTACAATTCCTTAGTCCGCCCTCTTCTGGAATACTGCGTTCAATCCTGGTGCCCTTATTACCAAAAAAAATATAAACAAGCTAGAACGAGTTTAACGTAGAGTTACCAAAATTACACCTAGCCTAAAAAACAAACCATACGAGGAGCGTCTTAGAGAATGAAATCTATTTCCTTTAACCCAGTGCAGATTAAGAGGTGACTTAATTCAAGTGTTCAAAATCATCAAAGGCATCGACAATATGAACTGTAGTAAGTACAGTACAGCACTTCACTATCGACCAATCTAATTACACGCAGGGAAACGGTTGCAAAATTATTGGTAAATCTTTTAACTCTCACGAATCTAAGAATTTCTTCTTCAATCGAGTTGTCAACTTGTGGAATGGACTTCCCCGAAACGTTATAGACTGCAGCACCGTTGATTCTTTTAAACTTCGCATAGACAAATATCTTGCATCAAACCCGTGACTGACTGTTTGTAAATTAATAACTTTATTATATTCCTCCCTCAGATTCATCAAGGATTATTGCGTACAGTATACAGTATACATTACTAACACGTTACTCTCTTTTTCCCAGATATACGAAAGATCACTTATAACTGTTATGTTACCAACCCAACTGTCCCCTACTAACTTCCTAATCCTGCCACAAACATTAGTTCCAGGGCAGTAGTTCCCTTTCCAATTTTCCCTTACCCACTCTAAACCACTAATTAATTGACGATATGCCTATTAGTATAATAGTCTCCCATCAAACACTGCGGTCGCTAGTTTGAATCTACCACGCGGGAGGACAGGAGTACAACTTCATAAGTGCAACGCGTATTCTCTTATGGAATCGTCTTTATGATTGGGTACTCACTACGAAAAAACTTTGTAAAAAAAAGTAAAAAATACAAATTAACTTAATAATTGCTATACAGTACTCAAGCTCTCCCATGCGTGGATTTCTTGCGTGTGGATTCCTGACGCTGGCCCTCTAGCGGCTATACTTCCTTCCTCCTCCCGCGTCCGTTACGTGAGGGTGGGTTACTCTGTGCTCCTGCTCCATTCTTCGTTCGATCGCTTCTAGTGAGTCCTTGCTCATTCGTATACATCTGAGTTGTATTGAACATGTTTTTAGATTAGCTAGCACAGACTACCCCATTGGTACGTCCGCAGGAGGTTGGTAAATTAGGGTACTATTGTAACAGGCGCCTACGTATCCCAGGATCATCGCGCCATGTTTGTTATTGTGTGTTTTGTTATGCGCCTTTAGCTTTCTGATAGTTATTTAGGAGGCTACCATTCCGCAAGTTTATGCTTCAGGCCGTCATTATGAGGTAGTTGCATAGTTTATTCTAGCAGATACTCTAGTTCAAGGGTTGCCACACGTGGTGTGGAATCTTCTGGAGTCCGTATCTGCGCTTGGGCCCCTATCGTGGGCCTCTGCCTCCTCGTGCTGCTGCTGCTGGGTCTTCGGAGCGTCTGGATGCAGCCACCTTGATGTTTCGTCGTCACCTCATGGTCAGCCTCATTAGGGGTCTCCAATATAGGCTAGGGGTTATTTATAAATTATAAATTAAGCTCTATATATGTGTAAGCCTAATATTTCACCTATATACTGTATATTTGTATTTTGCATGTGTGCTTTCATACTTAACCCTCCAGCCCCGGCTATGTATTCCATACCGAAATCCGGGTGTTTTGGCCGAAAAACGTCTATGCCTAGGCTACCGTATCTTTGTTATTCTGACTGCTTCCGCATTCCCGTGCATCCCCAAGCGTAGATGTGTTTCGTACCTATAGAATGGCGTTAAGTAGAGCTCTCTAAGTCAACTGGTTCAGTTGTGATGATAATTTCATTGGAGATAACTTTATGGCAAAAACAGCCACTTTACACTACTTTTCGATACTTAACAATAACATACAGGCACACACGAACAAGCGACGCACTCCTTCTTGTGGCCAAAGATGCGGGGCGTCGGTCCAGCCGGCTGTTGTTTACATGCGTCGGACCGACGCCTCGCACACCAAGCTTACAGGCTTTGAGCTCATGGGTCTTTAAGAGCCCTTCCGGGTAGCTCGGGTGTGTTTTTTATGGGCGTTCAAGAGCCCTTCCGGGGCTGGAGGGTTAAGGGGTTTGGGAGACGTCCCGTTTATTTGGTGGGTTTTTTGGAGGTGTTGGCCTTCCCAGATAAGTCCTCACCTCTGAAATTTTTGGTTCGTTTTTCCGGCGGCTTTCTCAGCAGAGCCGGCGTTTTCTCGTCTCAGACGATAAGAAACCAACCAAATGTCCCGGCGTGGTGTGCTGAACCACGAACCTTCCGGCGGAATATACTAAATTCTTAAGGGAGTCAACTCGGCCCGCCGAGTGAACTCGCCCTGATCGATAGCCTCACGCAGTAACTTCTCTCGCCCGGCGCAACAGTTAAGTGAGCTTAACCATGACTCAAGTCATGAAGCGAGTTAACTATCTATTCAGTGCAAATAGTCAAGGATAGTCAAACGCTTAAGGTCGATTGGGCCAGTGACACTTTGTCACAGGTAAGCAGTTCATTATGTATGGTAAGAGAAAGACCCGGGGTCTTTCTACCAGGTCCAGCGGAAGGTTAGAGTAGCAGTGGCTATAACTAATTTTCCGGCGGACTTGAGGTTGTTGTTGTTGTTGTTGTTGTTCCCTAAGCTGCCTGGCCGAACAGCCCCGAGTCCCTGAGGAAGGCCATGGCCACGATCGGGCTTTCCCACAGAGCTCTCATTGAGTGTAGATTGTGTTGTTGGCGTAAGTGGTTGTGTGAAATGCAGTCTTCTATGATGTGTTTAATGGTATGGGGTGCTGTGTTACATCCCGGGCAGGCGTCGACAACGGAGTCATCCAGTCTCTTCTGATAGCTCAGGAGAGCTGGATGGTGTCCGCATCTCAGCCTGGCCAGGTGGACTCTGTCCTCGCGAGGAAGGGAGGATTCGGAAGGATGGATTTCGGGAGGTCGTGCATGCAGCTGCGTGTTGTCTATGAGTGAGTGGATGGATCGGCGAGAGATATGAGTATGGATGTGCTTCTGGAAGTTGGTTCGGGGTGGGCAGGGAGGGAGAGAGGACAATAATTGTGTGTGATACCGTGTGCTGGGTGTTGTTTTGATAGTTCTTGGTGTCTGTGGGTGTGTTGCCATGTAGTTTAGTGGGTGGTCTTGGTTCGTGGAGGCTGCTGCCAGGAATTGAGTGCCTCTCATGTCCAGATGGTCTTTGACTTTGAGGATTTTGGTTTCTTGATGTAGGTGATCTGTGGGTGCAGTAGCTGTGCAGCCTGTAATGATCTTCAGGGTTTTGTTTTGAATAGTCTGTAAGGTCTTATGATGTGTTTCAGCTAGGTTAGAAGCCCAGGCTGGGCTTGCGTATTCCATCACTGATCTTATGTATTGTTTATATACTGTGGTGGTAGTTTCTTTGTTGTGTCCAAATTTTGTGTGAGCAAGTGACCTGAGGGCGTTAAGTCTGGGTGTCAGTTTCTTTTTAATGTTTGTGGTGTGCTGTTTGAATATCATATGAGTATCATATGTTACTTATCATATGTTACTTGAGGTAGGATGTGTTAACACCTCTCAGGTTATCCTTATGAGCATTGATTCCTGGAAATGTTCTATTTCCAGTCTCAACACTTCAGTAGTAGCGGTCCCGGCAGAAGAGGAGTAGCCACTTCCGGCAGGGGGGGGGGGGGTCCCTAGCTCCATCATGCCTCGCTTTGACCTTTGCGCTACGCCTACCTGATCTCTATTACCAGTTTTTGCCCACAATTTATGTATTTTACCTAATTGTATTTACCTAATTGTAGTTTATAGGAGTTGAGCTAAGCTCGTGTTGTCCCGTCTCTCAGTATACTTTCACCCAATTTTTTCTTGAAAATATGGATGTTCCTTGCCCCTACCACCTCCTCCTCCAGCCTATTCCATTTGTCAATACATCTATAGGGGAAGCTAAACTTCCTGATATCGTTCTTGCAGGTAGGTCTTTTTACTTTGTAGCTGTGGCCTCTAGTTATTCCTGTATCCATAATTAATATATCCTCCCTATCCAGCCTCTCCAGCCCTCGGGTGCATTTGTACATCATTATCATGTCTCCCCTCTAAAGTGTCTTGATCGCTCAAGGGGACTATGGGTGTCTAAACGGTGTTCCGTGTGTTCTGAGTTACGAGCGGCGGTGTTTGATAAGAGAGATTTGTCTTGCTTAGCAGCCTTGAAGGAGATCAAGTAAATGTTTAACGTTTATGCGAAAGACACTGCTCATAAAGCTCTCCATTGTGATGACGAGGAGCTCTGGGAACACCTCGTCATTAAATCCCCATTAGTTAAGCCAGCTCCGGCCAAGTCAGTCAAACCTAAAGTTAAATCGAAAGTACTTTCCATGCAGGTAGTAACGAGTAGTGAAAGTGACAGTGCCGAGCCGCCTCCCCCCGACCGGTCTAAGAGGAGACGGTCGCCTTCGCCGAAGCGCAAATCTAGATCTCCTAGGAAACAGTCCCGACATTCTTTTGTCGAGTCTTCGAGGTCGACAAAACGCCGGAAGGAGGGCTCTGCTTTTTCAACGCCGTCCACTTCAAGTCTTTTAAGTGCCCGTACGGTTATTTCACAACCGCTTCCCCAGCCCTTGCCGGGGTCGCGGCCACCTCCCTCCACTCCTACCTCTTTACCGTCTAACATCCAATCTGGCGGCTCAGAGGTAGGGGCGGAGGGGATGGAGTCTAGTCCCAGGGATGAACAATCTCTGAGTGAGTCACAAGAGTTTACATTCACCATTCCTAAGCTAAGTTATGTGCCACGTAAAGGTCCCCCGGTTAACAGAGTGTTAGCGGATCAGTATAGGGGTTCTCCGTCTTGCTCACAGCAATTTTTTGATAACTCTCAGGTGATACAGGACTCCCAGCCACCCGCGGTACAAAGCCGGGGGATCTGGAGGCACTCCCAGCCACCCGCGGCACAAAGCCGGGGGATCTGGAGGCAATCAGAACCCTCACAGGTTTATGTTCAGGACAGGGAAATTGAACAGTTAGATATCATACCCTCATCAGTCCCTGATCTAGTGTGGCCGCCGGCGGCCCCAATGACTACTCCCCGGCCGCCAAAACCGGAAGTGATAGAACTGCCAGAAGAGCCGGAAAACATAGAACTGTCTTCAGCTCAACCAATTAATAATGAAGTAGAGTCAGAAGGTGGGTCTCAGTCCTCTCGAGGATCCCACGGTAAGTGTGTTACTACTGAGGAACTACATGATGTTCTCCACAGAGTAATACAACAGTATCAGCTACCTCCTTCTCAAGCTCCTTCCACTAGCATGGCGGTAGTTCCCCCACTTGAGTCTACGGTAAGGCCGTTAGAGCCCTCAGGTGTTTCATATCCCCATTCCTCTTTGCCTTCGGTTAACGTAACTCCGGCGACGACCACGGCTAGTAGCACGACAGTGCCGGCCTCCTTGACTACCACTAACGTCCGTGTCATTACAAACGTTACTCCTCCCCCTCTTGATAAGCCTCCACAGAGGAAAGGCCCTATGCCTCTTCTCTATGGACCGGATTGCTCATGGGTTCAGTCAATACCTCAGAAACCGCACCTGGCACAAGCTACCGTATCGGGGGAACTACCGGTACCTAGTGAGTGGACCATTGAGGTTAATAAGAGTAGAAAACTAAGAGCCAAGGATGTCCAAGGAAGGTTATTAGATGTTACCATTAAGGCCATCCCATCTGTTTATGGTGCTGATTTCTTTGTGTATTCGGCCTCCCCGGCGATATCTCCGGCCTCATCTGCAAAACTATTTGCGGACTGGTCAAGAAATGACGGTGTCAATGATATAAAAGCTCTACATGCACTTACACCGGAACTGGATACAGTTCCGGTACTAGAACAGACAAACACACCAGTCATGCAGGTGGGGCAGGTAGGTGTAGGTCCGTGGGTGGACTGGGAACTAGAGGCGTAGGTATTTGCATCTACTATTACCACTAAATCCTCCCATCAGGTACCTCAGGAAGTTCATTCATGGTTCACTTTACCGGTTAACAAAGCAGGCGGAGTGTCACCTGCATTATTTAAATTCCTGGCAGCTCCCAAACTATCACTTTATGACCTGCATGAACCTTTTGCCACACCCCCTCCGGCTCACTTAGACAGGGACTTTAAGCTACGCAATAAAGCGTATAGACTGTTCTCTAAATACCTCGTCAGTCGCCAGGTTGCCCAGTCACTCACGAGAACTATAACAGTCATATCAGACCAATATGTAAGGAAGGCCACGGACTTGTCACGCAGGCTCCTTCTACAAAATTCTATTCAATCCTTAGGTGATATTAGAATAGCTATCATGGAGGCGGTTAGAGCAAGACAGGATCTAAGGGTGTACTTGGTAAAGAAGTTGCCGGAGGACATAGCCCGCCGAGTAACTCTTTCCCCGGTATTAACTGCACCACTTCTTCCCCCAGAAACATGGAGTATTGTTTTCAATTTGGTAGATTTGTGGAAGCAGGGTACCTCCCTGCCAAAGAAAGAGACCTTTAAGAAACCTTACTCGAAACCTAAGAGCGGCGGGGAGCCCCAACCTACTGAAACTAAACAGTCCTTTCGAGAGCCAAGGCCTCCTCAGCAACAGGGAGGTACTCAGCACAGACCTAGGCAAGGGAAACAGTCAGGCTATAGAGGTAAGTCATACCAAAAGCCTAATCAAGGACAGACGCATGCCAAACCTAGCCAGCCGTCTAACCCCACTCCGCTGCCACCACCAAAAAACTAGTCAGTTACACTCTCTCTCTCCCAGGGCCTACCGCAGGCGAGTTGGACTCGAGAATTGTCCTACCGGACAGACCCAGTACAGAAACTGGGTCGTTCCGAGCATGTCGCAGGGCTTGGCCCCGGCGGTCATGGGCCAGGACAGTGATAAGCAAAGGCATATCGTGGAAGTGGCTCCGGCGACCTCGTTTACGTCAAACTCTAGAATTCAACAATGTTTCTTTAGAGGTGGAGTCACTTGTCCAGGAAATTATCAACAAACAAATCATTGTCCAAGTAGATCCAACTTGCCCTGTTTTCACCTCCAGACTCATTCTAGTGCCAGAGGGACAGTGTGCAGATGCGATCAGTAGTCGATCTCGCGCGTCTCCACACACATATTCACAATTCACCCTTCAGGATGCTTACCGTGAATCAAATCAGGCTCTCCCTCCCGCCGCAAGGCTGGATGTGCTCATTAGACCTGAAAGACACCTATTGGCATGTCCCCATAAACAAAAGGTTCCAAAAATTCCTCGCCTTGAGGATCAGGCAAGAGACTTACGTCTTTCAGAGAATGCCTTTCGGTTTGAACCTGGCACCGAGAATCTTTACAAAATTAGTCCGGCAGGACCTCATGCCCTTGCTAACCCAAGGTATCAAGGTGGTGGTATCTAGACGACTGGCTAGTAGTGGCGGAGTCAGAGGAGTTATGTCAATTTCATGTCAAGCAAGTATTACATCATGTACAAACTCTAGGATTCAAGGTCAACTTGGCAAAGTCACTCCTTGTTCCCACAAGAGAAATTCAGTGGATAGGACTGGTTTGGAACACTGCCAATCTGACTCTTACTCAGAGTGTGGACAATCACAACAGATTTCGCAAGAAACTGATTCTTTTTCTCCACAGTCTGAATACGACGAGGAAAACGTGAGAGTCCCTGGTCGGTTCACTCAACTGGATCCAATTAACTGTAAAGTTGGGCCGGTTGAAAGTAAATAGATTAATCATGGAAGGCAACAAACTTTTCCCTCTATTGCCGGCGGGAAAACTATGGCCGATTCCTCGGTTAATTCACGACTTGCTGTCGGTCTGGGCAAAGACCGAAACATTGTACTCGATAATGACATGGGTTTCTCCTCCACCTACAGTATGGGTAGACACAGACGCTTCAGGGGTAATAGGTTGGGGTTATCAATCCAACCTAGGTCACCAAGCTCAAGGTCTTTGGTCCCAAGACGTAACTTTTCACATCAACAAACAAGAGCTTCTAGTCCCATTATTTTTCCTTTAAGCTCACGGCTCTTCCCTACAGGGGAAGTCAATTGCATTTCGAATGGACAACTGACTGCAGTTCACTGCATTCAGAAGCAAGGGTCGACGAGGTCTCGAGAGTTGATGGGGTCGTCAGAACAGATTTTTGCTCTGGCCGAATCGCTGAGCATTCATCTACACGCATCTTACCTCCCGGGGATAGCGAACATCTAAGCGGACGCCTTGTCTCGGAGACAGAGCACCCTAGTAGAATGGGCTCTCAAGCAAACCGTCTTCGACAAGGTGATTGCAGAGCCATACCGTCCACAAGTGGATCTCTTTGCGTCCGAGGGAAATCACAGACTACCCCTCTATCTGACCCGCCGGGGGCTCCATACGCCTTACTGGAGGACTGGAACAGGTGGAATTTAATCTATCTTTTTCCTCCTCCAGACGCTTCACTCATGTGTCAAGTACTGTAGTTCACAAACTACGGGGTTACCGGGGCATAGTCTCGATGATCGCGCCAATGTGGCCGGCTCAAGTGTGGTATCACCAATTGCAAACGTGGTGCAGGAACCCTGTGTCACTCCCGGTCTCTGCCTTCCACATTGGAGACAATTGGCAACCTTCAGACCTCGCTAACTTTTGCCTTATGGACATTTACAATGCAAAATGGCTAACTCGGTATGGGCAAAGTGTCACTAGTAAATTTGTGAATCAATATACAGTCGACCCTCGATTTAACGGACCCCGATACAACGGATTTCGGATTTAACGGACTCTGTCCGTAGCCGGAAAATGGACCCAGCAACGGACAAAGTCCGTTGCTCGAAAAAAAAGTCCGGTAATTGGCTGGCGCGGCGCACCATTTTCCCGGCAAACCCCTATACAGCTCTCTTTCTATCTATCTATCTATCAATCTCTCTAATGCATCTACCTAACTCCCTTATACATTAACATAACTATGTCTTATTTGGTCTTTTTTTAATCTATGAATCATTTCTAATACGATGGAATTAAAAACAATATTACCCTTCTAACACACAAATAATAAAATGAAAACGAGAGTAAATAAAAATGTCTCCTTTGTCTTTCAGAAACATAAGTCCGTCTCATATATGTTAGTACAGTAAAAGTCCTTTAATCCGACGACCGATGATTCGAATCTCCCAATAGTCCGAATTTTTCAATTTGAGGCCAAATCCGAATTCACCCGATGGTCCGAATTTCAAGAAGTCCCAAAGTCCCCTCTTTGAGGCATTAGTCCACTCAAATGACACATAATGGAGCACACACATATCATATGTTCATGAATTCACTTTAAAAGTTTACCATTGTCATTGTAGCCTATTACATACTTCAAAACATTCAGATTAATGGTCAAAGGAAGCTACTGATATAAACGTAAACACCACATCGTCTGCTAGAGAGTTTGTTTTGCTCTTGAACGCATCCTTGGGACGCTCCGATGCGCTACTGGCTTGCACCGCATTTTCTGCAAGCGCATTCAGTCTTGAGCTTGAAAACGCACCTTTGGACGTTCCGATACGCTACTATTTATAGTTCAGTGATCGGAGCGTCCCAAGGGTGCTCTCAAGACAACCAAGACAAGGGTGCTTTCAATACAATATAATATAACAGAGCACGTCACAAAAGGAAAATCACAAAAGGAAAATTACAAGAACCTCTCCGGGAAGTGCCGTTGTTAAGGCATTACTTCCCGAACCACATCTGATCTGATCTTCAAGAGCAAGACAAACTCGCTAGTAGACGGAAGAAGAAGAAGACGACGATGCGGACATATGGTGTTTACGTTTATATCAGCAGATTCCTTTGATCATTAATCTGAATGTTTTGAAGTAGGTAATAGGCTACATGACAATGGTAAACTTTTGAAGTGATTTCATGAACATATGATATGTGTGTGTGCACCATTGTGTCATTTGGGTGGCCTAATGCCTCAATGTTTTCGTCATACACAGGTTCATAGGGGTAAAGTCCGATAATCCGAACGAGGGCCGGTCCGCTGCCCTTCGGATTAACGGAAGTTTACTGTATTTTATCGCTCGCTCGCCCCTAGCCACTCTCTCTCTATCTATTTATCTCTCTAATGCATCTACCTAACTCCCTTATACATTAACATAACTATGTCTTATTTGGACTTTTTGTAATCTATAAATAATTTCTAATGTGATGGAATTGAAAACAATATTATCCTTCTAGCACACAAATAATAACATGAAAAATAGTAAATAAAAAAAAGTCTCCTTTGTCTTTTCAGAACCAATTAAGTCCGTCTCATAATAGTTCGTGTTTATCGCTCACTCCCCTTCTGCAACTCTCTCTATCTATCTATCTCTCTAATGCATCTACCTAACTCCCTTATACATTAACATAACTACAGTCAGGACCCCCAATTCGCGAGAATAGGGGTGACAGGAGGCATCGCGTATTGTGAATTCGTGTATTGTGAAACTAACTTTAAATGGGAATACAGTAATTAGATTGGGTGACATCTCTCAATTATGGCCTATTTTCGACATTTTTGGCCCTATTTTCGACATTTTTGGCTCTACAGTACAGTCTATATCTTATATATAAGAAGAACAATGAATAAAAATATGAAACCTTACCTTAAAATTAGTAGTAGATAGGCTAGGACTAGGACTAGGACCGTAGGACTTCACAATTTTCTCCAACTTCTCCCTCCCTGACCAAATCGTACGAACAGTTTACTCTGACAAGCCTATTGCACAGTTTCCTTCTCCTTTTTTCTTGCGATCCAACACTTCCACCTTCATTTTGTGTGTTATCTTCTTATATTGGCGTGGCATGGCGAAAAAAGTGGCAGGCACTACAAACGTTTGGTCACTCCGCACGGCTATGAGCGCTTGAGCGGGACTGTGGGAGGGAGGGAGGGAGGGTAAGCGGGAGGGAAGGCAGGCGTATGCCCGTCTTCTTCTTTTTTCGGAGCTACTCCTGGGCCTCGCGAAACGTAGACGTGCTCGCGTATCAAGCGGGAATAGCGGATTTGGCCCCTTCTTAGCTCTCGATTCGTGTATTGTGGTACCACCTCGCGTAATTAATGTTTAATTAATTAATGTTATTTTCGAGGGGTAACTCGTGTATTAGGGTTTTCGCGCATTGTGGAATCGTGTATTGGGGGTCCTGACTGTATGTCATATCTGGACTTTTTGTAATCTTTGAATCATTTCTAATGCAATGGAATTGAAACATATAATATCCTTCCAGCACATAAATAAACAATACATAAGATAGTTCAACCCCTCTTGCTGTGCGAGGCGCCGAGCTTCAGGGACCGAAGATGTACGTTTGATAGATTTTTTATTTTTTATTTTTTTCATGTGAAAATCGGCGAAGTTCAAAGGCAATTTTCCAGCTACGGACTTTTTTCAGCTACGGACACCTTCTCCCCCCTACTAGTCCGTTAAATCGAGGGTCGACTGTACTATGTCCACTAGGAGACAATACCAATCACATTGGAAAACTTTCACTACCTGGATAGTAGAAACAGCGCAATCTGATGCCTCAATGGCTTTAATTTTTAAATACTTAGAATATTTGTTTGAACAGAAGCGCTTCTCAGTTGTTACTTTAACCCTTCCTACCCGGTCTGCCTTAGGTAAGGACAGCACGAAAGAAGGGCCGCTACCCGGTATGCCTTATCTAAGGCATGAGCTTAATAGCCTAATTAAGCTTGGTCCGAACGCCGTGCGTACGACGTATGTCAACAAACCCAAGCGTTCGTCACCGCACCTCCGAAAACAAGAAGAAGACTCCTCAATGTTATTGTTCTGACGTCATGACGAAATTAGTGTCTAAAAATCCCCCATATTGGCAACATCTCTGCAATATTGGCTCCACTGAAATCGTCATCACAACTGAACCAGTTGACTTACAGAGCTCTACTCAATGCCAAAATACAGATTGAAAACCGCACTACGATTATAGATGAGTGGGAAAGTTCTAGCAGTGAAAATAAACATAAATACGGTAGCCTAGGCCTAGACGTTTTTCAGCCATATCGCCCGGGTAGGGGCGACCGTCATTGGGTAAGACAGCCCGGGGAGGAAGGGTTAAAGAATCACTTATCTGCCATTAGAAACCCCTTTTTCGACCTAACTGGTCTATCCATACCACAGGCGGAGGAGAAAGGGTTCATGAGAGCATGTTTCAAACTACGCCCACCACCACGTCAGCTCATGCCTACCTGGTCGCTAGACAAAGCGTTATCATTACTTCAGTCGCGCAAGTTTAACCATGCGCCAGATTTTGAGTCGGTATTAAAAAAGGCTGTGTTCCTTATGGCTTTGGCGACAGGTAACAGAGTGTCAGAGCTGGTGGCGATGAGCAACGAGCCAAATTGTCTCAGGTTTGGGAGACTGCACGAACATGTGCAGATCAACAACTTCCCAAGCTCTCTCATGACCAGATCCCAGCATACCTCCCTGCCCCCTCCCCCCCACCTATCGTATTAGAGTACGAAGTTTGCCGTCGTTTACAGATTCTCAAACCTAAACGCTCCTCCACTCCACTCGATCTTCCTATCCGCTTATACAAAGAATTTGCTCCTGAACTTTCCTTACCTCTCACATCCATAATTAATGCTTCCTTACAACAATCCAAATGTCCTAAAGATTGGAAGCATTCCTATGTCACTCCAATCCCTAAATCTTCAAACCCTCAATCTCTTAATGAACTACGGCCCATAGCTATTACACCTATTCCTAGCCTTATTTGTGAAAGTTTTGTAGCTGAATTGGCTTACAAAGATATATACAATAAATTAGACTCGTGCCAGTATGGAAATATTAAATCCTCATCCACTTCACACTACCTCATCAGTTTTCTTGACTTCATTCATAAAAATTTAGACCGCCGAAACACGTCAGTAACAGCAGTATTCATAGATTTAAAAAAAGCCTTCGATCTAGTGAACCACACCATTATAATTAAGAAAGCACTACACCTTGGCCTCAGGGAATGTCTTACCTCCTGGTTGGCGGATTTCCTCAACGACCGTCAACAATCCGTCCGCTTTCTAGGCAGTATCTCCAGTTCACAAACACTTACTTGCGGTTTGCCTCAAGGGACACGAATGGGGCCCCTCGGTTATTTAATACTCAGCAATAACGCCCTTCAAGACGCAGAACTCAAATGGAAATATGTTGACGATTCCACACTAGCCTCTTCCATCAGCAACGCTTCTCCAGACTACAGCATTCTCCAAGCCAACCTAGATGCCCTACTGACCTGGACACAAGATAATGATGTCACTATTAACCTAAACAAAACACTTGTCATGAACTTCAATGTTGCTTCTAAACCCATCCCTCCACCCACCCTCAAGCTTGGCAATCACACCCTCGAGATAGTTCAGTCCACTAAATTACTTGGTGTTTTCCTTCAGCAAAAACTACTCTGGGATAAACATGTTAACACCATAGCTAGTGCTTCTTCTTATCGGCTACACATGTTACGCACCCTGAAACAACTAGGGGTTCCCAGAGATGACATGCTACTTTTATACAAATCTTTTATATTACCCAAACTCTGCTATGCTTCACCCGTTTGGTCATCCTCTCTCAACTTAACCCAAAGAAATAAATTAGAAAAAATTCAGAAGAGAGCACTCAGAATAATGTTAGGGGCCAACTACACCACTTACCAAGATGCATGTAACCTAATTAACGTACTCGCCATATCTAACCTCTACGAACAACACCTTCAGCAGTTCTCCAGCAAACTACTAAACAACCCCAGACACCGGCACCTACTACCGCCCGACGCCCCTCCTCCTCTACGCGCTGTTCGCCACTTCAACCGTATTGTCCCCGTAAGAGCACCACGGACTGACCGCTACAAGAACAGCGCCATTCCTTCAATAATTAAGGTCTTAAACAATCAATAAATTATATACATATTTTTCATTGTAAATTAGCCTGTTAGCTCTTGTGTGAATTTTAATTTTAATTTTAATTTTAACTATGTATCAACTTCCTTGTATATTTTCAGCCTTCGGGCTGCTTTTGTGAATAAACCGTTAATTATTATTAATTATTATTATTATTATCGCGCCGTCTCCCACATTTATTGCCAAAAACGAACATTGTGATATGTTTTCTCAGAATTCTCAGTCCCGGCGCTTAAACGTGGACATACGTATCACATTTTATGCTCGGTAGAAGCTTTAGTTAAGTTTATGAGGATTGCACAACCTCTACAACCAGGCTTCCTATGAGTTAACCAGACAGGTACTTGCGTCACGAGAAGGAAATTGGCTTCTTTACTCGTAGATGTAATTAAGGAAAGTAATCCCGGCGTGGTAGGCAGAGCCCACGATATTAGAAAGTGGGCTGTCTCCCTCCGATTTATGCAAATTTTTTCCATTAACGACATAGCCGACACTCAGTTATTGGTGTCTAATCACACATTCCTTACGCGATACCTATCGGTCGCTCTGGACAAGCCAAAGCGGACCTATGTAGCATTACGGCAACGGGTCTAGCAGTCCATGTGCTAATTGTTTTAAGTTTATTCTTTAGGCGAAAAAGGGGGGGGGGGGTAATGTGCAAACTAGCCCTAAGACCCACTAGAACCCTTCCGCCAGAGATTGTGGTAAATCGCGACCCGTGATATGAATAGAACTGGTTACACAGTTTAATCAAATTTAATTTTTATTTTAACCTAGGAGCTGCGGGAAGACTCTTAACTCCTTCAGACTCATATGACGCTACCGAGTCATATGGTAGAGTGAGCCAAAAACTCATATGACGCTACCGGGTCATATGGACTTATTATATTGCCAGAAAATAAGTTTATGACGCTATTGAGCCGGTCTTTTGGCTGGTAAGTCCCATAAGTTAGATCTACATGTGGAAATATCTAGCAACCCCCTGGCGTCCCTGTGAGGGCCCCCCGGGGGTAAAAACAGTCAGTCTCTTCCCAGCAGCCAGCCTACTAGGTGGGTGGTGGAGCGGTGGTGGTGGTGATGGTCGTGGTGGTGGTGGTGGTGGTGGTGGTGGTCGTGGTGGTGGTGGTGGTGGTCGTGGTGGTGGTGGTGGTGGAGGTGGTAGTGGTGGAGCAGCAGTGGTGGAGCGGTGGAGGTGGTGGTGGTGGTGGTGATGGTAGTTGTGGTGGTTTTCACACCTTCGAATACCACTCCCTTGGCTTCACACCTCCCAATAGGATACCTGGACCTGAGTGACCCTTCCCCAGACAGTCACTTGATCTCTTGTACAGTATATATGTTTTGTATTTTTATTATTATGCCCCCTCCCCCATTATACCCCCCTCCCCCTCTTCCCCCCATATACATTATATATTATTATTACTAGGCTACATTCAACCTGTCCCAAAGAAGGGTGACCGCTCTCAACCCTCCAACTATCGTCCAATTGCTCTTATCTCTTGTCTTTCTAAAGTTTTTGAAACTATTCTTGCTTCCAAATTTCTTAAGCATTTCTCTTCTCATAATCTGCTCTCAGATCGCCAGTATGGCTTCCTTAAGGGTCGCTCTACTGGTGATCTTCTTTCATATCTTACTAACTCTTGGTCATCCTCCTTTCGGGACTTCGGTGAGACTTTTTCTATTGCACTAGACATATCGAAAGCCTTCGATAGAGTCTGGCATAAATCTTTAATTTCTAAACTACCTCCTTCGGTTTCTATCCCTCCATCTGTGCCTTTGTCTCTAATTTCCTTTCCGGCCGTTCCATAGCTGCGGTTGTGGACGGCATTGTTCACTTCCTCACCCTATAAACTCCGTGTTCCTCAGGGCTCTGTCCTATCTCCTATCTCTTTCTAATTTTTATAAATGATCTCCTTAACTGTACCTTAATTCCCATCCATTCATACGCAGACGACTCAACCTTACACTACTCCATTAGTTTTCAGAACGCCCCAGCCAGCAATCCCTCAACGACAAACGTAATGAAGCCATAGAACTCTTAAATTCTGATCTAAATACTATTTCCAATTGGGGCAGAGAAAACCTTGTTAACTTTAATGCTTCCAAAACCCAATTTCATCTATCTACCCGTCAGGATCTCCCAGCGGACTATCCCTTATTCTTCAACAATACAAAAATCAACCTTCATCTTTCTCAATATTCTTGGTCTCTTTTCTTCTGCTCTCATTTGGAAGGACCATATTACCAGTCTTGCTAAGGCAGCCTCCCAGAAGCTGGGTGTGCTCAACCGCCTTAGGGGGTTCTTTCCCCTGCACAGCTTCTTGCTCTGTACAGGGGCGTGGTGCGCCCTTGTATTGAGTATTGTTCACATGTGTGGGGAGGTTCCTCTCACACCGCTCTCCTAGACAAGGTTGAGGGGAGGGCCTTTCGTATCATTAACTCCCGTCCACTCACCAACTCTCTGCAGTCTCTCTCTCTCCGCCGCAATGTTGCATCTCTCTCGCTATTCTATCGCTACTATAATAATCAGTGTTCCTCAGAGCTATCCCAGTGCATACCACCTCCTTTACGTAGGACACGTGGTACCCGTCTTGCAACTCAATCCCCCCTACTCTGCAACTCTCCAACCCAAGAGTGAAACGTTACTCTCAAACTTCTTCTACTCAAAGCTCTGGAACTCTCTCCCAGAATCAGTCTTTCCCTCTTCCTATGACTTAAATTGCTTCAAACTCCGTGTGTCCAGGCATTTTGACTCGAACGTCCCTTGATTTTGGCCCTGTCACTCTTTCAACTATGGGGGAGGCACCGCTAGGCAGTTATGCCTTTTGCCTCCCTCAATCACATAGAAAAAAAAAAAAAAAAAAAAAAAAGGCTAGTATCTATTTATTATATATTATTATTATACTCCCCCCCTCTTCCCCCTCCCCCTGCCCCCCATACATATATTATTATTATTACAGTAGAGTCACGCATCTCACGCATTTCGATCCCACGATTACGCATCCCACGGTACTATCCAATGGCTACCTGAATTCTCATCCCACGAAAAACCACACGATTCCCACGGATACAGAGCTGATGATGATGATGTTGAGGGATAGCCTTAAGTATCGGCCCCTCGTTGGTCTTCTTACACCTTCCCCAGTTTTCTTTCTTCACTGTAGATGTATTATTTCTTCATCTAATGGAAGCTAATGGAAGCTCTACAGGACGCCGAACTTGATGCCATGGACGATGATTTCACGGGCTTTGGCGGCGACGGTGGGGTGACGGAGAACGAGAGTGGGGCCACGGAGGGTGGTATCTAACATCCGCCTCCCGTCTATCACCACATCCATCACAATAATCACGTCATCAACTTTTCTAAGTTTTTTGTTTGTGTTTTACTTACTTTGCTTTTCATAGCAGCTTGAAAGCCTGTAAGCTTGTTTTGAAAGGCGTCCGTCCGACGCATGTAAACAACAGCTGGTAAGGCGTCGCTTGTTCGTGTGTGGCTGTGTTATTGTTAAGTAGTGAAAAGTAGTGAAAAGTGGCTGACATCGCCACAAAGTTCTCTCCACGGAAATCGTCATCACAACTGAAACAGTTGACTTAGAGAGCTCTACTCAACGCCATTCTACAGGTACGAAACACATCTACGCTAGGGGATGTGCGGGAATGCGGAAGTAGTAAAAATAACAAAGATACGGTAGCCTAGGCGAGACGTTTTTTCGGCCAAATCCCCAGGTTGTGGGGATATACCGGTATTATAGAATGCGTAGCCGAGGCTGGAGGGTTAAAGCAACTTACTTTGGATTATTGGCATGTAAAGTGATGGTCAATAGTCGCCCGACGATAGCCTCCAGTACTTTTGTAATTTTCCCCATTACTTTAATACTCTGCATCCCACGAATTCCGGTCCCACGGTAATATTTCGGCACCAATAAATCGTGGGATGCGAGATTCTACTGTACTAGGCTAGTATCTATTTATTATATTATAGGTTTGACTCCTGCAAGGAGATAAAGAAAACCTAATATTTAGTAGTGGCCCCGTAATCATTGACGATTATGCCTATTACATAAGGCTACCTCTTCAAACGCTCTTACGCGTAGTTTGAATCTACCGCCGCAGAGCTCAGAGGAACCTTCATCATAAGCACACGCAAAATCACTCATGGTTTGTCTTTATGATTGGGTTCTCACTACGAAAAACTTCGTAACAAATAAAAAATAAAAATAAAATAAGAATAACTATTCAAAAGCTTTCCATCTACCGTGGATGTACTTCTGTGGATTCTTGGACCAGACGCTGACTAGCGCATCTTTCCGCCTTCACTGACATATCAAGTATAACAAAATCCTTAATACATCAACGAATGGGAAGGGGATGGTTGGGAAGGCCCCAGTCGTCAATGATTACGGGGCCACTACTAAATATTAGGTTTTCTTTATCTCCTTGCAGGAGTCAAACCTATAATTTATTAGTGGCCCCTCCATCATTGACGATTATGCCTGATATCTAAGACTGGAGGGGGACATTCGTAATCATATCATAACCATTGCATATAGAATAGGCAGATAATCAAACAACCACATAGTATTCTTACTTTGTAAAAAATTATATATTTATGTATAAACTTTATACAACATATAAAAAAGGGGTACAAGCAGGGGCGTGCTTAAAGAAGCCTGCTTGAGGACAAAAGGGTAACTATGAGAATCTGTTCCCAGATCTGAAAGTTAAAGGCACCCCACTTAAATTAAGTGGTGAAAAATAAAACTTTGTTTACATGTGCACATATAAACCCCATTATTCTAATGTGTATATTCCTTAAAATTAGACACAAAAAGAGAATACATTCTTGTACTATCGCAGATGTACTTACTAAAATGATACTCGTAGTTGCAACTACCGAGAACTCTTAAAATTAAATTGCTTCAACAGTGTATCCCACTGAAAGAAACCATTGTTGTACTACATCCATTGTACTTCAACAACATTTCCCGTAGGCATTACTACAGAGAAATTTAATCACAACACTTATACATTGTATCACAGCTCGTATACTCTGTACATATCCTCCGGCGGGGTCTAAGGTGTCTTATGTTACACTGACTGCACCCCCCCCCCCCCCTTTCTTAACCTAAACAATTAGTGACTTAGAGACCCCTCTAGACCCTTTGCCGTAACGCTATACACAGCATTGATGGTTTGTCTAGTGCTACCGACAGGTATCGAGTCAAAAACGTATGATTTGAAGCCCATAGTTGAGTAGTAGCTATGTCTTCAACAGAATTTTTTTCAGAAAACGTAAAGATACTGCCCATTTGCGTAAATCGTGGGCCCTACCCACTACGCCGGGATTACTCTCTTTAATGACTTCGACTAGCAGAGAAGCCATTTTTCGTTTCATTAATCTTTTACCTGTACTCGATACCCATAAAGCACCTTGTCGGTTAAGAGGTGCCACTCTCATATATTTGGTTAAAGCTTGTACAGGACACAAATTATGGTGCACTTTACCCCGTTTCAACGCCGGCACCGTGAACTCTGAGAAAACATGTTCACTATGTTCATTCTTGGCGATGAACCCTGGGGAAGGTGCAACATGAATGCAATCATTGAGTCTACCAAACCTTATGCAATTAGGGGTGTTGCTCATCGCCGCCAGCTCAGACACCCTGTTACCCGTTGCCAAAGCCATAAGGAACACAGCCCTTTTTAATAGTAATTCAAAATCCGCCGTATTCTGATACAGACGGGAATGAAGCAAAGATAACGCCTTGTCAAGAGACCAGGTAGGCATGAGCTGACGGGGAGGTGGGCGGAGTTTGAAGCATGCTCTCATGAAACCTGTTTCTTCCGCTTGTGGTATGGTTAGACTTGTAAGGTCAAAGAATGGCACCCTGATAGCTGTTAAGTGATTTTTTAGAGTCACTACAGATAGACGTTTCTGTTCAAACAAATAGTTTAAATAATTAAAAACTAATGCCATCCCACTCGGCACCAGGCCCGGACTCATGGAATTCGATCCTAATGAAAAAATGTAAGGAAACCCTCTCAAAACCCCTGGCTATAATGTGGAGAAGGAGTCTAGACACGGGTGACATACCAGATAGCTTGAAAACGCAATAATTGCCCCACTGCATAAAGGAGGGAGTAAAGCACTACCAAAAAACTACCGCCCGGTAGCTCTAACATCTCACATCATTAAAGTTTTCGAGCGAGTCCTGCGAAGCAAAATTTCAACATTCATGGAGACAAATGAACTACACAACACCGGTCAACATGGGTTCAGAGCGGGAAGATCATGTCTCTCACAACTTTTGGAACACTATGACAAAATTCTTAAAGCGCTAGAAGAAAAGAAAAACGTGGATGTCATTTACACCGATTTTGCTAAGGCATTTGATAAATGTGGACCATGGTATAATAGCCCACAAACTGAAAGCAAAAGGTATAACTGGGAAAATCGGACGGTGGATATACAATTTCCTCGTAAACCGAAAACAATCGGTAGCAGTAAACCAAGTCACTTCTGAGCCTTCGGATGTCAAAAGCTCAGTGCCCCAAGGAACAGTGCTAGCGCCCCTTCTGTTCCTCATACTAATTTGCGACATAGATACCAACACCAGACACAGTACGGTGTCGTCTTTTGCTGATGACACAAAATTAAGCAAGATAGTAAACACACAAGAGGACACGGGCCGACTGCAGGAAGACATGAATGTAGTGATCCAGTGGACCAGGGAAAACAACATGCAATTCAATGAGGAAAAATTCCAATTAATACGGTACGGAGATAATAATGGTGTTAAAGAAATTACAAATTACTTAACAGAATCTAACCACATAATAGAACGGAAAGACAGTGTGAAAGACCTTGGGGTATTAATGTCTGAAAATATGGGTTTCAAAGTACATAACCAGGTCAAAGTGGCGGCTGCGAAACGTCTAACGGGTTGGATTCTGCGTACTTTTAAAACACGCGGTGAATTGCCTATGATAACGCTCTTCAAATCTCTAGTGCTACCGCGGCTTGAATACTGTAGCGTATTAACATCCCCATACAAAGCAGGTGAAATAAATGACGTAGAGAGTGTACAAAGAAATTTCACTTCGCATATAAGTTCGATAAAACATCTACACTATTGGGAGCGTTTAAGAGCACTGAATCTGTACTCACTGGAACGTAGAAGAGAACGTTACCTAATAATATACACGTGGAAAATCGCAGAGGGTTTAGTACCAAACCTACATACTCCGATAGTCATGAAATTCAGTGATAGGAGAGGCTGGGAATGCGAAATCCCCCGGATGAATAACAGGGGTGCTATGGGCTCTCTGCGAGAGGGCTGGTTATCACACAGAGGCCCACGTCTCTTCAACAAACTCCCACGGCGAGTAAGAGACATGAGGGACATCTTGTTAGACAACTTCAAGAGAGCCCTAGATGTCGAACTGCAAAAAGTGCCAGACGAGCCCATCCTCGCAAGGGAGCGAGCTGTCGCTTCAAACAGTCTACTGCACCAAATCACCACCCATAACGAGGGGCGTCGCGCTCCTTGGTGCCGCTAGAAGAGCGGCGAACACATCCAAAGGCAAGGAAGGTACTGTCTGTTCTGTTCTAACTATCCAAGAAGTAAAGGACTGCCAATGAGATTGATATTGCCTCTTGGTAGATTGTGTGTACTGATTCATAAATTTATCTGTCACGGTTCTACCATACGGCGTTAACCACTTGGCCTCCTGAATGTCCACAATGCAAAAGTCAGCGAGGTCTTTAGGTTGCCAATCATGTCTAAATGGAAATACCCGACCGGGAGCGACACCGGGTTCGGGCACCACGTTATCAATTGCTGGTACCACAACTGCACCGGCCACAGGGGCGCGATTAACGAGACTACGCCTCGATAATCTTGTAGTTTGTTGACTACGTGGCACATTAGCGAAGCGTCTGGTGGAGGAAACAGATAAATGGAACTCCACATGTTCCAATCCGTTACCAATGCGTCGGGCCCCCCCGCCGCTAATGTCCGGCGTGTGAGGTACCGAGGGAGTTTGTGGTTCTCCTCTGACGCAAACAGATCCACTTGTGGATGGTAAGGCTCTGCAATCATTTGATCGAAAATGTACTGCTTGAGTGCCCACTCTACCGATGTGCTCTGTCTCCGAGACAGAGCGTCTGCCCAGACGTTTGCTACGCCTGGGAGATATGATGCATGAAGATGAATGTTCAGCTTGTCGGCTAGAACAAAAATCTTTTCTGACACGTCTAGCAACTTCCGAGACCTCGTTGACCCTTGTTTCTGAATGCAGTGAACTGCATTGAGATTGTCCATTCTGAAAGCCACCGATTTTTCCCGTAAAGTAGAGCCGTGAACCTGAAGGAAATACAAGGGGACTAGTAATTCTTTTACATTTATGTGGGAGGTTTCTGAATGGGACCAAAGCCCTTGACCCTGATGCTCGAGGTTTGACTGAAAGCCCCAACCTATCGTCCCTGACCCATCCGTGTCCACCCATACCGTCAGCGGAGGAGAGGTCCATGGCATGACTGAGTGCAACACTTCCCTCTTTGCCCAGACCGCTAGTAAGCTGTGTATTAATGTTGGGATAGGCCATAATGTTCCCGCCGGTAATAGTGGGAAATATTTGTTGCCCTCCAAGATTAAACGTTTGACTTTCAACCGGCCCAACTTCACAGTTAGTTGAACCCAGTTGAGAGAACCGACTAGAGATTCCCAGAGTCTCCGTGTCGTAGTCAGACTGTGGAGAAACATAAACATTTTTTTGCGAAACCTGTTTCGATTGTCCACACTCTGACTCAGAGTGAGAGACGCTGTGTCCCAGACCAGCCCTACCCACTGAATTACTCGTGAGGGAACAAGGTTTGACTTTACCAAGTTGACCTTGAATCCTAGAGATTTGACATGGTTTAACGTAATGTTGACATGAGTGTTGCATAACTTTTCTGTCTCTGCCACCACCAGCCAGTCGCCCAGATACCACAAGATCCTGATCCCCTGTTCTAAAATGGGCATCAGGGCTTGCCGGACTAATTTTGTGAAAATGCGTGGCGCTAGGTTCAATCCAAACGGCATTCGTTGAAAGACATAAGTCTGATGCATTATTCTTAAAGCCAGAAATTTTTGAAATCTCTTGTTTACCGGGACGTGCCAATACGCGTCTGTCAGGTCTAATGAACACATCCACCCTCCCGGCGGAAGTGTTAGCCTGATTTGATTCACTGTCAGCATCCTGAAGGACACGTTGTGAATGTGGAGATTCAAATAAGACAGGTCTACGACCGGTCTCATCTGAATACTGTCCCTTTTTGGTACTAGAAATAGTTTGGATGTAAACACCGGGTAAGTCGGGGGGACTGGGATAATGACACTCTTGGTAATCATCTCCTGAACTAGTGACTCCACCTCTAAAGAAACATGATTGGCCTTTGTCAGCTGACGTAAGCGAGGTCGCCGGAGCCACTGCCAAGTGATGCCTTTGCGTACCACAGTCCTCGCCCATGATCTTAATGGCCATGCCTGATGACACGCCCGGAATGACCCAGTTAGCAGACTGGGATTCGCCGGCTGGACTACTCTCTGTTCCAACACGCCTTTGACTGGCCCCGGGAGTGAGAGAGACCTTAGTTTTTTGCTGGTGGTGGTGTACTCTTGGATGACTGGCTGGGTTTGGCTGGAGGCGGGCCCTGACCTGGTCGTTGGTGAAACCTGTGGCCTTTACCTGAGAATTTACCCTGTTTATACCTGACTGGAGCCTGACCCTGGGTGGAATGGGACTTAGGCTGATGAAAAGGCTTCGACCCACTAGCTTGACCTTTCGAAACTGGTTTGGGTTTAGGGAAAGTAAAGGAAGGCTTCTTCGGTTGAGAGTGACTTTGTTTGAATGCTTGTGCCATATTGAAAACAGTCTTCCAAACTGCTGGAGAAATCAAAGAAGGGGTTAGAACTGGAGACAGAACTACTTGGCTTGCAATACGGTCAGGAAGTTTCTTTACTAAGAACATCCTCAGATCCTGCCTTGCTCGAACCGCCTCTAATAAGGCCGTCCGAATATCTCCTAAAGACTGAATGGAAGTTTGGAGAAGCAAGCGCCGGGAAAGTTCAATGGCCTTCCTGACTTCCGCAGTTTCGATTGCCCGAGAAGAGCATAACATAGACTTTGTTACTTGCTGGGTAACAATATATTGTGAAAACAGTCTAAACGCTTTTCCTCTTAACCTAAACTCGCGGTCTAGGTGAGCTGTGGAAGGCGTGCTAAACGGATCTTTTAATTCGCACAAATTGATTTTAGGGGCAGCCAAGAAATCAAACAAAGCAGAGGGGACTCCTCCGGCACTAAAAACTGGAAGAGAGAACCAAGTATGGTGGTCTTGAGGGATTTGGTGAGAAGACTTTGTAGTGAAAGTAGTGGCAAAATTTTGAGCCTCTGTTTCCCAGTCCACCCAAGGTCCTGTACCCAACTGCCCCACCTGCAAGACTGGATTAGAGGCTGAGTCTGTGATCGGAAACATATCCAACTCCGGCGTTAAAGCAGAAAGTGCCTTGACGTCATTAAAGCCATCATTCTTAGTCCAGTCAGAAAAAAGCTTTGAAGCTGAGGCAGGGGGTAGGGCTGGTGTTGATGCATACACAAAAAAGTCATGGTTATAATAACTTGGAATGGCCTTAATATGAACATCTAAAACATCTCCTTGACTATCCAATGCTCTGAGTTTTCTAGACTTATTGCCTTGGATTACCCACTCATGTGGTACAGGGAGCTCCCCCGAAATAGTAGCTTGTGCTGCCTCTGGCTTAGTTGGTAACATTGCTACCCATGACTCATCAGGCCCGTATAAAAAAGGCATAGCTCCTTTTCTGACCGGTGCCTTGTCTAAAGGGGGGGGGAGTTGTCTGATATGACCCGCACATTGGAAGTAGTGAGAGCTGATGTGCCTGGCACATTGGAAATTGAATCTGACACAAGAGGGGGGTTAGGTATTTTAGCTAAAGCAATGGATGTAGCCAGAGGTCGCACGTTCGTCGATGTCGCGGGAGCTCCCATACCAACTGTAGGAGTTTCCGGCGTAGGGCCAAAGAACTTATTAAGTGCATTTAATAGCAACCCATCAATCTCTTCTGTAGTTACATACCTAGCAGATGACGAACTCCGTGGAGATTCGACAGTACCCTGAAAGTCTTCTAGGTGGTGACCTGACTCTTCAACTTCCATCTCTGAGACCAGAGAACATTGTTCTTCATCCCTTAAGTCTGGCCTCTCATGGGAAGATCCCGCCGAAGCCGAAACCTCCACATGCCGCCATGTTAGATCTGGAATAGAAGATGGTACATCGGCATCCTGGTGGACGTCAGCTACTACATGCGTCACAAAAGAGTGTGTACCGTCCTGCCAGGGCTTTGAGTACCGCCATACACCCTGGCTGTGGCTGTTACTCGCTTGTGAGCCTGGTATACTCCCCAATTGGGAGCCCTCACCCGAGCATCCTAGCGGTTTATAGTTTCCGTAAGAGACTTCTAAATCTGAGACTGACACACGTGACCTGGTAGAGAAAGCATGAATATCAGGTGATGAAATGTCCGCCGGGGTATCCTCCACCACATTCTCTGACTCCACCCCCGACCTGTCAGATTGGACGTTAGACTTGGAGGGGGTAGATGCAGAGAGCGGGGTACCAGGCTCCGGCGACAGCCGTGAGTCTGTTCGCACCGGAGGATCCCTTTTGGATGATTTATGACTCCTACTAGACTCATGTTTAGTTCTACTAATGTCTTTAGGTCCCCTCTTCCTTTGTCCTCTTCCGTGGAGGTGAAGAAGAGTGGCCCGAAGCTTTCACCTGCTCCCTCAGGGGTGACCTCGACTTGGACCTCGCCGCCGATGCCGAGGGTGACGGAGAGCGAGGCCTCTTAGATTTGGCAGGGGAAGGTGTGGTAGCCTGTCCCCGCCCAGTCTCGGAGGTCTTACGTGCACGTATCTTACTCTTAGGGGGGGCATGTTTAATAATTAACAGTTACCAAAGCTCAAGGTTATCACATTGCAATGCTTTATGAGCTACATTTGTTGAATAAGAAGCGAGAAGTTGTTTCACTTCTTGCAAAGCCACCGCCGCAGTATTATCTTTTTGAATTAAAATTTTAACACTTAAGAGGGTACAAATAGCGCAATTTTTTGTCACCCATATCCCCCGTGACCGATCGAGGCATTTAACACATTTAATGCACAACTTGTGCGCAAAAATAGGGATACCGGAGCATAATGGCGTTGAACATAAAGCAATGAGAGGTTCTATGGGCGACATGACCGAGACTGGCGGAAATCTACCCACCCTCGGGCTCTACCTGGTCACCTGGCGCCACGCCGGTACTCCGCCCTGGAAAGAGAAATTCCCAGGAATTAATGCTCATAAGGTTACCCCAAAATGTTACAAAAATATGTGTCATAAAACTGCTGGTCAACGAACCGTAGCACTCAACCACTACTTTTCGCTGTCCTGCAGTTTCATATTAAAGATTACAGCATATCTTCACCTGTCCAAAAGATATAAGCATATCTTCTGAGTCTTCATAAAGATGAAGCATATCTTTAATAAAGATGAAGTCCTTCAAGTATCCCTTTACACTTGAAATGATAGTAAGATTCAGGCATCTTTTTATCCCATAAAAAGTCTAAGCCTATCTTAATTTCTAATCCAACTTCTACCAGAAGCCCTCATAGATCGCCGTCTTGAAGGCTGTGATACCTTATTGTATCAATCAACAAACCATAGCGAATTGCAAATCCGTTAATATAACCACCCGAAGGTACCACCGCCGGGTTTCATATTAAATGTCAAACCAATTGTACCTGCCCCAGACCTCTTTGCAAAAAAGGTCGCCGGGAGGAAAAGACCAAACAAACAAACAGCATTGTCTTGAAGGCCGTAATGCCTTAGTGTATCAATCAATTGTTTGGCAAACCATAGCGAATTGCAAATTCATTAATATAACCACCCGAAGGTACCACCGCCGGGTTTCATATTAAATGTCAAACCAATTGCACCTGCCCCAGACCTCTTTGTAAAAAGGTCGCCGGAGGCCAAGATCACACAAAACAGACCCGAGAAAACCAAATCCACAGGTGTCAGCATGATCACCTAGACAGATGTGTGGAGCCCACCCCGCCGGGAGAACACAGGAAGCCTGATCACAGGCTCGACAACAGAGAACGCAGTTTCTGACGAGCCCACAAGCACCAAACTCGCCGGGGAAACAACCGATTTTAACCAACTTGACTAAAACTCGGTACACAAAACGGCTTTCTCGGAGCAATCGAGAAAAACCGCCGGAAAGGCAACCCACAACAATTAGAACGCAATCTGATAAACATAATCAGACGCAGTCCGAAGCTCCTGGATCAGCCAATCACAACTAATCCAGGACACACATGACACATGAATACATATTTATAACAATAAATAATGAAAACACTTGCATATGTGAAAAGCTACGAGTGGCTGGCTAGGCCTAGTGAAAACGGAAAACACTTAATGACGTCGAAACACAATCGAAAAGCATTCCATCCCACCAAAAGTTGGAACAGCTGCCACATCAACATCGTAGAAAAACCCGGATAGGGAAACACTGACTCGGGACCCAAAAAGAACTCCACTACGTGAAGAAAAAACACCAGGATCGTCAGTAAAAAACAAACAAGGCTACTCCATCTGAAAGATAGCTAGAAGCCCGACATCGCGTAGTTAAAGCCGCCTAACAAGCTAGGACTAAAGATGGCTAAACACGAAAAACGTTTCAGAGCGTCCTCAACTCGGCCACGAGGGTCCGTCCGAAATAGACGCCCCAATAAAACGACCCAAAATACACTTGTTCTGCGAGAAAACCACCCATGACACCCCTGCTACGCTAATCCTAACCTTACTGAAGACATCCCAGAGTAAACAAATGAGAAAAAACTCACTAGGGATGCAAGAATGCGGAACAAAGCGGAGCACTGTGGGGGTGGGGGGGTGCAGTCAGTGAAACATAAGACACCCTAGACCCCGCCGGAGGATATGTACAGAGTATACGAGCTGTGATACAATGTATAAAGGTTGTGATTAAAATTTCTCGGTAGTAAGGACTACGGGAAATGTTGTTGATGTACAATGCATAAAGTACAACAATTGTTACTTTCAGTGGGATACACTGTGGAAGCAATTTCATTTTTAGAGTTCTCGGTAGTTGCAACTACGAGTATCATTTTAGTAAGTACTTCTGCAAAAAGTACAAGAATTTATTCTATTTTTTGTGTGTCTAATTTTAAGGAATATGCACATTAGAATAATGGGGTTTATATGTGCACATGTAAACATAAAGTTTTATTTTTCACCACTTAATTTAAGTGGGGTGCCTTTAACTTTTAGATCTGTGACCAGATTCTCATTGTTACCATTTTTCCTCAAGCAGGCTTCTTTAAGCACGCCCCTGCTTGTACCCCTTTTTATATGTTGTATAAAGTTTATACATAAATATATAATTTTTTACAAAGTAAGAATACTATGTGGTTGTTTGATTATCTGCCTATTCTATATGCAATGGTTATGATATGATTACGAATGTCCCCCTCCAGTCTTAGATATCAGGCATAATCGTCAATGATGGAGGGGCCACTAATAAATTATAGGTTTGACTCCTACAAGGAGATAAAGAAACCCTAATATTTAGTAGTGGCCCCGTAATCATTGACGACTGGGGCCCTCCCAACCATCCCCTTCCCATTCGTTGATGTATTAAGGATTTTGGTATACTTGATATGTCAGTGAAGGTGGAATAATGCGCTAGTCAGCGTCTGGTCCAAGAATCCACAGAAGTACATCCACGGAATATGGAAAGCTTATGAATAGTTATTCTTATTTTATTTTTATTTTTTATTTGTTACAAAGTTTTTTCGTAGTGAGAACCCAATCATAAAGACAAACCATGAGTGATTTAGCGTGTGCTTATGATGAAGGTTCCTCTGAGCTCTGCGGCGGTAGTTTCAAACTGCACTTATGGGCGTTAGAAGAGGTAGCCTTATGTAATAGGCATAATCGTCAATGATTACGGGGCCACTACTAAATATTAGGTTTTCTTTATCTCCTTGCAGGAGTCAAACCTATAATTATTACCAGTATCCATTATTATTATTATATATTATTATTCGCAAGGACACGAGCTTTCGATGCAAGTCTTGTCTCGTTTGCCTCTGCATCGATGTCACTGATTGCTTCAATCAGTTCCATCGACTCGATGCAGATGTCCTTATATAGCCAGGATCTTTACACGATTCATTCATTCATTTATGCATTCTCCTATTCACCTTCATTATTCCTTTCCAGTCACTATCACCCATTCATTCATTCAGTCTTTATGCATTCTTCCATTCACCTTCATCACCCTTTCTTTCACCTTCATAACCCTTTCATTCATTCATTCATTCAATCATTCAATCATTCATTCATTCATTCATCACTTCAGAGGTTCGGGGCCCACCTTCATTCACCCATCATCATAATAAAACTAAAAAAATAATAATAAATATATAAAAAATAAAATAAAATAAAATAAATAAATAAAAAGCACAAGTAAATTTCTTGCACTACAGTGGATATAGGCCTCCTGGGGAAACCACTCTAAAAAAATAACGAGTCAAGTGCAGTACCTCTTTGGGTGGCTTGGAAATTTGCACATATTTCTCTGGTTTGACACCTTGTATATATATATATATATATATATATATATATATATATATACAGTAGGGTCCCGCATAAAACGTGTTCGCATAAAACGAGTCTCGATTAAAACGACCGACCTAAAATATTAATATTTAATTTTCGATCAGAACGAATGTGATCACATAAAACGAGTCCGCCGCCAAAGTGGGGCAAATACAAGTTTTCATATAGAGCGCCGAAATATCGTACAAAACGTACAAAATATCGTACGCTTTCATATAAAACGCCGAAATATCGTACAAAACGTACGAAATATCGTTCGTTTTGTACGAAAATTTTCGCTTACAGTGAACATTGACGATATTGCGCCACCAAAATGCTGTGTTCACATAAAACGAATTCACATAAAACGCCCTCGTTTATCGACCATAAACTCGTTTTATGTGAGACCCTACTGTATATACAGTAGGGTCTCACATAAAACGAGTTTATGGTCGATAAACGAGGGCGTTTTATGCGATTTCGTTTTATGTGAACACAGCATTTTGGTGGCCCAATATCGTCAATGTTCACTGGAAGCGTAAATTTCCGTCAGGAGCGTACGATATTTCGTACGTTTTGTACGATATTTCGGCGTTCTATATGAAAGCGTACGATATTTCGTACGTTTTGTACGATATTTCGGCGCTCTATATGAAAACTCCTCGGATTTACCCCATTTTGGCGGCGGACTCGTTTTATGTGATCACATTCGTTCTGATCGAAAATTAAATATTAATATTTTAGGTCGGTCGTTTTAATCGAGACTCGTTTTATACGAACACGTTTTATGCGGGACCCTACTGTATATATATATGTAGGCTATATATAAATACACACATTCACACATTGTTTTTACCATTATTTTTTTTGACACCTTGTATATATATATATATATGTATACAGTATATATATATATATATATTATATATATATATATATATATATATATATATATATATATATATATATATATATATATATATATATATATATATATATATATACTGTATATATACAGTAAACTTCCGTTAATCCGAAGGGCAGCGGACCGGCCCTCGTTCGGATTAGTGGATTTTTCGGATTATCGGACTTTACCCCTATGAACCTGTGTATTAATGGCCTGACGAAAACATTGAGGCATTAGGCCACCCAAATGACACACACACATATCATATGTTCATGAAATCACTTCAAAAGTTTACCATTGTCATTGTAGTCTATTACCTACTTCAAAACATTCAGATTAATGGTCAAAGGAATCTGCTGATATAAACGTAAACACCATATGTCCGCATCGTCTACTAGCGAGTTTGTCTTGCTCTTGAAGATCAGATCAGATATGGTTCGGGAAGTAATGCCTTAACAACGGCACTTCCCTGAAAGGTTCTTGTAATTTTCCTTTTGTGATTTTCCTTTTGTGACGTGCTCTGTTATATTATATTGTATTGAAAGCACCCTTGTCTTGTTGTCTTGAAAGCACCCTTGGGACGCTCCGATCACTGAACTATAAATAGTAGCGTATCGGAACGTCCAAAGGTGCGTTTTCAAGCTCAAGACTGAATGCGCTTGCAGAAAATGCGGTGCAAGCCAGTAGCGCAGCGGAGCGTCCCAAGGATGCGTTCAAGAGCAAAACAAACTCTCTAGCAGACGATGTGGTGTTTACGTTTATATCAGTAGCTTCCTTTGACCATTAATCTGAATGTTTTGAAGTAGGTAATAGGCTACAATGACAATGGTAAACTTTTAAAGTGAATTCATGAACATATGATATGTGTGTGCTCCATTATGTGTCATTTGAGTGGACTAATGCCTCAAAAAGGGGACTTTGGGACTTCTTGAAATTCGGACCATCGGGTGAATTCGGATTTGGCCTCAAATTGAAAAATTCTGACTATTGGGAGATTCGAATCATCGGTCGTCGGATTAAAGGACTTTTACTGTATATATATATATAAATATATCCACACACATACATTACCATTACCATTTACCATTCTTTATATTTTGTTTGACACCTTGTGTATATATATATATATGCATTACTTTATTTTATTTACGTGTACAATAGAATTATTTCTGAATTTATTACCTGAAGATAACCTGGCTTTCTTGTTTTGTTTTTTCAGTGTCAACCCAGGAGCCATTTCCCTTCTCGTTGGAAAGGGTTGTGGCCCTACCAGGTAAGTAAAATTGACAACCTTCATGACTGACATGTCTTCTATGAACATTATACAATTATTGGCAAGGAAAATTATATAAAAGTGTTGTATATTGTGGCAAAGATATACAACTGTATAAACATTCTCATATATTTTCATAACAATAACAATGCATGGAAACAATTGCGCATAGCTCGCGAACCAATTACGCTATATTATTTTGATTTTCACCATTAGAAAGAGCACAATTTTCCGATTCCGGTGATATATACAGTTATATACGTATCCGAGCTAATAACGCAACGACGAGGTGGGGAACAGCTCGGAACCCGGCTAGCGTCGGCGGAACAGAGACGGGTGAAGCGTAAATATTCGCATTTTGGCTCTTCATTTCAAATATTCATAGTGCAAAAAGTATTTGTCGTAGGAACTTCGTTTTTTTTATACTCATCAGCATTATTTGCCGTATTCATACAGCCTAAATTTAAAACCATACACTTCGTAACAACGAAATAAATCGAAAATTTTATAAACCATATCAATCAAAATCATACTGTTTTTTTCGGTCACTGCTTGAGAACTATTGAAGATAAACAATTTCTGTTTTTAGATTTGGAAAGAGCAGAAAAAATACTATTATTTGAGCAAAAAAAAATATATATGGTCATCGCTCACAATTAAGAGATAGGACGGTGTGAAGACAATTGCATGGGAAATAATTGTATTCCGGACTCATTTACACTTTCATATTTCGATTTATTTACTTTTTTTTTTTTTTTTTATCATGTACTATAAATATTCCTCTTTCCATTGACATGATACATCACAATAAACAGCATTCTGGTGGATGGAAATAGAGAAATATGTAAGGCTTCGAAAACACTCATCAGCCAAATTCAAGAGTCAAAAGCTATGTCAACCGCCTCCTCGGACTTATTTGGACTTAATATGTCGGAAGGAATTAAGATCCTGGGCCTAAAAAAATCCATTTAAAACACCCCAAAAAATTCTTGGATTTTTTTTTTTTTTTTTTTGCCCCTGGGTCATGCCAAATATCACTCCTCCACATCCCCTCCTTCCCCCCCCCCCCCCCCCTCCTTCAATTATCACTTATTTTCCCTGTTATTCCCTTATTCTGTGGTCTATTTTCGTGCTAACATTAGCGAGTTGCTAGCAGGGCGTTGTCATCAGTGTTACCAAGCGTGGGAATTAGGGGAGAAGTCAGGAAGAGAATTGAGAGGTACCTCCAGTGTCTCTCAAAACTTCGTGAGTGGAAGGTTGGCTCACACTCACTCACACACACTCTCGCTTTCATTTCGCGATTTTGACCAGCCAGACACTGTTTCCACTTGTTTTATTGTTGTAACTGGTTAATATCTTCATATTAATGGCAAAATAGGCGCATATGAATAAGTATTAACGATATTTATGGTAAAATAACGATGTTAGTGATGGGAACAGCTCAAATACATGCGCACAGGCGTGTGGTGTCTCATACCCCCCATGCGCAGCCGAGAGGTTCAGAAATCTATCATAGTTGTATCTATGTAGTACAGTCTGACCTGCCAATACGCGAGCTTTTAATACGCGATTCACCTTATACGCGAGGAGGGGGTCGAATCATACCCAAAACTTTCAAAACGCGTGATGTACCTTTAAAACGCGAATCCGGGGCCGATATAAGGGCAATTCCGGGGAGTTCAGCTAATACGCGAGGTCCCCCACCATTCCGCGCCAGTTACGTAGGCACGCAGGGCATTGTGGGATACGCCAGTCTACCCTCAGTCCACGCTCGCGCACCAGCTGTCCGACTCGTGTTGGACATTTACTGTTAATTTTAAGGTGAGTTTATTATTATTGTTATATTTTCTTATGATTTGGATGTTTATGTATACATATATGTACCTTTTGTGGCAATTGACGGAGATAAATAGGCCTAAAGTAGACAACTTGGAGTCAGTGCCGCCCATATAGATTTATTCCCATATAATACTCTATTGCTAATACGCGAATTTTCATTCCGCGCCCTCGCGTGTCGCCCATATTCTCGCGTATTGGCAGGCCAGACTGTATTAGCAAAATGTACAAACAGATTTTATTGTACAAATAATTTTAAGGCCAGAACATGATCCTAAGGGTTAAGGTTCTAGAGTACAAGAATGTTCTCACTAAACATGCAATAGATCTCAAGTGAAGGTCCAGTCATGTACAAGCAGCTCTTCTTTGAAGTAACGCACTGCTTACCTCCTTTTATATTTTTTATATATTGTATGAACGCAATAAAAAACTTAAAAATGTTATACAGATTCTCTGTTACCTATGGTATTTAAGTTGGTGGTTTTGATATTGTCACGAATGTCCTCCTCCAGTCTTATATATCAGGCATATCGTCAATGATGGAGGGGCCACTATTAAATTATAGGTTTGATTCCCGGAGGGAAGTAAAGAAAACCTAATATTTAGTAGGGCCCCGTAATCATTGACGATGTTAGTGCCCTCCCAGCCATCCCCTTCCCATTCACTTGATTCTGAGTTGTATCTTGATATATCAGTGAAGGAAGTATAGCCGCTAGAGGGCCAGCGTCAGGAATCCACACATGGGAGAGCTTAACCCTCGGAATCCGGGAGGCCTCATATGAGGCAAACAAAAATATTGGCAGGAATCCGGGAGGCCTCATACGAGGCAAAATGAGCGGCTAAAAATCGCCGCTAAAATCATCATAACTCGGCAACCACGCATCGTAGCGATGTCATCTCAACGGCAGTATACAGACAAAACGTTCTACAATTTGCAAAAAAAAATGACTGCTCTAGGTGGTCTCAATCAGTAGCTACTGAATTATGAAGCTTGACTGTACGAAAATGGCCCCGGACACAGCGATCGGGATCATATGAGGCCCCCAGGATCCGATGGGTTAAGTATAGCAATTATTAAGTTAATTTTTCTTTTTTCCCTGCGGCTGGTTCTGGTGGGGTGTACCGAGGCCACTGGATCCCACCCTCTTGTAATCTCTTGGGGGAAGGTGCTGGGAATGGTCCCGGGGTAGACTGGAGCCGGAGTTCTGGGGGGGGGGGGGGGGGGGATGCCCATCTGCCAGTCAACCTACCTAATTATGACTAAAACCAAAGAAATTAAACGTAAGTCTGATGAATCAAAACCGCACAGGACAAGGAAAAATGCCCCCCACAATCTCAGACTTGCTAGTGTGAATGTTGGTAGTTTGAATCTGCGTGCGAATGAAGTGGCTGAGATGTGTGAGAGGAGGCGAGTGGACGTCTGCTGTACCCAGGAAACACTCTGGAAGAGGCATGGGGTACAGTGGATTGTCGGAAGGAGGAAGAGATATAGGATACACTGGATGGGTGTGGAGACTGATAAAGCGAAAGGAGGAGTGGGTGTTCTGGTGGCTCAAGAGCTGGCGGAAAGTGTGCTTCAGATTACGAGAGTTAGTGAAAGGCCGATTGTTTTGAAGTTGAAAGTTGTGAAAGAATTCTGAATGTGATATCTGCATATGCCCCACAGGCTGGTTTACAGAGAGATAAAAGAGGACTTCTGGAATGACACCGTCAGTGTCATTTCAGGCCTCTCGGAGAACGAAATAACAATCGTGGGGGGGGACGGTCACAATGGTCACGTGGGAGCATCTGCAGATGGATACGAGGGGGTACATGGAGGAAATGGTTACGGAAGGAGAAATCTAGAAGGCGAATATATATTGGAGTCCTGCGTTGCACTCAACGTGGTTGTGTGTAACACAAAGTTCAAGAAAAGACAGAGCCACCTGATCACATATAACTCTGGGGCCTCCAGTAGCCAGATAGATTACTTCTTGGTTAACAGGAAAGACTGGAAACTAGTTCGAGATGTAAAGGTCATCCCGAGCGAAGAATGTATCCCCCAGCATAAGCTACTTGTGTGCGACATGAGCTTATACTGTACAGAGATCCTAAGTGCAAGAAGGTTTACATACCCAAAAGGAAAGTGTGGCTGCTGAAGGACAAGGAAGTTAGGGATAGGTTTCATAGTGAACTGGAGGAAATTAATAGAAATAAGGAAGCTAGGCCTAATGATGTAAATAGTCGATGGAACTTTCTTAAGCATAGCCTTATCGCTGCCACTGACAAAGTCTGTGGGAAAAAAAAGGGTCACCCCAGGAATAAGACCTCCTGGTGGTGGAACGATAAGGTAGAACAGCTGTGAAAGAGAAAAGGAGATGCTTCAAAGCATGGAAGAAAGGAGGCAGCAGGGAGGAATACCAGGCAGCTAAACGAACTGCCAAAAGAGTTATTTACAATACTAAAAATCGCATTAAGGACCTGGTCCTCGAACAAGTGTGTAACACTGACAATTCCAATGGGATCTTCAACCTAGCTAGGCGAGTTAAAAATGACAGTAGGGATATTATAGGTGAACAGTGTGTTAGAAATGATAATGGGAAGATTGTGTATGCAGAAAATGAAATCAGAGAAGCATGGAAGGTATATTATGAATCATTGCTAAATGTAGAGTTTGAATGGGATAAGGAACAGCTTAGTATCGAAAAACCAATATCTGGGCCCGCTCCTTTGATAGCACCAGCTGTAGTGAGCGACGCAATCAATAAAATGAAGGACGGTAAAGCTCCAGGTTGCTCCGACATTGTCGCTGAGATGATAAAAGCCTCAGGGGAGATTGGTGTAAACTTAGTCACTGAGTTGATAAACACCATTATTAAAGATGAGAAAATCCCAGAGGATTGGCTCAAAAGTGTAATAGTAAATATATACAAAGGAAAAGGGGATGCGCTAGATAGAGGAAATTATAGGGCCCTGAAAATGCTTGACCAAATCATGAAGGTCTGTGAGAGAGTCCTTGAGGGTTTGATCAGGCAAAGCATCTCTATTGATGATATGCAGTTTGGTTTTATGCCAGGAAGGGGTACAACCGATGCTATCTTCATAGTCAGGCAGATACAGGAAAGATGCTTACTAAAAGGCAGGGACCTTTACTTTGTGTTTGGAGACCTGGAGAAGGCCTTTGATAGGGTGCCTAGAGATGTTGTGCAGTGGGCTATGAGGAAACTTGGTGTGGAAGAGTGGCTGGTGCGTGTGATATTGAAGATGTATGAAGATTCGCGAAGTGCGGTGAGGGTGAAGGGTGTACTGAGTGATGAGTTTGCAGTCCATGTTGGAGTCCATCAGGGTTCAGTGTTAAGCCCCCTCCTCTTTATTATGGTCTTGGAGGCACTGTCTAGAGTTTTTAGAGGCGGACTCCTGTTGGAACTGTTTTATGCAGACGATTTAGTCCTAATAGCTGACAGTATGCAAGATGCTGAGGCCAAATTCAGAGAGTGGAGAGAGGGCATGGCGAGCAAGGGTTTAAGAGTCAATATTAACAAAACCAAGGTTATGCATTGTAGATTGAGACGAGGCAATGTGGAAAAGAGCGGTGCATACCCATGCGCAGTGTGTGCAAAGGGAGTGGGCGTTAACTCAATTTAATGTAGCATCTGTCGATGTTGGGTACACCATGGGAGTAAGCGCTGTAGTAGAATAAAGGGGCCCCTGCCGAAGGATAAGTCAGAAATAGATAAATTTGAGTGCGTAGTGTGCAAAGGCGAGCTTGTGTTAAGTGATGATCCTGTGGCTGTGAATTTTGGAAATGAGTCTTTGGAGCTGGTGAACAAGTTTTGTTACCTAGGAGATACCATCTCTGCCGGTGGTGGGGCCGAGGCTGCCACTGTTGCTAGAATTAGGTGTGGCTGGGGGAAGTTCAGAGAATTGATGCCAATCCTGACCATGAAAAGAATGCCTCTCCCCCTGAAGGGAAAGGTGTATGCCTCATGTGTTAGAAGTGCAATGACGTATGCCTCAGAAACATGGGCCGTTAAAGTAGAGGATGTCAACAGAATGGAGCGTAATGAGATGAGAATGGTGAGATGGATGTGTGGGGCCAGGCTACAGGATAGAATAACAAATGTTGAGCTAAGGAGACGTTTAGGTATAAAGAGTATTAGCGAGGTGATGCGTACAAGTAGACTGGGATGGTATGGACATGTGGAGAGAATGGATGAACAAAATTGGGTGAAAAAATGCAGGTCTGTGATTGTGGAGGGAGCTGCACCAAGGGGTGGACCGAGGAAGACCTGGGATCGGACTATATGCGCCGATCTCAAATCCAAGAACTTGACAAGTGAAGCAGCCCTTAACAGGGTTGCCTGGAATGCCGCCATTAGGACAAGAGACTGAAACTGCACTTATGTGTGGAACACTCAGTCTTAAAATGTTATGTATGTATGTATGTATTTTCTATTTTACAAAGCTTTTTCGTAGCGAGTACCCAGTCATAAAGACGATTCCATAAGAGAATACGCGTTGCACTTATGAAGTTGTACTCCTGTCCTCCCGCGTGGTAGATTCAAACTAGCGACCGCGGTGTTTGATGGGAGACTATTATACTAATAGGCATATCGTCAATGATTACGGGGCCCTACTAAATATTAGGTTTTCTTTACTTCCCTCCAGGAATTAACCTATAGTTTGGATACTTGACCCTCAGTGTTTTGGAGGACAAGCAGCCTAGAGGGGTCACTAGACCTATTGTTGCTTGATTTCCTTTGTACTCCTTTGTATCCACTCTGTCATAGGCCTTCTCCAAATCCATAAAGGCAACATACACCTTTTATTGTTTCTCCAGATATTTCTCCACAACACAATTCAGGGTAAAAATCTGATCTACACATCCTCTTCCCTTCCTAAAATCGCCCTGCTCATCACCTATCCATTTCTCCATTCTCGCTCTCTCTCTTAATCACTACCCTACTGTACACCTTCCCTACTATGCTTAGAAGACATATTCCTCGGTGGTTACCACATACTCCTCTTTCCCCTTTATCCTTATATAGGGGGACTATTATGCCTGTCTTCCAGTCATCAGGTGCACACCCCTTCTCCTAAGCTAGTTTGCACATTTTCCATACCCATTCGATCACTATCTCACCACTATACCTCAACATTTCCCCACTCACTCCATCTGTTCCTGGTGCTTTCCCCAACTTCACTCTTTAGTGGTGATGGGCTGGTCCATCAGAGTGAGAACTGAGCGATCTCTGCCATACCCATAGCTTACTCTGACAGTTCCTTTTACTTATATATTTTCTAGATCTCAAGTGACGGCGTCTCTTCCGTGGATTGACCTCCCAATCTACCAAGATGGAAAGCCAAAGCGTCACATTTTTCCTTTGCCCCTCAACTTTCTCTTCATAATTGCCGAGGAGCACAGGGCCCTGGGTGGGGCTTTCGTTTCCCGGGCGTTTCCGCACCCTCCTCAGCTCCCCGCCATGGAGTGGCTTCGGTCACCCAGGCTTTATTGTGGTCGGCAGGGAGGATTCTGTGGGGGCGCTCGGTTATGGCCTTGGCCTTGCTCGGGGCCTTGGGGCTGTTCGGCCAGGCAGCTTGGGTAACAACAACAACAACAACAACAACAACAACTTCACTCTTTTCATGGCTTCCCACACTTCTGACCTCCTGATCCCCACCTCCTCCTACACTACTTCTCTTCTTCTCTCTCCCATACCCCAACCAACTATGTTTGCTGGCGCTTCATTCCTTACATTTAGCAACTCATTGAAGTACTCCCTCCATCTTTCGACTCTCTCTTGCTTCTCGACTAGCATTCTCCCATTCTTATCTTTCACACCCTTATTGTTTCCCTTGCTACCTTCCCTAACTTTCTTAACTTCTTTCCAGAACAGTTTCTTACACTCCCTCCATTTTACACTCAGATTCCTTCCAAATTCCTCATCTACTCTTCTCTTACTTTCCTTTACTACTCTCTTCACCACTCTCTTTCTCTCCACGTACCTCGCTCGTTTCTGACTCTCCAAATCTTCATTCCCTCTACTACCCAACCACTCTCTATATGCTTCTTCTTGTCCTCCACAGCTATTTTTACCTCTTCTGTCCACCATGCTGTACCTTTCACTCCCCTCCCTCTTCTCCTTACTCCACACACCTCCTCACATGCTGCACAGATTTCTTCCTTAAACACCTTGCTCATCTCCTCCACTTCCTCGATATCCTCCAGGTCGAACCCACCTAGTCGTCTTTCTACTACTCTCCTGTACTCCTCCCTGATTTCCTGCTCCTGCAGCCATTCCACCCTCCTCTCGCCTCCCTCCAGCTCTCCTCACCCACTTCTTTTGTATCCTAACCTTAGCTACAACTACATAATGATCAGACAGACCCCCTCCAATACCCCTATACACCCTAGCATCCAGCACAGATGTCTTCATTCGTTCATCCACACATATATAATCAATCAGTGCCTTTCGTTCCACCATTGTCTTATCCTTATCCTTCATCATCCACACCACTTTCCATGTGTACCTGTGTATCATTCTGTGTCGGAAGGTGTTGGCTATCCACAGCCTCCTCCCCACACATATGTCCACAAGTGCACTACCATTCCCATTCACCTCTGATGGTACCCCCCACCCTCCCACCACTCTATCAACTTTCCTATCACCCATCTTCCCATTCATATCCCCAATCAGAAATATTCTTTCGTTCTTGCCAAACTTATCCAGGCACGCCTCCACATTCACCCAGAACTCCTCTTTCTCTCTTACTTTTTTATCCTCTGTCGGAGCATACACACACACAATCACCCACGTTTGTATTCCTACTTTCATTCTCACCCACACAATCCTTGAACCCACAAACCCATAGTCTCTTACACGCTCCTTCCATTTGTTACTTACAAACAAACACGGACCTTCTCTCAATGTTCCCTCACTCACTCCAGCACACACACCCATTCCACACTCCCACTCTCTCCAATCTGTACCCCTCTATTTGGTCTCCGTCATTCCACATATATCCAGCCTGGCATTCACTAACACTTCCAAGACTTCTCTCTCTTTAGTGTCATCATTCATGATTAAGAATGTTATTTATGCATCAAATGTCTGTCTGTCTATCTATCTAATGTGAGAGGAGGCAAGTGGACGTCTGCTGTGTCCAAGAAACACTCTGGAAAGGGTATGGGGTACAGTGGATTGTTGGAAGAAAGAAAAGATATAGGATCTACTGGAAGGGGGTTGAGACTGATAAAGCGAAAGGAGGAGTGGGTGTTCTGGTGGCTGAAGAGTGGGCGGAAAGTTTGCTTCAGATTACGAGAGTTAGTGAAAGGCCGATTGTTTTGAAGTTGAAAGTTGGTGAAAGAATTCTGAATGTGATATCTGCATATGCCCCACAGGCTGGCCTACAGAAAGAGATAAAAGAGGACTTCTGGAATGACACCGTCAGTGTCATTTCAGGCCTCTCGGAGAATGAAATAACAATCCTGGGAGGGGACCTGAATGGTCACGTGGGAGCATCTGCAGATGGATACAAGGGAGTACATGGAGGAAATAGTTACGGAAGGAGGAATCTGGAAGGCTAATATATACTGGAGTCCTGCGTTGCATTCAACATGGTTGTGTGTAACACGAAGTTCAAGAAAAGACAGAGCCACCTGGTCGCATATAACTCCAGTAGCCAGATAGATTACATCTTGGTTAACAGGAAAGACTGGAAACTGGTTCGGGATGTAAAGGTCATCCCGAACGAAGAATGTATCCCCCAGCATAAGCTACTTGTGTGTGACATGAGCTTATACAGAGATCCTAAATGCAAGAAGGTATACATGCCCAAAAGGAGATTGTGGCTGTTGAAGAACAAGGAAGTTAGGGAATGGTTTCATAGTGAATTGGAGGAAATGAATAGAAATAAGGAAGCTAGGCCTAGCGATGTAAATAATCAATGGAATTTCCTTAAGCATAGCCTTCTCGCTGCCACAGACAAAGTCTGTGGGAAAACAAAGTCACTCCAGGAAAAAGACCTCCTGGAGGTGGAACGATGAGGTAGAACATGCTGTGAAAGAGAAAAGGAGATGCTTCATAGCATGGAAGAAGGGAGGCAGCAAGGAGGAATACCAGGCAGCTAAACGAACTGCCAAAAGTTATTTACAATGCTAAAAAAGGCATTAACCCTTAAAGAGCGGCGCGCAACATAAGTCGAGTTAAAGAAACTGGCAAAAAACGAGTGAAAAAAGGGTGAAAATAGAGTGAAAATGGGTGGAACAGTAATGAACCATACGTCCGACATCTGTGGCCTCCCGGCCCACACTAACTCCAGTTCCCCCACCGCACGGGAGGATGACAGTGTGACCAATAGTTCGCGAAAAGTGAACAATGTAGCAAAATCCGCTAAACTTCCATCTTTGAGGTAACACTGTCAGGGCTCCACGAGTGCTACGTAGCTGTATGTGGTGTCATTGTGTAGCGATTTCCGCCTAGTTTTCGGCACAATACAGTTCCTTTCATGCTGATGGTTGATATAGCAGTCAGAATGGCCTGAAAAGGCCCAAAACCGCCACAGACCCCCCGCTAGACAAGGGTTAAGGACCTGAATTACAGTAATGAATGTGTTAAACACTGATAATCCCAGTGGGATCTTCAACCTAGCTAGGCGAGTTAAAACTGACAGTAGGGATATTATAGGTGAACAGTGTGTTAGAAATGATAATGGGAAGATTGTGTATGCAGAAAATGAAATCAGAGAAGCATGGATGGCACACTATGAACAATTGCTAAATTGTAGTTTGAATGGGATAAGGAACAGCTTAGTATCGAAAAACCAATATCTGGACCCCCCTCCTTTAATAGCACCAGCTGTAGTGAGCGACGCAATCAATAAAATGAAGGACGGTAAAGCTCCAGGGTGCTCTGACATTGTCGCTGAGATGATAACAGCCTCAGGGGAGTCTGGTGTCAGCTTAGTCACTGAGTTGATAAACACCATTATTAAAGATGAGAAAATCCCAGAGGATTGGCACAAAAGTGTAATAGTAAATATATACAAAGGAAAAGGGGATGTGCTAGATAGAGGTAATTGTAGGGGCCTGAAAATGCTTGACCAAATCATGAAGGTCTGTGAGAGAGTCTTTGAGGGTTTGATCAGGCAAAGCATCTCCATTGATGATATGCAGTTTGGTTTTATGCCAGGACGGGGTACAACCGATACTATCTTCATAGTCAGGCAGATACAGGAAAGATACTTACTAAAAGGCAGGGATCTTTACTTTGTGTTTGTAGACTTGGAGAAGGCCTTTGACAGGGTGCCTAGAGATGTTGTGCATTGGGCTATGAGAAAACTTGGTGTGGAAGAGTGGCTGGTGCATATGATAATGAAGATGTATGAGGATTAGCGACTGCGGTGAGGGTGAAAGGTGTAAGCCTACTGAGTGAGGAATTCACAGTCTGTGTTGGAGTTCATCAGGGTTCAGTGTTAAGCCCCCTCCTCTTTATTATGGTCCTGGAGGCACTGTCTAGAGCTTTTAGATCCGGACTCCCATGGGAACTGCTTTATGCAGACGATTTAGTCTTAATCTATCTATCTATCAATCTATTTACTCAGGCCCAATCCCCACTTTTCCTATTTGTGTGTGTTTTTTTTTTTTTTTGGGTGGGGGGGCGATTCAAGACAGAGCAAGACCAGGGATAACACAAAACACAACAGAAAACAACGAACACACAAAAACAAAACACAAATTCACACACATCTAGGTCATCCAGGAGAAGACCCAGAGACCAGGGTCATCAAGGTCCCTCCAGCAGTCCCCCATCCCCCGACCACCCGGACAGGTTCTGATCTCGGCAGGCAGACATGCAGCGAAGCTCTACAACCACACTTCCAAGCGCACCCTTCATATTAATCGTCTCCCTGGGCCAGGCGCCTGATGGACTATTCTAGTCCAACTTGCTCCCGACCCCTTACCCCAAATGACCATGTGTTCACTCCATCTATTCACAAGCATTCTCCATTCATTCTTGTTTATTACTAATTCTCTTGCCTGATCTACAATCATTCCTCTATCATCCAAAGCTTATCTTACACAGTCTTTCTATGTCAATGGGGGTCTTCGTGCCCTTCTATCTCCCCTTGTATCTGTCTCACATATTCTCTTTGTAAGCCTTTCATCTTCCATTCGTTCAACATGACCATACCAGCTCAGCACCCTTCTGTCCACTCTGGCTGACAAATGTTCCTGCTGCCCCTCTCTCCTACGTATCTCTTCATTCCTCAATGTCTCTACGAGTAACTCTACACATACTCCTCAAGCAGCTCATCTCCATCACATCCAGCTTTCTTCTCTCTTTTTCCTTCAGAGCCCATATCTCAGCCCCATACATCACTGTTGGCACAATAATTCCTTGATACATTGCACTTTTTACTTTCATTCCGAGATTTTTCGTCTTCCACATACTTCCCATTGCTCCGAAAACATTCCTTCCTTCACACACCTCCATTTCCATACCTCCAATCCTGCTTATCGTTCTTCCTAGATATATAAAACATTCTACTTGTTCCAATATTTCCCCATCCAGCCTCAAATCTAGATTCACCCTACGATCACCCCTATTACACACAATAGGGGTTGGCGGCACACAATGGCGGAAGGCGGACGCAAGTTTTGAGGCTCCGGCATATGTTCATGGGAATGGACAAGTAATTCACGGAATATCGAGTGCATACGGGGCTAGCAAGAAGAGGAAGGATTTGTGAAGTGTTTGGAGGATATATTGGTGTGGTGGAGGGGTGATATATAGTGTAATAAGAGTGTGTAGTGATGGGGTAGTGTTGTGAGTTGTTGAGTTTGTAAACAAACATGGCGGAGGGAATTTCGGGTATGACGGAGGCGGAAGAAAGGTTACAACGTTTTCGGGGGTTTAAGAGCACAGATAAGAAGTTAGAAGAGGTTATTATTGTTGTGAAGGATTTGGAAAAGTGGATGAGTGATACGGAGAAATGGAAGGGGGATATTGGTGAGAAAGTTAAGGCACTGTGTGTAATGTGTGGTGTGACAGGTGGGGAAGGGAATAGGCCTAGCGAAGGAAGTGTATGCAGGCCTATTTCGGCAGTTAATGATAGCCTAGAAATGGTATTGAAAAGGGTAGATGAACTGGGAGCAGAGAATATGGCATTGAAGGAGCAGCTGAAGGAATACGAAGGACGTTTCAAGGAAGTAAAGGAGTCAACTGAATGGACGGTGGTAGGTAAACAAAAATTCAAGGATTTGGAGGATATTATGAAAGAGCAAAAGGAAGAAATGAATATGACCAAAAAAAGTTTTGAGAGTGCAGTTGTAGGGGTCATGAAGAACAAGGAGAGTGTCGTGAGGGAGGCCATGGACAGGGATAGGGGTGTAATCTTGTATGGAGATATAGAGACTCATATGAATGATAATGGAGTGAGAAAAGTGAGGGATATGGAGACAGTGAAGGAGGTCATGAAAGGTGTGGATGAGGATGGATATGGATGGGAAGGGCAGGTGGAGGAGGTCAGTAGGATAGGTAGATATAAAAGGGGAGAGATGAGACCTATAAGGGTACAGTTTAAAACTAGGGCAGTGGCAGAGACTGACAAATTTTAGTTGGAGGCTAAATACAAATGAACTAAAGAAGGATTTGAGTATAGAACAAAGGAAAAAAATGAAGGAATTATAAGAAAAGGCTGATGAAAATAATGGAAAGTTGGGTGAGGAGGATAAGAGAAATTTTTACTGGAGAGTGAGGGACGGAAAATTGAGGAAGTGGTTTATAAGAGTAGAAGGGAGGGGGAGATCAGGGAGGGAAGAGAATGTGATAGGAGTTGTGACGGAGGAGAACGGGGTGGAGGTGTCACAGGGAGAGACAGGAGACAAAGTGGCAGACCCAGTAGTGCTAACGGGGGAGTAGGGTACGGACAGGAGGAGCGGGATGGTGTAATTGCTGAAGGAATGGTAGATGGATTAAGGATTATGTTTAGTAATGTGGATGTGTTTACCCAGGACAAGAAAAGAGAACTGATATGTAGGTTGCAGGATGAAGAGGAAAAACCTGATGTCATAGCCCTACAGGAAGTAAGACCAAAAAATGCTAGAATTGAAAGGGAACTGGTGGAATATAGTTTGGAGGGTTTTGAGTTATATGAGAGAAATGCTATTAGAGCAGAGGTCGGAAGAGGACTGTTTATATATGTAAGGAAAGAGCTCAAGGTTAATGAGGTGGATATGAGACAGCAGTATTGAGAGTATTTGTGTATTGAAGTAAAATGTGCAAGAGGATCAATTCTAATTGCCTCTATATATAGAAGCCCAAATAATAGTAGGGGAGAGGATGATAACCTATTGAAAGCAATGGAGGAAATAGATAATAGAGAGAACAAATATAAAATTTTGATTGGAGATTTCTATTTGCCAAGGATCAACTGGGCAAATTGTACTACTCCAGCGGGACAGGGTAGCCTGGAAAATAAGTTTATAGAGAAAGTGAGAGATTGTTTTTTAACGCAACATATTACAGAGATGACAAGATATAGAGATGGGACGCAGGGGAGTGTACTTGATTTGATTTTTAGCAATGAAAAGGATATAGTGCAACATGTTAATGTGGATAGCCCTATAGGTCGTAGTGACCATGCCTGTATAAGCTTTAGTTGCAATATTAAATCAGAGAGGGATAATAGAAGCAATAGAAAAATATACATGTATGATAGAGCAGATTATGAGCTGCTGAGACGGTGTTTGGACATTGACTGGGGGGAATACTTGAACGGTGAAGACGCTGAAGGAATGTGGAGGAAAATTAGAGTCAAACTGGAGAATGCTGTATCCAAAAGTGTACCAGTAAGGGAATATAAGGATAAAACAAAATTGAGGAAAAGAACGAACCCAGAATTGCCAATGAAAAGAAAGCTTTGGACATTGATTAGAAGAAAGAAACGATTGTGGGAAAGACTAAAATTGTTAAAAAAGAACAGGGGGTCTAGTATAGAAGCTAAAGAAGTGGATCTGGAATGCAGACAAATAAACAATAAAATAAGGTGGGAGACAAGGAGGGGGTGAAGAAGAGGGAGAGAGAGATTGCTAGAAATGTGAAGGATAATCCAAAAATATTCTGCAAGCACATTCAGGAAAAGTTAACAAGAGTAGGGATCCCAGAGCTGGTAGGGAGGTTGGATGATGGGAGTAGAGCGGAGACTGATAAGGAGAAAGCAGAGGTGCTGGGGAAATACTTTGGGGGGGGGTACTAACAGTGGAGTCGGATGATGCAGTGCCTACTATTCCCATCAAACAGGCACCGGCACTAGAACTAATAAGAGTTTTCCCATACTAGAATAAGAAGGGCTATAGAAAAAATGAACAGAAGTAAGTCACCGGGACCGGATGGGATACACCCAAGAATCATAAAAGAAGGAGGTGAGATGTTAGTAGAGCCATTGAAAATGTTATTTGAGGTATCGTTTAATACAGGACAAATCCCGATGGACTGGAGAGAGGCGAACATAACAGCTATATTTAAGAAGGGAAAGAGAAATGACCCAGGGAATTATAGACCAGTCAGTTTGACAAGTGTTGTGTGTAAACTAATGGAAACGGTAATTAGAGAAGGAATAATGGAGCATATGAAGTCAAACCAACTTTTCAGTGGGAGACAGTTCGGATTCTTGCCGGGAGGTCGACGGTACTACAGCTAATTAAGGTGGTAGATGATTGGTTGCAAATTCTAGAAGATGGTGATGTAATAGACGTGGTATATTGCAATTTTATGAAGGCCTTCGATAAGGTCCCACATAAAAGGTTAACGCTCTCACCACGGAAGGGCTCTTGAACGCCCATAAAAAAGCATATAACAGGTACCCGGAAGGCCTCTTGAACGCCCAGTGGTTGAAAGCCTGTGAGCTTCGTGTGCGAGGCGTCGGTCCGACGCATGTAAACAACAGCCGGCTGGACCGACGCCCCGCATCTCCGGCCACAAGAAGGAGAGCGTCGCTTGTTCGTGTGTGCCTGTATGTTGTTGTTAAGTATCGAAAAGTGGTGTAAAGTGGCTGTTTTGGCCATAAAGTTATCTCCAATGAAATCATCATCACAGCTCAACCAGTTGACTTAGAGAGCTCTACTTAATGCCATTCTACAGGTAAATAACACAGCTACGCTTGGGGATGCGCGGGAATGCGGGAAGCAGTCTGATTAACGAATATACGGTAGCCTAGCCTAGACGTTTTTCGGCCAAAACACCCGGGTTTCGAGGAATATATATATAATACATAGCCGGGGCTGGAGGGTTAATAGAGAAAGTTAGAAGCTATAATATAGGGGAGAAATGTGTGAAATGGATAGAAGCCTTCCTGAAAGATCGGAGACAGAGGGTACTGGTGAATGGAATAGGCTCGGGGTGGAGGGAAATTACAAGTGGGGTACCTCAGGGATCTGTGTTGGGACCACTGCTGTTCGTTATATTTATCAACGACTTACCTGAAGTTATAACTAATGGAAGTGAGGTATACCTGTATGCGGATGACACTAAGCTGTATAGAAGAGTGAGGAGTAAGGAAGATGTGGGTTTGCTTCAAGGAGATGTGGAGGGCATGAAGGGATGGTCTGAGCATTGGTTAATGCCTTTTCATCCAAAAAAATGCAGGTACGTGCGGATTGGGACAAGCAAGATAGACAAGGTAGGATACAGTATGTATGAAGCGATGGAGGAAGTGAATGCAGAAAAGGATATAGGAGTAGTGATAGACAATAAGTTAAATTTCTCAGAACATTTAGCGGAAAAGATAAACAAAGCCAATAGAATTGTAGGGCTGATAAGGAGGACATTTGTGTCACTTGACGAAGAAATCTTCAGGAATCTCTATACAGCGCTGGTTAGGCCACACCTGGAATATGCGAACCAGGTGTGGGCTCCATATATGGTAAAGGATATAGAAACAGTGGAGAAAGTGCAGAGGAGAGCTAGCAAGATGGTACCAACGTTGAAGAACGCGGGCTATGAGCAGAGGTTGAGGACACTGGGGCTTCCGACACTGGCATATAGGAGAAAGAGAGGGGATATGATAGAGACTTTTAAGATAGTGTCAGGAAAGTACGATGAGGATGTGTGTGAAGGTATCTTCTTGATGCGGGAGGGAACAAGAACGAGAGGACACTCTAAGAAAATTTACAAAGAAAGAAATAGGCTTGAGAAGGCAAAGAACTCATTTTGTGATAGAGTGGTAAATGAGTGGAACGCACTGCCCCAGTATGTAGTCGATTCCGAATCAATAAGGGAGTTTGAAAGTAATCTTGATAAAGCATGGGGAAGACAAGATTTGAAGTTTGATTATAAAACAAAAATACAGAATAGTAAAAATGTTGCGTCTGCTACCGCAGCCGCCAACACCGTGAACGACCGCAGCAGTGCAAATGCTGGTACTGAGCTGGATACACAGGCCTAGTTTTCCTTTTTCCAGAGGATCTACTGTAAGAAACTGTAAGAAATTACACACCATTACTTTACTTTTATTGACGTTCACCTTCAGTTTCCTCCTCCCACAAACCACACCACACTCTTTGACTACCCGCTGCAGTTTCTCCTCAGAATCCGCCACCAAGGCTGCGTCCTAATAGCTGACAATATGCAAGTTGCTGAGGCCAAATTCAGAAGATGGAGAGAGGGCATGGCGAGCAAGGGTTTAAGAGTCAATACTAACAAAACTAAGGTTATGCATTATAGATTGAGAGGAAGCAATGTGGAAAAGAGCAGTGCATACCCATGTGCAGTGTGTGGAAAGGGTGTGGGTGCTAACTCGATTCGATGTAGCATCTGTCGATGTTGGGTACACCATGGGAGTAAGCGCTGTAGTAGAATAAAAGGACCCCTGCCGAAGGATAAGTCAGAAATCGAGAAATTTGAGTGCGTAGTGTGCAAGGGCGAGCTTGTGTTAAATGATGATCCTGTGGCTGTGAATTTTGGAAATGAGTCATTGGAGCTGGTGGACAAGTTTTGTTACCTAGGAGATACCATCTCTGCCGGTGATGGGGCCGAGGCTGCCACTGTCGCTAGAATTAGATGTGGCTGGGGGAAGTTCATAGAACTGCTGCCAATTCTGACCATGAAAAGAATGCCTCTCCCCATGAAGGGAAAGGTGTATGCCTCATGTGTTAGAAGTGCAATGACATATGCCTCAGAAACATGGGCCGTTAAAGTAGAGGATGTCAACAGAATGGAATGTAATGAGATGAGAATGGCGAGATGGATGTGTGGGGCCAGGCTGCAGGATAGAATAACAAATGATGAGCTGAGGAGTAGGGGTGCACCGGATAGTAGATTTTGCTATCCGGCCGGATACCGGATAAGCCGGATATACAAAAAATCATGATGAGCTGAGGAGACGTTTAGGTATAAAGAGTATTAGCGAGGAGATGCGTACAAGTAGACTGGGATGGTATGGACAAGTGGAGAGAATGGATGAACAAAATTGGGTGAAAAGATGCAAGTCTGTGATTTGTGGAGGGAGCTGCACCAAGGGGTGGATCGAGGAAGACCTGGGATCGGACTATACGTCTATCTATTGCCTGACGCCGTGATCCCCGAAGGGCTGGCCACGAACGAACCGCCCCCATGCACCTCTGTCCCCAGTCAGTCAACGCCCCTCCTCCCAACCAGCACCGCCTTCATTCATATACTTCCTCACTCCATCCTTCCACCTCTCCCTCGGTGCACCTCTCCCTCTCTGTCCTTCCACCTCGCTCTCGTACACCCTCTTAGTCAATCTCTCGCTTTCCATGCATTCCATATGGCCGAACCATCTCAAGTTGTTCCTTTTCACACTTTCCAGTACATCTACCTCCACACCACACCTCCTTCTTACTTCCTCATCCGTCTGTCTATCCCTCCATGTAACTCCGCATGCACTTCTTAAGTAACTATACGTGCCGATCTAAAATCCAAAAACTTGACTAGTGAAGCAGCCCTTAACAGGGTTGCCTGGAACGCCGCCATTAGGACAAGAGACTGAAACTGAACGTATGTGTGGAGCACTCAAGTCTTAAAATTGTATGTATGTATGTACAGTATGTATATATCTCCCTTATACAAAAATATAACTACAGTATGTCTTATTTGGTCTTTTTTTTAATCTATGAATCATTTCTAATACGATGAAATTGAAAACAATAATATCCTTCCAACACACACATAGTAAAATGAAAAAGAGAGTCAATAAAAATTTCTCCTTTGTCTTTTCAGAAACCTAAGTCCGTCTCATATTTTATCAATCGCTTGGACCTAGCAACTCTCTATATACAGTATCTACCTATCTAATGCATCTACAGCTCGGTCCCGTATAAAGCGAGTTTGCCTAGGAGGGGGTCAGCACGGAAGCACAATTTTTAAGTACAACAGGAGGAACACCGTCCGGACCGTACACCTTCTTAGTATTAAGCCCAGAGAGGGTAGAAAGTACATCTTTAGAAGAGATTAGGATATTAGGCATAAGTAGGAGAGAAACCAGGTCAAAGTGGCGGCTGAGAAACGTCTAACGGGTTGGATTCTGCGTACTTTTAAAACACGCGGTGAATTGCCTATGATAACGCTCTTCAAATCTCTAGTGCTACCGCGGCTTGAATACTGTAGCGTATTAACATCCCCATACAAAGCAGGTGAAATAAATGACGTAGAGAGTGTACAAAGAAATTTCACCGCATATAAGTTCGATAAAACATCTACACTATTGGGAGCATTTAAGAGCACTGAATCTGTACTCACTGGAACGTAGAAGAGAACGTTACCTAATAATATACACGTGGAAAATCGCAGAAGGTTTAGTACCAAACCTACATACTCCGATAGTCATGAAATTCAGTGATAGGAGCGGCTGGGAATGCGAAATCCCCCGGATGAATAACAGGGGTGCTATGGGCTCTCTGCGAGAGGGCTGGTTATCACACAGAGGCCCATGTCTCTTCAACAAACTCCCACGGCGAGTAAGACATGAGGGACATCTCGTTAGACAACTTCAAGAGAGCCCTAGATGTCGAACTGCAAAAAGTGCCAGACGAGCCCATCCTCGCAAGGGAGCGAGCTGTCGCTTCAAACAGTCTACTGCACCAAATCACCACCCATAACGAGGGGCGTCGCGCTCCTTGGTGCCGCTAGAAGAGCGGCGAACACATCCAAAGGTATCCAAAGGTAAGGGGGGTGGAGAGGGAGGAATAGCACCGGAATCATCCAAGATAGAGTTTCTGGCAAACGTTTGAGCAAAGAGTTCTGCTTTGTCAGAGGAAGAAGTGATGGTTGCACCATCAGAGTGGAAAAGGGGAGGGAAAGACGAGGAAGAAAAGTTGTTGGAGAGGTTTTTGGCTAGATGCCAGAAAGCTTGGGAAGAGCTAGAGTTGGATAGTTCAGTGCATTTATTATTGATGAAAGAGTGCTTGGCAAGTCGAAGAACAGATTTGGGCGGGTGCCCAACCCCGAAAGGGGTTGAAATAGGGGAGCTATCCCCCCGCCAAAGGTGGCTTTCTAGGGCCTTTCCTAGCTGATGCTGAGAGGATTGGGTTCTAGTCATATGGTGATGGGCTGGTCTATCAGAGTGAGAACTGAGCGATCTCTGCCATACCCATAGCTTACTCCGACTGTTCCTTTTACTTATGTCTTTCCTAGATCTCAAGTGACGGCGTCTTTTCCGTGGATTGACCTCCCAATCTACCAAGATTGGAAGCCAAAGCGTCACATTTTTCTTTGCCCCTCAACTTTCTCTTCATAATTGCTGAGGGGCACAGGGCCCTGGGTGGGGCTTTGGTTTCCCGGGCGTTTCCGCACCCTCCTCCGCTCCCCGCCATGGAGTGGCTTCGGTCACCCAGGCTTTATTGTGGTAGGCAGGGAGGGTTCTGTGGGGGCGCTCGGTTATGGCCTTGGCCTTGCTCGGGGCCTTGGGGCTGTTCGGCCAGGCAGCTTGGGGAACAACAACAACAACAACAACAACAGATTTGGCTTGATTCCGGGCAGAAACATAAGAAGAATGAGATTCTTGAATAGGCTAGATGGGCCAAGTAATAGGGAAGTGTATGAGTCCTTTGGAATGGAAGAGCAGGCTTTGGGCATTGATTGTGGTGTGGTTGAGTGGATAAAGAGAAGTACTTTGAGGTGGTATGGTCATGTTGTTGTTGTTGTTGTTGTTCCCCAAGCTGCCTGGCCGAACAGCCCCAAGGCCCCGAGCAAGGCCAAGGCCATAACTGAGCGCCCCCACAGAACCCTCTCTGCCTACCACAATAAAGCCTGGGTGACCGAAGCCACTCCATGGCGGGGAGCTGAGGAGGGTGCGGAAACGCCCGGGAAACCAAAGTCCCACCCAGGGCCCTGTGCCCCTGAAGAGAAAGTTGAGGGGCAAAGGAAAAATGTGACGCTTTGGCTTCCAATCTTGGTAGATTGGGAGGTCAATCCAGGAAAAGCGCCGTCACTTGATCTAGGATCATAAGTAAAAGGAACAGTCGGAGTAAGCTATGGGTATGGCAGAGATCGCTCAGTTCTCACTCTGATAGACCAGCCCATCACCATATGACTAGAACCCAATCCTCTCAGCATCAGCTAGGAAAGGCCCTAGAAAGCCGCCTTTGGCGGGGGGATAGCTCCCCTATTTCAACCCCTTTCGGGGTTGGGCACCCGCCCAATGGTATGGTCATGTTCAGAGAATGGATGAAGACAGAATGCCAAGAAAGATATATGGGAGTCAGGTGAGTGGAACTGCTAGTAGTGGAAGACCACCTATGGTATGGGAAAAGAAAGTGGAAAAATATATTGAAGAAAAACTTCCATGTAGAGGAAGGGGCATTGTGGCACGGGCAAAGGAGGCATGTCTTGACAAAGTAGCCTGGAGACGTTTCTGTCATGGCCATCCTCTAGCGGGGGTTTCCCAGGAGGAAACAAGGCGTCGGAGATGATGATGATGTGTGATATATGGAGGACCGATCGACCAATTACGTTTTTTCCCCATAGTATACATTGTTCACATAGTGCGACGCACTGTATCGACCAATTTCTCGCACTATGCGGGACCGAGCTGTATTTATCTCCCTTATACATTAACATAACTACGTCTTATTTGAACTTTTTGTAATCTATGAATCATTTCTAATGCGATGGAATTGAAAAATATAATATCCTTCCAGCACATAGATAAATAAGAAATAAAAAACAGTCAACAACAGATATTCCCCCGTCTTCTCTGCAGATAGGAGCCGAGCTTCCGAGCGTCGGAAGATTTGCTTTTTATTTATTTATTATTTTTTTCCCACGGTATATTTTCGCCTTGAAAGTGTGTCTATACAAAATCTATCTATCTATCTATATGCTCAGGCCCAATCCCCATTTTGGGGGTAGCCGACTCAAGACAGAGCAAGAACAGGGAAAACATAAAAACAACATAAAACAAAAAATAAACACAGATAAAAAACACAAACTCACACACATCCAGGTCACCCAGGGACCAGGGTTACCAAGGTCACTCCAGCACTCCCCCGGCCCCTGACCACCCGGAGAGGTTCCGATCTCGGCAGGCAGACATGCAGCGGAGCCAAAGCCACAAGCCCTCCCACCACACTTCCAGGCACACCCTTCATATTAATCGTCTCCCCGGGCCAGGCGCCTGATGGACTATTATCTAGTCGATCTTGCGCCCGACCCCTTACTCCAAATGACCACGTGTTCACTCAACTATTCACAAGCATTCTCCATTCACTCCTGTCCACCATCACTTCCCCTGCCTGATCTATAGTCATTCCTCTATCATCCAAAGCCTTTCTTACACAGTCTCTCCATCTCAATGGTGGGGAAATATTGTAACATGTTTTTAATTGACATTTGTGTAATTTTTGCTGATTATGAGTTGGTGGAAAAATATTTTCTTTAACACTCTTGTTGCAGCACTTGTCATATGACAATTGCTTGGTCTGCACTGTACCATACGGGGGTTTTGGACTAGAAGTAACCTTCATTCCCTGCAAATTTTTATGTATAAACAAGAACTAGAACGTATTACAATGATATATCCTTGAAAGCAGAGGAATAGACCTTTCCAATGACACCTGAACCATGTCTGTATGACCACTGGTTGCCGTGCAACGATATTGCACATGTAAATCGGTAAAAAATAGCGAGTTTGAGCGGTTTTCGCTATTCCAGAGTGTGTAAGGGAGCTGGAGATATCTCCCACTTCCACTGAAATTCGGCAATTGTCATATAACAAGTGCCGCAGTGATGACCGTATTTTTTATATAACAGCCCGCAGGCATTGAGTTAATTCCATCATATGGGAAATGATTCACAGATTATATAGAGACCCAATAACTGGGAGGTTTGACGTACCTCCCAACCTACCAAATAGGAAAACCTACTATTTGGTAGTAGTCTTGGAAAATCCAACGTCAAGGCTATTAACCTAATTGCAATGACGACTTGTCTATTTTGACTGCTATGTCGTCATTCCAACCGCGGTTAAAAAGAAAACGTCTAGAGTCTACTCCTTATCTTGCTCTAGGAGACGTTGTACATTAACCAAAACTACCACCGAAGGTGAAAAAAGCATAGAAGAGAAGAAAAAGGGGTTTACCTTAGTTACCGCTTAAGGCCCATCCTGTGTTCCGTCATGTGCAGATCCCTGTCGAACGTGCGCATGAGCGACCCTCTCTTGTCATCACATCTCACGTCAGCAGAAGAACGCGGATGGGCAGGGGTCCGGCGTGAGGGCGGGTATTATGTACGTTGGATTTTCCAAGACTACTACCAAATAGTAGGTTTTCCTATTTGGTAGGTTGGGAGGTACGTCAAACCTCCCAATTTGTTAGTAGTCTTGGCAAATCCAACGTCAAGGCTGCATAACAAATAGGAGGAGGACATCCAAGCCCAACCTACCAAAAAAACCAATGCATAAAACAAAATTACGAATGACAAAGACACAATGTAAACAAGAGAGTTTAATAAAAGAGTGAAAAACTGAGGAGTAGCTAAAAAGAACAGTTTTAACACATGCCCGTCATTCATAGTAATGCAAAAACATAGACTTGTCTGAAACCAAAAAGGTACTGTACCCAAAATCCCTTTTCTTCAAAAACCAACAAAAACACTGAACACAAGAACAAAACACAATTTTCAATGTGGCAAAAACACTTATGTACTGGAACAATACATAATCCCAAACTTGCAATCCAGTGTTGCAAACCCATACACCCCCCCCCCCCTTTGTCAAAAAAAACAAAGGAAAAGAACGAGGGACAAGGGGGGAAGACCAGGGATCTTCGCCAGAGCACCAGGAAACACGACCCCCGAGAGCAATCACCGGCCGAGGGGGTCGAACACTGGACACGGAGAGGTAGGAGGAGATGAAGGAATTGATAGAAGACCACAAAACCGCGGAGGCGAAGGCAGGAACCGGAAGGAGGCAGCAAAGGATCTGACATCGCGCGCAGAACCCCTACAAACAGGGTGACGGGCACGAACGGTCCGACAAACGTGGCGGCCCAGCTGCACCTGCTAGAGCCTCCCACCTGTCCGAGGAGACACCCACACAGCAGTACCCGAAGGCGGCGCCACAGACGCAACAGAGGAGTGCAAGGCTGACACCGGGCACAACACATGGCGAGGATGCCCACGCCGTAAAGCCTGGACGGCGAAAGGCTGGAAAACGGGGGCCTCCCTCCCATGCGTGGTAACAAAAGGTGGGGAGGAGGCGAACGAGACGCCATGCAAGGACGGGGAGAATCGTACGCAGTCCCGGGGCCGTGACAATGCCGCTAGTGCAGACACCCGATCCCCAGCGGCCAGAGCGACAAGGAAGAGTGGACGCCCGAGCAACGGAACCGGCGTAGCGGCCCTCGTATACGTGGGGGAAGCCAGAAGGACCAGAGCCCGCCCCAGATCCCACAGCGGAGAGACCTGGCGCGGAGGCGGTCGATCCCGGAAGGCAGCCGTCAGGAAGGAATCCAGCACCTGTGGCGGAACGACCAGCCCAGCGACGGACCCAAAGAACCCCCCGGACGGCAGACAAGTGGGTACGTATAGCGTCGACTGGAAAGCGACGTGTACGGAAGAGGTGAAACAAGGAGCGTAGGACGAGGGAAGGAGAGCCAACTGGCAGGCGAGTGGCCTGTAGCCACCTAGTAAAAAACCTCCAGCGGGACCCGTAAGGCCCCCAAGGAGAAGACGGCCAGGAACGCTGCAGGAAGTCAGTCAGGGCCCGGCCGGGGACCGGGAGCCACCGTGCCTCATGAACAAGCACGATGCGAAGGCCAAAGAGGTCCGCAGGACCCCAACCTAGCCCAAGTGGAAGCCGGAGACAGGTAGAGGGACCGGACCCGGGCACCACCGCGGCAACCGGGCGGACCAAGTCCGTGCCGGCCACAGAGGCGCGAGGAGCCAGACGCAGCCGTGGTACAGCCGCAGCTTCGCGAAGACTGGGCACATCAACAGCGCGTCTGGTGGCGGAAAGATGGATATCGACCGCCACCTGTACCAGGCGACCATGAAAGCGTCCGGACCCCCCCCGGAGCGCGAGGCCGGAGGGAGAGGTCCAGAGGCAACTGGCGCGGCACCCCCGATGCGAACAAGGCGACCTCCGGAACACCTCAGGAAGCCGCGAGGTCGGCGAACACAGTCCGTTTCATCGCCCATTCTACAAGAACGCCCTGCCCTCTCGACAGGGCGGCCGCCCAAAGGGTGCCAGGCCCGGGCAGGGAGGAGGCATGCAAGGAGAAGGGGTGTCGGTCCGCGAGGAAGAACAACTCCACCGAGACCCCTAATAGAGTCAACGACCTGGAGGACCCCCGCATAAGGAAACAGGGGACAGCTTGTCTGAGTGTCCAACCCGAAGGCCACCGACTCACCCCGAAGGGCCAGCGCGTGGTCCCGCAGGAAGAACAAAGGAACCAACAATCCGAGGGCATAGACAGGTAAGAGGAGGGAGACCCACCCATCTGCCGGGAAGTGGACGTCCCAGGTTCGATTGGGAACCTCACCCAACCTCGCTCGACGTATCTGTGGTTACCCAGACCGTCGGCGGGGGGGGCGGTCCAGGGCACAGCCGCAGAGAGCGAGCCCCGAGCAACCCAGCGACCGAAGCGTCGGCGAACGGTACGCGGGAGCGGCAGGAGCCGATCCATAGGGGCAACGGAAACACCGCGGTGCCCATGAGGAGGAGGCGGCGTAGCCAGAGGCTCCCTAAGGGAAGGGGCAGAGCGGCCCAATGCAGCGAACCCACGAACGAGTCCCAGAGCCACCCCGGGAGGGAGACCGAGTGCAACACGGCGAGGACCGTCCACCGAAGGTGCACCGCGGCCGGCAGACCCCGGGTCACCGTAGCGCCGGACAAAACCCATGCGAGACCGACCCATGGCACGACACGCGACGGGGTCAAGCGTGACTTGGGAACATCGAAGGGGAACCCTAACCGTGCGATGTCGCGAACGACTGTGAGGGCGTCGCCAATGCACAGGCCTAGGGCGTCGGAAACGACCAACCAAACGGCCAAGGAAAACAGGAGCTGGAGCCCGCTCCTGAGGAGAGGACCCAGAGCCTGCCCCACCAGTGCGGAGAAGATCTGCGGCGCGATGTGGAGACCGAAGGGAAGGCCGTCGAACAGGAACACACGATCGGAAGTCCGAACGGCCAAGAATCGCTGGAAGCGAGGATGGAGAGGAACGAGCCAAGACACATCCTGGAGGGCCAGCGACACTACCCACGACAGAGGGCACAGGGCCAGGCGTACCAGGGGTACCGGCAGCATCCGAAACCGTGTGTGCACGATGTGCCCGTTGAGGGCCAACAGATCCACCACCGGTCGCATCGCGTCGCAGGTCGGCGACGGAACCAGAAAGACACGGGAGAGGAAAACCGGGTGACCGGCGGTCAACTCCCTCGACGCTACCCAGCTCGGGCATGGAAGTGAACACGTGGGCCACCTCTGAAGAGATGGGCCGTTGTCGGTGACAAGAGCGGAGTGGGGGTCTGGACGTCCACCTCCAGGTGAGACCCCTCCGCGCAACCCGCCGCCCCCAACGTCCCTCGCGGCTACCGAGGGGCGCAAGGGCGAAAACAACCCGAGGGAGCACCCGAGAGGAGGGGAGCGACCTGGCACGCCCAGGCGAGAAGGAGAACAAGGAGGCCGACCCAGAGAACTACACATTGTGTTGACGTGGAGGTACCCCCAGTACGGGCCGTGCGGGCATGAGCGCCACGTTGACCTCCTCTACCCCTGCCCCCCCCCCAACCTCGTCGAAAAGGGCGGGCCACCCCAACCCCAGGCCGGCGCGGGGCTGACCCCTTCGAAGGAAGGCCGGCCAGCCCCGACACAGAGGGGATGAAAGGGGCAAGAACAGAAGTGCGAGGCGGAACCGACGCACAGGCCAGCAACGTCCCAGTCCTGCGCCCGTGCAAGGCGGCAGCACTTGCAGCAGCACCCCGAAGAGGACCGGCAGAAGGACGGGACTGAGAAGACCCCGCGCGCGGCACAGCGCGTCGGTGCGTGACGTAAGCAGGGGCCGTAACGACACAGCGCGGCGTCGCGTGTCGGAAGCAGGGGCCGCCGACAGAGAAGCGTAGCATTCCCAAGCATCCTGCTTAAAAAACCCCGACGTATATAGCGCAGAGTACAACAAACCCTGACGAATAACCAAGGGGGCCGGCCGGCAGAACGAAGACCGGACCGTCGTGCGGTGCCGAGTTGCCGCGCACAAAACCGCCTTCAGCTCGGGAACCAAAGACACCGCGAGCCGAAGGTGGACCCGCTGAACGCGGTCCAAACCCTCGCGAAGATCGCCTGGCGCAGACGCCTCGAAAAGCCGCAGGTGGTGAACAGACGTCTGGAGGGAACCTAAAGACAAGACAATAAGTCCGTCACCCTCCGTCGCAAGGGAAAAACCTCGGCGACAGAGGGCTGATCCGGGTGAGAGAACGGGGGGTAGCAATAGAACAAAGTTCAAGAACGGGCGCGCTCATCCAGGACCAGAACGCGCCGTCCAACCCGCCTACAGACACAAGAGGAGGCAAAAGCAGGGACGACTCCGGGGGAGGGACGGAAGGAGAGCCGTCGACGGATCGGTGTGTGAAGTCGAAGGCCTCAGCAAACCAGGCCTCCAATGGGAGAGGGTGACCGAGCATGATGGCTAAGCCAGGCGTACCGGCGTCGCACAAACCTGTCCCATAGGAGGACAGACCCGTCAACACAGCCAGGGACTGAACAGCCGGAAGGATGTCAGGGCGGCTGAAGTCTGACCAGAGCGTAGGCCTGCAGAAGGGAGGGGGACCGTAGCAGGGGTAGGTAGGGTGAGGTGCTGAGGGTGAGGCACCGCCAAGAAGGGCGAGAAGAGGGAGTCTTCCATCGACTCCAAGCGCCCGTCGAAGTGTGACACAACCCAGCCCTGCATAGCCGACAATTGATCGAGAGAGGCTACCCCCCCCCCCCCCCCAGATTGGTCGGCCCGCAGGGGCGAGCGTGAGCGGGAGCGAGACCCACGACACGAACCAGCAGCGTCGCGGCCCAAGGAAGGCGAGCGACGACGGGTGTGTCGCCGTTGGGGGACTCGTCCCCGATCACGAACGGCCGAGGGGGAAACAGCACCAGTCCCCTCTTCCAGCGACACATCAGCTCCTGAGAAAGGGGACCCCGAAACCTCGCGAAACCCCACCGAGGCAAGAGGAGGGGTACCCCCCTGGCGAGACGGTAAGTGAAGGTCAGGAAGAGAAGAATGAGGAGGAGCAGGACGACGGGAGTGGGAAGGCTGGCCGGGCGAAAGGAGGCCAGGAGCCACGGGGGGAAACAGAGCAAGGATCCCCGGGGCTGAGATAACAGGGCGGCCCGACACCGAGGCGGAGGAGGGAGGGACCACCACCGTGGGACGAGACCGTGAAGGAAGAATAGGCACTGAAGCAGGTGAAGTAGGAGAAGCAACGACATCCAGGCGGACCCTCCTGGACAGTGTAGGAGGAGGGAGCAGAGGGCCAGCTACAGCATGAACAACCGCGCGCGGAGAGGACAACGTAAGAGGAAGTCGTCTGGGCTGGGGAAGCGGGCGGAAGGGAGTAGAGCCCCTATCCGTAGAGGCCAGGGGAGGGCGCACAGGGGCAGAGCCGCTAACCCCGGCCTCAGGGCGAGAACCATGACGAGGGCGATGGGCGTCGTCAAGGCGATCAGGAGGACGACGAGGCGAGCGAGAGCGTGGACGGAGCCGGGGAACCCCACGACGATGGGACGACCGGCTGCGGGACCCAGGGGAGAGGGCCCGAGCAGGGAGAGGGCCAGGTAAATGGCCTTCAGTCGGGTCAGGGATACCCAGGGCGACGCGGATCCGGTCGGCAACAAAGGCCGGGGAACGGTGGCCCACAGTCCTAATGTGGCGGGAGACCATCGTCCACACCGACGGAAGGGAAGCAGGAGGCCACAGCCGCCGCCGAGGAACCAGGGCCATGGAGCAGCACAACCACCAGGGCCAGAGCAGGGAGGTAGGCCGTAGAGGACACACAGAGCGAGTGGCGCAAGCAGGACTTGTGGCTCTCCAAGCACGGGGAGCGACAACCAAGGCGAAAGCAAGGCAGCCTACCTGCACTAGAAGAACACACCATAATCAGCACGTCGAAGGAGTAAGTGGAGAGAATGTCCAAGAAGAACCAGGGAAGGAGCATGGGGAAACAGGAACACACATGCAAACAGGTATCCGTACTCACCCTAAACTGGGAGCACAGAGGTAGGTGAGGAGGGCGGCCGAGGCGGAAGAGCACTAGCAGAACCTGCAAAGATGGAGAAAGTGTTAACCACCACTCAACATCTTACATGCAGGGCCTATAACACCAGTAAAGTGCATACACCAATATAGTATCAGGCAACAAGATGACATAACAAAAGTCAATAGTGAAAGCCAACTATTACCGCAAATTTGCGGGCCAATGGAGGCATAACCGTACCGACACCACCCTCCTGCAATTTCGCGGGACCCCCCCCCAACGATCTCCGCAAATTTGCGGGGAACCGAAATGTCCCAGAGGACCGAATCGAGCACACGCAAATTTGCGGGACCGGCCGAGATGGTCCGGCGCCGAAAAAGCGAGAGGAGCGTCTAGGAAATACCAAAAGAGGCCCAGAAAAAAGCGTCATCTCCTTATGAACTCCAAGCGACGATGGCCATCAAGCTGAGCAGTGTCTTCCTTGATAATATCCTGACTGAACCGGTCAAGGGAGAGGCAAGGAAGACACACCAGGGGAGAGGAGGCACATCCCCTAGGAACCACCCAACCCACAGAGATAGAGCAAAGCCCATGAGGAGAAGTGGCAGGAAAGGTGGTTTGGCACAAACAGGGGCCCCCGTAGGGTACCCCAGGATTGGGCAAAAGGGTATGAAAGGATGGAGGTGAAAACAGTAAGGGAACACAAAAACTAGTAAATGAAACTGGCGAGAAAAAAGGTGGCCTAGCCGTGAGGAGAGAATGTGTCAGGGGCGAAAAACCCTGTGGTGTGAGGGAGGGGCCCCCGTGGGGTACCCCAGGATATCACGAACCACCAAGCGCCCAGGCCCTTGAGACACAGTGAAGGCTCGAAAGGGGGGACTCGGGAATAACGCTAATAATGCGGCCGACACAAACCCTACAAACGGCACCGCCACCACGAAATCTCAGATCGTGAACCAACTGTACACCTAGGCTATGAAAATATGAAAACTCATAGGGGCATAGCAATTCCTGAATGAGAAACAAGCTAGGCTAAAATAAGCTAAAAGCTAAACTATGCCCAGACTAACAGGAAAAAAGAATATGAAAAGAGAAAGGAATGAAAAACACACACGAGGAACGCCAGGCGCCCCCGTACCTTCGGTAGCTATTTCCACACGCGTCTCCATTAAACACACTGAGGAGCCCATTTACGTGTGCCCTAGATCACGTAACATCTGTCTAACAAAAAAGAAGGCAAGATAAGCCGAAACGAACCTAAACAGGGTGAATTAAAGGAGCACAACAAAAGCGACTGCATTCAATGGAGCGCGTGAAAAAATGATGACAAAAGAGGGTCGCTCATGCGCACGTTCGACAGGGATCTGCACATGACGGAACACAGGATGGGCCTTAAGCGGTAACTAAGGTAAACCCCTTTTTCTTCTCTTCTATGCTTTTTTCACCTTCGGTGGTAGTTTTGGTTAATGTACAACGTCTCCTAGAGCAAGATAAGGAGTAGACTCTAGACGTTTTCTTTTTAACCGCGGTTGGAATGACGACATAGCAGTCAAAATAGACAAGTCGTCATTGCAATTAGGTTAATAGCCTTGACGTTGGATTTGCCAAGACTACTAATAAATATACACTTTTAAGTGTGTTCAATAGTTTTGCATTATCAATAGGGTCATAACTTCTTCTCTACTTTCTGGTCTATTGAACCATAATAAAGAGAGGGGGGAGGGAGGGAGCGCCTCCAACAGTGACAACCGGTCTGATGATAATGATATGATGGACAATATTTCTGTGTTCTCTGGTTTCGATGAGGACGATCAACATGCCGGGGAACCTGGAGGGGCCGATGTGCAAGCTGTAGCACAAGGCTTATTAACTTCATCACAGTAACGGGGTCGGGGTCGGGGTCGGGGTCGGGGTCGGGGTCGGGGTCGGGGTCGGGGCCGGGACGGGGCGTGGGGAGGGACCGAGGGAGTACAGAGGCGGGGATATCTACCGAACGTCAACACATTTATCCACACAAATAGGTCAATAACAGGTACAAAACAGTCCTTATTGATGCTAAATGTCTTCTATGGTTTTGTCATAAATGATGTTATTGGTATAATTTAATATAAGTCGGCTGAAGGTAGGCAAAAAGGGTCAATAGGGGGACTCTGGGAAAGTGGCTGGAACGAATTAATTAATTTCCATAAGGCCTGTTATTTCTAAATCACAGTTTTGATATAAACGGTACGTACAAGGTACGGATTAACCGCGTATATCGAGACCGGACTGTACACTCCCCTGCGTCCCATCTCTATAATATGTGTGTTAAGACACAATCTCTCACTTTCTCTATGAACTTCTATTCCAGGCTACATTGTCCCGCTGGAGTCGTATAATTTTCCCAGTTGATCCTTGGCAAATTGAAATCTCTTAGCAAAACCTTATATTTGGTCTCTCTATTATCTATTTCCTCCATTACTTTCAGTAGGTTATCGTCCTCTTCCCTACTATTATTTGAGCTTCTGTATATTGAGGCAATTAAAATTGACCCTCTTGCACATTTTACTTCAATACACAAATACTCACAATACTGCTGTCTCAAATCCACCTCATTAACCTTCAGCTCTTTTCTTACATAAATAAACAGCATTCTTTTCATACAACTCAAAACCTTCCAAACTATACTCCACCAGTTCCCTTTCAATTCTAGCATTTTTTGGTCTTACTTCCTACTACAGTACACTCCAACTACTGAAAGGCAACCCCGCCTGAGCCCTTATAATGCATGTAATGGAAAATTACGCTAAACCATTGTATGTATGTATTGTATGTACAAAGGTGGCCTCCATTGATCCATTGCATTATTACATGGCTTAAAACCACTTAAAACCGCACTATAGAAAATTTTGTTGTATTACCGGATGGTCCGTATAACCAACAAGAGCAAAAGCACATAGCCAGTCAGTCAGCTGACTCTTGCTTGCAAGCTTGTACAGTACAATACACCAGTTGAGTGCAAAAAGGGCCAATGTTCAGAAATGCTAATAAAGACTTTGGCTAATTAATCCATGTCTAAAGCTATGTACTTTTCAGTGAAATAATGTACACCCCAATCTTAACTGCTCACTTACCAATAATTTTTTTTATTTACAGACAATGTTTTATCGGGTAAAGTTTATATTGGCATTCATGAATAATTGCACTCAGTCCTTATACAATGGATGAGTCTTAAAAGACAGAAAATATGGTACCTGATACCTTACTCAGACAATCTCACTCTTAAGCTATTGACAGTTCATTAACTCAGCATAACCATTTCCCCCGATGAACTGAATTACTGAATTGACCATCTGACTAACTTCCCCCACCCACATATACCATCAGACTCTCCATATTCGCTGGCTTCATCCTCCTTGTGTCGTGAGGTGACAGGGATGACTCGGGCGTCGGAGCTCTTGAGGTCAGCCGTGGTGATCTGGCGAGTGTGGTCGTCCTGACACTTCACATCCAGGGTGAACTCCACTGAACACTCCGGGCAGTAGTCCGTGCATGAGCAGTCCTAGGATTGTACTGCATTATAATTGGTAAAAAAAAAGTTATTAATAAGCTTTAACCCAGAAAATGTGATAGGTCTGTTTATTACAGTGCCAGCAGTGCGAAAAATTTAGCTTCAATTTGGAAAGAATTTGTTATATCTGCCATATAAAGCAATATTATTGTACATTACTGAACTACGGAATACTGTATAAATTTATCATGCATCATAGTTCGATATCTTTTGGCAGTTATCTAAAATTGATCAAATTACTTTATAAACTAAACTTTGAGAGATATATATATATATACATATATATATATATATATATATATATATATATATATATTATATATATATATATTATATATATATATATTATATATATATATATATATATATACAGTATATATATAGAATATGCATAGATTATAGTTTTGATTCCCAAAGGGAAGTAGAGAAAACCTAATATTTAGTAGGGGCCCCTCCATCATTGACGATGTTGCCTATTAATATAATAGTCTCCATTCAACATCCATGTCAGTCGTTTGAATCAACCGCCGCGAGGAACAATAAGAGTCATCTTCATAAGTGCAACGCTATTTCTCTTATGGAATCGTCACAGATCGGGTACCCACTACGAAAAAACTTCGTAAAAAATAAGAGAACCAAAAAAAGGGAAAAGAATTCCCATCTTAACACTGTTAATCACAAGCTTCCCACATTCGGTGGATTTTCTTGCGTTGTGGCTTCTTGCCGCCTCTCGCCAAGCGCAACGATTCGGCCTTCAATGATATATCAAGATAACTAAAAAATATCAACGAATGGGAAGGGGATGGCTGGGAGGGACGTCTTCGTCAATGATTCCGGGGCTCCTACTAAATATTAGGTTTTCTCTACTTCCCTTTGGGAATCAAACCTTTAATTTAATAGTGGCCCCTCCATCATTGACGATGTTGCCTGAATTCTAAGACTGGAGGGGGACATTCGTAGTATTAAAAAGTCCTCATAACCGTATGGTTAAGTCAAGAAACCTCATAACAGGAAAAGCTATTTGTATAATTATGTAGTTGTGCTTACAACATAGTTAAAAATTATTGAAAGAGTGAGAGCAGGGCATTGCTTCAAAGAAGCCTGCTCCAACATCAGAGTCCTCCTTCTTGAGGTGTTTGTTGTATTGGGTGAGAGTTCACAGCTTAACTCTTCATTCCCTTGGGCCGGAACCTTATGCTGAGCTCAGCTCAGTTCCCGGCGTAGTCATATTGACAATTATCAAGCCTACTGAAACTAGTGTAGCTAGCCAGGAACATACCTGAAAATAATATACACTGTAGGGCAAATAATTCTTTATTATTCATAAAAACAACCCAAGTTGGGTAGTTTAGAATGGAAATATTTACAGAGTCCCTTTGGACCTATTGAAATCTAGTGCAACTAGTTTTGAAAACATAAAACTTTCTTTTATTAATCATCATAAAACCTAAGTTTAAATTAAGCAGTTTCTCAATCGAGCAAACTGAGTTTTTATCTCGCTTTTGGGCATAGCCTGGTGTAAACAGCATCCAGGTTTGACCCTTAAACTTAAACATCTTGAGTTTAATTTTAAGCAATCAAGCAACCTGAGCTTCTAAGCTCATAACTAATTTTGGGCACAGCCTGGCGTAAACCGCATCCAGGCTTGTCCCTAAACCTATTTGTAATCCTGTATCAGGGGGAGTTCTACTCTCGTACTGGGATCCACATATCCCCCCCCCCCCTTTTTCTTTAAAGCCTTTCCGGGCGTAACTATCACAGTACATAACACGAGGAATACAAGAACAACAAAAGTAGTGTGTCCGCGGGCATACTTTGAACAAATGTTTTTTTTTTTTTTTTTTTAAATGGTTTGTAGAAAAAACATGGGGAAGTAACTTTTGCCATGACAAGCTGTCTTGATGGCCCTTCCTTCGTTGCCTTCACTGCCTTCACTGCCCCCTCCCAGGAGAACTTAACACTTGGTTGAACCTCAAAAAAAAACAAAAAAAAACTATTGCGCTAGCATGGCCGAGTGAGGGAGGAAGACTCAGGGAGGACTGGAGTATCATGGATAATAGTTTATATGATTTTTAACCATCAGAGCCAGAGGTGAATCCGTCCGCCTGCCGCCAGGGAGAGCTAACGGTGTTTCTTGTTCTTCAAGTGCAACATTACCCGAACATCACGTTCCATCTGCTCATCTATTACTCTCGCAGTTAAGACAGGGGAGAACAATATTCTGTAGTAAGCATTCATAGATAATGTCTGAGCCATACTGAGTCTGAGGAGCTGACGTGACCGGACTGCCTCAAACAGGACTGTTCGGATTTCTGTGAGAGTTCTAGCCGGGGCTGGGAGTAGGTACTGTTGGAAAACTTTAACTAATTCCTGGGTTCATAGAGAGGGATTCGGCAAAGGTTGAGCAATAGCTTGGGCCGTGTCTCTCGTTAACAGGAAGCTAATAAAGGCTCTGTGGGCCTTATCTCTGACCAAAAATTTGAGTTGAAGTTCAATAGGTTCAGGAGTAATGAGTGGCAGGGGAAAATCCACCGCCGTCAATTGAGGGGGTATGAGAAAATTAAAAACAGAGAACGGAACTCCGCCCGGTCGTTGTGCTAGCCAGTCAAACTCGGTAATGGGGGGAGGGGGAATTGGTGACAAGGCATTGGATGTAACATCTATAGCAAATGTTGCAGTTCCTGCTCCCACGTTGTCCACGGCCCATCGCCCACCTCACTCAGATTCAACTCCCTTTGGTAGGACCACATCTATGAAACTTATGAGAAGGCTCCTGCCGAGTAGGCAGAGGACGACAGCCAGTAGGGCCACATCGCTTATTACAATCAGGGCAAATGGGAGTGGCTGGGTGAGAAGGATCCTGGACCGGGCAATCCGCCGGAAGAGGAACCAGCTGACATGGGTCATACACAAAATATTGAAAATTTTCCGGGTCAGGTTTAGCATATATAGGAACCTTTAAGACTGTACCATTAGCGTCTTTTGCCCTAAAGACCTGTTTACGGTTTACTTCAATAGCCCACTCCACCGGCACCGGGACTTCCCCTTGTATTGATTTATGCCCCTTAACCTGTGTTACTGCCGTAACCGGAAGCCAGAGCCTGCCTGGCGCTTTAACTATTTGAGACTTTAACGGGACACCCGGCTGGGCCAGTGGGGCCCCGGGGCGAGAACTGGGGGCAGAAGAGGGACCCGGCAAGTTACTTGCCATATGGTTTCTGTCTATTGGGGGTGATAATCAAAGTTGGGTATCATCAGAACTAGTCAAACTTAGGTGCTCTTGGCTATGACTTGACTCAGAGTCCAGCCTAATCCAGGGTTGTTTAAGGCCAGGAGGCATAATTACCCAAGGTTCCGCCGGAAGTTCCTGTTCGGGACGACCGGCGGAAGGGGGAGTTATATTGTGGGACTTGAACCCACCCATGAACTCCAGGTCTCCTAAGCCTAGGAGTTGCGTCGAGGGCCGGCCTAATGGGTCTGACAACGAACTTTGGGGAACTGTTATGGCCTGCGGTTGCAACTCTTGCCCCGCAGGTCGAGGACGAATTGGTTCGTTTAATGGTGGGCCCTGTTGACGTGCTTGACCTCTTGTATGGGCGTTGGGAATGCCAGAGGTATGATGGCTAACTCCCTGCAGTGGCTGTATGAAAGCAGAGGAGTCTGAACACCCTCGTGCACATGGATCAGGGCAGTACACACTCTCTGTCCCAGGGTGAGGGTAGCCTGAAATACCCCCAGAGCAGGTGCCATCGGGGAGCCGTCCGCCGTGAACGTTGTCGTGGGCGAAGGGGCTCGCAGGCTGCTCATGGGGATAGCCAAATCCTCAAGGTGACGCCGGCCAATCACGGTGACGTCAGCGCCCGTGTCCGGTAACATCCGTAGGCGGGATGTAGCGTCGCCAAAGGAGAGGGTAACACAGATGGGTTGCGGCGTCGAAGCTGTAGAAGGAGTCGATCCCACCTGACGACAGCTATTACTCCTAGCATTGGGGGGCTTGCCAGAGTTGGAGGGGGCACCCGTATCGCCTGGGGGGCCACCTTGGCGTCTTTCCTTCTTCTTAGTCGACGGACAACACTTGTCATAATGCCCCAGAAGACAACAGATGCGGCACTGAACCTTGTGAGCAGGGCACTTAGCTGTCCGAGCCCAGTGACCGTGGCGCCCACAGTTGTTATAGGTGCTGCCAGCAGCGGGACACTTGTCAGGCCCGTGTCGGCGAGCGCAACTCTGGCAGGCATCAGCTGCATTCGATGGAGGCTTGGGGGGTTGGGTCCTGTCACTGCCCTGTTTCTTGTTTTTCTTGTATGAAGAGACGGCCCTTACTTGTTCATGGGGCGCACTAATGGCCGTGGTCGCAGATTTGGCAGCCTCATACGAGCGGCACGTAGTGACGACATCCTGTAGTATTGACTTGGAGTCCAGGGCGATGAGTTTCTGGACTAACTCCTTGTCCCTGAGGCCCATGAGGATGATAGTCTTGAGTTGTGTCTCCACACAGATGGGTGAGTTACCAGGGCACACATCTACTTCTTCTGCGAGACGTTTGAGGCGGACGTAGAACTCTGCAAAAGTTTCCCCTTCATGCTGTCTGCAGCTCAACAATTCACGACGCCGGAGTGCCTCATTCCTTAGACTCTTGATATGAAGCTGCAGGGCGTCCAACACCTCTTCAACAGTCTTGTCTGTGGAGGGAGCGATCTGGAGGGTGTGTTCTAAGACACGCTGCGTCTCGAGAGTCAGGCACATGCGTAGTTGTATCATCTGTTTGGCCGCAGGCAGGTTGGACAGGTCCACCATGACAGCATAGTCGTCCCAGCGTCTCCTCCACTCCCGGAACATCTGGAATGTAGCGTCAGGCTTCAATGGTGGTGGTGTCTGGGCCGTAGCCTTCTGTGGTGGAGGATTGTGTGAGGGATGTGGGGAAGAATGTGGCTGCTGTCCGCCAAGGTGACCAGCAGGTGTGGAGGAGTCGGGAGGGGTCCTGTTGGGAGCCAACAGCTGAAATAAGTTCTGGAACTCCTGTCTCCTTATAGCCTCATCATGCCTGCGAGACTCCTCCAGGACACGATCTCGGCGGGCCTCCTCCTCTTGTCTCCTCTGCTCATCATACCTGCGAGACTCCTCCAGGTATTTGAAAAATTGCAGGAAATCAGCTGAAGAAGGGGCTGAAGGTGTGGTTGGGGACTGAGGGTGCTGATAATAAGGTGTGTATTCCTCCCCATCATAAGGCAAGTTTGTTCCTGCCCCTTCGTCCTGTACATCACCAGAGTCTGACATCTTGTGTTTTTTTTTTTTTTTTTTTTTTTTTTTTTTTTTAAGAGACAATGAACGGAGGAAGGAAAAACACAGATAAAACAAAAAGGTCCATGTGCCTAAAGGCATCCTCCATTCATAAAATGTTTGTAACAACTGGATTTAAACATTTGTAGATTGTAAGTTTGTGGAAAGCAATTCGAGGGAAGTGAATTCCAAAGAGTAGTAGCTCTGGGGATAAATGAATTCTGATAAGCAGAAGTTCTGCATTGTGGAGGAGAAAGTGTAAATTCATGGGCGCTCTCAGCTGCCCTAGTTCTACGGGGAAAGATGTGGAGAGGCGGCACAATTGAAGCAAGTTCCTCGGAACAATTGCTGTGAAAATATCTGTAGAATAATGCAAGGGATGCAACGTTTCTTCGTATGGATAATGTAGGAAGGTCCTGTGTGATTGCAGGGTTATTGATTAATCTAATAGCTTTATTTTGAATTTTGTCCAACTGCCTCAATGCAACCACTCCACTTCCACCCCACAGAGGTGAACAGTAATCCATCTGAGAACGCACATGACTTTTATATATCACGGCCAACTGCTCGTCAGTGAAGAATTCTCGAACTCTGTACAGGAGTCCCAGTTTTTTAGAGGCATTCTTAGCAATGCTTCTAACATAATGTGTCCAGCTCAAGTTAGTAGTTAATGTTACACCGAGAATGTCAATACTAGGGGAAGTGGGAATATTTACATCATTAAAAAATATATGGGAGTCAGTGAGATTCTGTCGGTTAGAAAATTGAATGTACAGTACTTGGTTTTCTGTGCATTAAAGGAAACTAGATTCTTTTGTCCCCATCCATTAATTCTAGAAAGGTCCTGGTTCAGAGAAATTGCAGTGTTTATTTTTGAATTTATAAGATCGGGTTGGGTGACAGAATTGGTAAATGTGAAGGAACTGTGGAGTGTTGAGTCATCTGCGTAGGAATGTATTGGATTATGAGTGGTAGATATGAGATCATTGATATGAATGAGGAACAGAATTGGGGCCAAAACTGATCCCTGGGGAACACCAGCATTTATTGAGTGAAATTGAGAATAAAGGCCATCTACCATTACACGTATTTTTCTGTTATGAAGATAAGAAGAAATTAGTGGAACTAATGATGCAAGGCCGTAGTGTGACATCTTCGACAATAAGGATTGATGCCAGACTCTATCAAATGCCTTTGATATATCCAGTGCTATTGTATGTGTTTCACCATGTTGGTCTGTAGCTTGGTTGATTTGATGCGTAAGAAGGCAAAGCATGTCTGCAGTTGATCGACATCGTCTAAAACCATATTGCCTATCACTGATTAATTTATTATTCTCAAGATGCTTAATTATGTGATTATTTAATATAATTTCAAAGACTTTACCAAGAGTGGAAGTTATAGCTATTGGTCTGTAGTTTAATGGATCTGAAGAGGCACCTTTTTTAGGAACTGGATGGATGTTTGCTTCTTTCCAGAGTACTGGGAAGCATGAGGTATGAGTACACAGACGGAAAAATTTTGCCAATACAGGAGCGAGCACCAAGGAGCAATTCTTAAGTACTATTGGAGGAATTTCATCTGGACCAGGAGCCTTATCTACCGAGAGATTCTGCAAAATAGTTTTGACATGTCTGGTGTGGATCTTAAGTGAGGGAATTTCAGGCGAATTAAAATTAAGTACAGGGACATCTTGATTTATTTCATTTAAGGTTGAGTTGGTGGAGAAAATATCCGCAAGAAGGTTAGCTTTACCTCGTGGGTCACTTACAAGATTGCCAGTCGGAGATTTTAATGGTGGAATGGATGAAGCAGTAGTGAAGTTGGATTTAAATGAGTGAAGAGTAGACCAAAATATTTTGTTATCATTTGGATTATTTAGAAGTTTATTTGCCTGCTTGTGGAGAAAGTTTGATTTAGTTAGGTTTAATACAGTTTTGGCATGATTTCTGATGTTTCTAAAGTAATTAAAGGCTTCATGTGTTTTTGATCTTGTGTATGCATTGTAGGCTATTGCTTTTTGTTCAGTTACTCTAGCACAATTATGGTCAAACCATTTAGGTGAATTAGATCTTTTACTGTACTTTTGATGAGGAATAAAAGTTTCCATTCCAATTTTTACAAAATCTTGTATGTGGCTCAAGGTGGAGTGTGCATCATTAGAAAAGAAAGAGGTCCAGGGAATATCAATAAAAAAACCTTGAAGACCCTCCCAGTCTGCCCTATCGTAATGCCATTTAGTCACCAAAACAGGTTCAGAGTGGGAAGGTGTGGTAGGTGATAGACAGGTGGCCTGTATCAGACAGTGATCAGAAGATCCAAGCGGGGACCTCACTGTAACATCATAATTTTCTGAATTGGTTGTTAAAAATAAGTCCAGTAGGTGGGAATTATGATTAGGATTATCTGGTACACGGGTGGGTTGGTTGACTAGTTGAGTGAGATTAAATGAGTCTGCAAATAGCTCACATTCAAGACCAGCATCATCAGTCCTGGCTGCATAAGTGAGCCATTCAACATTATGGACATTAAAATCACCCAACACAGTGATTTCAGAAGAAGCATTTAAGTTGAGGACACTGAGTTGTGAGGACAGAGAATCAAAAAGACTTTGCTCTGGAGGAGTATTTGGGGAACGGTAGATGCAACATATGTATTTAAATTTACCAGCAGAAATTAATTTGTATATAGAATAATCAAAATAGGGACAATTGAAACTAGTAACCTCCTCCAGGGCAATTTCAGATTTTGCGAAGCAACATACACCTCCTTTAGGTCTGAAATTTTGGAGCAGTTGATAACCTGGAAAATTAAATCTAGACGTGTCAGATGTGGATGTTACTTGAGTCTCTGTCAAAAAAAGGAGAGTAGGGGATTCTGCTTGAAGAAATTGGTGTACAGAATTGATGTTAGAGTGAAGTCCCCTTATATTGCTAAAGAAAAAGCTGCACCGACGAGCAGCTTTGGGACGTTGCAATGCTCTTGACACAGCTCTTGTGTGGGTGACAGACAGACAGGGAGATAACAAACACACAGTTATTAGCCTCTCACATATACAAGTGGGGTATCAAAATGACTGGCAAAAACAGCAGAATATTTAGAAAACACACCAGCTGTATCCTCACCAATGTATAAAACCCAATTACAATTAGCACTGAAGGGAATGCTTGGGTGATGAAATAAAAGTTTGCCAGTTGTGTGTGTGCCCAGTGTGTGCGTATTTGTGGCGTGGATACACACTGTGCCATGTTATGTGTGTCCCAGCTAACTCCATAGATGCACAACAGGCCTATCTTGGGTTGGGGAGTAAGTAGACATGCTATAGATATATAGGTTCTTATTGAGAAGGATATGGGATACAGGCACGAAGCAGAGCCTACAGGGTGATAGCTCTGTCTCGTGGTACACAAACATGTATTGGCCCTCTGGTGAGAGGAGCCCCAGGCTTGAGTTGCCAGAGTGGCTATATGACATAACTAATATGACTGCCTGGATGCTAACATGAATCTTACTCATAGAGAGATATTACATATGCATAAGTGACTGTACTAGATAATATGAAAGTGATACTGTACAAGGTAAATCATATACATACAGCCACGAAAAATGCTCACGACCGCTTACATATTTTTCAGGTTGTAAAATTATGAAAAAATATTTGTCTTCGTTAAATAAATGACAACTATGCATGTTTGTGTTCTATCATCATCTACACGTACTATAAACATACCTAGAATCAATTCCATATGTATTTGGATTTATGACCAATTTTTTTGGACAAGTAGCTACGGTCCGCGGCGAATCCACCCCAAGGCGATTCCACCCCGCCTTACCCTACCGGTATTTAGGAGGTGGATTCCGTTTGTGGATTTGTATATTTTTCACACAACGAGTATTATGACATAATTAGTGCACTGTAATTTGCATATTGATATTCAAACAGTAATTGAATGACCGAGGTTAGTCTGATTTATATTGACTAACCTTGGTGGGTTTTTTTACCTCCGAGGTTAGTCTAATTTGTTAGTAGTCTTGGCAAATCCAACGTCAAGGCTATTAACCTAATTGCAATGACGACTTGTCTATTTTGACTGCTATGTCGTCATCCCAATCGCGGTTAAAAAAGAAAACGTCTAGAGTCTACTCCTTAACTTGCTCTAGGAGACGTTGTACCAAAACTACCACCGAAGGTGAAAAATGCATAGAAGAGAAGAAAAAGGGAGATACAGCTGACAGCCCATACCGTCTTCTGTCCATGTTTACACCTGGTCGAACCTGAGCGCATGCGCCGTTGTCCAAGCATCAATATTCCACGTAGACAGAGGACCGCGAATCCGTGCTATACGAGACCCGCACCAGTGAACTCCAAGCGTGTGTGAAGGCTTGGGAATCCGCGAATTCGCGCTATACGAGACCCGCACCAGTGCGGGCAACTATGAACTCCAAGTCAGTGTATCCACTCCAGCTGGGAAAAACAAGATGACACAGCAGGGAGCGCCGCCCCCCACTAACCTAACCCAATCCAATGCGGTACAAGCTAGCCCCTAGTAGAACAGCTACATCTCGCCAACAGCATGAAAGGGCACAAGTTCAAGGTGGGCGAAAGATGGAGATGAAAATAATGTAAAGGGTAAAAACAAGCCAGCAAATGCAGGCTCCTCTAAAGCTGTGCATGGGGGCCCACAAGCTTTACAGTGTCTTCCGAGAAATCAACGCCCAACCAACCAGGCCAAAGGTTGTTGGGAAGCAGGGAAGACACACCAGGGGAGGCGAGGACACTCCCCCAGGAACCACCCTACTCGCTATAGAACGAGCATAGCCCAGGAGAAAAACCGAGGCAGGTAGGGGGTTATGCACACATGGGGACCCCGAAGGTACTCCCGAAAGTGCATTAAAGAGGATGAACCCCCACCGAAAACGTGCCCTTGAACTCCGCTTGAAGATATGGGGTGGGGGGGCGCATGCTTGACCGCTACGAGAAGGTAGGGAGCGCCGTCCCCCACTCGCCTAACCACCCAAAGCGGGGCGAGGGTGAAGATGACAGCAACAGCACAGCAACCAGCAGTGAAGAAAGGGCACGAGTTCAAGGTGGGCGAAAGATGGAGGTGAAACGTAAACGGGTAAAAACATGCCAGGAAGTGACCTATGGGGAGAAAAAAGGGGGGCATCGAAAGGGCGGGACTCGGGAAAGAACGCTGGTGAGAAATGACCGACACAGACACTACAAATCAAGCAAGCCCCCCAGGTAATTTCTGAATTTTACCCGAACGTAAACACCTAGGCTAAAAAAATATGAAAACTTAATAGGGCATAGCCAAACCTGAATGAGAAACAAGCTAGGCTATAAATAAGCTAAAACTATGCCCAGCTAACGGAAAAGACAATATGAAAAGAGAAAGAGAACTAAAAAACATAGACGGAGGACGCCAAGCGGCCCCCGAACCTCCGGTAGACTATTTCCACACGCGACCTCCATATGATACATTTTAAACATTCAAACTGACTGGTCTATAATTCCCTGGGTCATTTCTCTTTCCCTTCTTAAATATAGCTGTTATGTTCGCCTCTCTCCAGTCCATCGGGATTTGTCCTGTATTAAACGATACCTCAAATAACATTTTCAATGGCTCTACTAACATCTCACCTCCTTCCTTTATGATTCTTGGGTGTATCCCATCCGGTCCCGGTGACTTACTTTTTTCTATAGCCCTTCTTATTCTAGCATGGGAAAACTCTATTAGTTCTAGTGCCGGTGCCTGTTTGATGGGAATAGTAGGCACTGCATCCTCCGACTCCACTGTTAGTACCCCCCCAAAGTATTTCCCCAGCACCTCTGCTTTCTCCTTATCAGTCTCCGCTCTACTCCCATCATTCAACCCCCCTACCAGCTCTGGGATCCCTACTCTTCTTGTTAACTTTTCCTGAATGTACTGCCAGAATATTTTTGGATTATCCTTCACATTTCTAGCTATCTCTCTCTCCCTCTCCTTCACCCCCCTCCTTGTTTCCCACCTTATTTTATTGTTTATTTGTCTGCATTCCAGATCCACTTCCTTAGCCTCTATACTAGACAATTTTAACAATTTTAATCTTTCCCACAATCGTTTCTTTCTTCTAATCAATATCCAAAGCTTTCTTTTCATTGGCAATTCTGGGTTAGTTCTTTTCCTCAATTTTGTTTTATCCTTATATTCCCTTACTGGTACACTTTTGGATACAGCATTCTCCAGCTTGACTCTAATTTTCCTCCACATTCCTTCAGCGTCTTCACCGTTCAAGTATTTCCCCCAGTCAATGTCCAAACACCATCTCAGCAGCTCATAATCTGCTCTATCATACATGTATATTTTCTATTGCTTCTATTATCCCTCTCTGATTTAATGTTACAACTAAAGCTTATACAGGCATGGTCACTACGACCTATAGGGCTATCCACATTAACATGTTCCACTATATCCTCTTCATTGCTAAAAATCAAATCAAGTACACTCCCCTGCGTCCCATCTCTATATCTTGTCATCTCTACAATATGTTGCGTTAAAAAACAATCTCTCACTTTCTCTATAAACTTATTTTCCAGGCTACCCTGTCCCGCTGGAGTAGTACAATTTGCCCAGTTGATCCTTGGCAAATTGAAATCTCCAATCAAAATTTTATATTTGTTCTCATTCGTCGTTCCTGCCGCTTCTCGTGAGTCCTTACTCATTTGTATACAACTGCGTTGTATTGAACAAGGTTTAGATTAGCTAGCACGGGCTGCCCCATTGGTACGACCGCAGGAAGTGTGTAAATTCAGGTACTTTTGTAACAAGGCGCCTCCGTATCCGGGATCCGCGCCCCACATGTGTTATTGTTGTGTTCTTTTGTGCCTTTAGCTTTTGATATTATAGCTAGGAGGCTACCATTCTGCAAGAGTATGCTTCAGACCGTCACTTTGACGCAGTTGCATAAGTTGGGTCCCCAACTGTGCTAGAATTTGGTGGATGAACGAGGTCGCACAAATCAAAATCGTACAAATCGAAACATGTATCTTATGGGAAATAATTAATTTGGTGGATGGACGGTCCCGAGTTTAGGGGTTCAACTTCATATTACCTATCAAAAACAACACTAACTGACACTTATTCATAACAATACCTGATATAAATAAAAGTAAGCAATAATTCAACAATAATAAGTAATTGTTTACTCACATTAAGTTAGGGGGCTCCGAGGCAAACCCCCACGGCAGGGCGAGTGCAGCTATGCTACCCCGGCCCCAGGCCCAGCCCCGTCTTTTATCTATAGCAGATGAACCATACGCCTGGACACACTTTAACACTTCATCCTTTTTATTATAAATTTACCTAACATTCGACTCAGTAATCCCCAACTCCCTGCCTACAACTGAATTTCCTTTTCCAGCATCCTTGAACTTGAACTTTCCGCTTAGTTCCAGTGTGATGGTGCGCCGCTTCCCGGAACGTGGGGGTGGCATGGTCAAAAGGTGCTAGGGTGGCTCAACCGCTCAAGATATACGAATTCCTCACGGAGCTATGCGTGCACTCAGAGCGGGGGCAAAAAAATATGGCTGACTATCCCCTCCCTCCCTCCCGGTACCCAAGCGGCGCAGAAGCTGGCTGTGACGTCACTGCGCATGACGTATCTCGCACAGCTGGGAAGAAACTCGTACATTTGGGTTTCTCCACGGATTTGCTTACCTTTATTTCGGCGCTTGCACACTTCGAACGATATTCGCAGTTTGGAATTATTAAACTAATATTTTTGGTAGCTCGTACAGATCGTGAAACGCACAAATCGAACACGCATAGATGGGGACCCTACTGTATATTTTGTTTTTTGTTAGCAAATGCTCTAGTTCAAGGGTGGCTGTACGTAGTGCGGAGCCTTCTAGAGTCCGTATTTGCTTCTGGGCCCCTCTCACGGGCCTCCCCTCTGCTTGCTGCTGCTGCTGGATCGTCGGAGCGTCAGTTAATCCTGTGTTGTTTCGTCGGGCCTTGTGGCCAGCCTCTTTAGGGGTCTCCAATGTAGGCTACAGGTAATTTAGGATTAAAAATTCTATGTATTTGTGATTATGCCTATGTGTGCCCCGGTATTGTGTTACATGTGTGCTCTACATGTTATTGGGGGGCCCTTGGGAGACGTCCCTATATATACACTCGAACCTCGATTTAACGGACTAAATGGGACCGTTACTAGTCCGTTGCATGAAAAAATCCGTTGCTGGGTATTGTATTCATATAAGGGGGCCGGAAAAAATCTAGGCCTAGGCCTAGGCTATAGATACTCACAAAACCTCAACTGAGCTGCTTAGATAGCGAGAATATCCCAGGTATATAATAAACCGGTATATAATAAACTTATATTAACCAAGTAGGCCTAATCTTGACCAAATCGATTCATATCTCTTGTGTAATGCTTTGTTTACACTTTACTGGTCTGACGAACGAGACACACCTCCGCCGACCTCCGAGCTGTCAACACCTCGCAGCTGCTCTCCGATAATGAGTTACCTTGTGTGAAGTTGATAGGAGTGTCTAAGTGTTGTCCCGGAAATTTATATGTGCATTTCAATAAGTAATTAGGTGTTTTATTAGCAATTCAGATTTAAATTGGATATTCCAAGTAATTGAAAATATGGATTAAGTAAAACAGTTCCTGGAGTGAGATGGGATAGTGGGGCGATTGTTGTTTTTAGGCTGGCAGACGACCACCTCGCGATGGCGGGAAGGCGTGAAAGCCTAGCTGGGGATGAGGAGGATTATGAATTTGAAGGCTTTATCACCGAGGACAAGGATGATCAGTTGGCAAGTATGAAAAAACAATTAATGGGTCTTGTGAGATGGAGGGGAGTGATGGAAAATTGGAGGAAGGAGTTAGGGGCTAAAGTAGAAGTTTTGTCCGATATGTGTGGCGTTACTAGCGGGGTGGATAGGCCTAGGCCAGTAAGTGACAGCCTAGAGGCAGTGATGGCCAGAGTAGACGAGTTAGCGTCGGAAAATGTGGCACTCAAGGCTCAGCTTAAGGAATATGAGGGCCACCTGAGTGAGGAAGTAAAAGGAATTAGTGAGGTAAAAAAATGAGTGGACAAGGGTAGAGAGTGCCACGATGGTAGCCCTTGAAGAAATTGTGAAGGAGCAGAAGGAAGAGAGAGAAAAGGAAAAGAAAGAGTTTGAAAAAATGTAGTGCAAGTTTTAAAGAAGAAAGAGAAGGTAGTGAGAGAGACAATAGATAGAGGTAAGTGTGTAGTAATCTTTGGAGATGTGGAAGAGCACCTGGCAGATATAAAGGTAAGAAAGGAAAGGCATGTGTGAAAGTCAAGGGATACTGGATTACTTAGACAAGGGTTATGGATGGGAAAAAGAACTGGAGGAGGTGAGAAGGTAGGGAAAATATAAGAAGGGCGAGATGAGACCACTAAGAGTGGAACTAAAGTTTAGATCAACAGCAGAAGCAGTAGCCAATGTGAGCTGGAAATTAAATTCGACAGAGCTGAATCATATAAGGGTAAAAAGGACCTAAGTGTAGAAGAACGAGAACAGTTAAGGGAACTCCAAGCTAAGGCTGATGAAGAGAATGGAAAGTTGTCTGAAGAGCAAAAGAAGAATTTTTTTTGGAGAATAAGGGAAGGGCAAGTAAGGAAGTGGTACATCAGGAGCCACCAAGAACCGAAAGTAAGAGGAGTGATAGGGAAAGAGACAGAGAGACAAGTACGAAGTCAAAGCAAGGAGACGGAGCGAGAGATAATGCAGGGAGCAGGGGACCGGAGAGAGAGCCAGGATGTGGTGGAGAGGGTGGAACAGAGAGAGAGAGAGGGAAGAGGAGAATAGAATTAGTGGGGGAGGTGGAACTGGGTCAGGGAAGGGATGGAGGAGGAGGAGGTGAACCTGGTAGGAGGCAGAGAGGGAAGAGAAACAAGGAGGTGGATTCAAATATACTGTGCTACTACACTAATATAGATGGAATAAACAGTAAAAAGGTAGAGTTAGATAATATATTAAGAAAAGATCAACCACAGATAGTCTGTTTGACAGAGACAAAGCTGAACCAGGACTTTGACAGCAACATAGTGTTTAGTGAAGGATATAATATATGGAGAAATGATAGAAAGGGTAAAAGGGGAGGTGGGGAGGTAGAGTGGCAGTATTAGTTAAGAACCCTATGACAGCAAAGCACGTGGAGTTAAATAATGACAAGGCAGAAATAATGGCAGTTGAACTCAATGATATAGAAGGAAAAAAGCTAGACATAGCAGTAGCTTACATGCCACCAAAGACCAGAGCATGGAGGGAGTTGGAGTTTGAGGAGATGGTAGAGGATATGATTCAGTCGTTGAGAAGATTGCTTTTAAGGAAGAATTGATTGATCTTGGTAGGAGATTTCAACTGTAGTGAGGTTGATTGGAAATCGGGAGATACAGGGCCAAATCAGAGATCTTGGGGAAGTCGGCTAGTGGAGTTGGTTACGGAAAATGTACTTGCACAACATGTGAAGGAAAATACAAGAATGAGGGGTAATAACGAACCTTCTAAACTCGATCTGATTTTTACAAAAGATCCTCACGAAATTAGTGATATAAACTATCTATGTCCTGTAGGTAAAAGTGATCACCTATTACTAAAATGGAAGTTGACCTCGAGTAATGCCAATAGATTAGACAATAGCTACATAAATGACAGATTAAATTATAGTAAAGCTGATTATGTATCCTTGAAAAGATATTTAGAGGGAGTAGATTGGGATCTTATTTTGAAGGAACAGGACGTACAAGGTAAATATAGTAGATTCCTCGAAATTTATAGAGTAGGAACCAATATGTTTGTCCCAAGATATAAAACTGGAAATTTTACTAAGCAGAAAGATTGGTTTAATTTGAAATGCAAAAGAGCTTTGGGTAGGCGTGATGCAGCTTGGGCTAGATTAAGAAGAAGGAACACTGAGAGTAATCGGAATAAATATAAACAGGAGAGGAATAGATATGTTAACATAATTAGGCAAGTTAAAATGAACTATGAGAAGAACATAGTAAATAAATGTGAAAGTGACCCTAGATTATTTTATAAATATATAAACAGTAAGTTGAAGGTAAAGAAACAAATTACTAAATTAAGAGTTGATGCTAGGACGTATGAAAATGTATCGGACATGTGTGAGGTAATGAATAACAAATTGGGGTCAGTTTTACTAGAGAGGAAGGTTTTGACGAACCACAGGCGGGAGTACTGGAGAGTGGTCTTAGTAAGATTGAAATAACTAGAGATGAGCTGTTATCTGCGATGAGAGGACTTGAAGTAAGGAAAGCTATGGGACCGGATGAAGTGTCTGCCTGGGTTTTAAAGGAGTGTGCAGAGCAATTAGTGGAGCCAGTGAGGGACATAATTCAAGCTTCCTTAGATAAAGGACAGGTTCCTGTTGAATGGAAAAGAGCTAATATAATTCCGATATACAAGAATGGAAACCCTGAGGACCCTCTAAACTATAGACCAGTTTCACTTACTAGTATTGTATGCAAGATTTGTGAAAAGCTAATTAGGAAGAGATGGATGAAAATGTTGGAGAGAAAGAAAATAATAACCCCAAAGCAATTTGGATTCAGAGAAGGGACATCTTGTGTTACCAGTTTGCTATGTTATTACAGTAGGGTGATAGATGTACTCCAAGAAAGAGGCGGATGGGTGGACTGCGTCTACTTAGACCTTTCCAAAGCATTCGATAAGGTACCACATAAGAGATTGTTATCTAAGCTTGAGACGCTAGGATGTGTCAGGGGGAGTTTGCTGAAATGGATGGAGAGCTATTTAACAGATAGGGAAATGAGGACCAACATTAGAGGAACTTACTCATCGTGGCGGAAAGTTGAGAGTGGTGTGCCGCAGGGATCTGTGTTGGCACCTCTCATGTTCCTTATGTACGTGAATGACCTGCCGATAGGCATAAACTCTTACATGTCAATGTTTGCAGATGACGTAAAAATTATGAGACAAATAACAAATAAAAGTAGTTGTGAGGAGCTGCAAGGGGATTTAGATAAAATATACGAATGGAGCACCAAGTGGAAAATGCAATTTAATATAAGTAAATGTCATGTGTTAAATATGGGAAGAAGTGTGAATAGACCAAATTGGGAGTACAGGATGGGAGATAATATAATTAGCAAGGCCGAAAAAGAAAATGATTTAGGGTTGATTATACAAGATAATTTGTCGCCAGAGAAACATATTAACAAGCTCTTTAGCGGAATGTATGCAATGGCCGGGAATATGAAAGTTGCTCTGAACTATTTGGATGAGACCATGGTAGCGAAAATTATGAAGAGTATGATTAGACCAAGATTGGAGAATGCAGCAGTGGTGTGGTCCCCGCATCTACAGAAGCATATTCACAAGTTAGAAAGAATCCAGAGAGCAGTCACTAGATTGGTTCCAAGTCTCAGAGAACTGCCATATGAAGGGAGGCTAGACAAATTAAATCTACCGAGTCTAAAAGAGAGGAGAGAGAGGGGAGACATGATAATGATGTACAAATGTACCCGGGGGCTGGAGAGGCTGGATAGGGAGGATATATTAATTATGGATACAGGAATAACTAGAGGCCACAGCTACAAAGTAAAAAGACCTACCTGCAAGAACGATATCAGGACGTTTAGCTTCCCCTATAGATGTATTGACAAATGGAATGGGCTGGAGGAGGAGGTGGTAGGGGCAAGGAACATCCATATTTTCAAGAAAAAATTGGATAAAAAGTAGACTGAGAGACGGGACAACACGAGCTTAGCTCAACTCCTGTAAACTACAATTAGGTAAATACAATTAGGTAAATACACACACACACACACAGTGACTACGGGTCCAAAACTACTTTTAATATTAGCTAGCCTGACCAAGAAATGGTCTAACCTAGCTTAGATAATATATCAGGAGGCAAAAATCACTTTTACCTTGTGAATGGTGAAGACTAGAATGTTCTACCTGTAGGCTATATCAAGTGTTTTTCGATTGAGCAAAATAAATAAAAGTACCGGTAGTTCACAAGGTAAAAGTTATTTTTGCCTCCTGATATATTATCTAAGCTAGGTTAGACCATTTCTTGGTCTGGCTAGCTAATAATAAAAGTAGTTTTGGACCCGTAGTCACTGTGTGTGTGTGTACTTACACTAGTTGTACTTACACTAGTTGTATTTGCGGGAGTGAGCATGCTCGTTAATTCCCGCCTCCTAAGATATGTTTGTCATACCGTGCTTTGAAACTATGCACTGATGGTGCAGACACTACTTCGGCTGGCAATTTGTTCCACCCACTAATCGAGTTGGTAGGAAATCTTTTACTTTTCAGATCAGATTTACTATTTAGCACTTTTAGTTTGTAGCTGTGACCTCTTGTCCTCTCACCTCCATCCCTCTCTATGAAGTTTTCTTGGTCGATTTTGTCAATACCTCTAACACATTTATATCTGAATTTGCTGTCCTCGTTTCCTTCTCTGTTCCAGTGTAGGTAGATTCAATCTCTCGAGCCTCTCTTGGTACTCCAAATTTTCCAAACCTGGGATCATCCTCGTAGCTGCTCTCTGTACCCTCTCAATTTTGTGGATATGTTTCTTCAAGTGAGGGGACCACACTACAGATGCATATTCCATCCTGGGTCTTATTATTGCCATTATTATTTGTTTCATGGTGTTTTCATTAAGATAATTGAAAGACATCCTAATATTTGCCAATAATGCCAGTGATTCTCTCACTATCTTATTTACGTGGCTTTCTGGAGACATGTTATCCCTAAATTCTATCCCCAAGTCTTTTTCTTTTTCTGCTTTGGGAATCACTTCGTTTCCTAGTTTATAATCTTTTCTAGGTCTGTACTTGCTTTTACCCATTTCTAGAGTCTTACATTTCCCTGCATTGAACTCCATATTCCATTTGATGCTCCATTCATGGATCTTTTGCAAATCTGCTTGGAGCTCAAGGCAATCCTCCTGGGTTCTGATCGTTTTAAGCAGCTTAGCATCGTCCGCAAACATACTCATGTAGCTTGTTAGTCCCTCAGGCAAGTCATTTACAAATATTAGAAACATGATTGGGGCTAGAACAGATCCTTGTGGTACCCCACTCGTAATTTGAGTCCAGTTTGACGATTTCCCCCTTACTGTTGTTCTCATCTGTCTTCCGCTAAGGTAGCTCTCCATCCATTTCAGCAGTTTGTCTCCTACTTTTCCCTCATGTTTTAATTTCCATAGCAATCTCTTGTGTGGAACTTTGTCAAATGCCTTTTTAAAGTCTAGGTAGGCACAGTCTACCCATCCTTCCCTCTTGTCCACTGTGTCTATTACTCTAGAGTAAAAACTCAACAAGTTGCTTATACATGATCTGCCACCTCTGAATCCAAATTGTCGGTCAGTAATTAATCTTTTGGATTCCAGGTATTTCACCCATTTGTCCCTTATTAATCCTTCCAGAATCTTCATGAGGATGCTCAATAGTGATACAGGTCTATAGTTCAGTGGTTTATCTCTGCTTCCTCCCTTAAATATAGGAATAATGTTTGCTCTTTTCCATTCTGTAGGTACTATCCCTGTGTCCAATGATTTGGTCATTATGTCATATAACGGTATACTCAGTTCCATAGCATTTTCTTTAATAATCCAGCCTGATACTCCGTCCGGTCCAGCGGCTTTGTTTGGATCCACCTTACTCATTTTGTCTATGAGCTCTGGTCTGTTAAATGTTACTTCCGGCATTTCCTCTGTACCTATCTCATTGGTTTCTGGTGCAATGAATTCTCCTTCTTTTGTAAATACTGATGCAAAATTTCTATTTAGTTCTTCCGCAATCTCCGTATCCTCTTCTATGATTCTGTTTCCACTTTTAATCTTAACGATCGTGGCTTTTATCTTCCTTTTGCCGTTTACAAACTTGAAAAACATTTTTGGATTCTTTTCATAGTTCTCCACTATCCCTTTCTCATGGTTTGCCTCTGACCTCCTCCTCATTTCTGTGTATTTGTTTCTCTCCTCTTTATACTTTTGCCTGTTATCTTCCGAATCCCAGTTTCTCATCTTTTTCCAGGCTTTGTTTTTTGCTTCCTGTGCTTGCCTACATTCGCGGTTAAACCATACTTTGCGATTACTTTTTTTCCTTTTATTAATGTACTTAGGGACAAAAGTTTTTATACCAGTATCATAGATCTCCATGAATGCCTTGAGTTTTTTGTCTACCTCACTTTCAGATAACACCTGATCCCAATTTTGTGATTTGAAAAAATCCCGTAGTCCTAGTCCGTAGTGTGTGTGTGGCGGATCGTTCGTCAGACCAGTAAAGTGTAAACAAAGCATTACACAAGAGATATGAATCTGTTTGGTCAAGATTACTTGGTTAATATACGTTTATTAAATATACCTGGGATATTCTCATTATCCAAGCAGCTCAGTTGAGGTTTTGTGAGTATCTATAGCCTAGGCCTAGGCCTAAGAGTCACTCGCCCTGCCACTTAGTGGACAAATTATCCAGCACCGGACATTTGGTCCGGTCCAGATGGATTGTCCGCCTACAGACTGAGTCCGTTAAATCCGAAATCTGGTGTATCGAGGTCCGTTAAACCGAGGGTCGAGTGTATGTGGGGTTTTGGAAGGGGGGATTTTTACATATAGGTCCCCCCCTCTAAAAATTTTGGTTGTTCTTTCTCCGGTGGCCTTCTGTGCAGGGCCTCAGTTTTCTCGTCTCGCAGACGAGTAAGGGAGCAACCAAATGTCCCGGCGTGGTGCGCTGAACCACAATCCTTCCGGCGGAAAATGCAAATTCCTACGGGAGCAACCTCGGCCCGCCGAGGGGACTCGCCCTGACCAATTTGTCATACGGAAAGACTTCCTTCGCCCGGCGTTCCAGTCTAGTGTGCAGGTGTTGTGATACGTAGTGCAAGCACGTTACCTACCCTTCTATTTCAATAGTCACGGATAGTTAAACACTTAAGGTCACTAGGGCCAGTGACACTTTGTCACAGGTAAGCAGTACAATCAGCTTTAAAATGGAGAAACCCCAGATTTCCATGGTCGAGTCCAGCGGAAGGTTAGAGTAGCTGTGGCTATAGCTAATTTTCCGGCGGACTTGAGGTAGGATGTATTAACACCTCGCAGGTTATCCTTATGAGCATTGATTCCTGGAAATGTTATTTTCCAGATAGACCCAGTGCCTCAGTGACAACAAACCCGGCGGCTGGTGGGTGGCTGATTCTGGCGGGGGGGGGGGGGGACCCCTTTTTTCCATCATGCCTCTGTTTGAGTTGTGCGCTACTCCTACTTGCTCATTATTGCCTGTATTTGCTCACAAACTTTGGCGGCGCTTCTCACTAAGAAAGACCTGTCGTACTTAGTGGCATTGAAAGAGATAAAGAACATTTTCAACTCTTATGCTAAAGATACTACCCATAAGGCCCTTCATTGCGATGATGATACCCTGTGGGAACATTTAGTCATAAAGTCACCTCTGGTTAAGTCGGCTCCTATTAAATCTACTAAAGCTAAACATAAAACCCTTTCAAAGGAGGTAGTGAGTAGCTTTAGTAGCAATGAGAGTGACATTACCGAGGCTTACCCCCCGACCGGACCAAACGGAGACGGTCCCCTTCCCCACGGCAACGGTCAAAGTCACGGTCGAGATCTCCCAGAAAGCAGTCTAGGTATTCATCGGCGGAGTCGTCCACATCAACCAAACGCCGTAAGGAGGACAAAGTGGATCCGGCGGCCTCGACTGCGTCAGGCGCTCGAACACAACAATGTTTCGCCAGGGGTGGAGGCCCTGGTCCAAGAAATTATCTCAAAGAAGTGTTGTGTGTAAACTAATGGAAACGGTAATTAGAGAAGGAATAATGGAGCATATGAAATCAAACTAACTTTTCAGTGGGAGACAGTTCGGATTCTTGCCGGGGAGGTCGACAGTACTACAGCTAATTAAGGTGGTAGATGATTGGTGGTAGATGATTACCCCCCTGGGGGTTAGGGAATAGAATATGCCCCACGTGCCTTCTGCGTGTCGTAAGAGGCGACTAAAGAGGTTGGGTCGGTGGGCTTGCGACCCCCACCCGGAAAAAATATCTAAGCAAAGAAAAACGAACGAACAGCCTCGGATGCGGACGGAACCAACGTTGACGAACCACGACCGACTAAGGACATGCCTTCGGACATTCTGAGAATGGCTACGTGGAATTTTAGTGGCATGAATGATGGCACAAAAGAGAGAGGTTCTGGAAGTGTTAGTGAATGCCAGGCTGGATGTATGTGGAATGACAGAACCAAATGGAAAGGTTCAGATGTGCGAGAGTGGGAGTGTGGAATGGGTGTGTGTGCTGGAGTGAGTGAAGGAACAGCGAGAGAAGGTGCATGTTTGTTTGTAAGTAGCAAATGGAAGGAATGTGTAAGAGAGTATGGGTCTGTGGGTTCAAGGATTGTGTGGGTGAGAATGAAGTAGGAATACAAACGTGGGTGATTGTATGCGTGTATGCCCCGACAGAGGATATACTTGAAAGAAAAGAGTTCTGGATGAATGTGGAGGCGTGCCTGGAGAAGTTTGACAAGAACGAAGAATATTTCTGATTGGGGATATGAATGGTAAGGTGGGTGATAGGAAAGTTGAGGGAGTGGTGGGAGGGTGGGGGGTACCATCAGAGGTGAATGGGAATGGTAGTGCACTTGTGGACGTATGTGTGGGGAGGCTGGATAGCCAACACCTTCTTCCGACACAGAATGATCCACAGGTACACGTGGAAACGGATGTTGACGATGAAGGATAAGACAGTGGTGGAACGAAAGTCATTGATTGATTATGTATGTGTGGATGAACGAATGAAGAAATCTGTGATGGATGCTAGGGTGTATAGGGGTATTGGAGGGGGTCTGTCTGATCATTATGTAGTGGTAGCTAAGGTACAAAAGAAGTGGGTGAGGAGAGAGGGAGGCGAGAGGAGGGTGGAATGGTGAGGAGGGTGGAGAGGTTGCAGGAGGAAGTCAGGGAGGTACAGGAGAGCAGTGGAAAGACGACTAGGTGGGTTCGACCTGGAAGTTATGGAGGAAGTGGAGGAGATGAGCAAGGTGTTTAAGGATGAGATCTGTGCAGCATGTGAGGAGGTGTGTGGAGTGAGGAGAAGAGGGAGGGGAGTGAAAGGTACAGCATGGTGGACAGAAGAGGTAAGAATAGCTGTGGAAGAAAAGAAGAAAGCATATAGAGAGTGGTTGGGTAGTAGAGGGAATGAAGATTCCGAGAGACAGAAACGAGCGAGGTACGTGGAGAGTAAGAGGGTGGTGAAGAGAGTAGTGAAGGAAAGTAAGAGAAGAGTAGATGAGGAATTTGGAAGGAATCTGAGTGTAAAATGGAGGGAGAGTAAGAAACTGTTCTGGAAAGAAGTCAAGAAAGTTAGGGAAGGTAGCAAGGGAAACAGTAAGGGTGTGAAAGATAAGAATGGGAGAATGCTAGCCGAGAAGCAAGAGAGAGTCGAAAGATGGAGGGAGTACTTCAGTGAGTTGCTAAATGAAAGGAATGAAGAGCCAGCAAACATAGCTGGATATGGTATGGGAGGGAGAAGAAGAGAAGTAGTGGAGGAGGAGGTGGGGATCATGAGGTCAGAAGTGTGGGAAGCCATGAAAAGAGTGAAGTTGGGGAAAGCACCAGGAACAGATGGAGTGTGTGGGGAAATGTTGAGGTATGGTGGTGAGATAGTGATAGAATGGGTATGGAAAATGTGCAAACTAGCATGGGAGAAGGGGAGTGCACCCGATGACTGGAAGACTGGCATAATAGTCCCCCTATATAAGGGCAAAGGGGAAAGAGGAGTGTGTGGTAACCACCGAGGAATATGTCTTCTAAGCGTAGTAGGGAAGGTATACAGTAGGGTAGTGATTGAGAGAGTGAGAGTGAGAACGGAGAAATGGATAGGCGACGAGCAGGGAGGTTTTAGGAAGGGAAGAGGATGTGTAGATCAGATTTTTACCCTGAATTGTGTTGTGGAGAAGTATCTGGAGAAGAAACAAAAGGTATATGTTGCCTTTATGGACTTGGAGAAGGCCTATGACAGAGTGGATAGAGAAGGTTTGTGGAAAGTACTTAGAATATACGGAGTAGAGGGCAAGTTGCTGAAAGCAGTGAAGAGCATGTATGAGGGTGCAAAGGCGGCAGTACGTGTGGAGAGTGAGCAGAGCGAGTTCTTTGACCTGAATGTTGGTTTGAAACAGGGGTGTGTGATGTCCCCGTGGTTGTTTACTGTATATATGGATGGAGTTATGAAAGAAATACTATCAAGAGCAGTGGATGTTGGTGTATCGCTGAAAAGGGAGGGAATTGAGTGGAAGCTACCTATACTGCTGTTTGCGGATGATACAGTTCTGATGAGTGATAATGAATGGGAGTTGCAGGGTCTGGTAAATGAGTTTGGAACAGTGTGCGAAAAACGGAATTTGAAGGTAAATACGGGGAAGAGCAAGGTTATGGTCTTCGAAAGGGGTGAAGTCACAGAGTGTGAGGTGAAGCTGAACGGTCAGGCTATGGAGATCGTCAACTCTTTTAAGTATCTGGGCAGTGTGTTGAGTAAAGATGGGACTATGGATGAAGAGGTGCGGGAGAGGGTACAACAGGGGAAGAGGGTTGTAGGAACGCTAAAAGCAGTAACAAGAAATAGGGTGGTCAGTATGGAAGTGAAGAAGTCCTTGCATGACAGTGTGGTAATCCCGACACTGACTTACGGAAGCGAAGCATGGACGTTGGTTGAGAGACTCAGACCAAGAGTGAGAGCAGTGGAAATGAATTACTTAAGGAGTGCGTGCGGAGTTACATGGAGGGATAGACAGACTAATGAGGAAGTAAGAAGGAGGTGTGGTGTGGAGGTAGATGTGCTGGAAAGTGTGAAAAGGAACAACTTGAGATGGTTCGGCCATATGGAACGTATGGAAAGCGAGAGAATGACTAAGAGGGTGTACGAGAGCGAGGTGGAGGGACAGAGGGGGAGAGGTAGACCGAATATGAGGTGGAAGGATGGAGTGAGGAACTACATGAACGAAGGCGGTGCTGGTTGGGGGGAGGGGCGTCGACTGACTGGGGACAGAGGTGCATGGGGGCGGTTCGTTCGTGGCCACCCCTTCGGGGATCACGGCGTCAGGCGATAGATAGATGATTGGATGCAAATTCTGGAGGATGGTGATGTTATAGATGTGGTATATTGCGATTTTATGAAGGCCTTCGATAAGGTCCCACATAAAAGGTTAATAGAGAAAGTTAGAGGACACTCCAAGAAAATTTACAAAGAAAGAAATAGGCTTGAAAAGGCAAAGAACTCATTTTGTGATAGAGTGGTAAATGAGTGGAACGCACTGCCCCAGTACAGTACTGTATGTAGTCGATTCCGAATCAATAAGGAAGTTTGAAAGTAATCTTGATAAAGCATGGGGAAGACAAGATTGAAGTTTGATTATAAAGCAAAAATACAGAATAGTAAAAAATTTGCGTCTGCTACCGCCGCCGCCAACACCGTGAACGACCGCAGCAGTGCAAGTACTGGCACTGAGCTGGATACACAGGCCTAGTTTGCCTTTTTCCAGAGGATTTACTGTAAGAAACTGTAAGAAACTGTAATTGTCCTAGTAGAACCAACTTGCCGAGTGTTCACCTCTAGACTTTTCTTAGTGCCAAAGAGGGACAGTGTGCAGATGCGACCAGTAGTGGATTTCTCGCGTCTGAACATTTACATCATAAATCCATCCTTCAGAATCTTACAGTAAAACAAATCAGGCTTGTACTTCCACGGCTGAGTTGGATGTGCTCCTTAGACCTCAAAGACGCCTATTGGCATGTCCCTATCAACAAACGGTCCCAAAAGTTCCTCGCCATGAGGGTCAGGCAAGAGACTTATGTCTTTCAGAAACTGCCTTTCGGTTTGAACCTGGCACTGAGAATTTTCACAAAATTAGTCCGGCAAGCCCTTCTACCATTGTTGGACCAGGGCATAATGGTGTTGTGGTATCTAGACGACTGGCTAGTGGTGGCAGAGTCAAGAGAGTTATGTCACAATCATGTCAACCAAGTAATCAATCATGTACAAACCCTAGGGTTCAAGGTGAACCTGGCAAAGTCTCTCCTTGTTCCTACACGGGAAATTCAGTGGATAGGGCTGGTCTGGGATACCGCCAATCTGACTCTTACTCAGAGTGTGGACAATCGCCACAGATTTCGCAGGAAACTGTTTCGTTTTCTCCGCAGTCTGAATACGACAAGGAAGACGTGGGAGTCCCTGGTCGGCTCACTCAACTGGATCCAATTAACTGTGAACATGGGCCGGTTGAAAGTAAATAGATTAATGATGGAAGGCAACAAATTTTTCCCACTACTGCCGGCGGGAAAACTATGGCCGATTCCTCGATTAATTGACAACTTACTGTCGGTCTGGGCGAAGACCGAAACACTGTACTCTGTGACAACATGGGTTTCTCCTCCTCTTTCGGTATGGGTAGACACAGATGCTTCTGAAACACTAGGGTCGGGGTATCAGTCCAATCTAGGCCATCAAGGGCAGGGTACTTGGGCCCAGAACGAGTTATGGCACATCAACAAACAAGAGCTTCTAGTTCCTCTATATGTTCTCCAAGCCCACGGCTCGTCATTGCAAGGGAAATCAATAGCGTTTCGGATGGACAACTTAATTGCGGTCCATTGCATTCAGAAACAAGGTTCAGTAAGGTCTCGAGAGTTGCTAGTAGTGTCAGAACAGATATTTGCTCTAGCCGAATCGCTGAGCATTCATCTGCATCCTTCATACCTCCCAGGCGTGTCGAACGTCTGGGCGGATGTGCTGTCCCGGCGACGGAGCACTTTAGTAGAATGGGCTCTCAAACAAACCGTCTTCGACAAGATGATTGCCAAGCCTTACCGTCCACAAGTTGAACTGTTCGTATCCGAGGAGACTCACAAGCTACCTCTCTTCCTGACCCGCCAAGGGGTAACTCCGGCGGGGGGACCAGATACGTTATTGGAGGACTGGAACAAGTGGAACTCAATCTATCTATTTCCTCCACCAGATTCTGCTCTAATGTGCAGGGTAATTCACAAACTAAGAGGTTACCGGGGCTTAGTATCGATGATCGCGCCGTTATGGCCGGCTCAGGTGTGGTACCACCAGTTGAACGAATGGTGCAAAGACCCGGTGTCACTCCCGGTTTCTGCATTTCACTTAGAAATGATTGGCAACCTTCAGACCTCAATTTTGCCTTCTGGACATTTACAATGCCAAATGGCTAGCTCAGTATGGGAAAAGTGTCATTAGTAAACTCATGAACCAATATACTTTATCTACCAGGAGGCAATATCAATCACATTGGAAAGCTTTTACGAACTGGATTGTAGAATCAGGGCAAACCGATGCCTCAGGAGCCCTGGTCTTCAAATACTTAGATTACTTATTTGAGCAGAAGCGTTTGTCCGTTGTTATGTTGAAAAATCAACTTATCTGATCTCACTGGTCTCTTGATACCACAGGCGGAGGAGAAAGGGTTTACGAGGGCGTGTTTCAGGCTCCGCCCACCACCACGTCAGCTCATGCCCACCTGGTCGCTTGATAAGGCCTTATCTTTGCTTCAATCGCGCAAATATAATAATGCGCCGGATTTTGATTCATTACTTAAAAAGGCTGTGTTCCTGATGGCTTTAGCTACAGGAAATAGGGTCTCTGAGCTGGCGGCGATGAGCAACAAACCTAATTGCCTTAGGTTTGGGAGACTGCACGACAAGGTCCAGATCGCGCCGTCCCCCATTTTTATTGCTAAGAATGAGCACTCTGATCATGTATTCTCAGAATTTTCTGTTCCGGCGTTAAAACGCGGACACACTCATCATATTTTATGTCCAGTGGAGGCCTTAGTTAGGTTTATGAGGGAAGCTCACCCTCGACAACCAGGCTTTCTGTGGGTGAACCAGGCAGGTAATCGTGTCACTAGGAGAAAATTGGCTTCTCTGTTAGTAGACGTTATTAAAGAAAGTAATCCCGGCGTAGTGGGCAGGGCCCACGACATCAGGAAGTGGGCAGTCTCTCTTAGATTTTTACAAATGTTCTCTATAGACGACATTGCCAACACTCAATTGTGGGCATCAAACCATGCTTTCCTAACACGATACCCGTCGGTCGCTCTGGAAAAGCCAAAACGTACCTGTGTAGCTTTACGACATAAGGTCTCGTAGGCTATGTGCTATTATTATTAAGGTTAAGGTGTGAAAAAAGGGGGGGGGGGGGCCATGCTGAATAGCCCAAAGCCCCACGGACTCCTTCCGCCGGAGATTGTGATAAATCACGAGCTGTGAGCGAACTGATATGACGGTTCTTTTTTTTCTTTTTTTTTTTCTTTAACTCACTGAGCCCCAGCGATGCAGGGTTTGCATCCACAATGTATGCAACGCTAAACCCCAGCGACGCATGGTTTGCGTCCTGGCCGGTCCGATCCCAATTACTCCGGTCCTATGGCACCTAGAGGGCTCAGATTTGTATGGGAACTGTGTAAGTATCCCACGCACCCATGCCGATGGTTGAAAACTCTCAGAAGTCCAACGGCGTGTGCGTAAGCGTGCAAAAACATGTTTTTTTGGGGAAATTGCCTTCAATTTTTTACTCTTGTAAAATCCGTTTTCGGGGGCTCTGTAGGACCATTTTTTGAGCTTTTTGATCGTTTTTTCATGGTTTTTCCTTCATTCCTAACCCATTCGCTATTGTTTCTGGAATAAAAAAAAAATTCAGAATCAGCCGGTCCTGGGTGGTACATTTATAAATATTTAGCTGGTGCTCAGCGGGTTAAGAAATCTATCATAGTTGCAACTATATAGGATTACTAGAATGTACAAACATATACCTTACCTTTACCTTTGGATGTGTTCGCCGCTCCTCTAGCGGCACCAAGGAGCGCGACGCCCCTCGTTATGGGTGGTGATTTGGTGCAGTAGACTGTTTGAAGCGACAGCTCGCTCCCTTGCGAGGCTGGGCTCGTCTGGCACTTTTTGCAGTTCGACATCTAGGGCTCTCTTGAAGTTGTCTAACGAGATGTCCCTCATGTCTCTTACTCGCCGTGGGAGTTTGTTGAAGAGACGTGGGCCTCTGTGTGATAACCAGCCCTCTCGCAGAGAGCCCATAGCACCCCTGTTATTCATCCGGGGGATTTCGCATTCCCAGCCTCTCCTATCACTGAATTTCATGACTATCGGAGTATGTAGGTTTGGTACTAAACCCTCTGCGATTTTCCATGTATATTATTAGGTAACGTTCTCTTCTACGTTCCAGTGAGTACAGATTCAGTGCTCTTAAACGCTCCCAATAGTGTAGATGTTTTATCGAACTTATATGCGAAATGAAATTTCTTTGTACACTCTCTACGTCATTTATTTCACCTGCTTTGTATGGGGATGTTAATACGCTACAGTATTCAAGCCGCGGTAGCACTAGAGATTTGAAAGAGCGTTATCATAGGCAATTCACCGCGTTTTTTAAAAGTACGCAGAACCAACCCCGTTAGACGTTTCGCAGCCGCCACTTTGACCTGGTTATGTACTTTGAAACCATATTTTCAGACATTAATACCCCAAGGTCTTTCACACTGTCTTTCCGTTTATTATGTGGTTAGATTCTGTTAAGTAATTGTAATTTCTTTAACACCATTATTATCTCCGTACCGTATTAATTGGAATTTTTCCTCATTGAATTGCATGTTGTTTCCCTGGTCCACTGGAACGTTCATGTCTTCCTGCAGCCCGTGTCCTCTTGTGTGTTTACTATCTTGCTTAATTTTGTGTCATCAGCAAAAGACGACACCGTACTGTGTCTGGTGTTGGTATCTATGTCGCAAATTAGTATGAGGAACAGAACTAGCACTGTTCCTTGGGGCTCTGAGCTTTTGACATCCGAAGGCTCAGAAGTGACTTGGTTTACTGCTACCGATTGTTTTCGGTTTACGAGGAAATTGTATATCCACCGTCCGATTTTCCCAGTTATACCTTTTGCTTTCAGTTTGTGGGCTATTATACCATGGTCACATTTATCAAATGCCTTAGCAAAATCGGTGTAAATGACATCCACGTTTTTCTTTTCTTCTAGCGCTTAAAAATTTTTTTGTCATAGTGTTCCAAAAGTTGTGAGAGACATGATCTTCCCACTCTAAACCCATGTTGACCGGTGTTGTGTAGTTCATTTGCCTCCATGAATGTTGAAATTTTGCTTCGCAGGACTCGCTCGAAAACTTTAATGATGTGAGAGGTTAGAGCTACCGTAGTTTTTTGGAAGTGCTTTACTCCCTCCTTTATGCAGTGGGCAATATTGCGTTTTTCAGCTATCTGGACAGTAGGGTCTCACAAAAACGAGTTTATCACATTCGTTTTATCGATTTCGTTTTATGTGAACACAGCATTCGTGGCGCAATATCGTGTTCACTTGTAAGCGAAAATTTTACAAGCGAACGATATTTCGTACGTTTTTCTATATTTCGCGTTTTATATGAAAGCTACGTACATATTTCGTACGTTTTGTACTATATTTCGCGCTTCACTTTGCCCCACTTTGGCGCGGACTCGTTGAGTGATCACATCTTTATCTGCGAAAATTAAATATCGATATTTTAGGTCGTTTTATGCGAACACGTTTTATGCGGGACCCTACTGTATGTCACCAGTGTCTAGACTCCTTCTCCACATTATAGCCAGGGGTTTTGAGAGGTTTTCCTTACATTTTTTCATTAGGATCGAATTCCATGAGTCCGGGCCTGGTGCCGAGTGGGATGGCATGTTGGAAATGGCCTCTTCTATGTCTTTTGGACCGAAATCAATATCCAGCATCTGAGGGGTTTCCGTGGGGGAGGTTTCCATGAAAAATATATTTTGGTCTCTGATGAATTTTGTTTCATCAGGCTCACTGAATGCCATTTCATACTGCCTGCTTAAGAGTTCGCTCATTTCCTTTTTGTCCCCTGTGAAAAGAGGCCGTCCCCTTTGCTCAGTGGGCCGATGTTTGAGGTTGGGTTAGCCTTTTGTTTGGCGTATGAAAAGAAGTATTTGGAATTGTCCTTTATACCTGCAATAGCTTTCCTCTCCTCTTCCATATGTTGTAGTTCATATGAAATTCGTTAGTCTTTGTTCAATTTCCACAATTTCTCTATCTATTTCGACCTTTTGCCTATCCTGTAGATTTTGATGTGTGAGTCTTTGTGTGAGTAATTTTCTTCTTCTGTACAGCCTCCTCCTTTCCCGATCTTGTTTGCTTCTTCGTTTTGTTTGTCTTGCAGGTATATGGTGGCTACAGATTTGGGTCATGGTTTCTGTTATTAAGACTAGACATTCTGCTGGTGTCAGGTTATCCATTAAATCTTCCCAGTCTATTTCCTCCATTTCTTGATGTACCTCTTCCCACCTAATGTTTTTGTTATTGAAGTTAAATTTACTGAAGGGGCCGGTTTTTGTTCTCGATTCTGAGGTTGTCTGTACACTTTCTAAGGGTGTTTTGATCTCAATTAATTTATGATCTGAGTATGTTGTGTCCGATATGTTAATGCTGTGTATTAGAGAGTCGTCGTTAGTGAAGACCAGGTCTAAGATATTGTTTTCCTGTGTGGGTTCAGCAATATGTTGGGTAAGACTAAAAAAATCACAAAGTTCAAAAAGCTCTCTCGTATTAGTATTTGCTTCTCCGGTGTTATTTGCCACCAACTGGTTTTCTAGTTGTCTCCATTTAATGTTTGGTAGGTTAAAGTCTCCTGGCCATATAATATTTGGTGTTGGGTTCCCCAGGGTTTCCACTTCTGATTTTATTTTGTTGAGCTGGGTTTTGAATTCTTCTCGGGATGGCCTGTATGTAACAATAACTTCTAAATTTAGGGATTCCATTTTAACTCCAAGTATTTCCACCACTTCATTACTGTTATTTAGGAATTCAGTACATATCAGTGAGTCATGTATGTACAAGGCTACACCTCCATGTGATCTATGCATTCTGTCCGCCCTATGTAGGTTGTAACCAGGAATCCATACCTCACTATCTTCCTGATCTTTAATGTGAGTTTCTGTGAGAGCCGCAAATATAGCGTTTCCTTCTTCTAGCAGGCCCCTAATAAATGGTACTTTGTTCGTGGTTCTATTTTTTAGGCCTTGGATATTTGCAAACAAGCTTGGGGAGGGATTGTTTGGAGTATGTGTACCTAATAGTCTTCGGGATGTATTGGCCACTCTTGGGAGGCCAGGAGGTGCTCGAGGTGTTCTATGTGCTCTTCCATCTCCCTCAGTCTCTTCATCTTCATCTGCCCTTTCCCTCCTTGCCTTTTTCCTCTGTCTCGTCCTCGCATAGCTAGAGAGTTTTTTGGGCTACCATTAGTGTTAGGTCTAGCATATCTCCAAGTCCCTTTAATATGAAAAGCTGGGCATTTCATATTGTAGCAGGTCTTGTTCTCAAGTGATGTCTTGCAAAGGGATGGGTGGTGGTATTTGCAGGTTTTACCAAATTACATTTTCCATGACTGGTTATGTTGTTGCAAATTTTGGGATGAGCAAATCTACATGAATTCCCATTATATTCGCCCTTTTGACCAAAGTAGCACCTTCTTTCCAGATAATATCTGCACACTGGTGTAGACAACCCCAGTAGGTGTGGCTGGGGCTGCAATGGGTTATGTGGTGAGCTAAGTGTGGTTGTGGGTGATAGTGGGCTTGGTGTATGGGTGGGTGAGGCCTGCAGGGGGGTGGAGTTACGGGTCGGTTGTAGGTGGGCAGGTGGCAGTGGTGAGGGGGGACGATGTGAAGGGGGAGCCGGATATGGGGGCTTGTTGCATCCTACGTTCATCCTGCAATTTATTTGATCAACCGCAGTAGGGTGGTCAATGGCCATAGATGGGATTAATGTGGGTGTTTTCTGGGTCTGGGGAGGTGTGGGGAGATGTGCGACAGGGTTTGTGTATATGTAGGGTGCGAAAGGTTGTTGTTCGGCAGGCGATGTGTGTTGATGTGCAGGAGGCAATGTGGGCATTATCATGGGAAGGTGTGCGTGTGTGGTTGTGATATTTGTATGGGCCCTGAGGCCCCAATAGTTCCCCATTTTCTGTGAAAGGTAGCTATGTCTTGGCTATATTTCCGTCTATCTTGTACTTCTGTATTTTCTACAGTCTGTATGAATTGCCATGTGATATCGAAACAACTATCGCAGAAATGGAGGTTCTTCCCTCTTGTATTGTATGCCTCATGTATTGGTGTCAATCCTATGCAAATCCAGTGATATGGTTGCTTGCATATCCGACATGCGGTGCCATCATGGATGTGTATATTCATCTTACAAAACTCGTACAGTTGTCTCTGGTAAACATTTTTTGTTTTTTTGTTTTTGTTTTTGTTTTCCACCCGCCCTTACATGGGAGGAGAGAGAGAGAGAGACAGAGAGAGGGGGAGAGAGTGAGAGAGAGAGAGAGATGAGAGAGAGAGAGAGAGAGAGAGAGAGAGAGAGAGAGAGAGAGAGAGAGAGAGAGAGAGAGAGAGAGAGAGAGAGAGAGAGAGAGATGAGAGAGAGAGAGGAGGAGAGATCTAGAGAGAGAGAGAGAGAGAGAGAGAGAGAGAGAGAGAGAGGGGGGGGGGGGGGGGAGTGCCACTCGTTTACCCTCGTTATGTTTAAACTTTAAGTACACTGTACATATATTGTTAAGGTTAGAACAATATTCCAAAGAGTTTATAGTTCTAGTTAGGGACACAAGGATGTTCCCAGTTTATCAGGTATAGATCTTAACCCTTTCACGCATTTATGATGCAGAGGTTGCCAGATTAGCAATAAAAAATAGAGTTCTCTCACTCTTATAATTACCTCTCCAAAATTAGTTTTCTGCCCACAGCTAACTCAAAGACAACTGCAGAGGTTGAAGTAACTAAACTAAAGGTTTCTAAATACCCCTGATGGTAACAAAGGCTTTAAAGTATCCCCAATAGGCTCAAAATTGCGTCATATGTCGGAGAGGGTTAAGGTAAAAGATCTGGTCTTGAGCAAGCAGACTTTCTTTGATGTCACGCCCTGCTTGCAATCTTTCATATTTTTATACTATTTATTGTCTGTATACAATAAAAAACTTAAAAATTATATAAGGCTTATTTTTGTCCTGAGGTTAGGGTATTGTCACGAATGTCCCCCTCCAGTCTTGGTACTCAGGCAATATCGTCAATGATAAAGGGGCCACTATTAAATTATAGGTTTGATTCCCAGATGGAAGTAATGAAAACCTAATATTTAGTAGGGCCCCGTAATCATTGACGATGCATGGCCCTCCCATCCATCCCCTTCCCATTCGTTGATCTCTATTAAGTCTTGATATATCAGTGAAGGAAGTTATGGCCGCAAGGGAGCTTGCGCCTGGGTGCTGCGCACAAGAAATCCACGCATGGAAAGCCATAATATAACTGATATTATGTTAAATTTTATTTTTTATTTTCTACAAAGTTTTTTTCTGTAGGGTCACCAATCATAAGGACGATTCCATAAGAGAATTAAGCGTGCACTTATGAGAGTACTCCCTGACCCTTCCGCGCGGGAGATTCAAAACTGCTGCCGCGGGTGTTGAAGGGAGACTATTATATTAATAGGCAATATCGTCAATGATTATGGGGCCCTACTAAATATTAGGTTTTCATTACTACTCTCCGGGAATCAAACCTATATTCGTACCCTGTACGTACCGTGTGTATCAAAACCGTGTTTTAGAAATAACAGGCCTTATGGGAATTAATTAATTCGTTCCAGCCACTTTCCCAAAGTCCCTCTTTTGGCCCTTTTTGCCTACCTTCAGCCATCTTATATTATATTATACCACCAACATCATATATGACATAACATAGAATACATTAAGCATCAATAAGAACTGTTTTGGACCTGTTACTGATCTATTTATGTGGATATATGTGTTGATGTTCGGTAGATATCCCCGCCGCTGTACTCCCTCCCCGCCCCGTCCCGGCCTCAACCCCGACCCCGTTACTGTTATGTTGATAAGCCTTGTGCTACAGCTAGCAAATCGGCCCCCTCCAGGTTCCCAGGCATGTTGATCGTCCTCATCGAAACCAGAGAACACAGATATATTGTTCATCATAATTATCATTATCATCATCAGACTGGTTGTCACTGTCGGGGGCGCTCCCTCCCTCCCCCTCTCTTTATTATGGTTCAATAGACCAGAAAGTAGAGAAGATATTATGACCCTATTGATAATCCAAAACTATTGAACACACTTAAGTGTATGTTATTTGGTCTCTATATAATCTGTGAATTATTTCCAATATGATGGAATTAAAGAAAACAAATTTCCACCAACACATAATCAGCAAAAATTACACAAATGTCAATTAAAACATGTTACAATATTTCCCCGTCATTTTGTAGAAGGCGAAAATATACCGTGGGAAAAAAAAAAAAATAAATCTATCAAATGCAAATCTTCCGTCGCTCGGAATCTTGGCGCCTAGCTATCTAGACAAGACGGAGGGTGGAAATCGTGTGTTGACTTTCTTATTTATTGTTTATCTATGTGCTGGAAGGATATTATATTTTTCAATTCCTTCGCATTAGAAATTATTCATAGATTACAAAAAGTCCAAATAAGACATACCGTAGTTATGTTAATGTACAAAGGAGTACAAAGGAAATCAAGCAACAACAGATCTAGTGACCCTTCTAGGTTGCTTGTCCTCCAAAACACTGAGGATCAAGTGTCCAAACAGTGGTTTAGAGTGGGTAAGGGAACATTGGAAAGGGAATTACTGCCCTGGAACTAATGTCCGTGGCAGGATTAGGAAGTTAGTAGAGGACAGATGGGTTAGTAACTGAGGGGGGGATAAAATAAAGTTATTCATTTACAAACGCAGTCAGTCGCGGGTTTGATGAGAGATATTTGTCTAGGCGGAGTTTAAATGAATCAACGGTGATGCAGTCTATAACGTTTCGGGGATTCCACAAGTTGACAACTCGATTGAAGAAGAAATTCTTAGATTCGTGCGAGTTAAAAGATTTACCAATAATTTTGCAACCGTTTCCCCGCGTGTAATTAGATTGGTCGATAGTGAAGTACTTACTACAGTTCATATTGTCGTTGCCTTTGATGATTTTGAACACTTGAATTAAGTCACCTCTTAATCTGCGCTGGGTTAAAGGAAATAGATTTAATTCTCTAAGACGCTCTTCGTATGGTTTGTTCTTTAGGCTAGGTATCATTTTGGTAACTCTACGTTGAACTCGTTCTAGCTTGTTTATATCTTTTTGGTAATAAGGGCACCAGGATTGAACACAGTATTCCAGAAGAGGGCAGACTAAGGAATTGTAAAGGGTTAGGATAACTTCTTTGGATTTATGCTCAAATGACCTATAAAGCCAATTATTTTGTTTGCCTTCTTAACAACTTCTGAACATTGTTGACTCGGTTTTAGGTTACTCGATATTGTTACTCCCAGATCGGTTTCTCTGTTTATATTCTTAAGCTGAGTGCCATTCATCGAATAGTTTGCTTTCTCAGTTAGGTATCCGACATGTAGTACTTTAAATTTATCCGCATTGAAACTCATTTGCCAAATTTGGGCCCAACATGACAATTTATCTAGATTGTGTTGCATATCGTCAACTTGTTCTTTTGAGAGTACGCTATTTGCAATTTTTGTATCGTCAGCAAATTTTGAGATTGTACAGGTGAGACCCTCATCTATGTCGTTGATGTAAATTAGAAAGAGAATTGGTCCTAGTACCGATCCCTGGGGTACCCCGCTACTTACATTGGTCCATTTAGATGCCTTACCGTTTATGACTACCCTTTGCTTTCTGTTGCGGAGCCAATTTTCTATCCATTTCAACACACCGTCTTGTATTCCATGCGCTTTTAGTTTTAGCAGTAAACGTTTGTGGGGAACTTTGTCAAAGGCCTTTTGAAAATCAAGGTATATAATATCTACAGCTTTACTCTCATCGTAGAGGTTGAGGATATTGTGGAAGAAGTTTAAGAGGTTTGTTAAACAGGAACGCTTTTTATGAAAGCCGTGTTGAGTATCTTTAAGTATGTTATTTTCCTCTAAGTGATTTACGAGTCTGTCTCGTATGACCGTTTCTAGCATTTTACATACAACTGAGGTTAAGCTAATTGGACGATAGTTACTGGGTAGGGATTTGCTGCCTTTTTTTAATATCTGTGTTACGTTGGCTAGCTTCCACTGATCAGGCATAGTTCCAGACTGCAAGGATTTATTGAATAGTAATGTCAGTGGTTTGGAGAGCTCATCCTTAGCTTCCTTTAGAACTCTAGGCGGCGAGATTGTATCAGGTCCTGGCGTTTTATTTACCTTGAGTTTATCTAAACAATTCAATACTTCTCTCTCTGTAACGGTGATATTGCTTAGAACATCTGAATTATCAATCTGAATCGGCGATGGTGTAGGGATATCACTGAGGTCTTCTGTTGTAAAAACTGATGCAAAGAAGGTATTGAGGGCATTACTCATTTGTACTTCGTCTTTGGTGTATTCTCCATTTTCATCGACTAACGGTCCAACAGTTGAAGTAACTACTTTTTTCTTTCTGATATAACTATAGAATTCTTTCGGGTTTGTTTTACTTTGATTCGCAATGTACAGTATAAGGGAGATAGATCACTGCATTAGAGAGATACAGTAGATAGATAGAGTTTCTACAGGCGAGCGATCGATAACATACTGTACTAACATATATGCGATGGACTTAAGTTTATGAAAAGACAAAGGAGACATTTTTATTAACTCTCTTTTTCATTTAATTATTTGTGGGTTGGAAGGATAATATTGTTTTCAATTCCATCATATTAGAAATGATTCATAGATTCAAAAAAGACCAAATAAGACATAGTTATATTTATGTATAAGGGAGATAGATGCATTAAATAGACAAACAGACAGACATTTGATGCATAAATAACATTCTTAATCATTAATATATACCTTAGGCTTGGGACGCCACCCTTGTATGATCCCGACTTTTCCCCGACTTTTACCGTGTTGTGGCCGACTTTGAAACTTTTGAGGTTACCGTGTCCAAACGAAACGGTGTATAAAAAACGTGTGTATATCGAGACCTGACTGTACAGAAACTTAGCGGTATTCACTAACCCTGGAATACTGCATCTGGTCAATGCGCTCATCGGAGGTGAAGGGAATCAAGCCGATGCGGTGGGATATGAACTCATCACTGAGTACGGTCGAGTTCTCCTCCAGCTGTACCCAGTCAATGGCAATGGTCGGGGTTTCGGCCATGAAGATACGCCTGATACTGTTAGCCACACTGTCAATAAAAAAATGGAAATGAGGTACGGTACTGAGATAGTGATTGAATGGGTATGGAAAATGTGTAGACTAGCACAGGAAAAGGGAAGTGTGCCTGAAGACTGGAAGACGGGCATAATAATCCCTCTGTACAGGGTATAAGGGTAAAGGGCAGAGAGGAATATGTGGTAATCACCAGGGGATACGTCTCCTAAACATAGAAGGGAAGATGTACAGTAGGGTAGGGATACAATAATGGGTTGAGGGGGGCTTTGCCACCTTCACTGCCATGACTTATTGTCATCATCATAATTATACAGTACTATGTGATATGCCAATTCAGTAGGTTACACAAAAATTGATGGGTCTCCTGTAGGTTAAACAAATTCCGATGCTGATCATGTCCCCAATATCAGCCCTCGCATATCATGCCGCCTGAGAGCGGCCCTCTGTCGGTCCCACTACGTAAACGTAAACAAATAGTATCGGAAAAGGTTATCTTTAGGACCGACAGTAGTGCCATCCATCTCTTTAGGCCTAATAGATCCGGTAGAGCATATACATCATTACTATATACTGTATGTCATTACAAGCTGAAACCATACCCATAGCTTACTCTGACTGTTCCTTTTACTTATATATTTTCTAGATCTCAAGTGACGGCGTCTCTTCCGTGGATTGACCTCCCAATCTACCAAGATTGGAAGCCAAAGCGTCACATTTTTCCTTTGCCCCTCAACTTTCTCTTCATAATTGCTGAGGGGCACAGGGCCCTGGGTGGGGATTTGGTTTCCCGGGCGTTTCCGCACCCTCCTCAGCTTCCCGCCATGGAGTGGCTTCGGTCACCCAGGCTTTATTGTGTTCGGCAGGGAGGGTTCTGTGGGGGCGCTCGGTTGTGGCCTTGGCCTTGCTCGGGGCCTTAGGGCTGTTCGGCCAGGCAGCTTGGGGAACAACAACAACAAGCTGAAATGTATGATAAGGGATATACTGTATATATAATACAATAATAATAGTCTCGTATGATGAGGGATATATATATACTGTATAATACAATAATACTGTAATAGTCTCCCTATAAACGGCATGGCCACCATCTTCACTACAGTCGTACCGATATGTCTGACAGTCTGGAAACTGTCTACTGGCTTGAAAAGTGACGTGAAATAACCAACCAACAGCAATGGAATTCCCTGGATGACGACACACCCATTTAGCCAATCACCTGTCACACGCAGCTGCGCATATCCCATAATGCAATATACAGTACTGTATTGGAGAAGAAGGTGAGGGTGGCTGACTAGTGACAAGTGTGCCCACAATGGCGTCTTCAGCTGGATGACTCTCATACGTCTTTCGATTTGTTGTGAGTGTAGGCCTACATGATTTTCGTTCATATCCAGAGGTCAGTGGATTTGTATATTGAGGACTTTCGGAAGTGAGTATTTACCTATTATCCAAGGACCGTCAGGAGTGAGTATTTACCCATTATTCAATAATAGGGTCAGTTAGGGAAAATTCGGATTTTGCCTAGGAAGGAAGTAGTGTCCGGGCGTACGGTCAAGTTCTACAGTATTAACCCGCTGAGGACCAGCTAGTTTATAATAAATGTACCACCAGGGACCGGCTGTTTTGAAAAAAAAAAAAAAAAAAAAAAAAAAAAAAAAAAATCCAGAAACAATAGCGAATGGGTTAGGAATGAAGGAAAAACCACAAAAAAATTATCAAAAAGCTCAAAAAATGGTCCTACGGAGCCCCCGAAAGTCGATTTTACAAGAGTAAAAAATTGAAGGCAAATACAGTACACCCAAAATACCGGTTTTTGCGCGCTCACGCGCACACGGTTAGACTTTGAGTTTGCAACCATCGTCAAGGTTGCGTGGGATACTTACACAGTTCCCATACAAATCTGAGCCCTCTAGGTGCCATAGGACTGGAGTAATTGGGACCGGACCGGCCAGGACGCATGGTTTGCGTCGCTGGGGTTTAGCGTTACATACATTGAGGACGCATGGTTTGCGTCGCTGGGGTTCTGTGGGTTAAGTCTATTTTGACGGTTATTTGCCCCCTGCTGCCGCTGGCATTAGGCTATATATGATGCTGACAATATGTCATTTGGTGGGACATATTATTGTATCCAACGGCAGTCAAAATGACGGGAACATGATAGCAAGCGATCGATCTATGTAAACATGACGGCCGTACGCCCGGACTCTACATCCATTCCAAAAAGGGTCAATATTTACGAGACTCACCACAGCTATTTCAAGGTTTTTGTTTTTTGGATTTGTTATTATTATGGTTTAGCCTATAAGCTTTCTAAAATAAAACTATTTCATGGAAATTAGTATTTAACCATTAGGCCTAGGCCTAAATAAATAAAAGTTGGCTCAGGTTTGTGCATTTTTGAATGGAGTAGAGACTGGAATGGGTAATAGCCTATGTTATAAAAATAGAGGGGTAGAATATAGAGTTCGGGCGTACCGCCAGCCTTGTTTACACTACGCGGAGCGGCGTCGGATGCTTGCAATCATGTTCCCGTCTATTTTGACTGCCTTTTCATACAAAAATATGTTGAGGCGGGGCTTTACCACCCCTCACCCACCCATGACATATTATCATTATATATATTGCCAGCAGGGGGAAAATAACAGAAAAAAATAGCTGTAAAAATATACGTGAACTTAACCACGGCGGTCGACATATGTAAACATGACGGCGGCGGACGCTTGCGATCATGTTCCCGTCTATTTTGAATGCCATTGGATACAATATTATGTTGGCTCCCATCACCCCCCCATGATATATTGTCATCATCACATATACTGTATAGCCAGCAGGGGGCAAATAACCAAAACAAAATCGCCATCAAAATAGACGCGAACTTAACCGCGGCGATCGACCTACGTAAACATGACGACCGTACGCCCGGGCTCTACATCCATCCCAAAACAGGTCAATATTTACGAGACTCACCACAGCTATTTTCAAGGTTTTTGTTATTTGTATGGTTTAGCCTATAAGCTTTCTAAAATAAAATGATTTCATGGAAATTAGTATTTTACCATTAGGCCTAGGCCTATCCAAGAATCTAAAAACACACCCCCCCGATAGTGGGATGGGGTAGCCTATGAAGAATAGGGAAATTGAGAGGTAAAAAGCATATAAAGAGAATATAGGCCTAGGCCTAAATAAATAAAAGTTGGCTCAGGTTTGTGCATTTTTGAAAACATGAGCCAACTTTTAACGAAAGTTGGCTCGGATTTCACGGAGTAGAGACTGGAGTGGGTAATAGCCTATGTTATAAAAATAGAGGGGTAGAATATTATCATCATCATATATATTGCCAGCAGGGAGCAAATAACTACTGTTAGTTATATTTATCAACGACTTACCTGAAGTTATAACTAATGGAAGTGAGGTATACCTGTATGCGGATGACACTAAGCTGTATAGAAGAGTGAGGAGTAAGGAAGATGTGGGTTTGCTTCAAGGAGATGTGGAGGGCATGAAGGGATAGTCTGAGCATTGGTTAATGCCTTTTCATCCAAAAAAATGCAAGTACAGTACATGCGGATTGGGACAAGCAAGATAGACAAGGTAGGATACAGTATGTATGAAGCGATGGAGGAAGTGAATGCAGAAAAGGATATAGGAGTAGTGATAGACAATAAGTTAAATTTCTCAGAACATTTAGTGGAAAAGATAAACAAAACCAATAGAATTGTAGGGCTGATAAGGAGGACATTTGTGTCACTTGACGAAGAAATCTTCAGGAATCTCTATACAGCGCTGGTTAGGCCGCACCTGGAATATGCGAACCAGGTGTGGGCTCCATATATGGTAAAGGATATAGAAGCAGTGGAGAAAGTGCAGAGGAGAGCTAGCAAGCTAGTACCAACGTTGAAGAACGCGGGCTATGAGCAGAGGTTGAGGACACTGGGGCTTCCGACACTGGCATATAGGAGAAAGAGAGGGGATATGATAGAGACTTTTAAGATAGTGACAGGAAAGTATGATGAGGATGTGTGTGAAGGTATCTTCTTGATGCGGGAGGGAACAAGAACGAGAGGACACTCTAAGAAAATTTACAAAGAAAGAAATAGGCTTGAGAAGGCAAAGAACTCATTTTGTGATAGAGTGGAATACACTGTCCCATTATGTAGTCGATTCCGAATCAATAAGAGAGTTTGAGAGTAATCTTGATAAAGCATGGGGAAGACAAGATTTGAAGTTTGATTATAAAGCAAAAATACAGAATAGTAAAAATGTTGCGTCTGCTACCGCCGCCGCCAACACCATGGACGACCGCAGCAGTGCAAGTACTGGTACTGAGCTGGATACACAGGCCTAGTTTGCCTTTTTCCAGAGGATCTACGGTAAGAAACTGTAAGAAACTGTAAGAAACTGTAAGAAATAAAAAAAAAAAAATCGCCGTCAAATTAGACGCGAACTTAACCACGGCGATCAACAAATGTAAACATGACGACGGCGGCGGCGGACGCTTACAATCATGTTCCCGTCTATTTTGAATGCCATTGGATACAATAATATGTTGAGGGAGGGGGGGGGCTTTGCCCCCCTCACATATTGTCATCATCATATATATATCTTACAGTTTCTTACAGTAGATCCTCTGGAAAAAGGCAAACTATGCCTGTGTATCCAGCTCAGTACCAGTACTTGCACTGCTGCGGTCGTTCATGGTGTTGGCGGCGGCGGTAGCAGACGCAACATTTTTACTATTCTGTATTTTTGTTTTATAATCAAACTTCAAATCTTGTCTTCCCCATGCTTTATCAAGATTACTTTCAAACTCCCTTATTGATTCGGAATCGACTACATACTGGGGCAGTGCGTTCCACTCATTTACCACTCTATCACAAAATGAGTTCTTTGCCTTCTCAAGCCTATTTCTTTCTTTGTAAATTTTCTTAGAGTGTCCTCTCGTTCTTGTTCCCTCCCGCATCAAGAAGATACTGTACCTTCACACACATCCTCATCGTACTTTCCTGACACTATCTTAAAAGTCTCTATCATATCCCCTCTCTTTCTCCTATATGCCAGTGTCCTCAACCTCTGCTCATAGCCCGCGTTCTTCAACGTTGGTACCAGCTTGCTAGATCTCCTCTGCACTTTCTCCACTGCTTCTATATCCTTTACCATATATGGAGCCCACACCTGGTTCGCATATTCCAGGTGCGGCCTAACCAGCGCTGTATAGAGATTCCTGAAGATTTCTTCGTCAAGTGACACAAATGTCCTACTTATCAGCCCTACAATTCTATTGGCTTTGTTTATCTTTTCCGCTAAATGTTCTGAGAAATTTAACATATTGTCTATCACTACTCCTATATCCTTTTCTGCATTCACTTCCTCCATCGCTTCATACATACTGTATCTATCTGTCTATCTACTGTCTATCTTGCTGGTCCCAATCCGCATGTACTTACATTTTTTTGGATGAAAAGGCATTAACCAATGCTCAGACCATCCCTTCATGCCCTCCACATTTCCTTGAAGCAAACCCATATCTTCCTTACTCCTCACTCTTCTATACAGCTTAGTGTCATCCGCATACAGGTATACCTCACTTCCATTAGTTATAACTTCAGGCAAGTCGTTGATAAATATAACGAACAGCAGTGGTCCCAACACAGATCCCTGAGGTATCCCACTTGTAATTTCCCTCCACCCCGAGCCTATTCCATTCACCAATACCCTCTGTCTCCGATCTTTCAGGAAGGCTTCTATCCATTTCACACATTTCTCCCCTATCTTATAGCTTCTAACTTTCTCTATTAACCTTTTATGTGGGACCTTATCGAAGGCCTTCATAAAATCGCAATATACCACGTCTATTACATCATCATCTTCTAAAATTTGCATCCAATCATCTACCACCTTAATTAGCTGTAGTACCGTCGACCTCCCCGGCAAGAATCCGAACTGTCTCCCACTGAAAAGTTGGTTTGACTTCATATGATCCATTATTCCTTCTCTAATTACCGTTTCCATTAGTTTACACACAACATTTGTCAAACTGACTGGTCTATAATTCCCTGGGTCATTTCTCTTTCCCTTCTTAAATATAGCTGTTATGTTCGCCTCTCTCCAGTCCATCGGGATTTGTCCTGTATTAAACGATACCTCAAATAACATTTTCAATGGCTCTACTAACATCTCACCTCCTTCCTTTATGATTCTTGGGTGTATCCCATCCGGTCCCGGTGACTTACTTCTGTTCATTTTTTCTATAGCCGTTCTTATTCTAGCATGGGAAAACTCTATTAGTTCTAGTGCCGGTGCCTGTTTGATGGGAATAGTAGGCACTGCATCCTCCGACTCCACTGTTAGTACCCCCCAAAGTATTTCCCCAGCACCTCTGCTTTCTCCTTATCAGTCTCCGCTCTACTCCCATCATTCAACCCCCCTACCAGCTCTGGGATCCCTACTCTTCTTGTTAACTTTTCCTGAATGTACTTCCAGAATATTTTTGGATTATCCTTCACATTTCTAGCTATCTCTCTCTCCCTCTCCTTCACCCCCTCCTTGTTTCCCACCTTATTTTATTGTTTATTTGTCTGCGTTCCAGATCCACTTCCTTAGCCTCTATACTAGACCCCCTGTTCTTTTTTAACAATTTTAATCTTTCCCACAATCGTTTCTTTCTTCTAATCAATATCCAAAGCTTTCTTTTCATTGGCAATTCTGGGTTAGTTCTTTTCCTCAATTTTGTTTTATCCTTATATTCCCTTACTGGTACACTTTTGGATACAACATTCTCCAGTTTGACTCTAATTTTCCTCCACATTCCTTCAGCGTCTTCACCGTTCAAGTATTCCCCCCAGTCAATGTCCAAACACCGTCTCAGCAGCTCATAATCTGCTCTATCATACATGTATATTTTTCTATTGCTTCTATTATCCCTCTCTGATTTAATGTTACAACTAAAGCTTATACAGGCATGGTCACTACGACCTATAGGGCTATCCACATTAACATGTTCCACTATATCCTCTTCATTGCTAAAAATCAAATCAAGTACACTCCCCTGCGTCCCATCTCTATATCTTGTCATCTCTACAATATGTTGCGTTAAAAAACAATCTCTCACTTTCTCTATAAACTTATTTTCCAGGCTACCCTGTCCCGCTGGAGTAGTACAATTTGCCCAGTTGATCCTTGGCAAATTGAAATCTCCAATCAAAATTTTATATTTGTTCTCTCTATTATCTATCTCCTCCATTGCTTTCAGTAGGTTATCATCCTCTCCCCTGCTATTATTTGGGCTTCTATATATAGAGGCAATTAGAATTGATCCTCTTACACATTTTACTTCAATACACAAATACTCACAATACTGCTGTCTCATATCCACCTCATTAACCTTGAGCTCTTTTCTTACATAAATAAACAGTCCTCTTCCAACCTCTGCTCTAATAGCATTTCTCTCATATAACTCAAAACCCTCCAAACTATATTCCACCAGTTCCCTTTCAATTCTAGCATTTTTTGGTCTTACTTCCTGTAGGGCTATGACATCAGGTTTTTCCTCTTCATCCTGCAACCTACATATCAGTTCTCTTTTCTTGTCCTGGGTAAACACATCCACATTACTAAACATAATCCTTAATCCATCTACCATTCCTTCAGCAATTACACCATCCCGCTCCTCCAGTCCGTACCCTACTCCCCCGTTAGCACTACTGGGTCTGCCTCTTTGTCTCCTGTCTCTCCCTGTGACACCTCCACCCCGTTCTCCTCCTCCGTCACAACTCCCCTCCCTTCTACTCTTATAAACCACTTCCTCACTTTTCCGTCCCTCACTCTCCAGTAAAAATTTCTCTTATCCTCCTCATCCAACTTTCCATTATTTTCATCAGCCTTTTCTTGTAATTCCTTAATTTGTTTCCTTTGTTCTATACTCAAATCCTTCTTTAGTCTTATGTGTTTCAGTTTATCATTTGTATTTAGCCTCCAACTAAAATTTATCACAGTCTCCGCCACTACCCTAGTTTTAAACTGTACCCTTATAGGTCTCATCTCTCCCCTTTTATATCTACCTATCCTACTGACCTCCTCCAACTGCCAGCAGGGGGAAAATAACCGAAAAAATCGCCATCATAATGCAGTATACGCGAACTTAACCACTGCGATCGACATATGTAAACATGACGGCGTCGGCGTCGGACGCTTGCCATCATCTATCTATCTATCTATTGCCTGACGCCGTGATTCCCGAAGGGGTGGCCACGAATGAACCGCCCCCATGCACCTCTGTCCCTGGTCAGTCGACGCCCCTCCCCCCAACCAGCACCGCCTTCGTTCATATACAGTACTTCCTCACTCCATCCTTCCACCTCTCTTTCGGTCTACCTCTCCCTCTCTGTCCCTCCACCTCGCTCTCGTACACCCTCTTAGTCATTCTCTCGCTTTCCATGCGTTCCATATGGCCGAACCATCTCAAGTTGTTCCTTTTCACACTTTCCAGCACATCTACCTCCACACCACACCTCCTTCTTACTTCCTCATTAGCCTAGTCTGTCTATCCCTCCATGTAACTCCGCACGCACTTCTTAGGCAATTCATTTCCACTGCTCTCACTCTTGGTTTGAGTCTCTCAACCAACGTCCATGCTTCGCTTCCGTAAGTCAGTGTCGGGATTACCACACTGTCATGCAAGGACTTCTTCACTTCCATACTGACCACCCTATTTCTTGTTACTGCTTTCAGCATTCCTACAACCCTCTCCCGCACTTCTTCATCCATAGTCCCATCTTTACTCAACACGCTGCCCATTTTTTTTTGTTTTTTTTGTTTTTTTAAAGAGACAATGAACGGAGGAAGGAAAAACACAGATAAAACAAAAAGGTTCATGTGCCTAAAGGCATCCTCCATTCATAAAATTATTGTAACAACTGGATTTAAACATTTGTAGATTGTAAGTTTGTGGAAAGCAATTCGAGGGAAGTGAATTCCAAAGAGTAGTAGCTCTGGGGATAAATGAATTCTGATAAGCAGAAGTTCTGCATTGTGGAGGAGAAAGTGTAAATTCATGGGCGCTCTCAGCTGCCCTAGTTCTACGGGGAAAGATGTGGAGAGGCGGCACAATTGAAGCAAGTTCCTCGGAACAATTGCTATGAAAATATCTGTAGAATAATGCAAGGGATGCAACGTTTCTTCGTATGGATAATGTAGGAAGGTCTTGTGTGATTGCAGGGTTATTGATTAATCTAATAGCTTTATTTTGAATTTTGTCCAACTGCCTCAATGCAACCACTCCACTTCCACCCCACAGAGGTGAACAGTAATCCATCTGAGAACGCACATGACTTTTATATATTACGGCCAACTGCTCATCAGTGAAGAATTCTCGAACTCTGTACAGGAGTCCCAGTTTTTTAGAGGCATTCTTAGCAATGCTTCTAACATAATGTGTCCAGCTCAAGTTAGTAGTTAATGTTACACCGAGAATGTCAATACTAGGGGAAGTGGGAATATTTACATCATTAAAAAATATATGGGAGTCAGTGAGATTCTGTCGGTTAGAAAATTGAATGTACTTGGTTTTCTGTGCATTAAAGGAAACTAGATTCTTTTTTCCCCATTCATTAATTCTAGAAAGGTCCTGGTTCAGAGAAATTGCAGTGTTTATTTTTGAATTTATAAGATCGGGTTGGGTGAAAGAATTGGTAAATGTGAAGGAACTGTGGAGTGTTGAGTCATCTGCGTAGGAATGTATTGGATTATGAGTGGTAGATATGAGATCATTGATATGAATGAGGAACAGAGTTGGGGCCAAAACTGATCCCTGGGGAACACCAGCATTTACTGAGTGAAATTGAGAATAAAGGCCATCTACCATTACACGTATTTTTCTGTTATGAAGATAAGAAGAAATTAGTGCAACTAATGATGCAAGGCCGTAGTGTGACAACTTCGACAATAAGGATTGATGCCAGACTCTATCAAATGCCTTTGATATATCCAGTGCTATTGTATGTGTTGCACCATGTTGGTCTGTAGCTTGGTTGATTTGATGCGTACGAAGGCAAAGAATGTCTGCAGTTGATCGACATCGTCTAAAACCATATTGCCTATCACTGATTAATTTATTATTCTCAAGATGCTTAATTATGTGATTATTTAATATAATTTCAAAGACTTTACCAAGAGTGGAAGTTATAGCTATTGGTCTGTAGTTTGATGGATCTGAAGAGGCACCTTTTTTAGGAACTGGATGGATGTTTGCTTCTGTCCAGGGTACTGGGAAGCATGAGGTATGAGTACACAGATACTTAAAAGAGTTGACGATCTCCATAGCCTGACCGTTCAGCTTCACCTCACACTCTGTGACTTCACCCCTTTCGAAGACCATAACCTTGCTCTTCCCCGCATTTACCTTCAAATTCCGTTTTTTGCACACTGTTCCAAACTCATTTACCAGACCCTGCAACTCCCATTCATTATCACTCATCAGAACTGTATCATCCGCAAACAGCAGTATAGGTAGCTTCCACTCAATTCCCTCCCTTTTCAGCGATACACCAACATCCACTGCTCTTGATAGTATTTCTTTCATGACTCCATCCATATATACAGTAAACAACCATGGGGACATCACACACCCCTGTTTCAAACCAACATTCAGGTCAAAGAACTCGCTCTGCTCACTCTCCACACGTACTGCCGCCTTTGCACCCTCATACATGTTCTTCACTGCTTTCAGCAACTTGCCATCTACTCCGTATATTCTAAGTACTTTCCACAAACCTTCTCTATCCACTCTGTCATAGGCCATCCACTCTGTCATAAGCCTTCTCCAAGTCCATAAAGGCAACATACACCTTTTATTTCTTCTCCAGATATTTCTCCACAACACAATTCAGGGTAAAAATCTGATCTACACATCCTCTTCCCTTCCTAAAACCTCCCTGCTCGTCGCCTATCCATATCTCTGTTCTCACTCTCACTCTCTCAATCACGGAAGGGACTTTTATTTTACTGGCCTTCCACCTTCCTGGGTGCCACAGACCTCTCAGACATACCGATGGGTTGCCGCCCTGGATCGGGTACTCCCCGCTCTAGGTCGGACCTTTCATTTACGGTCCCATGGTCTCCCTGGGCCCCTCCGATCTCGAACGGGACTTTCCGTTCTATGTCGGAGGTCTGTTTTCACACTGACTGATACCCACAGACGCTCTAGAACGGGACTTTCCGTTCTATGTCAGAGGTCTGTTTTCACGCTGTCTGTTACCCACAGACGCTCCCACATCTGCTGTGACTTGCCAGGCTACCTTTCCTGGGTCCTCGGCTTACGGCGGGGCCCATCTGGGGCTCTCCGCTCTCGGACGGGCCTTTTCCCTCACGCACTACTGCCGTCTCGTACCACTTCCCGCACCTGAACGTACGAGTCCGTATACGGACGATTCCGCCCGCCTTGGAACGCGGACGTTCCCGCTCGATGTCGGTACTTTTCCGCTCTCCAACGGACGTTGCAGTTTACTGTCGCGCTACTTTTGCTTCGGTTTAGGCCTAGACTGGTCGTCCTGCACTTCCATTAAGACATATTTTAATGCTCCTTTTTACCAGGCTGTGCTTTCTGGCCTACAGGACCTCTTCACTGATACCAGCCTTAAGGTATTGGTCTCCATTATATTTTGGGGTGGGGTTTCCTTCAGTTCTTCAGAGGGTTGAGCCTACCCCTTGGTTTTTTCTGACCTGGGGTTTGGGGCTCTTTGGCCTGTTGCTGGTTCCCCTATGGCCTTCCTGATCCTCCTTTTGGAGGGTTCTCTTCAGCTTTAACTTCCAGGGGGACATGGGGGGGGGGGGGGGAGCACTCTCCTTCATTGGATGGGACTCCAGTCTCCAGGCCTAGTGAGAGCTTTTAGGCTACTCCCTGACCTGGTGCCTGTAGCCTATTCTGGGATCTCTGATCTTTATTTTGTGCATGACCTCATGACTGATACTCCTGCCTGGCCTCCCATTTCGGGGGCACTCTTTGGCCTTCTTCTTAAGGATTCATCGACTTTCAGTGGTTTTTTCGTGGTGCTTCCGACCAGGCTTTCGTCTTGTCTCTGCCAATGACATACATGCGTGCATTGCCATGGCCTTTATTTTCATGGTGCTTACAAACAGGCTTTATTCTTGTTCCTGTCGATGACATACATGCATGCCTTCCCATGGCCTACACAGGGTCTTCACAGTTTTTTTTTCTTATGGTTCCAGTGTAGTATGTCTACTTCGCTCTGCTCTCGCCACAGGTTCCTCACCGGGTGGTGAGTTCCACCCTTCCTACATTCGTCCTACATCCTACATTCCGCTCCAGAGCGGATTTCCGCCCCCGAGCGGAGCGGCCCATTCTGGTCCACTCCTCTCTGGGTCGGTGCTAGGGTGCTTTGCTTTGCCTCTGTATAGGGACTCGGTTGCAGTAGTTCACGGACTTCTCCTTTTCATCAGATTGTGCTCCCACTCTACTATGATGGTACCCTTGGGCGTCTTCTTCTCTTCAGTACCTTCAACCTTTGGGTATTATTATTATCCTCTTCCTTTATAAGGCTTTTCATGCCTTCCTTCTCGGGACTTGCACGGGGTTCTTTGCACTTGCTGGTTCGCCTGGTCTCTCCCTGACCCTCCGCATGGGGGGTCCCTCTTCACCCCTCACCACACACAAGGAGGGGGGGGGGGGGATACTCACTTTCATGAAAGGTGCTCCATTTGCAGGGTGTAGTGACCACTTTTGTGCGTTTTTCTGCCCTCGTGCCTTTTTCGTCCTTCCCTGCCTCAACAGGGGAAGGGGGTACTCTCCTATCACGGATTCAAGTTTTTTTTTACCAATATTGTGCTTGCACACATTTCCTGTGCTTCATACGTGGGACATCAGTATCTTTTCCTTTCCAATTGCGATGTGGATGTCACTTCCTCCTTGTGCGCGTCGGAAGTCTTCAAGGCGCCAGATCGCCTTTCCTCCAAGTGCCTCGTTCGGGCGTCCTGGCTGTTTCCGAGGACTCCGCAACGAAGGTGGGTCGTCGCTCTCCTTCCCCATCCCGCCGACGATCTCCGACTCCTCTGTCCGGTTCAGGCCGTCCATGTGGCTCCACCCAAGGCTCAGGAGGCCACCGCTGACCGGTTTTGCCTCCATCCGCCCCATGCTTATGTACATGGCGGTATTCTTGGGACACTCTACTACCGTCCCTCCTATTTACCTGTGGTAACTCTTTGTGGCCCGCCTGCTTTCTTCCCCTGCTCTGCCTGGGGCGCTTCATACATGGGCCATCGGTATCTTTTTCCTTTCTGGTTGCAGTGAGGATGTCCTTTCCTCCCTGTGCACACCGTGGGGGTTCCCATCCTGCCATGCCCATTGGGACATGGAGAGTCCTACCCATGTCTCGTGCTCCAACCGCGATGGGTTTAACCCTCGGAGGTGTAGACCGTGTCTCGTAGATCTTGACCTTTGGGTCTCGTCCTACGTTCCCGGACGCTGTAGAGGCAAGGTCTCGCCTCTGCGCTCCATGTTCGGGGTTTCGCTCTCTGTCACGGACCGCCTCCGACGGTTTCCGCGCTTCCTCAACGAAGGGGTGCGTGCCATGCTTCCCCTTTCCTCTGCTGTCTCCCTGGCGCCTGAACGCTTTTCCCCCGGTGCCTCGTTCGGACGTTCCTACTGTTTCCGAGGACGCCGGGTCGTAGGGGAGACGCCGCTCTCCTTCACCACGTCGCCGACGGTCTACGGCTCCACTCCGTCCTGTCTCTTCCCCTGTACGATCTCCGGGCGTGCTTCCGTACTGGGCGGTGTTCTTGCCTACGTAACCTGCTCTACCTGTGGTTGCTGCTCCAGTTGTCCATCCTCCCACTCGCTCCCAGGCGGCATCGACTTCTTTAGTCATGCTCCCTGCGTGTAGCCTGGGGCTGGTTGGTCGGCCTGTCCACGTTCCGTCCCTCGGGACGTTTCCGGTCCCTAACGGACGTCGCTTCCCTTCCCTTTACGGGAAGCCGTCATCGTGGGGGCACGTGGCGGCATCCCTCCCGGAACGAGCTCTTACACATGCACAAGGAGTGTGCCCGGTGCCTGCGAGTTGGCAGGTACGGCTCGAAGCCTTTGCTCAATGCGACGTACATGTCGACGCGCCCTCTCTGTCGGCGTCGTATGAGTTTCAGTTGTGTCTTTCCATAGTTTCTCTTTTACTGTTCCTTGTGGCTAACGGAGGGCGTCGACTTCGGGGTTCGGTCGGAGATGGGTTCTTCCCCACTCCCTCCTGTCGGCTGCTCCTCCGTGTCGAGCCTCGTCATGCCTTCATCCGGGGTTTCACCTCCATTTTGGGCCTGGTTCTTTGCCCCTACGTTATCTTTCTGAACGTATGCCACGTTCCTTCACGCCACCAGAGAAGGATGCCCTGGAACGTGTTCACAAGCCCTGGCGGCGCACTGCTCGCATGCTCTCCACCCTCTTCGATCGTCTGCACCTAGCTCGGCTTCCCCTCAGGCTTATTGTAGCTCCACCAACTAGGGTGCTCGGGAAGGGTGGGGCCCAATTCGGGCGTCTGCAACTGCGGCTCGCCTCCGTCGGCTTCCTGCAGTGTCCCTTCCATGAAGCTGCGCGTTGTCGCCAGTCTCTGTGGTTTTCCTTCTGTACGCTGGCGCCGGCTGCGGTCAGCACGTCGCTGTTGCTTCCTGTGCTCCCTCCGGAGGGGCTCTTCTCTGCTCCTGCATGGCAGGGGTCTTCCCTCTTTGCTGCTGCGGGGCTCTTCGCTCCCCGTCCACCTGGGATGTCCCGACCCTCCTCAGCCGCTTCCTCTTCGTTGGGGTCGGCAGGCCGGCTCGTAACGAGGCCGCCAGACTCTGGGCCCATACCGGCTCTTGCGTCCCCACTCTCGGTTTCACTTCGCCGTTCGTGGGCACGACGGGTAATACGGCGGGGTCTGTCCTCGGGGTGCCGGTCCACGTTTCCGCTCCGGCGACCTGCGTGACCTCGGCCTGTCTCCCCAGACGTCGCCTCTGTTATTCTGTCTATGGGATTATTCGGGTAGTCTCGCCTCGCCAGCGGGACATCCTGTCGCATGTCTTTCTGGTCTCCGTGACGGACAGCGAGGTGTTGTGACCGGTGGTCGACCTGTCATGCCTCGTATTGATGACTCTCATTATGTCACGTTCGGCGGTTTACCCTTCGGTCTCCATGTCGTCCCTCGTGTCTTTCCGACCCTCGTCGGACTGGCCTTGCCTCCCCTGTTCACTCGGGGTCTTCCGCTCCTCTTTTCCTTGGTGGGTGGGATCTTCTCCGCGAACTCTCCCGCACACTGTGTGCACGCCGCTCTCCTTGTTCCTCCTCGTTCCTCGGTTCGGATTCCTAGTCGCCGTTCCCGAGTCCTGCCTTCCACCGTCGCAAGATGTGCCGTGGGCGGGCCTCGACTGGGACTGGTCGAGCACGCCTGTCACCCTGAGTCGGGTGACTGCGTAGTCTTTTCGTTCTTCAGGACCTGGCGGGGTACCTATTTTGCCACGCACTCCTTTCCACCGTCGCACTGCGTGTACCCTGCCTACCCGGGACTGCCGACCTATGGGCGGTTGCTCTGTCGATGGGACAGAGCACCCGGGTAGTTTGGTTTTTCCAACACACCGTATTCGATGTGTTTCCGCCACCCGACGCCCTTTTTGATGTGCAAAGTCCTCCGCAGGCTGAGTGGGTCAATGAACTTTGTTTGGTTGTTCACTTCCATCTGGCCGGCACACGCCTGGTCCGCTCAGCTGTGGTGGTGGCGCCCGAGTCCTGTTCCCCTATCGTTCCCCGATTTCCACTTGGGATCGATTGGTGGCCTCGGGCCCTCGTTGGCCTTCACATCGTGGATGTTTGTGAGGCAGGGTGGCTGCCGACGTTTAGTCGTTCTTTGACTGTCCAATCCTCTCCACTGGCCACATTCTCAGTGGCGGACTTCCGTCTCTCACTGGCACGGTTTTCCTTCTGGGATGACCAACACGTCACGGACACGCCTGTCGGTGGCGTTCGTGTTTCCGACACAGGGCTTTGGTCTTCCCCCACCACGTTTGTCTCCTCCTCTCTGTCGTTGTCCACCGACAGACCGGGGTGTCCTTGTAGTGCATTGGGCCTGCAGGTTCCCTCAGGGTCTCCCTGCGGGGTTCCTTCTGTCTTTTGTCCTTCTCCTGTCTTGTCCTTCCTTATTGGGGGGGGGGGGGGGAGGGAAGGGTATTGCACTATACCCATACTTGCACCTATGTTAAAGATTAATAACTGGGCTAAGCTTTTGTGATCTAGTCTTAAGTATACTACATTCTTTCGGTATGTCTTGTCCTCATACCACTGAACTTTTCTCATATGGCTTTTAGTGCTCGTCACTGACACTGCTCATGTAGTTTCTCGTCACATCCTGTAAGGTACTCATATTCGGCGTATGCCGGTATTTACTCGTTCCAGTATGGGTCGTCCTGCTTTCTTCCGGGAGGGAGGGGGGGGGGGGGGCATCCTGGACTTTATATTCATCATTATGAAATGCATCATTCTTTGTCTTAGGCTAAGTTATCTCATGGAATAAGACTTGACTGTACTTGACCTCTCTTGATATGCACCTGTCTGTACACTCTTTATATAAACTCTCTTGTTTAAGTCAGTCTTTCCATTGTCCTGATATTTCCTAAGGGCTAAGTTTGTGATTTTTCGCTTGGATGTCCGCCTCCGATTTGTTACTCTAGCTCTACGTTGGAGACGTAGAGGCTACTACTAAATTGGGAGGTTTGACACTCTCCCAATACCAAAGAAGGAAAACCTTCTATTTGGTAGGTAGCCTCGGAGTATCCAACATCATAGTATCCCGCCCTCACGCCGTACACCTGCCCATCCAATCTTGTCTATTTAACTTGATACCTGGATGATCTAATGAACCCAGTCGGGTTGTGCGGTGGACCCATGACAACGGCTTAACCCTCCAGCCCCGGCTATGTATTATATATATATTCCCCGAAACCCGGGGGTTTTGGCCGAAAAACATCTACGCCTAGGCTACCGCATCTTTGTTATTTGGCTTGCTTCCGCATTCCCGCGCATCCCCAAGCGTAGATGTGTTTCGTACCTGTAGAATGGCGTT